>OX375772.1:475000-1675000 GCA_947359385.1 Chesias legatella
GTTGGTGAAATTACAGGCACATGAGCCTGTTACCTTCACGTCTCAGAGTACGGTCGCGTGCGCTGCAACTTGGGTCTAACCTAAGTAACAAGAGGACCCAAGTCGAATTGATTGTTATGGGCAGAGGCACTACCACGTAGCACCAGGTGGGCCATCGGCTCGATCCGTAGTTATATCACATGAAAAATCTATCGAAAGCGAGGCCAAATCACAATCAGGCTTTTATTTCACTAACAAATAACCCAAATATCTATTGTAAACCAGTAAAACAATGTTAGTTTTCCGGGGACAAACGGACAACAACTCAAATGATCATTACCGTTTATATCTTCACTGTGGCACATGCGACCAGAATGAGAATATTCACATTACAAGGGTAAGCGCAAATCATTTACCTTCCAGGAATATAGAAACAGTCATATCGTGCCTCTTTTCCCCATATCGATTTTATATCCAAGTAGTGTCCCACCCGGCTTCGCACGGACAGCAAACATGTACTCTCAAAACAAAAATTATCAAATCAGAGTAATTAAAATAAGAAATATTTGTTAGAAAAATGTGTGTAAAAAGCTATGAATAAAAGCCATTCTGAATGAAACCATTTCTATCGACCGCTAAGCTCTAGGAATTAAAAAACAGATGAGACTCAACCAGATGGGTGGGTTGGTTCGCAAAATCACTTCTTTTCATAGCTTTGTACTTTTTTTTTTTTAAAGCGTTATTCAAAATCCTTTTCATATTTTATTTATATTTTAGCACAAAGCGAATCTCACAACGCAGACATTGTAAAAGATGGTACCGGTTCGTTTCCGTCTGAATGATTTGGCTAAGAAGTGTTCTACAGAGTTATATGAGAATTTCAAGTAGTAGAAATTGTAGCAGTGCTACATTTTCGTTTCCATATAGTTATTGTGGATATTTAGATAAGAGAGAATAGATTTAGATTTCGAAAAAAACAGTCTATTACAGTATCATATGAGTGAAGCCGTGGATAGAAGCTAGTTATTTTATATATCATGTTTACATGTTAGTTCGTCCGGGGAAGTACTGCCACCATGCCCTTTTCTGCCGCCAAGCAGTAACACATTCGCGTTACTGTGTTCCGGTTTGAAAGGTGTGGTTGCCGGTGAAATTACAGGCACATGAGACATTCCACCTTCACGTCTCACATTTACGGGTGCATACGATGCGACTTGGGTCTTGTCATACCTAGTATGGGAGGACCCAAGTCGCATCGGCTGTTATGGGCCGAGGTTACCACTTAACACCAGGTGGGCCGTCGGCTCGTTCCGTTACTGTATCACATAAAAAAAAGAAATTAACTTCACCTTAAATAAATATTACACGACAAATATTCAAATCAACATTGAAAATAATGAGTAACATTTCCCCAGAGAAAACGACCGTTGACAAAAGCAATCTAACATTCCCAAAGTCTGTTTAATTAACACATAAATAATTTTCGCACCATCTTTGTTTTTTGCTAACTTCAGCAAGCGCAAAGTTTGCGCCTCATTCGAATGGCGAGTTAAAAAATAACATCCGGTTGTTGAAAGTTGTTCGCGACATGTGTGCATGAGTTATGGTGCATAGTTTTATATTAAATTCTGTGTATTCTCGAGTTTATTGTGTAACGCGAATGCTATTTCGTTATGTGATGTGTCACTGGAAGTTGGCCGTGTTCTGTATCGACCGGTGGACTGGACTGTACGTAATTGCACTAGCGAGCTGCAATCTGCTAAATGTAGAGATTGTGGAACTAACTTTTGTTATATAAATTCAAAATTGGCCAAAAGGAACTAATAAGCTTTCAATACTAAAAAATTATTTCGTGTAGGAATATAAAAAGAATATCGAAAAAAATTCTTTATAATTTTAATTTACCTTCTTTTTTGTAGGATAATTACAAATTCTTTATATCAAATTGTAACCAGCCTCAGCTGAGTGAATCGACTTTATAAGAATCTAATATTCTTTTATGTCCCGAAAAGCAGTCACAACTAGAAATCGCGACTAACCGAGAAACCATCAAATATTTCCAGTTACGAAATAAGCCGTCCGCCCGCAAGAATGTATTTCCAAGTAGATTGTAAAGTCAGCGGAATTTCCGCTGACAGCGGTTATGAAGCATGCAGTCACAGCGCTTTTTATTCTTATTCTACTTCTACTAGTACCATGAGCTGATGTGACTGTTTCAAGCTGAGAAAACTTTAATAATATTGTGAATTGTCACCACGTTTGGTTATTTGTGCGCTAGTGTTACCACCGGTTCAAATCCCGACGTGCACCTATGAGTTTTTCGATTGAAAGATTTATGTGCGCAATACCACGTTCTCAAAAACGGTGAAGGAAAACATCGTAAGGAAACCGGCATGTCCTAGAACAAAACTTATGGAAGATATGCGACATCTTTCAATCCATATTGGGCTCCTCACAGGAGGCTAATGACCCAGCTGAGGGTACATTATTTTGGTCTTCTTCTTCTTCGAGTCACCGGTTCTGTCGAACCAGTGTGGTTAAAGGATTGTAAGTGCGCCTCAAAGAGGCTCCTTTCGTGCACTCGACACATGTCTTCGAATTTTAGTTCTAGGACATGTCGGTTTCCTCACGATGTTTTCCTTCACCGTTTTGAGAACGTGGTATTGCGCACATAAATCTTTCAATCGAAAAACTCATAGGTGCACGTCGGGATTTGAAGCGGCGACCACCGGATTGGAACTCGGGGGTCAGTACCGTTAGACCACCACGCTCTCTAAATTATTTTGGTACAGAGTGCAGACTGAACTACAGTGTTGCCGATTAGAAAATTAGTCCTATCATTCGTGCTAGTCTATAGTGAGTTCAGCCCTAGCGGTCTACTGCCGCTGTATTTCTGCTGTTAAGCAGAGAGGTAATGAAGTGCGCATTGAGGTGTAATTTGTGTAATACCTTACTTTATCGTTAGAGGATAATTTGACGTCTATCTTTATGGGCATAGAGAACCATAGGGGTCATCTATTCGTTTTCATCATGAGATCAAAATATCAGATCATCTTATATCTACCAAAGTCCACCAAAATTAACATATTTGGTGACTCATTGTATAAATTGAAGAAAATATTAAATTTTAATTTGTGTATCTTTAATAGTCGAAATTTATCTTTGGCTTTGTATAGTTTAGTCCTAATATCATTAATTTTTAATCTCCTTAACTAGGCAATTGTTACGCTTACAATAAGAAATCTTCACCTATAACACAATATCTTTGATATTTTAGTTTTTGTTTAATGTATATTATGTTGGAGTTCATAATAAATAAATAAATAAAAAGTGGTAGTAGAAGTAAATTGAAACCAGCTGAGCAGACTGACAAGTAAATCCTGGCGTGACGTCTCTGAGAGCTCGAGCCCAACTTAGGAGGTCTACCAGCCGGATTACTGCTGTTACACCGGCCTCAAGACATAAACTGTTGGTAAAAGGAAATTTCAGGCTACTTAACTACCTATTGAGACCCGGGCTTACTCTATAAAATTGAGATTGAATAGGCTTTTATCTACCAAGGGGACATAGACAGATTTCTTTTTATATGCACCAAGCAGAAAACCCACCTGGTGTTAACTGGTGACCTCTAAGCAATACGACTTGGGTCATCTCCTACTTAGGTACCACAAGAACCAAGTGTCATCCTATGCGCCCGTAACTCTGAGACGTTTAGGTGGAATGTCTCTTGTTCCTGTAATTTCACCGGCAACCACACCTTTCAAACCGGAACACAGTAACGCGAATGCGTTACTGCTTGGCGGCAGAAAAGGGCATGGTGGCAGTACTTCCCCGGACGAACATGGCGAGAGTTCTACTGCTCTTTAAAATTGCTGGCTCCTACAACTTACGCCTCGAGTCTCAACCGCGTCTCAGTGTGTCGCGACGTACCTACTCGAGAACAAAATGCTCATTGATTTTCATAAGGCTTGTGCGCCCTTCCGGCGCAGACCGGAAGTGACGTCACTTATCCATTAGCTCGGCACCTCGAAAAGATTTTCTCCAGGATTTTGTGTTAATAAGAGAGTATAATGTTGCCCTGAATATGTTTTGGTGTACTTTTATTATTTTACGCATAGAAAGTGAGTAGAGAGTATCTTTTTCAGTGTAGCTTTGAGCTATACTGGCATGTGTTTATACATATACAGGGTGTTCGGTAATGAATGGATAACCTTGAAATGGGTCTTAGTAGAACTATTGGGCATTCGGAAAAAAATATCAAATAAAAAAAAACCAAGTAGTATCAAAGATATGTATTTTTTTAATAATATCGATGTTTTGATTTTTTGTATTTTTTTTTTTGACTTTTTTTCCGAATGTTCTACTAAGACCCATTTCAAGGTTATCCATTCATTACCGGACACCCTGTATATAATATTCGCACAAGACGGGACTATATCCGCCACTCACCTCCCAATCCTCTATCTCTCTGTCATCTTTTGAAAAGTAAATAATATTTGCCGACTGAAATTTTCGCAGAATATGTTGTTACCATGGTGGAACTAATGAAAAATATAAATATAAGTTAATAAGATCCCTCCCGGTTACGCAAAAAACGATTATTGAACATTTTTTGTTCCGTTATAACGGTATTTATAACGACAAGCGTCCAACTAGGCGACTATGGTTCAGTCTAAAGAAAAAATAATAAGTTGGTTCTCGTATGTAGCGCAGAATGTTTACGGCTCCAACCGCATAGTTTGTCTACCTACATATATCTAATTCATTTATATTTGATAAAATCATATTGTTTTTAATAATACACACATATGGACACGTTTTCAATAAATAAAAAAATAAATAAATATTGGTGTACATTTCACACAGCGCCATCTAGTCCCAAAGTAAGCTAAGCATAGCTTGTATCATGGGAACCAGACAACTGATATAATACTTATATACTTTTCTTTTGAAAATACATACATATAATACATATTAACACCCAGACACAGAACAAACATCAATGTTACAAATGTCACATAAATGTTTGTCCTGAGTGGGGATCGAACCCACGACCTACAGCGCAGAAGGTAGGGTTACTAACCAACTGAGCTATGAGGTCAGTCGAAAAAGTCGTTTTTATTTTTTAATATTTATTTTTACTTATATAGATTTCGTATTGGATAAATTTACTAACGATTTTCCCAAAACATGGAAACAGATACACAATATGAGCATAACGTATCGTTAATGTCGGATAGTCTGACACGACACAATACATTATAATCGCTACTGTCAACTTTGCCATCTTTGACTACCTGTTTCCCACCCAAAAGCCATCAGTTAAACAATTTACAATATAGATGAACTTCGACCTGAGTAAAGTGTAGCCGTGTGCCGGCTCAACTGAAATATGCCAGCTGTTTGTCACCGTCGCCTCACACACCCACCGACACAAAGAAATATAACACTATAGAATAGTATGTCCGGTCTCACACACGCTCAACCACCCACTGGGGGCTTCCTAACACTGCCGCGGTCTCATATAACATCTATACAGATAAATAAAATTGGAGTGTCTGTTTGTAATATTAAAATAACCGCTTTTTACTAAGTGCATATAGATGTATACATGGTACATATACCAAAACAACATTGTTTAAAATTTTTGTGTGTCTGTCTTTATATTTTTTGCGGCTAATCTCCGAAACGGCTGGACCGATTTCGACGGGACTTTCACTGGCAGATAGCTGATGTAACAAGGAGTAACTTAGGCTACTTTTCCAAGGGATAAAATAGGGGTGTGCGATAAAACCGAATTCCACGCGGACGAAGTCGCGGGCAACAGCTAGTGTCATATAAAACGAAATTTATTAGCTCGTAAATGTAATTGTTGTAAAAATAATAAATATTAAATATTCGTGGATGGGAACCAGGTGACTGATAGAATACATTACTTTTTTGTAATACTTATTGACAGCCAGACACAGAACCCACGACCTACAACATAGAAGATAGGGTTACTAACCAACTGAGCTATGAGGCCAGTCCTATAATAGACACTAATTGTCGTAAGTTCTCAGTTCGATGCGACCCACGCGTTTGGTGAAACCATTCTATCTAAACATAACCTGTGGTAAACTACCCGAACGAAGTCGACTGTAGCTAATTGGTCATCAGTTGAGTTATTGGAAAATATTTCAAGGCATTCTCTGGTGAATGTTATTTATTTTACGTGTCCTGATTCTCAAAATGAGGTGGTATTGTTTATCTTATGTTGGATTTCTATAATCTATGTGTAGGCCGTTTTCATCTGTAGATCCGTATACGTAGCAGGATCACTATAGCAGGTATAGCTTTTGAAATTCATTATGATATTATAATTTAGATTTTCTTCTGATATTGACGTAACACATGGCTTAGACATTTTAAAGTATAAACACACACATTAATTTTACCAAAACGAACCATGTAGTCTGTATTCACTCGTGCATTGAGCCATATTATGTTTTCTCGGATTATGTTGTATGTACAAAATAAAACTTTCTTTGAAGTGTTGAATAATATCCTACCAGGAATACCGAAAGTAGTAGTTGGATTAACTCACGTAAACAAACAAGAAAGGGCCGAGTATAGATCCCTGTGGCACACCCATATTGACCAGTGCCTGCGGGAAATTTTCCGTTTACATCAACCACTTAATCCAATCACTTAAATGTAAAGTCTCATGTTTTAGAAAATTACTATATACATTCAATTACAGTTCAATGTTTTTGTATTATAATATTGACTTTTCTGATTGATTCGAAGTCTGTCTGTGTCGGTTCTTAATCATCATTAATTTTCTTTAAATAGCGACCAAGACTTGAAGACACATTTTAAATCAGCTCATTGATTCTGATGCGAGTGGGAGCCTATTGGTAACACTCACGCAAACAAATCAAGAACACATTTGAAACATGTCGCGTATAGTTCAAGAAACTCATTTGGTGGTTTGACGACAGAATTTAACTGCCTCGACTTGAAGGAACTATATAGCAGGAAACGGGGGGGAATGGGAGGAAAATAGGGGGCAAATGAGGGTAATTAAAAAGTTACAGCCACCGAGAGCGCCCGAAGCCAGATAATATCAGAACAGCTGGGTTTTATGACTGCCCTGACTGCCGAGAACTTGCTAAAATTTGGTGCATCCCTCATCTTGTTATGATACCGGTGACTTCATTTCACCTACTGGCTTGTTCCTTCACAAATTTAAGCTATGCAATGCCTCCGTTATCTTGGCCTGCATACCTACTACACTACTGAAAAGCATGAAGTAAAACTAAAAAGTAATAGAAAGATAGGTAATGTGATATTGCACGTAATTTTACAACTTTCGTTCGAAAGAGAAGACGGTTATAAGAATACATTAATACTTGGCGGGAGAAACAGGTATGGCGGCTGTATTTCCGCAAATGAATTTGCAAAGAGGAAATCTTAAATAGCCCCAAATATTACAAACTATCAAAATGAAGTTTCTTATTCAAGTATTGTTTAATAATATAATAATATAATAAAATATTCTATTCTTAATAAATATCGAATGTTAAATTCCATCGCTGTCATATGGTAACGATTTTCTTATAAATAAAAAAAGTGTTTATTATGTTCTAGAATATTTACGAGGATACAAGTAATTTTGACGTTCATTACAGTTTTAATAAAATGTTGAGATGTCATATTTCAATGTCAATATATTATGTGAGACTAGATTCCAGCTCTGTTTCCAATACAACACAATATCATTATGTTATTATTCAATGTATGACAATACATACAAATTCAAAAATTTAAGGAACAATTTTATTTTTAACCTGTTTATTGAAATTAAATTTAAAGTAACATTCAAAATGACCTGTATTAATATAAGAAGCTGGTGAAATTTTATTTGAAATATTATATTATCACATTTAAATATTTGAAAAGTGGAAATGCTTACTGACTTTCTACTCTAATCCAATATTGTGTTGAAAGGATTTGTGACCGCACAAACGGAATCCAACATCCCACCGACCAATATGTTGCGGATTCGTGTAACGGCGTTTAACGAACTGTAGCGAAAGTGGTTTAATTTTAATTACAGCCTCGCGGGTGTTTGGACATTCTTCAGACGATATTAATCATTGTATAAGAGATGTTTACTGCGGGGTTGGGAAGGCAACTGTTTTAAATAACGTACAGTCGGCATCGAACGTTTGTCTCTGTATTTTCTAAAACAACACGTAAAAAATTTGGATCATAAGTAGATTCAAAAGTGTTATTTAACTATGGATTACAATTTATGACCTTCGTAGTCCTTGACATGCTGATAAAATGTCTGAGGAAAAATTAAGAAATAAATCGGTCAATTTTTCTTTACCACACAGTAAAAGTCCTATAACTTTCTGCCTGTTAACTTTCTTGTATGTAACAAAAATTTAATCATAACTAGATGCCACAGTAATAGGTAACTGTGGATAATAATAATGTAATTATAATACTATTAGCGACCATAATATACCAGATTATAATAGTATTAGCGACGAGCCGCCATGTCAGTAACTCACCGGACGACTATGATTCCAAAATGGCGGCTCGTTGCTCAACGCGCCGCCATTTTGGAATCATAGCGAACGAACTCTGTATTTTACATAATACTCTTATGAATGTAAAGTTACAACTTTTATATATTGTTGCCAATAAAATAATTTAATTTCCCTTTATTTTATAACGTAGACAAAACGAAGAAAATTACGTTTCTTGTATAAGGACCACCGTTTTAAATTATTTAGTTATTTGTTTTGATATCCGCCACGAGAACACAACACAATATCTGTTTATGACACTGAAGTATACGAAATCCAACAAAAACACCGAGGGATTTAGTAAAATGGTGCTCCATATTCTCCAGCCTCACCCCACAATACAAATATGTCTACTCCGTCGTGCTCCGAGGAAATTGAATCCACAATCTCGCGACCGCGCGATCGCTACAGAACACGCTGTATTTATTGGAATGCTTAAATATATATTGAAGATTTGGAATTCGTTTATATTTTTGTTGTTATAAAGATAATATAAACATTTACGCTTTATTTAATCTGATCAATTTCTTATTTTTCATGTTTATTAAATGCAACTTTTCTCTTCACAGCTTTTATTTTGGGTCGTTGGTTCGATTCTCATCCAGGATAATTATTTATGTAATACATAGATTGAACATAGATATTTGTTCTGTATCTGGGAGTTAGTATGTATTATCTGTGTAAAATAAGTATTATATCAGTTGTCTGGTTCCCATGATACAAGCTATACTTAGCTTTCTTTGGGGCTAGATGGCGCTGTGTGAAATGTGTGAAACGGCCAAGTGTGAACAATAGCGATGTATGCTTCTGATTATATAAAATACTAACTGTTGCCCGCGACTTCGTCCGCGTGGAATTCGGTTTTATCACGCACCCCTATTTTACCCCTCGGAAAAGTAGCCTAAGTTACTTCTTGTTACATCAGCTATCTGCCAGTGAAAGTCCCGTCAAAATCAGTCCCGCCGTTTCAGAGATTAGCCCGAACAAACAGACAGTCAGACAGACAAAAATCGTAAAAAGAATGTTTTGGTATATGTACCGAGTATAAATCCATATGCACTTAGTAAAAAGCGCTTATTTTAATATTACAAACAGACACTCCAATTTTATTTATTTGTATAGATAATACAATGTGCAATTCCTATTCTATTTATTCCAAAGGAAACTAAATCTCGGCATCTCACTGTGTTACATACTGTAGTAAAAAATATAATGATTTTCAGAATGTCAGCATATACGTATATAAAGAAAGAAATAGAAAAGCATAGAAAATCACGTAACCCAGTCCACACAGAACAAATTCCCTATTTCAGTTTCATTTTATGTTTACAGAGGCATATCTTGAGGTACGTGTTAGATGTCTTGTGAAAAATCTCGCAGGGCAATTTTTTTTATAATATCGTAGCATCGAAATAGCAGGAGATATATATAGTTGGTATATTAAAAGGAGCCTCTTTGGGCATGAAAACGAGCAGTAGCAGTAGCGTTTATCTAGAAATAAACTGGGTGACAGGGAAGGTTATAAATGGTACAAATTCAAGAAACAAACACATACAGCTAACCCGCAGTTCAAAAAATTTTGGCATTTGCCTTATGATGATCTAAACTTAAAGTTTGTGTAGATCAATTTAATTACTACAAAAAGAAAATCTCTTTAAATATAACAGAGGAAAGGACATTCATTCACTTCATCATGAAATCTCCTGAAATTAGAGACTAGACTGGAATTTTGGAATGTAGTTCATTTGGTCAAAATCGTATCACACAGGTGATATAACAAAATCCCACGCTATAGGTAGGTATAGTCGCGGGCATTTCCAATATTTAATAAATAAACAATTGATAAACAGGTTTGTATTTTACGAAATTTTAATATAAAAATTTTAAACGAATATTTTTTTCCAAAAACCAGGTATTTTTTATCAAAAACATCCAATTACAATTTCGAAGAACGTTCCTAATGAAAGCGGTAACCGGTTCAGTCAAAATACGTATTTTAGTACTCGTATATTTGCCAAGCGAATATCAATTTATCCTCCTGATCATCTAAAACGAGTTAAAATAACATCATTCATTTCGAGCACAAAATCTCTGTTGTTTTATTCAATATTTTGTTTGTTCTTTTTTGTGACCTATATTTTAGTTATCATGTAGAAAGAGTACAAAACATTTCATTAAATTTTCAACGTGCAAACGAGTAACTTATCGGCTTCAATAGTGCTGGTGAAATTACAGCCTCATGAAATTATGAGCATACAAACGTTAACCTTTATCTTTCTAATTGGAACGAAGTTCCTTATCGCGCGTTGTGAAAGGGGGCTAGACGGAAAAAATTCTTACGAAAAGTTATCACGACACTTTTTTCCTTGTTTCCTACTTCAGTTATCACAAGCCAATTATTACGAAAATTGAGCCTACTGATTAAGTTTATATTACATTATATTTGTTAATAATAAAAAAAAAATTATTATAACTTAAAAAAATAAAATTTTATTACAATTCCTTCACTAATTAATCGAAAGGAATCCGGGTGTCCCTTGACACCTCTCAAGTTTTTTGTTGTTAAAGTGGGACATCTACTCATTGTATCAAAAAGACGGACACGACACACTTGTAATACTAACTTGCTACCAGCTACATACTTAAAATCATTTGATATGACGTAATCAAAAGCGTCCCTGTAAGTAGTAAATACAATTGAGACACTTTAAAAATAAATACACAAAAAAAGTAAACAAGAATTCGAGGAAACAGGAAATAAATGGGCGCTTCTTTCAGGTAAACGCTGGATTGAGACCTTGATAACACGCTCCACAGACGTACAACACAACTGTACGGTGCTCTTATATTATATAGCATTCCGTACCGCGGGGGCCTAATAGTAGGGACTTTACATCCGAATATGTCAAGTAGTTTAAACACTGAAAGTACAAGAACTTTATTTTAATTCAAAGTAAGAATTTACTACGAAATGTGAATAAGAAATAACTAGATTGCTATCCAAACGTACTTATCTGTTAATCTTGACACCTGTTTAAATATGTGAGGATCAACATTAACGGCAGAAGTAGATACATAGATACGGCTACGGCTAGCTACGGCTTCGTACATCACACCTGATGAAACGGTGTACTGGTTTTGTTGCAGGAATGTCAGGGTGATACAACCATGTATCTCTAAACTTATAAAAACTGTTACGTGAACCAAGAGATGGCACCTATTACCATTCTACTAGGCAATGACTCGGTTAGTAGGGCACAATAAATATTAAAATGATTTATAATATCGTAGGAAAATTAAATTTACTTCATTTATTTATATCATTGGAAATTGTCTCTGGATAGCTTAATCGGTACTTTTATATTTAACAAGTATTATTTTGATTATTATAAAGTTAATAAATATATTATTTGGTGGCCCGATCCAGTGTTCTTTACATCTGAAACTCATCTCTCCGTAAATGCGATTCCATCTCATCCAGCTCGGATTTACTTTGATACGCTTTCCTTAGTATCGGCCAGTTGATGGATTATAGGCAACAGAATTTATTATTTGTTTTACATGGCAGTAACGTACCTTCAGCATCACGGATTAGTTCATAGCAATCCGGCCTGGGCATTCGTTAATTATAGCTCGTTGACAGCAGAGATGTTATTTTTGGCGTTTTTAACACTTCCTCGTACACAATGATACTTTAAGAAAATAAATTAAAATGCTTCAAAACTGTACAAGGGTTCGCTTAGGTCGCAAGTGGGCCCCCCCCGGGGTTTCTGCCTTGTCGCGGCGGGGGGGCTTAGTAACCGTGGACCTTGCCAACCCACGGAGAAGCTAAAGGAACCCGAGAGGGGCCGCTCCTCGGGCTTTGCCTCCAAGCCCCGAAGGAGCGGCACTTGTAGGTGGCGGTGCCTTATGGGGGGCACCGAAACTGAGGAGGGCTGCGGTGTCGTATGGGCGGCACTGCAGCTGAGGGCAGGGGCCGCGGCGGGAGAGGAGTGCCGGTATTACGGTGCGCCGTTCTCCCTACCTTCCGCGGCCACGACGGGGCCGTCACCGTTCGATGGCGGACGCGGTGGGGCCGCAGGGGAAGAGGAGTGTCGGTATAACGAGGCGCCGCTCTCCCTATCTTCTGCGGCCGCAGTGGCAGGCGACGGGGCCACAGAACTGACCCGTCGCAGGGGGACCTCGGGCGTCTTGACACGGGGTCGTCGGACGCCCTTTGGCTATTTGGTTCCCGAGGTGGTTGTGACGTGCCATGTGTTCCGGCGCGTCGTACCCAGGAGGGTGGAGACACCGATGGAGGGTCTGGAAACAGACAGCCGCGGTGGGTTCACGGAAGAGTAACCGTCCCCGTGTTCCCGCCACTAAGCGGCAGAGGCGGACACCGTGGAGTTTTAGTGGGTATATACTCCTAGTCCCACATAACCACTCAGTTTCCCCGTGGCTGGGTGGTATGCGAGTGCATTTCTCCACGGAAAAAAAAAAAAAAAAAAAAAAAAAAAAAAAGGTCGCAAGTGGGCGCACAAAGGTACACAACACAAGACCAAGTATTGTTACAACTTAGATATGTTCATCACATAAATATTTGCATAAAAAAGGGAGGGCTGGAACCTAGAACTTTAAAGGCAGAGAGTTAACAGAACTGATAAAAAACATTACAAACTTAACCACTAGCTACCCTGAAACTAAATTATTTTCCTCGAAGTTCGTATTTTGTAATTCAAGTATTCCAACTTAGTAGCCCAGGTTTGGCCGATAAACCACACCCTCAGGAGCAAGTCGGTATTAGCCCCGGAAACTCCTGTTTGTGACAGAATTGCCAATTACCTGCAATTTCTGTACAGAATTACACCGAACTTTCACCCGAACATAATAGAATATAACAAAGAAACGCTTACACCTTCATGGTATCTCAGCCCTACTAGTGTGGGGTGCCTGTATCACAGATGGCATGGAGTACTACTCCATGCCAAGCAGTAGTACTCTCGCCAAGTTCGTCCGGGGAAGTACTGCCACCATGCCCATTTCTGCCGCCAAGCAGTGAAGCATTCGCATTACTGTGTTCCGATTTGAAAGGTGTGGTTGCCGGTGAAATAACAGACACACGAGACATTCCACCTACACGTCTCAGAGTTACGGACGCATACGATGCGACTTGGGTCTTGTCGTACCTAGTAGGGGAGGACCGAAGTCGCATTAGTTGTTATGGGCCGAGGTTACCACTTAACACAAGGTGGGCCGTCGGCTCGTTCCGTAACTGTATTACATAAAAAAAAAACACAATTTCTTCAAAACAGACAAACTAAACTAGGAACGGTTGTATATTGATAACAAATATAGTATTGTCTAATGTGTGTACTAAACTGAACATAACAGTATTCAATCGAATGCACAAATAGCCGGCAAAGGATCTAACCCAGTACAAAGAGGTTATGCCGGCTATGGTTGTCCGTAAATTGGTTCGTGTCGGACAATTTGACGTCAATTTGCCGTTATTACGGGCTGCGTCTCGTGTTCGCATGAATTCTGGACTCAGGTGCGAACGTCACAGCCAGCGGAGCGGCGGAAAGTGTTACAATATACAACTAGTTGCTACACGCGTCTTTGCTCCTATGTTTTGCGTCATATTTATCTCACAGGAGTTGACAAAGAGTCTCTCCAACATGTAGGTAGCTAACGAAAAAACTATTCACACCAGCAAATATATTTTCGCATTTATGTATATGAAAATTGTGACAGTTATTTTAGATGTGAAAGAAAGAAGGAAAAACATTTTATTTGCGGCACAAGCTTTAAAGGAACAAAAAATGGATGTGTGTGATCTTTCACACCAAAACAACTAAACATTTAAGCACAGTTGACGTAGAGTAACATACAGGCTTCTTTTTATTCCTGGTGAAGGTCAAACCGCGGAATAAATGTGGTAATACATTGTAAATAATTACATCTTTACTATAATAAAAAGGGAATATACATTTCAAATATTTTTATTGAAATCATTTAGAGGACATCAAAATATAAATAGAATAAAAAAAAAGTTACAGGCGCACGAGACATTCCACCTTCACGTCTTACAGTTACGGGCGGATACGATGCGACTTGGGTCTTGCTTTACCTAAGTAAGGGAGGACCCAAGCCGCATCGCTTGTTATGGGCTGAGGTTACCACTTAACACCAGGTGGGCCGTCAGCTCGTTCTGTAACTGTATTACATAAAAAAATAATGTTGGTGGACATTTCACACAGCACCATTTAGCTCCAAAGTAAGCTAAGCATAGCATGTTTCATACTTTTTATTTTGTAAATAGATACATATTAACACCAGACACAGAACAAACATCTATGTTCGTCACACAAAATGTTCGTCCTAGGTAGGAATCGAACCCACGACCTTCAGCGCAGGACGCAGGGTTACCACCAACTAAGTGAGGCCAGTCAAATATATTTTGTTGTTTAGATATCTTATACCAGTTGAAAAAACGCTTGTCGTCCTATAAACGACCGCACCCTGATTCCCACGATTGTATCTTACGTTATCATAGGTATGACGCCACGCCACACGCCACACGCCACACGCCACGCATCCCCTAATAACTTCCATCACCACCACACATTCACTGGAAAGGTTATCCATGTGTTATATTGTTGTAGTCCGTTATTCCCCCGAGTTTCAATCCGGAGGTCGCCGGTTCAAATCCCGACGTGCACCTATGAGTTTTTCGATTGAAAGATTTATGTGCGCAATACCACGTTCTCAAAACGGTGAAGAAAAACATCGTGAGGAAACCGACATGTCCTAGAACTAAAAATTCGAACTCATGTGTCGAGTGCACGAAAGGAGCCTCTTTGAGGCGCACTTACAATCCTTTCACCACACTGGTTCGACAGAACCGGTGACTCGAAGAAGAAGAAGAAGAGTCCGTTATTAACGTCGTTACCAACAAAAAGAAACTATTTTCAATGTTGCAAGTACTGTTAAATGATAAATTATATTTTGTATTATCTACCAAAATTCACTGCGGCATATTACATAGTAATTATGACCTAAATAACTGTATGCCGTTAATATGATAATTGTACTGCAATTAGATTGCCTAATTTAACGATATTTTTGAATGGTTCTGTTTTGGTTATGAAATTTCAGTCTGTATTCACATACGCACAGAAGTATAGTAAATGGTTTGATAGTGTTTTATCATATTCATACATACCTATTGCATGTTACAGAGAAAGTGTGAAAGTGTGTCTCATTTTTAAAATGTATACAAGCGAACGTTTTAACCAGTTTGTATTTTGTCTTTAAGTAATAATAATAATAATAATAAATTTATTTATTTCTGAATAAGATACAACAGAGGTGCACAGTATATAAAAATGAACACTGGAAAAAACTAAAGTAAAAACTGTGTCGCAGTTTCCAGTGCCCGAAGTGTTTTGTCAGTCGAAAAAGATACAACACATATAAGATAATTACAAGAATATGTGTATAGATATAGTTTATTTAACCCTAGACTACTGAGTGGACACAAACACATAATTTTTCCTTTTACATCCATCAGACCGAGTGAATATTAAATGTACGCTGTGTCAAATAAAATTTAACTTAACGATTTGAAAGTTTGACTTCGCTCTTCCCATATCTAAGTTAGAGAGAACAGAGCTGTAATTGCATTTTTATGTTTTTAGTCCCTTCTTTATATCGAGTGGACTATCTGCTGATATTATAACTTACTCAAAAAACAGCCTACAGGCTGATGTAAGAATCGATGAAAGTGGAGTATATCATCGATGTTTGACTGTATGAAAGAAGCTTGTCTGAGTTGAACTTGAATCCTTACACCATATTGGTTCGACAGAACTAGTGACATGAATAGTAGAAGTCTTAGAAGTAGGAATACTCATGATAAAGTGTGTGTGTATGGAGGTCCTTATGTGGTTTTATCCAGTGTTATGACAATGTGCGTTATGGAGGTGGTTATATGGAGGAATGACGTGAGAACGTTTATGGTAACCGTTATAGAATTATTTTTTACAATAGATTTTCAAATTAAATCCATCTCAGAGGAAATATGAATAAAAAATAAATAAAATATAATAATATAATATATAATATATATATATATATATATATATATAAACTATATGTGTAAATTTTGTCTTTAGTTAACTACCTATCTGTTTGGTAAACTCGACTATCTTATATATTCAAATTATATAAAATGTAAATCCTTTATTGGGTATACGATAAGTTAATTAAGATTTTATTGTGTTAAATTAAGAGCTGTGGATTTTGTAATAATAAAAAATAATAATAATAATAATTAGCGAATACATGAAAATATGATGCCAACGAGCGTGTATGAAAACGTATAAGTGAATTCGAAATGCAAATAGTTCACAATATAAAGTTAACCTAAGTTTCAAGTAAACAAGGCAGTGGCCACAGTGAAACGGTTAGCGCAACTAAAAACGCTATCATAACAATACAGACTTCCCGTTAGTATGAGGTGGTCCAAGCACCAACTATTGCTCCCGTAACTTTCAGAATGACAGAAGGTGGAATATGTCACGGGCCTGTCATATCAAGCAGTTTGATTTCATAATAAAGTTACATTGTAAAAGTATTAAGTAAATTTTACAATGACATTCCTTGCATTCGCTTGCATCTTTATAAGTATCTCTTTATATGTTATTATGTTTGTTTCCCAAGTATTTTAAAGCTTTATAAGGCACTTTAATAAGTTATAGAATTGAGGTGTATTTTTGTAAAATAAAGATATTGTAACATTGAATCTAAAGCGCTGTGGGGTCTTGGAAAAGAAGATCCAGGTTTTGGCAGCCGGGGTAAATTTTTGTATGACAATGACAAAGCCATCTATGAGAGGAATCTTGTGTGGTGGGCCGGTGTGGGTGAAAATTATAATTGTTTTAGTGGCTTTTTATCCATTAATATCGTTCCTCAGCATAGTCAACATGTTTAGCATAATCTATTAGAGCTTAGTTTGTGTTAGGCCGCGCGGACGATAACGGTATCTCATTATGCTACCCCTAAACCAATTGAATGTCATAAATTTGTCTTGATTTTAAAATTACATGCTTTTTGTAAATACATATTAACACCCAGACAAAGAACAAACATTTATGTTAGTCACATAAATGTTTGTTCTGGGTGAGGAATCGAACCCACGACCGCGCAGAAGGCAGGGTTACTACCGACTGAGCTGTGAGGCCAGTCTGAATATAAGATGCTGACTTCTCTACTTTCATATTACTGTTTTGAAATTTCTCTTGCTCTCTTGTAAACGGAATTAAATGAAAACTTTTCATACGATATATTAACAGCATCCCTTTAAAACGGCCGTGTTTTCACTGATTAACTTTGAACTTATTGTGTAACTTTTACATTCTTTAGTTCGGTTGGTCTGGAGGCTGAATTATACTTAATGATTACACGCAATCTAGTGAAGCCTGTTCTGTTGGAAATATTCAATTATTCAATGAATATTCAATATCAGTCAAAATATTTCAACCTAACTCACTTGTAAACGCTACAATCATAAAATATGACTAAAGGTTCTGATTGTTATATTATGTGTTATGTAACGAAAATTATATTGATTTACTCGAGAACTTGCGTCCAACTTTGTAACCTATTTGAATACTTTTGGCCATCAATTTCACATCTATTTTCTTCCACCTATTGAGTACTGATTGGTTCGTCAGTAAATGCGATAAAAGATCTTTTCAGAAAGATTTCTAAGGTGCCGGAAAAGTAATGTGAATTATTAGGAACATGAATATTTCATCCCAGTGCAACGTAACCAAAGAAATCTAATTAAAATATTAACAAGTTACATGAGACACACTGGGTAAACGCACTTTCTAGCTGGGAAGGGAAACAACCTTTTTAAATCAGTCAGATGAAAAAAAACTGTCTGTCCTGCCCCATATTGTAACATTTTTTTTTTTTTATGTAATACAGTTACAGAACGAGCTGACGGCCCACCTAGTGTTAAGTGGTAACCTCAGCCCATAACAAGCGATGCGGCTTGGGTCCCCTACTAGGTACGACAAGACACAAGTCGCATCGTATGCGCCCGTAACTCTGAGACGTGTAGGTGGAATGTCTCGTGTGCCTGTAATTTCACCGGCAACCACACCTTTCAAACCGGAACACAGTAACGCGAAAGCGTTACTGCTTGGCGGCAGAAATGGGCATGGTGGCAGTACTTCCCCGGACGAACTTGGCGAGAGTTCTACTGCTCTTAAAATAAATAATAATGTCTGTTGTTTAATAATGTAATTTTGGTGGGCAGAGTTGGGATCTTCACAATTCGAAAGATACTAAACCATTACTTTTTGTTGATAAGACCAGTTTTGATGTGACTCAGGAAAGTCACTTCTGGAAAAAATCATCTACGAGTAACATTCTTAAATTCAAAACCATTTCAGATATATCGTTTTACAGCGGTACAATTATTATTGAACAAATAGTACGATTATTCCCAAAGCATTCATTTTAATTAATTCGTTCAACTAACATAAATAAATAACTAAAGCCTAAAACCGAAATGTTACGAAAACATTAAGAGGAAATTCTAATATTGAAGGCGCGAAGTAAAAACAAAACTCATTTCCCGGTTTTTGCACACTTGTTAATGGCGTCCCAGATTAATTCCCGTTAATTATGACGATCCTGACCCTAGTGGTGGGGCCATGACTGCAATTATATTGAACTTTCCAACTGAGTGAAAGTGTTTCATTGCTCGCGATGGATGCAACGGTAGAGTTAGGCTGCACCACAGCACGCAATCTATACAAATAAGTAAAATTAGAGGATTAATTTGTAATATTAAAATAACACCTTTTTACTCAGTGCATATGGATGTATACACGGTACATATACCAAAACAACATTTTTTAAATTTTTGTCCGTCTGTCTGTTTGTTCCGGCTAATCTCTGAAATGGCTGGACCGATTGTGACGGGACTTTCACTGACAGATAGCTGATATAAAAGGAGTAACTTAGGCTACTTCTCCGAGGGGTAAAATAGGGGTGCATGATAAAACCGAATTCCACGCGGACGAAGTCGCGGGCAACAGCTAGTGGAAAATAAAAGGGTTCATATGAAACTTAAGTTATATACTCGTATCACAATTATAGTTAAAATCAAGTTTGCGACATTCTTACTATAATCCTACTCCAGTACACTGTCGCAAAAATCAACTTAACATAGTTCTTCATACATTGAAACAAGAGAAAATAGAAAATTGATACATATAAAATCTAGATTTTGCATTCCATATTAAATTAAAGTACAAATAAAAGAAAACTAGGTTTGAAAATAACAAACTAGGCTATCACTCAGCATGGCTGTATCAGCGGCTGCTGCAGCGCTGGTTTTCTGTGGTACCATTGTGTATGTGTCCAGTACATTATGAAACTTAAATAACTACTTTTAAATCTATATTTATATGACACGCCCCAAAGTAAGCTAAGCATAGCTTGTATCGTGGGAACCAGACAACTGATATAATACATATATACTTTTCTTTTGTAAATACATACATATAATACATATTAACACCCAGACACACACACACACACACACACACACACACACATACACACACACGCACTCAATCTGTCTGTAATTAATTTCAGTTTTTCTGGCCTATTTCTTTATTTAATTTTTGTCTTTGTCTCCTTTTTTATTTTTATTTTTATACCTTTAAGCCTTTACTTACCGTTGTGTTTCCGTGGAGTGGGGGCCTGGTGACTAGTAACACAGGCTTTTAGCCTACCACTAGCACCAGTCTCTCATAAAAACCGTTTTTTTGCACTATAATTTGTAAATTACTTTTAATTTTGCGTGTTTTTTGTGAGAGAAAATAAATATATATATTATTATTATTCATATGCCTTATTCATGAAGTTGGTGCGTATCGTTTACTCGTATCTGAAAGAGAGTCAGAGTGTGTCGCGTCACTAGCCATCACTTTTATTGGGGACTCGTTTTCTTTCGTTTAAAACGACTTTTTGTATTGTCTTAATGGTACTGTTGAGTTTTCTCCGCTGTGAAATGACTTGATTATTTTTAAGTAGAAATGTTTGGGGGAATTGGCATTTTTGAAGGCTTAGGCATCTTTAGGGTTATATATATTTCTTAGAGGCTCGGTCCAGTTCCAGAACATTAAAGAAAATTCTAATTTAAAGCAATAATGTGGTACGTCTTATAAATTTCAGGTTAAATGTGTTTTTTTTGCGGGTGATTAATGAACGTTACTAAATAGTTCACTAACGCATATTTTAGTAGCAGTAGAGCTAATATATTAGGTACGTCCTGGGAGTACTGCTACTAACCCATTTCTACCATCAAGCTGTAATACATTCGCGTTGCTGTGTTCCAGTTTAGAAGGTATGGCGGATGAAATTACAAGATTGCTAGTTACTCTGTTTTTAGCAACGAAAAATTCGAATTCTACGAAATAATACGTGTAGGTGATTCTTATGTAAAATCCGTCGGTGTTTGATACCTTTTCTGAACATTATATATAGTACCTGGATGGCCGAGCTTTGCTCGGTTTTTTATTTTTGATATATTGTGTTTTTTAGAAATTATATTTAAGTACGAATTACATACTGATAAAATGATGAAACATGAATAATATTTTTCGATCTTACCGACAGAATAAACGCCACCATTTTGTTATTATCTTTCAATAAAAAAAAAGTTTGTTTAAGTTGATTTTCTGAAAATGAATCCTACCTAGATCGATTTATCGCCCCCGAAATCCCCTGTATACAAAATTTTATGAAAATCGTTGGAGCCGTTTCCGAGATTCAGATTATATATATATATATATATATATATATACAAGAATTGCTCGTTTAAATATAGTAAGATATATGAAAGCATAATGTATATATGAAAATAAACTCCACAATACATCTTTCAATTTAAAACCATCTCACCTAATAGACACTCTGCGGGAACAATGGCCTACTTTATATTCGGCTGCGTACATGTTTGCTCGGGCCTTATTCATTGATCTATATCCTTCCTTTTTGCTGGACTGGCTTTGTGCCTAGTCACACAGTAAATTACATACGTGCAATGGATGGCGACAAATGTATTATGATTGACTTTATATCCATTAGAATCGACAGCTCAGTAATATAAGATACCGGAGATGAATGTCCACATATCTGCAATACTTATATTCACAATCAATAAAATTAGTTTACAATTTTAATCCAGTAAATAAATTATTTTAAACTGTACAGAAGATTTCATTGTTTTCACGAAATAAGAGCTTAACTTAAAAACAATGTTATTTTTAATGCTCAAAAAATTAAAATTAATTTTATTTACCTACTTATTACTTACTTATTTAATATGTCAAACACGCGAATTCAAAAATATCGTCACAATGCATAATAAGGCAAACTAAATGATCCTATCCAGCGCAACACATAGATCAGTGTGCATATTCTACTCACGAAATAAATCTCCTCTTTATTTATCCTGCCCGCAACTAACGTATTGTTTCCCCCATGTTCTCGGCAGTGATTCAGTATTTTTTTGTATTCTCAGTATTTCGTTGGTTGTCTCATTTGAGTTGAAAACATTTTCAATTTTGCCGATAACGAGCGATTTCGGCTGGATGATGCCAACCTCTTTGTAAACGTCTGTAAATACATTTTGAAGTTGGACAACGTTTGGAGCTATTTATTTATGTTTTAACGGGACTTTACTTTATAGCTTATAGCTACTTTATAGCTTTTATAGCTTCCACACATAGGGACTTTGGTTAACTGCGGCTCGCTGTTGATGATAAAGTTCTGTGAGTAAATTAGGAAAAATTTATAGTCTCTTGTAATGCGGCGAATGAATCGCTGTATTTGTTTTACTTCTGACAGCGTTACAAATAAACCCATATTACGGACGAAACGGAAGCGCCATGCATAGATAGATAGATAGATAGAAAATGCTTTATAGCACAAGGTAAAACAAGTACATGGGCGAACTTAATGCTAAATAGCATTTTCTTCCAGCTAACCTTTGTGTAGTGTGGAGTGGATGTGGTAGTGCATTTGATGCATCGCCTTGATTAAGAATTTTCAACATGAGTGTGCTAGGAATCCAGCGGGGTAATTACCCTACGTCCATACTATGGTTTTCTTACGATGATTTACTTCAGCGAAGCTCGAGATCATTTTAATTCTGTCACATATGCTAACTGCTGTTAGGGTCAACAGAGCTTAACACTTTTCTGAAAGATACAAAGAACAAAGGAGACGCAGGCAGTAGAAGTTTTAAGAGCAGTAGAACTCTCGCCAAGTTCGTCCGGGGAAGTATTGCCACCATGCCCATATCTGCCGCCAAGCAGTGACGCATTCGCGTTACTGTGTTCCGGTTTGAAAGGTGTGGTTTCCGGTGAAATTACAGGCACATGAGACATTCCACCTACACGTCTCAGGGTTACGGGCGCATACGATGCGACTGTCGTACCTAGCAAGGGAAAGACCCAAGTCGCATTGGTTGTTATGAGCCGAGGTTACCACTTAACACCAAGTGGGCCGTCGCCGTCGGCTCGTGCCGTAACTTTAAGAAAAAAGGCAAAGGTTGTTGTATGACACAGGCTGATACAACACACAGGTACCCCTGTACCTACACTTCAGGTAACGACCACAGATCGATCGTTACTGTGTGAACACAGATGACATCAGTTGCTAGTAAGTCAACATCGATCTTTGTAGCGTGTGCATGCTCATTATTTGGGTTTCAATAACAATAACATTTGTTTATTGTAACCCAAAATAATCGTATTTAATATTTATTTAAAATTTTATAATTCAAGTTCATTTATTAAAAACTCGCATTCTTTTTTTAATACTTTTCTAGTGGATATAGTCAAGTTATGCGAGAAAATATAATCCAAGTTAACTTATAGTCTTAGCAAAAACAAATTATGATTTAACCCAATTATCTACAAGTAGTAAATAGTTTTTTTTTTTTATGTGGTACAGTTACGGAACGAGCCGACGGCCCACCTGGTGTTAAGTGGTAACCTCTGCCCATAACAACCGATGCGACTTGGGTCCTCCTTACTAGGTACGACAAGACCCAAGTCGCATCGTATGCGCCCGTAACTCTGAGACGTGTAGGTGGAATGTCTCTTGTGCCTGTAATTTCACCTAATATACCTACCTATATAATATACCTAGTATCCCTATTCCTCTATACCGTATTCTAAAATTAACTAGCTTCTTTAAATGTCTTTATTCTCTTATCTACACAAATTTCCCACGTTATATTCTCAAATGACGCTTCGCTAATCCTAAGCAGTGGTTTTGCATTTCCTTTAAACACAAGTATCATTTTTGTAAATGAATTCCGTTGACGGCGGGCGGCGCCAGCGAGCCGGCTAATTGCTGGATTTAACTGACGAGCCGCGCTAACGGACGGGGTTTCGACACGGACACAAGAGTAGATACACGCTGAGCGTTTTCACATAACTTTTGACTGGCCTTATAGCTCAGTTGGTTAGTAACCCTACCGCGCTGTAGGTCGTGGATTCGATCCCCACTGAGAACAAACATTTATGTGACATTTGTAACATTGATGTTTGTTCTGTGTCTGGGTGTTAATATGTATTATATGTATGTATTTACAAAAGAAAAGTATATAAGTATTATATTAGTTGTCTGGTTCCCATGATACAAGCTATGCTACTTAGCTTACATTACTTTGGGCTAGATGGCGTTGTGTGAAATGTCCACCATTATTTATTTTATTTATTAATGATACGAAACAAACATCCAAGCTGTAGATCTAAGGAAAGAAAAAGGAGAATTCTCGTCACCCAAATATTAAGTTTTAAATTATGATAGCCGGTTGCTGAGCGAACGACGCTATGTAAAAGGTATTCTGCAGTAACCTCTTTAAATAAATCCAGTGACGGAAATAGCGCGTATTAACATAGAAATAGAATAGAAAATTATTTATTTTGCAGAAATAGAGTACAAATAAAAGAAAACTGGATTTGTCACAACAAATAGGCTACTAGCATTGCTGTAGCGCTGGTTTCCTGCGGCGGCACCAGTGTGTATGTGCATGCGACATACACGCTACATAATATGAAACAAAAAAAAAAGGTTTGTTTGCATTAAAGGGAACTAACAAAATTTAAAACAATGGCTTAGCAAAAAAAAATTAATTTAAATTATTATTTTATTATTTTAATTTATTTATGAGATCTATTCTAATATGTAATTACCAATCTATAACTATCGCTAGAAGAACCTAGTATGTTTTATGTCCATAACGTAATACTCAATACAATACCCTTCCTCATTTTAATGACCAAAAAAAACTGATTTAAAATGGAATAACACATTTTCTAAATCTCAAATATATAAAGTGGAAATCTCGCAGCGCATTCCCTTTATAGAAACACGTTCAACTACTATAAAACGGGTGTTACGGGATGGAATGGAATCGAGTCGTACCTGCATTCGATTGTATTGAGAAGCGAATAATCGAAATAACTCGCAGTGGTGAACACGTGACCAATATACATTAGTATACTGAAGTTACCTGCCGAAGCAATATAATATAAATTTTGAAAATATTACTTGTGTCACATTATTTGAATCTAGTTTTACTTTCATCGCGCAGTCTTGGTGAATTATTCGGTTATTGTTAATTTATCAGTAGAAATAATAATAATAATATAATAAGAAGCGTTTATTTCATAACAATACAATACAATACAAGACAAAAACAATATTAATAATTTTACAATGCTGCTAAACATAATTTTAAGTGTATCATACTGGCCCTAAACTAGGCAAAAACCTGTGTGATAGGTACCAGTGTATATGTGTCGTAGGAATTATGCAGCCCATATATTGATACAGACACATGGGTATAATATACACATATATGGGTATAATGTAATCAATAAAAGTCCTACCAAACACCGCTATTACTACTTATTGTTATTATATTAGAACAAATGTGTGTAAGTGTGTGTGTGTGTGTGTGTGTGTGTGTGCGCGTGCGTGTGTGTGCGTGTGTGTGTGTGTGTGTGTGTGTGCGTGCGTGTGTGTGTGTGTGTATGGGCGCGTGCGTGCATGTGCGTGTGTGTGTGCGTGTGAGTTTGTGAATTTACTTAAATCTTGGCGATGTGTAATCATCCTCTCTCGGTAGTGATCTGGTGTATATGTATACTTGAGGGTGGGTCATCACACAGGCGAGTGTAATAGATCTTCAGTTTCCTGGTAAGAGAGCGACAGAAGCCGTTGAGTTATTGATTTCTTGCATAAAGATTTAGAACAAAGAAAGAAACTTAGGTTATTATTTAATTTGTTATACAAGAATGGTCCTAAGTAGCAAAAATATTTGGAAGAGAAATGAGTGTTATATGGTGCCATCTCACACACAGCATGACGTCTTTTGGTTTGAGGGATTATTGTTAAAGGATGCATAAGTGAATGTTGTTGGATTATCACTTGCTGTATAAAAAGCTGACGTACAGTTAAAACTTTACAAAAAGCATATAATTCAGTAGTAGAAAAGTAAAACGGTTTGAAAGTACTAACTTTCAGAATCGCTCGTTGGGCGCGTTCAAGTTTTAGTAAATAGGTTTTAGGGGCACCAACCCATGAGTTTATGCAATATAGTAAAATTGACTGGCAGAACGCATAGTACACGGTTTTTACAATATCAAAACTAGCAATATGGCGTAATTGCTTAAAGATGTATATCAGTTTGCGCAGTCTACTACTTAATAAGTTAATATGGGGGGCAAATGATAGGTTTTGATCAATAATGACTCCAAGGTACTTAAGTGACTGTACACGTTCCAGACTGGGACAGCAACAAGTTAGTTGTGCAGGGTATAAACAAGAGTGAGAGAGAATACTGTAATCCCTAAAGTCTGGAAGAGACGCGTTACGGATACAAAAAGTTATGTATTTAGTTTTGCTACTGTTAAGGGTCAATATATTGTTCCTTAGCCAGGTGGTTACGATATTGAAACCGTTTTGAGCAAAACTGAATACATCATACCACGTTTTTCCATAGAAAAGTAGGGCAGTATCATCGGCAAATGAGAGGACTTTACCGTTAGGTATTGAGAGATTAGAGAGCTCATTGATATAAATGAGAAATAGGGTTGGGCCAAGGATGCTTCCCTGCGGCACGCCGTAATTAATGGGGAGGTCACTACTGGACAAATCATCGATTACAATTCGTTGGTGCCTGTTCGAGAGGTAGTCTTTAAAGAGATTAAGTTGATTACCACGAATACCCATTCCTTCCAGCTTGTTTAATAGGTTGGGGATGGAAACCGTGTCAAAGGCTTTGGCTAGGTCAATAAATATTGAGATACATTTTGTACCCTTGTCCAGGTTTTTAACTATGGTCTCTGTTAAGTCTAGAACGGCATCTGAAGTTGACTTATTACGGCGAAAACCATATTGGTTTTTAGAGAGTAGATATTTACTTTCAAGATAACTAACAAGTCTGCTATTTATTAAGCGCTCTAATACTTTAGACAAAGCTGGCAGTATAGAAATGGGCCTGAAGTTGGTAACACAGCTTCCATCTCCACCCTTATAAATAGGATGAACAAGCGAACACTTAAAACCGGATGGAAAGATTCCCGAGGTAATGGATAAATTGCAGATATAGGTGAGAGGGGGAACTATGTACTGCCTATATCTTTGTAGAATGTGTGAGGGTATACCGTCCCATCCAGTCGCGCAATCTGCTCTGAGAGACATAATGACTCGCTCGACCTCGTCCTCAGTAACATCCAGCATGACAAAAGAATTTGCAGGAGCTACATTGAGTGTTGAAGTAAAATTTGTTGGTGGGATGTTATTGGAAATCCCTTCAGCTAGCTTAAGTCCCACATTACAAAAATATTCATTAATTTTATCGAGCGATTCTTTGGGAGATGAATGTAAATTAAGAAGTTCTTTGGATTTGGTTTTAGGTTTATATAAATTAGTTACAGTTTTAATAGTGGTCCATAGTTTTTTACTGTTGGAACCGGCTTTTTTTATTTGTTCAGCTTCATAGGCTCTTTTCAACTTTTTTAATACGTTATTGCAGAATTTTCTGTATCTAAGGTATGTGAGATTAAGGATTTCGTTATGTGGATATTTCCTAAGCTTAAGGTGCCAAGAAAGGAGCCTCTTTGAGGCGAACTTAAAATCCTTTCACCACACTGGTTCGAGAGAACCAGTGACACGAATAGAATAGAATAGTAGAAAGTGTTAGCTGAGTTACTCGAGGGAATACACTGGATGGTGCTCACTACTTGTCACGTCATCAATCGATGGTACAGCCATTGTACTTTTTTATGTTATATAGAGAGCGTGGTGGTCTAGCGGTACTGACCCCCGAGTTTCAAATCCGGAGGTCGCCGGTTCAAATCCCGACGTCCACCTATGAGTTTTTCGATTGAAAGATTTATGTGCGCAATACCAAGTTCTCAAAACGGTGAAGGAAAACATCGTGAGGAAACCGACATGTCCTAGAACTAAAAATTCGAAGACATGTGTGGAGTGCACGAAAGGAGCCTCTTTGAGGCGCACTTACAATCCTTTCACCACACTGGTTCGACAGAACCGGCGACTCGAAGGAGAAGAAGAATGTTATATAGTTACGGAACGAGCCGACGGCCCACCTGATGTTAAGTGGTGACCTCTGCAATATTGTGTATCACGGTAGAAGAATGCTTATTAGCCTTCACTACTCCTACGGGGAAAAGGAGTGCCTTTTTTGGAAATACTATAAATATAATATTCATAAAGGTTTGACGACGGAGTATCAACAAAATCACGCCTTATAAGTTAAGATAACTGGTAAGCCAGAAAAACTCATCCAACAACACACAGTAATAAGATATTCCTTAATCCGACAGCCAGAAATATTATACCTGCCGACGAAATTACCAGGATTTGAATACAGGAAGAAGAAAAGGTCGCTATCTTTATGAGCAGGATTCAAGCGCAGAAGAAATCTGCCAAATGTCTTAAAAAAGCCGTAACTACAAAAAAAGGTAACATGTTGGGACAGGTGTGGCCACACTAACAGCGACGATTATTTTTAAAGTATATATTAGGAAAAATGCATTTGCAATGAACAGATAGCATTAAAATTGAAAGACAATAACATAATTCCTTAGTATAATAGAGTAGAATAGAGGCATATTGCTGATTACATATGCAACTATAAAATATGGGTATGGCATGTTTGAGAGATGGTACGTCCACTGACCGCTGGTAACACGATTGCATATCACCAGTGTATACAGCCCTGAGAATGACCTGAGTTTTTTTTTAATGTTATTTAGTTACGGAACGAGCGGACGGCCCACCTGGTGGTAATTGGTAACCTCGGCCCATAACAACCGATGCGACTTGGGTCCTCCCCTACTAGGTACGACAATACCCAAGTCACGTCGTATGCGCCCGTAACTATGAGACGTGTCGGTGGAATGTCTCATGTGCCTGTAATTTCACCGGCAAGCACACCTTTTAAACCGGAACACAGTAACGCGAACGCGTTACTGCTTGGCGGCAGAAATGGGCATGATGGCAGTACTTCCCCGGACGGACTACACGTCTCATAGTTACGGGCGCATACGATGCGACTTGGGTATTGTCGTACCTAGTAGGGGAGGACCCAAGTCACGTCGGTTGTTATGGGGCGAGGTTACCACTTCCCACAAGGTGGGCCGTCGGCTCGTTTGGTAACTACATAACATAAAAAAAAAACTTAATCATAATAATTTCAAGAATAATCGAGTAACGAGAGTATTGAAAAGCTTTGAATAACTTAGTAAGTATAATATAAGTAATGTTGAGTAGGCATATTACGCTACAACGTTGAAGCGACCTCACCCACAGCCGACGCGCTAATGCCGCATGATAGATGCGCCCCGCCGACAGACAGATTATCGGACGGACAAAAACACATTCCGCTGTGTGTCGGCCCACACACCGAGTCATTTGAAATATTTTTTCTAAGAAACACACATATGAGTGATACTTTAGAATAAAAATATAGAATATTATAATATAATATTCTTTTCTTTCTTCTTTCTTTCTAGTTGGTAGTAACCCTGCCTTCTGCGCTTTACTGGGTTCAATTCCCACCCAGGACATTTTGGGTGACGAAGGAATGTTTATTCTGTGTCTGAGTGTTGATATGTGTTATATGTATGTATTTACAAAAAAGTTTATTAGTTGTCTGGTTCCCATCATACAAGTTATGCTTAGCTTACTTTGGGGCTAGATGGCGCTGTGTGAAATGTCCACCAATATTTATTTATTATTGCTAGCTTAATATTAATACCGAGATGAGGCACTGATTGGAAGATTGCAGTTTCAAAATTGTCAATGTATTATATAACCAAATATCTCGCACCAAATCGCGCGGGCCTATAAATCGTATGCGATATTTTAAAATGTACGAGGATATATTGTGTGTTATAGCTTTCAAATAAACGTGTGTTGATCAATAGCATACGGGTTTAATGGTTATTGTATTGGGTGTGATAAATAAATATGTGATGGGTTTATTGTGCTATATTCCTGTTTGTACTAGTGTTATTAGCAGATTTTATTTTATTTTTGAAACAGAATCTACAGCTCTTACTTAAAAATACTTACTTACTTAAAATTACTCTTACAGCCAATAACAGATTCAATATTTTTATATATCCTAGTATTACGATAAACACAACTTATATAATTAAGGACAAAGATAAATAATATGTTCGCGCCGAACGTATTGTTTGGTGCGACTAGTTTTCCTACCCTCTAATTAATTCACATCTTCAGCAACCGTCCTTGTCTCTCTATGGCTGTACTGTACAATGACTGCGTGTCATCGGGAGTGACGAGTCGACCGCGGAGATCGAAGGTTGATGCCGTCTTGACCACACCGCGTACTTATCCATCGTGTTAATTGACACTGTACCGCATCTGAATCCGCAAATATTTAGCTTACGACCGCGCACGTAAGCCCCCTGCCGCGTCGCGTCACAACACCGCTTTACATCACGAAGCATCTGCTACCGTTCCTTGCAACGGTTATCGAAGGCCGCACATTTAGAAACAGCCGAGAAGAAGCGCTAGGCTTTGCATGGCCCACCCAGACTGCGTACCACGAAAGGACCCCTATTCTGCTGCCACGCATCAAGGATCCTGGATCGAGGTGAACGTAGCTTGTTAGTGCAGTGCATTCTTGGAAGATAAAGGTTAGTTTCTTTCCCGCTACCTACCCGCTGAGTGGAGACGCGTTTGGCTATATTACATAGCTACCGCGCCGAAACATAATTTGGTCCTTCGAGCCGGATGGAGTCTTACGAGTCGGTGGCAGACTTCGCCACGCTGACTTGGACTACAATCAGCAGCATCCTGTTCTATTACCACGCAAAGATAATATTGTACAGCTGATAATTGTACACTATCACCGCCGAAACTGCCACACCGGTACGATTGCTCTAATGTCACTTCTTCGTCAAAAGTATTGGATTCTCGCCTGCCGAAACATTGTGCGTTCAGTAATTCATAAATGCAACTGCTGTTTTAGGGCTAAACCAAAACCAACTTTCCCACCGATGGGTGACCTACCTGCTTGCAGAGTTAACGAAGCCAAGGCGTTCACCCATACTTCTGTCGACTATGCCGGACCCATATCCATTATCCCGTTTCGAAAACGCGGTGCCTAGCGCTCAAATTATGTTTCGGCGCGGTAGCTATGTAATATAGCCAAACGCGTCTCCACTCAGCGGGTAGGTAGCGGGAAAGAAACTAACCTTTATCTTCCAAGAATGCACTGCACTAACAAGCTACGTTCACCTCGATCCAGGATCCTTGATGCGTGGCAGCAGAATAGGGGTCCTTTCGTGGTACGCAGTCTGGGTGGGCCATGCAAAGCCTAGCGCTTCTTCTCGGCTGTTTCTAAATGTGCGGCCTTCGATAACCGTTGCAAGGAACGGTAGCAGATGCTTCGTGATGTAAAGCGGTGTTGTGACGCGACGCGGCAGGGGGCTTACGTGCGCGGTCGTAAGCTAAATATTTGCGGATTCAGATGCGGTACAGTGTCAATTAACACGATGGATAAGTACGCGGTGTGGTCAAGACGGCATCAACCTTCGATCTCCGCGGTCGACTCGTCACTCCCGATGACACGCAGTCATTTCAATTTCGACCAGGACATTCTATGGGAGTTCGCTAATGAGATTAAGAACAGTGGTTTCCCGAATGCTCAGTTCGAAATTGATGATCTGTGGGAAATCTGTTACGGTTCTTTGACTGTTGATGAGAGAAAGCTGCCCAATCTCAAGAAGCTCGTTCAGGATATCAAGAATCTTGGCTTCCGTGTTGCCATTTGGGTGCATCCCTTTATCAATAAAGACTGTGATCCGTGGTACTCCGATGTTTTGGAAAAGGGTTACCTGGTGCTGAATGAAGGCGGTAGCCCGGACACCACCTGGTGGAACAACAACGGCTCCGTCCCCGGCTACATTGACTTCACCAACCCTGAAGCCTCCACCTGGTACACCGACAGGGTCAGGACTCTTATCGAGACTTACGAAATCGACAGCGTTAAGTTTGACGCTGGTGAGTCCAGCTGGTCACCTCAGATCCCAGTGCAAAATGGAGACATAGACCTGCATCCGGGTAATATCGTCCAATCCTACGTGAGAGCCGTCTCTCAATTCGGACCCATGATTGAAATTAGATCTGGAATGAGAACTCAGGACCTTCCTGTGTTCATCCGCATGGTAGACAAGGATACACTTTGGGACTTCAACAACGGACTGCCCACGCTGGTCACCACCCTTCTCCAGATGAACATCCAAGGCTACACGTTAGTGTTGCCCGACATGATCGGTGGCAACGGATACAACGAAAAGCCCAGCAAGGAGCTGTTCGTGAGGTGGCTGCAAGCTAATGTGTTTATGCCCACTCTACAGTACTCCTTCGTTCCTTGGGACCATGACGAGGAGACAGTAGAAATCTGCCGTAAATACACCCAACTCCACGCGGATCACGCGGACGCCATTGAAGCGGCGATGCGCGCGTCCGTCGAGCGCGGCACCCCCGTCAACCCGCCCGTCTGGTGGCTCGACCCACACGACGAACAAGCTTTGGCTGTCTGGGATGAGTTCCTTCTCGGCGAGAGGATCCTCGCGGCCCCCGTCCTGGAACAAGGCGCGGTGTCCCGTGACGTCTACTTGCCCCGGGGCGAGTGGCGCGCCGCTGACGGGGCACGTCACTCCGGCCCCGTGTGGCTGCGCGACTACCCCGCACCTTTGGACACGCTGCCCTACTTCACGTTGGAAAACTGAAGTTACCTGACTCTACTCACCGAAATTCCTAAACTTGTCAAATAATTTTGATTGGATTATGCTGTAGATTCTGTATTTTTTTCTAAAATACAGAATCCGGGGCCTAAAGGGGCCTAAACTTCTTAATAAACTAATATGTATCTCAAGCATATTATTAAAGCTCCAACACCATTATGTTCATTTATTTCATGATTGATATATTTGTTCTGGCCTGCCTTAGGGCTGTGTCATAGGGCCCATATTGTTCCCAGTGTATTTCAACTCTATATGTGAGCAGTTAATCGCCTAACGTGAAAGGGGGTAAATTGCTCACAATTGCTTCCATGCAAATTCTAAGAACTTGAGTGCATTTCTTGACAAATTTTGTACCGCTGTGTCAAGTTTGAAGTCGCTTAAACTTGAGAAGTTGGACGATTTTATATTATTACATATTGCTTTAAAGAAGATAGATTCACACACCGCGCGCTCATTCGAAACGCATTGCCGAGGTACATCTATGCCAGCGTACGATGATTTTGTGAAGTATGTCCGCGAAGAGAGTAAAATTTTGGAACGCACTAATACCACGTACAACAGTAGAGGCAATGATTTCAGTAAAACCACTCATGCTTTCGCGACGTTTTCCCCGGCATGTCCGCTGTGTAAACAAAGTGACCATTTCAATTTATATAAATGTCCTGAATTCGGGAATATGTCTGTAGGCGAGAGGTGTGACTTCGTTAAGAGTCACAGTGGTTGCACTAACTGTCTAAGTGTTACCCATTACCATAACACGTGTCGTTCAAGGTTTACATGCCGTTTTTGTGGATGTAAACATCACTCCATGTTGTGTCGTAAAAATGAATTCGGTACCCAGAATGAAGTATCCCACTCCAGTGCAATCGTAGCACAACCTACAGTCGCGCCTGTGTACCGTGCTGTTGTGCGCCCCGCCGGCGCCAGCGCCGCCGCATCCGCCCCCGCACCCGCTGCACGAGCTGCCCCATCAAGCGCTCATTTTGAGTCCGACCCTGATGGTGTTAATTACCGCACGACGCAACAAAATGTATCGCTTTGCAACTTACGTTCTATGTCGACGAATAACACTACCTGTTTGTTGGGTACAGTGCAGGTATTGGCCACCGATTCAAATGGAAGTAAACACGTAGTGCGCGCTTTGATTGACTCGGGGTCACAAAGTAACTTCATAACGTCGAAATGTTGCAGCCGCCTGAACTTATCATTTAAACGAGTAACAAATACTGTTGTTAAGGGCATTGGTTCCGCTCCTAATCCAATTATGGGTGCTTTATCGTTGAATTTAAACTCTCGAATAAATAATAGCTCCATTGTTCTTGACGCGTATGTTATAAACCGCATTACAGACAACTTGCCTTCTACCAAAATTGATTTATCTTTGTTGTCATACTTGAATCAATTGCCACTAGCGGACGAACGTTTTGCTTCACCATCAGAAATAGATATACTGATAGGAGCTCCGCTGTTCTCTGATATCTTGTTATCAGGCCGGGCAACTGGCCCACCTGGTACCACCGCTTTAGAAACAATTTTTGGCTATATAGTGATTGGAAATGCTCCTGTAATCTCCGCTCCTACCGCTGACATGACTAACGTTGCCGCCACCGCAAACTTGTCTTTATGCTCTATCGTTGAAGAACCGGGTCTTGACGCTATATTGCAAAAATTTTGGCAAATGGAAGAAGTAGAACGTGTCTCCGTCCTAAGCCCGGCCGCTCTTGAAGCGGAAGATCATTTCAAAAAGAACGTGTCCCGTGACAGTACCGGCCGCTATACCGTAGCATTACCTTTCTCTCACGATCCCTCCTCCGTGCTAGGTAATTCCTACTCTGCCGCTCAAAGGAGATTCTTGTATTTAGAACGTAAGCTTAATGCATCGAATGCGCTTAGGGTTGAATACGATGCGATTATACGAGAATATATACAAAAGGGATACATATCCGTGCTGGACGACGGCGATCGTAATTCGGGCTACCACATTCCACACCACGCTATCGCCAGATTAGACAAAACTACAACTAAGTGGCGCATGGTAATGGATGCGAGTTGCAAAACTGACTCAGGGTCGTCACTTAACGACATCTTACACACTGGCGACAATTTGCAAAATGAATTATTTTTAATATTATTAGATTTCCGCTTATATAAAACTGCTTTTACTTCCGATATAAAACAGATGTATTTACAAATTTTAGTCAATGACAACGACCGCAAGTTTCAAAAATTTTTATACCGTTTTGACGCTTCCTTACCGCTCTCTACATTTGTATTCAATGTTATCTGTTTTGGGTTGCGTAGCAGCCCCTTCCTTGCAATAAGAGTACTTCGGCAACTCTGTGAAGATGAACACACCCGCTTTCCACTCGCTGCGTCCGTTATAAACCACAACACGTATATGGACGATGTATGTTTTTCGGTGCCTACAGTTGACAAGGGTTTGAAACTCCGAGACGAACTCCGTGAGTTGCTCAAGGCCGGGGGCTTTGAGCTCGTAAAATGGGCTAGTAACTCACCTGAGCTCATTGAATCGTTGCCGATGTCTGACCGTCATACCGCTAACATAAGTTTTGAAGAGCCTGACACGAAGCTGAAGGTTTTAGGATTGCAGTGGTCCCCCTTGAGTGACGCATTCATGTTTTTCGTGAATGTGGAATGTCGTCCGGTTACTAAACGTAATATTTTATCGCTAATTGCCCGTCAATACGACGTGCTAGGACTTATAGCTCCCGTCGTGTTGTATGCAAAATTAATTCTGCAAAAACTTCACGTTCTAAAGTTGGATTGGGATGAACAACCACCTTCAAATATCGTCAATATATGGCAAAATTATATTCGTGAATTGCCGTGTATTCAAGAACTACGTTTTGATCGGCACTTGGGTGTTTATGAAAACTCAAAAATTATACTCACCGCGTTCTCGGATGCCAGTGAAAAGGCTTATGGCGCTGTGGTTTATATGCGGACCTACATCGATGACCATACGCCGCCGACCACTCATCTAATATGTGCCAAATCTAAGGTGGCTCCCCTTAAAACGATATCTGTGGCTCGTCTCGAACTCAGCGCATGTTTGCTTATGGCAAAGCTAGTCCGCCGAATAGCTGACGTTATCCAAAGGCGTCATACTATTGAGGATTTATTCTGCTTCACAGACTCAATGGTGGCCTTGCAATGGTTATCAGCCTCCCCTCACAGATTTAAGACTTTTGTTGCAACGCGAATAACGAAAACAGTTGCTGCTATTCCCGCACGTAAGTTTTACCACATACCTGGTGCCCAAAACCCTAGTGATTGTCTTTCCCGTGGTTTGACTCCTGCACAGCTAAAGGATCACCCGTTCTGGTCCTCGGGACCATCTTGGCTATGCAAAGATTTAAAGGAGTGGCCAATTAAAGTGGCAGAACCTTCTAAACATGATTTAGATTTGCCGGAAACTAAGAAAATTGTTTCATTGCCGGCAGTCACTGAACAAAATATAATTTACAATCCGCTATTACATTTAGCATACCGCGTTTCCACCTGGCTCACACTTCTTCGAACAGTTGTATACGTGTACCGGTTTATGAAAAAACTACCGCATTCTAATAGAATCAGCTCGGACGATCTGGACTTTGCTGAGCTACAAGTCTTGAAAGCGCTACAGAAGGTTTATTTCTCTGATGAAATTAAAAATATTAATTCAAATCGCTCCTGCACTCGGTCCATTCAAAAACTTATGCCATTTATCGACGCGGATGGAGTCTTACGAGTCGGTGGCAGACTTCGCCACGCTGACTTGGACTACAATCAGCAGCATCCTGTTCTATTACCACGCAAAGATAATATTGTACAGCTGATAATTGTACACTATCACCGCCGAAACTGCCACACCGGTACGATTGCTCTAATGTCACTTCTTCGTCAAAAGTATTGGATTCTCGCCTGCCGAAACATTGTGCGTTCAGTAATTCATAAATGCAACTGCTGTTTTAGGGCTAAACCAAAACCAACTTTCCCACCGATGGGTGACCTACCTGCTTGCAGAGTTAACGAAGCCAAGGCGTTCACCCATACTTCTGTCGACTATGCCGGACCCATATCCATTATCCCGTTTCGAAAACGCGGTGTACGCTCAATCAAAGCCTATCTTTGCATTTTCGTGTGTATGGTAGTGCGAGCTGTGCACGTAGAACTAGCTACAGATCTCACCACGAACTGCTTTATGTCCGCGTTCAAACGTTTTTTATCACGTCGAGGAGCGGTATCGGTTATGTATTCCGACAATGGTAGGAACTTTGTTGGAGCCAAAAATGCATTGTCTGATTTATACACGCTCTTAAACTCTGCTGAATTTGGTGACGCCATGTCTAGCGAACTCTCTGCGAATAGAATTATATGGAAATTGAACCCGCCTAGAAGTCCTCATTTTGGGGGTAATTACGAGATCTATGTGAAGGCATTTAAGGCACATCTTCATCGCGTGATTGGCGTACAGTTACTCACCTACGAAGAAATGTTGACGGTACTTACACAAATAGAAAGTGTCATAAATTCCCGACCACTAACGCTGTTAAGTGAAGATCCATCTGAAGCTACAGCGTTGACACCTGCACATTTTTTGATGTCCATGCCGCTCAAACATTTACCTGCCTGTAAACTGGATAATGAACCAACAAATTTATTAAAACGCTACGCTTTGTTGGATCAAATGGTGCAATCGTTCGCAAAACGCTGGAAGCTAGAATATCTACACTTACTTCAGTCTAGAGAGAAGTGGAATACACCTACTAATCCGATAATGATAGGCTCTGTGGTACTCATTATAACTGAGAACATTCCACCCCTTTCGTACCCTCTCGGTGTCGTCGTTGCTGTAAGCCTAGGCAAGGATGGCATTTGTAGAGTGGCTACCGTAAAGACCGCCACTGGAACCTATAAGAGGCCAGTCGTACGTTTATGTGTATTACCTTCTCAATAAATTCTTTTTCTCCCGCATTTACCGCATAATATAAACTCTTTTTCTCCCGCATTTACCGCATATTGTTACCGCTTGTACTTAACTCTTTCCTTTCTTAAAAACCAACGGTTTTTAGGCCGGGGGCATGTTCGCGCCGAACGTATTGTTTGGTGCGACTAGTTTTCCTACCCTCTAATTAATTCACATCTTCAGCAACCGTCCTTGTCTCTCTATGGCTGTACTGTACAATGACTGCGTGTCATCGGGAGTGACGAGTCGACCGCGGAGATCGAAGGTTGATGCCGTCTTGACCACACCGCGTACTTATCCATCGTGTTAATTGACACTGTACCGCATCTGAATCCGCAAATATTTAGCTTACGACCGCGCACGTAAGCCCCCTGCCGCGTCGCGTCACAACACCGCTTTACATCACGAAGCATCTGCTACCGTTCCTTGCAACGGTTATCGAAGGCCGCACATTTAGAAACAGCCGAGAAGAAGCGCTAGGCTTTGCATGGCCCACCCAGACTGCGTACCACGAAAGGACCCCTATTCTGCTGCCACGCATCAAGGATCCTGGATCGAGGTGAACGTAGCTTGTTAGTGCAGTGCATTCTTGGAAGATAAAGGTTAGTTTCTTTCCCGCTACCTACCCGCTGAGTGGAGACGCGTTTGGCTATATTACATAGCTACCGCGCCGAAACATAATAATTAAGGAAAAAATGTATGTTTTCGAAAACCCTACTTTTCTACGCATCAATACAAATATTTATTTTTAAGTTATTTATAAGGTTTAGGCAGCATTGTACAAAATATATATTTTCAGTCATTCAAACGTTTATAAATCTCATAAAATGTAACGATAAAGGCTTTATTCTTAAGGTATCTATTTATATACCATAGTATTTAATACTAAGTAGGCTGAAATAAATAAATGATTATTATTATATTATTATTAACCTCGATAGTTACAACATCTCCAAATTGTACCTCTTTTTACCGATATAGTACACACATTCAGCCTTATGAGTATATAAGTATTATATCAACTGTCTGGTTCCCATGATACAAGCTATGCTTAGCTTACTTTGGGGCTAGATGGCGCTGTGTGAAATGTCCACCATTATTTATTTATGAGAGTATCTTCAGAATTTTTCACAAACATTTCCATTAAATGTTCCAAAAAACTCAAGGTCAGCCTATACTGTACAGTCTGGATCAAATTAAAAAAAAGTAAAAGTGAACTAGGAAAATGGTGCGAGCTCTCAAAGCCTTCACTCTATTAAATTATTCCGTTTCGCTGGCTCAAATGGCGGATGCTAATGTTGCCAGCATTCAAAAGAGGCGGAAAGGGACGTTTTTTTACGCTTTACCCGTCGGTCAAGTGCCCCCGTGTTTGTACAAACTGTGACCTCTCTGCTTAACGAATGAAACCGAACAAAAACGTTTAGTTTATATAAGAAATGGCATGTGGCAAATCACAAATAAGGAAATTAGTGATCGCAGAAGTATTTCCTAGTTTGAGAGCTTCATTTCGCAAACTAAGTTAACAGCTGATAAAAATCTATAACAGAACAGATTCGGTTGGGAAAATTGTCTAATTACCCGTTATCTAATAAAGTTAAACCTTAATACAGAGAGGATGATCCTCTCTATATAGATACGAATGATCCTCTGAGGATCATTCGTTTCCTTTCGCAGGCATTCGTTATACGTGATCCATTGCGTCAGAATTGGGAATTTTTCGCTTTTGCGCTGTCTTTTCGTCGTGTAAATTGGTTGTTTGCAGGAAGGATTGTGAACTTGAATTGAAATAGGATAATGGAAAGTTCAGTTTGAATAGTATTCATAAAGAATTTAGATTCGTGTTATTTGAAAATGACCATTTTATATGGCATTTTTCTTTTAGCAATAAATTTTAGTTAATTTAAATATTCGATTTTTTTTATATTAGGACTCGATTGCTACTAAATTTTAATATACCTACCGTTTTTGAGTAAGTGGACACAATAATAATTCCGTATGAAAATGTTTTTGGTGTATCTCCTGTAGGTACACTTGAACCAGCAACCCTTGGATTGATATCCCGGATCCGTACAACTCGGCCACCACGCTTTTCTCTAAAAATGTTTCAAGAGCTATTCTAACAAGAGCTCTCCGGCTCGCAATAGGTTGGAAGTTTGACAGTGAGCTAGAGCTGTCGGTAAGTAGGCGGAACTGGGAGTTGTGAACTGCAAGTTGGCTAAGCCACATGTATTTAGAAGTTTAACTACTTAGCTGCTAAACTAAAATCCGAATTAAGTGTAATCCTGTGTGTCCAGAGAACCGTGAAAAGACTTTAAACAATTTTTTAGATATTACAATTTTAGTTGTATGAAATGAATTGAATGTGCAGTGTTTTTCAGAGAAGTGCTGCTACCATTACCATTTCTGTCAAGCAATAGTGCGCTTCTGTTCTGATTTGAAGGTACGTAGGTCGATGAAGTTCACGAGACAAATTCGCATATTCCCGCGACTTTCCATCTTCAAGTCCAACATTGGCGGTTGCAATCCGACGCGACTTGAAGCTTACCTTGGTTCGGGAAGACCCAAGTTGTATTACTGTTGCTATGGACAGAGGATACACTACTCAATATTCACACTATGAAGCCGTTTGACGCTCAATCATATAAATAAACTTAGGTGTTAATTGATTTCACCATGATCCACTTATGCGGGGAGGCTGCTGTCAATCCTCAAGAGCAAACTCTACACCTTGTTTCAAATAAGTTTGGATAGCGTGGTGCCCCAGTGGAATAGTCCCGGATTTCAATCTGAAATTGCTAACTAACTAAACAACGTAGAAAATCTATGAATTTTTAAAAATTGTGTGCTTAATTACCTGGTTTTCAAAATAGATAATATCGCAACGCAACATAAAAAGTTCGAACACAGTGTCATGTCACTTCAGTCCTTCCAGCGTGGTGGTCTAGCGGTACTGACCCCCGAGTTTCAATCCGGAGGTCGCCGGTTCAAATCCCGACGTGCACCTATGAGTTTTTCGATTGAAAGATTTATGTGCGCAATACCACGTTCTCAAAACGGTGAAGGAAAACATCGTGAGGAAACCGACATGTCCTAGAACTAAAAATTCGAAGACATGTGTCGAATGCACGAAAGGAGCCTCTTTGAGGCGCACGTAAAATCCTTTCACCACACTGGTTCGACAGAACCGGTGACTTGAAGAAGAAGTCCTTTCACAAGATTGGTTTGGAGAGGCAGCGCGACACGATTATATCGTGGTGGTATAGTTACTTAGGGTGTGTGCATTTGCCCACTTGGTAACGGGTTCAGTGACGCGACAGGGCCGGCACTAGCGCTAATGCGTGCCCCATGTCGCGCTCAACCACCCCTCTAGTGTTTGTAGCCGTTGACACCCCTACTCTGGCTACGTGCGAGTTATAGGCGATACATTCCAGTGAAGCGACACGGAGCATCCATGCCTGAATTGTCATAGATGTCCGTATGTCCGGAGGGAATAAGAAGCAGATAAAACTGCTTGATATAAGCTAACAGGCTTCACAGCTCAGTTGGTGGTAACCCTGCCTTCTGCGCTGTAGGTCGTGGCTTCAATTCTCACCCACAACAGTTGTGTGACGAACATAGATATTTGTTCTGTGTCTGGATGTTAACATGAATGTATTAAGGTATATACGCCCAAAGTAATCTAAGCTACCCTTAGCTTACTTTGGGGCCCCATGCCGTTGTGTGAAATGTCCAACAAATCATTTTTTTCATTATAATATGAATGTTTTTTACGAACATGTAATTTGGCGTATTACTACCGTAACTTATGTACGTGAAAACACTGGAATAGTGTATAAAGTAGAGATAATCGTGGCATCAGAATAGCTCGCCCGTAGAGTGGACAATCGACATGTGGAATCCATTTGCGTGCAAAGTTGCGCCTTCATCTGCATACTGCATCCGAGTGGCGATAGTGACCTGGGCGTAGCGATGAGCCTTGTTCCAGAGGTTAGTGCGCCTCGGTGAAGTCTGCACTTCTTCTTCGAGTCACCGGTTCTGTCGAACCAGTGTGGTGCAAAGGATTGTAAGCCTCAAAGAGGCTCCTTTCGTGCACTCGACACATGTCTTCGATTTAGTTCTAGGACATGACGGTTTCCTCACGATGTTTTCCTTCACCGTTTTGAGAACGTGGTATTGCGCACATAAATCTTTCAATCGAAAAACTCGGTGCACGTCGGGATTTGAACCGCTGAACCGAAAGTCTGCACTGCGACATGATAAAGCCTTACAATGGAGGTGGTCAGTGAAACTATAGCTGAAGTCTTGTTTTCTCTCGTGTTCGAAGAGAGACGAGATATGCTTGTGTACGAAAGGCAAGTATGAACAAAGATAATCAAGAACGTGCTAGTAGGACTGTTTGTGGACATTGTTCAGCAGGCCTTATAACTCAGTTGATAGTAACATTGCCTTCTGCGCTGTAGGTCGTGGGTTCGATTTCCAATTAGAACAAACATTGATGTTTGTTCTGTGTCTGGGTGTTAACATGCATTATATGTATGTATTTACAAAAATAATTCTAAGTCAAAATCTTTAATTCAATAGAATTCATAAAGAAATGCCTTGGAAACGTCAATAATATTCAAAACATATGGTCACGCGTTATCGCTAAGTTTGACGTCTGTTCAAACCCTATCTGACCCTCCATGGGGAAGAACAGCCAAGAAACCCGTAATAAAGGCTTCCTTTTGTTTTCCTATACTATTATTATAGTTTCCAAGACTATATGACAATATATACGATATATAATATACAATAATATATCTAAGTTAGTTCATCCGATGCCTTTTGAGATAAATGGTCTGCATGTTCATTAAACTGACTGACATCTAACTATCAGAGTAGATCACCATGAAAAATGATTCCCTCGTCATCTCGTCCCATACTTCACTAACTATTCATCGCATAGTTGTACAAGTATGCCGACATGTAAGAGTTAACAACTGTGCAAGTTCCAAGGTAATTCATAGAAGTTATACAGGTTTATTGAACACCACATTAAATGAGCTAACTCTTATTAACTGCTGGTTCAAATTCAAAGAAGGGAATACTTATAAGGCAGCTTTAATTTTAGATATAATGGGTTCCGTTTCAAATTGAAATAAATGAGTATTGAGTAACTTTATATTGTGAAACAAAACCGCGAATGAAACTTATGTCGGACTTACAGATGGCTTCAAGGTTTAGTTGATAGTAGATTTGTCTGCAAATGAGGTCTTGGGTTCGAGTCCAGGCGGGACAATTTTTGCTGTTTGTAGCTTAGTTTGTTCTCAGTGGAGTTTTGTGTGGACTACATATTAAAGCCAAAGACAGGCGTATCAAGTAAGCGTTATAAATTAGATAGCAAAATGATAAATGGAGATGAAAATCAGTCAACTTCATTACCATCATATCCGCGCTTGGAAAGAAACCAGTTTGTTCTCATTTAGGATTCTGAGCCGTGATCCATCAACAGGGATTAGCTGCCACAGGGCTGGATTAAGGCGTCGGCCGGGCTGATCCGCTAATTGCCGTCACAGGCGTCGAGGTTATCCAGGACTTACAAGTCATATGCGATTTAACCTTAGCCATTAAATCTGTAACAGTAAGACATTTTGCATTGTTAACCAAAAAATGTACTGTATTTCCCAAAAAAATATTCTGTTTTGTTGTATGAATAATGTACTTAGTCGTAATCTTTCAGTGTGTTTTGATCGTTCTGGAAATAAATATTTTTTTCATTTTTTCCTAATTTTTCATTTACACGATTATGCGGTGTACACTTGCCCGTAACATTCACTAAAGTATAAGTTATTTTACTAGTAATAATAATAGTTTATCATATTAAAAACAGAAAAAAACAGAAGAATTATGTTTCTAATACTATTCAAGTCACAGGCTCCGTCGAAACTGTGGCGAAAAGATTTCAAGTGTGCCCCAATTTTTGGTTCTAAGACATGTCGGTTTCCTCACGATTTTCTTTCACCTTAAGAACGTGGTAACGCACATAAATGTATCATTTATGTACTCATTGGTGCACGTCGGGATTTGAACTAGCGACTTCCGAATTGAAACAGGGTCCGTCCCACTATGCCAACATACTCTAAACTATTCTGCAACTAAAAGTTTCGCACTTAACCTACGAAAACTTGAAACACGTTAATCAGTCCGTAGATAAAATTCATGCTAGGAGGTATCTATATATATAATAAAAAAATAAAAATAAAATATTGATTTGGATGTAATACAAAAAATCTATGAAATGAGACGTTTACTTTGATGGATATATTTATGAATGTTATCAAAAGAAATTTTTCACCATATCCTTAGATTTAACAGTATTTCCATAACCGGAAACCGTTAATTATTATCCTTGGTCCTACCCACAACCATTTTTCTCCAGCATCATTTTAGATTATCTTATTTCTTCCTTCCTTGAACATTTTTATTAGTTTCGATATAGTCCAGTCAGATATTATATTACCGGCTTGCAATTATACTGTTTTTTAATTTACCTCCTTATTGACATATCCAAGCCATTTTGGATTGGAAATACTCGTATCAGTAAGGAGGCAAATTAAAAAATAAGTTTAAGGTCAGGCGTAGTTAAAGCTAAGCCTATTGAGACCCTATCCGACCCTTCATGGGAAAACTGATCAGAAATCCCAATAGGATGGGATTCTTTTCTCTTCAAATATAAATTCCATATAGAAGAGATCCCATATCAATCAATTTGCCGGAAATGTAACGGTTATGTGGCAACACTCACGATTCCAAGCATGTTTGTTGGAAGTAAACGTTCTCTCGAATGAACATTTGACAAATGTATTTGTTGAACGCATTCTAATAAGACACGTAACTCGGATGTTCGTGAGAAAATAAGTTAAGACATGTTTGTAGTACTCTTCTCTGGAGAGGATCGTGCTCGCGAAAAAAAAGGAATCCCGCCATTAGGAGTTTCTTGTCTGTTCTTGCCAACGGAGGGTCGGATAGGGTTTGAACAGGCATCAAACTTATCGATAAGTACGCGTGGCCTTTTGTTTTGAATATTGACGTTTCCAAGCCATTTCTTTATGAATTCTATGGAAATAAAGTTTTTGACTTTGACTTTGACTTTGAGACGATGCGTCTCTACTTAGCGTAGCGTAATTCTGTATTTGGTCTCTACGAGTTGCTATTATTTAATGAACGCACTCTTAACAGCTTACCGTAAATGTAGTTCATTTTCTAAATTAGTACTGTGTTCGCCTATCAAAAGGAATTTCCACTTTTCACACATAAAAAAATCCAAACAAAAGAAATTTGTCGGTGCACATTTCGAGATAGAAAGGTTTGAATAAATCAACTTATTGAAGTTAGTTATCAGACTGACAATAAAACGAATGTTTAATACATTTCCGTAGCAGTACAACCGGTAACAGCTTGAAGTTTAAGTCAAAGTCAAAAACTTTATTTCCAAAGAATTCATAAAGAAATGGCTTGGAAACGTCAATAATATTCAAAACATAAGGTCACGCGTACTTATCGCTAAGTTTGACGCGTGTTCAAACCCTATCCGACCCTCCATGAGAGAATAGACAAGAAACCTCTAAAGGAGGGCTTCCTTTTTTTTCGCGAGCACAAACAAGCGTGTATATTCGTCAGGGGAAGTACTGGTACCAATAGTACTGTGTACCAATGTATGGCACGACACATTAGTGCGATCACTATAGATGCTGAACACCTCTGTTTAAAGCAATATTAATATAAGTTATTTGTTCATACTTACTCGCTAAGTGTACGCAGAGCGGAGTACAATCGCTCGCGAAGTATTACCTACTTAGCAACCCTCTCAAAGTATTTATTATTTAGTAAGCGCGGGCGTGTGAATATGGTAGTAATCTCCGTCCTTCACGTTTATATCACTTTTATGTTCAAGAAGATATGTTTTGTAGCGTCTGTCTGTTCGTGTAGCTCGCGATCTAGCAATTTTAGATTAGTAAGTTCACCCGTCTTGCTGTGTTCCGATTTGAAGGGTGTGGGGTGAAATTACAGATATTGAGCCGGTCCATCTCCTGCTAATGTGTGATGGGCTAATGATGGACAGAATATCATGTGCGCCGACAAAACTTTAAGAGCAGTAGAACTCTCGCCAAGTTCGTCCGGGGAAGTACTGCCACCATGCCCATTTCTACCGCCAAGCAGTGAAGCATTCGCGTTACTGTGTTCCGGTTTGAAAGATGTGGTTGCCGGTGAAATTACAGGCACACGAGACATTCCACCTACACGTCTCACAGTTACGGGCGCATACGATGCGACTTGGGTCTTGTCGTACCTAGTAGGGGAGGACTCAAGTGGCATCGGTTGTTATGGGGCGAGGTTACCACTTACCACCAGGTGGGCCGTCGGCTCGTTCGGTAACTACATAACATAAAAAAAAACGCGCTACTCTTAATAGGAAGTTCTATGACGTACCTAAGTGTTCCTAGAATGTAACAGGGTTTGAAAAAAAGAAATCGAAACTACATTAAGCCAAAGGATCTTTTCATTGGTACCATGTATCATACACAGGCGATGCCGCAAAAATACGTCGATATTATATTCAGAGCCCATATTTATGTGCGATTCGACGAACCGATAAATGGTACTCGTAAAATTGACGTATTACTTTTATAACCATCGTAAACCATTTTGAACCTTAACGGCTTGTCATAAGGTAGATAATGGTTATACACTTGGATAATCTGATTGTAAGAGTTGGAAGGTTTGACGATACTTAAGCTTAGACTAATGCGTTCATAATTACATTAATAAAATACGCGTAGGTGCCTAAGGATTGTAACATAGCATTGTGTAGAATTGAGGGCTATGTACCCAAGTGGCTATTAACGCAGCCTCCAAGTACTGATTATGTAAGAGGCTAGCCATCATATTCTTTACAGTATTGATTCACATAGAAAAAGTTGCCAATTGATATTTGCTAAGAGACCAGATTCATGCAATTAAATTAAAAATCTATGTATGAATAAACTACAAGTTTTTTTTTTTTTTTATGGTTGGACATTATGCTTTTGGCCGCAGATTGCCTTGACATCGTTTACACGGGCTTTTGGTGAGAGCAGACGGCTCTCAACCGGTGATATAAATTGTTTCTGGGTGGTAATATGTATTTATAAGTATGTATTTACAAAAACTATATATTTATTCTATCAGTCATCTTGTTCCCATAGTACCTACAAGCTACGTTTAGCTTGGGGCTATATGGCGATATGTGAAATGTCCACCAATATTTATTTAAGTAGATATATTAAATATTTATTTATTATTATATTAAGGTACTGAGATAAAATCACTTAAAATACAACCCTCAGATTTGGTGGTTAAGACTCCGCGTAGACTATTTGTCACTGTCACAGAATACTGTCAGTACTTCGATCATACTAATATTAATAAGGTGAAAGTTTGTATGTATGTGTGTATGTTTATTACTGAATCACGCTAAAATGGCTGAAGAGATTTGATTAAACTTTGGTTAAACTCAGGATAACTTATTTTCTGGATTAACACATCGGCTACCCCGGAAAAGTGCAGTGTTCCCGTGGGATGAGTTATTCACCGCGGATGACACCGCGGGGCGCAGCTAGTTATTTTATAAAGTGTATCTATGATCCATTTTATATTACTTAAAGATCTGCATTTTAGTTTAATGAGCCACTTTTCTGCGGCGCCGATAAACGACCGTCTAAAAATGGTTTTAAAATCATAATGGAGCGTTTACTGCGCGACCATGCAATACTAGTGCTTCATTTCCATTTGATGTTTAAATATAAAGACACTTCTTTGCTTAGTTATTTGCGCTTTATTTCATAAAAGAAACATATACAGAATGTTGTGTAACCAAAGCAAAGTTAGGATTATAACCCGGCCGCGTATCGTGTACCCGCCCCGCGCTAAGCTATTGCTCGGCCCGGGTGAGTTCGTAATTTATTTGGGTAATCGTGTAATTTGTCGCTTGGGATTGCCGTAATATATCCTCAGGTGCGCGTTTCTTGTTTTTCGACAAGTTGAGAATTCGATTCGAGTTTTCTTGAATGTTTCTTCTTGTTGGAAGTTGGACAGTTTATGAGGATAATTTAAATGCCGGTTTGGCATAAAAATAATACATTTATTTTTATGCCAAACCGACATTTAAATTACATACATATATTATACATATACATACATTAATTTCACAAAATCCAAGCGATTATGTCATATTGTTCAACTTCTTCGAGTCACCGGTTCTGTCGAACCAGTGTGGTGAAAGGATTGTAAGTGCGCCTCAAAGAGGCTCCTTTCCTGCACTCGACACATGTCTTCGAATTTTTAGTTCTAGGACATGTCGGTTTCCTCACATGTTTTTCCTTCACAGTTTTGAGAACGTGGTATTGCGCACATAAATCTTTCAATAGAAAACCTCATAGGTGCACGTCGGGATTTGAACCGGCGACCTCCGGATTGAAACACGGGGGTCAGTACCGTTAGACCACCACGCTCTCAACTGCGATTTGTTCTGAAGCTGTAATGAAAGACTAAAGCTTTTTATATTAAAACTTGAGAGGTGTCAAGGGACACCCGGATGGAACGAAGTTCCTTTCGATTAATTAGTGAAGGAATTGTAATAAATTTTTTTTTTTTAAGTTATAATTTTTTTTTTTTTATTATTAACAAATATAATGTAATATAAACTTAATCAGTAGGCTAAATTTTCGTAATAATTGGCTTGTGGTAACTGAAGTAGGAAACAAGGAAAAAAGTGTCGTGACAACTTTTCGTAAGATTTTTTTCCGTCTAGCTCCCTTTCACAACGCGCGATAAGGAACTTCGTTCCAATAATATTTCGGGATTTCAGATGGCCCACCTGGTGTTAAGTGGTAACCTCTGCCCATAAGAAGCAATACGTTCTCCTACTTCATTTACTTAAATTACATCAAAATATTAGCAGAACCTCTGCTTAAAGCATACCGTCTCGCTAGCGTATAAGCATTATAATCAAAACATACATTTACAAGCTGGAAGATCGTCTTTTAATTTATTTATTCCTTATTTAAATGTACCACGGAGGAAGCCTCCATCACAAAACGCTGAACCGTATCTTGACAAGTGAATTGTGGAATTTGACAATACAGGGTATCAACCCTTTAGCCGGCCACAACATATGTGAAAGCAGTAAGCATAGTTATTGATGCAACCTTATCTTGTATTATAATTATATGACCCACCTGGTCAACTTCTGCTTATTACAAAAAGGTCTTCAATCTGTTGGATACGGGAAGACCCAAGGATCGAACAAGCTAGGGTTTGAACAGGCGTCAAACTTAGCGATAAGTACGCGTGACCTCGTTTTGAATATTGACTTTCCAAGCCGTTTATTTAATAGTAAAATTTTTAACTTTGACTTTGACTTCAAACTGCTTCTTTTTCTGCTCGTAAATCTGAGACGTATGGTGGAATGTCTCACGTGCCTGTAATTTTACCGGCATATTATTCTCATAACATTCTGGTAGTCAACTTACTGCATTTCTAATGGTATTGATATCGTGCGAGCCACGGCGCGGCGGCCTGCGCGCCTAATTGGATATTGGACTTCGGTTAATCGTCGGCTGTTGGATCAAATATTTGAAAGGATAATTGCTTTGCGATAAGCAAGTGTACTTAATGGACTAAGATGGAAGTTAAGGCATAATATAATTATGTTAAATCGAACCGTAGCTAGAGGAGTTGTCTGTTATAAACCTTATTAAATTAAACCTTAATTTGCTTCAATTTAACCTAATTTATCTCATGTGTACTCAACGTGATCAGATATTTTTGTTAAAATATCTTTGGATACTAGAAGTTTTTTTATGTGATACAGTTACGGAACGAGCCGACGGCCCACCTGGTGTTAAGTGGTAATTACCACTGCTCCGCTATATTTAACGTAATAAAATGATTATCGAAGAATGCATTATGTTTCACCGTATTAAGAATGTGGTACACGCCCAGGACATAACAAGCACTTTAAGATGCCATTCTCGTCTGAAACACAATTAGCGTCTCATCGCCTACCACGTTATTGATGGGCCCATCTAAATTACAGTGTAATTGCATCGTGAGTTATCGAACAAATGATAAGTTAACTGACATCCTGCCTGGCCTGTGATCTATTGCTTGAGGATATAATGTTATTGAAGCTTAATTATATACCTGCCTACTGAATTTACCTGCCGCGTACCTAATAAGACTGAAAACTGTATTTTTAGACCCAGCCTCTCTACCATATGGGCCCCTTATAGGCCCCTTAAAAGGCAGTAGAACTCCCGCCATTTCCGGGGAAGTACTGCCACCATGCCCATTTCTGCCGCCAAGCAATAACGCACTAGCGTTACTGTGTTCCGGTTTGTAGGTGTGGTTGCCGGTGAAATTACACGCACATTCCACCTACACGTCTCAGAGTTACGGACGCATGCGATGCGACTTGGGTCGTGTCGTACCTAGTAGGGGAGGACCCGAGCTGCATTTTTTTGTTATGGGCAGAGCTTACCACTTAACACCAGGTGGGCCGTCGACTCGTTCCGTAAAATGTATAACATAAAAAAATATACGAACAGATTTAGACAAGTACTGACACAGACACTAAGGTTCTTTTCGCGACTAACTAGAGTAATTTTAGGCTTACACCTCTCTCTCTCTGTATCTCTGTCTCTCTCTCTCTATCTCTCTCTCTCTGTTCTCTGTCTCTCTCTCTCTCTCTCTATCTCTCTATCTCTCTCTCTCTGTTCTCTGTCTCTCTCTCTCTCTCTCTATCTCTCTATCTCTCAATCTCCCTCTCTCTACCTATTGAAGAGACTGCCACAGACCAGAGATAGAATTTTAGAAATGATTAACTAGTTTTAGTGATTTACCTCATGTTTACGTTATATTATATATAGGTTTACCATAACGATTATAATATAAGAAATGTGCACATACAAAAGATTTTGCCGCAAATTTGAAGTCCCAATCCCAGGTTACCTTTCAGCAATCTTATTACGGACTTTTAATATCTACAGTTGTTTAGTATTCGAGATTCGTCCGTCCGTTCGTTAGATTACAAAATAAAACGTACATTCTCGCCGGCGCGGCGGCTGCTCAAACGGCCGCTATTCCCCAAATAACCTACCGGTGATAGCTAGCTGAAACATACATAGCATGTTTAAGGCCAATCGCTTCATTCCAAACCAGCTGTGCCCGCAACTTCGCCCGCGTGGAATTCAGTTTGCACCAATAAGAGTATCTACTGTAGTCACATTTTATTAATTTGCAAATTAACGCATAGATAAATGTCGACGCAATTCTCCAACTTTTCATAATAATAAATATTGATGGATATTTCACACAGCGCCTAGCCCCAAAGTAAGCTAAGCATAGCTTGTATCATGGGAACTAGACGACTGATATAATACTTGTATATATTTTTTGTAAATACATACATACACATATTAACACCCAGACAGAGCAAACATCTATATTCTTCATACAAATTTTTGTCCTAGGTGAGAATCGAACCCATGACCTACAGCGTAGAAGACAGAGTTACTACCAACTGAGCTGTGAGGCCAGTCTATAAAAAAAGCATTCATACATCTCTTACCGTTAAGTCAGCCTTCATGAGAAACACTTTAACATTATATAGTCGTGGTCAAAGTTGGGATGACTCGAATTGATATAACAAAATATAGATATAAAGTCATGCTCATTATAATCTGTACCTATGGAGTTAATGATCGCGTAAATTCCAATAGAAAAGTACGTCCGCCCGCAGTACCGTCAGTAGCTTGCGGCTACCAGGGGTGCACTCAGTGACCAACTGCAGATCAAAGTCAAAGTCAAAACTTTTATTTCCATACAATTCATAAAGAAATGGCTTGGAAACGTCAATATTATTCAAAACATAAGATCACGCGTACTTATTGATAAGTTTGATGCCTGTTCAAACCCTATCCGACCCTCCATGGGGAAGGTCAAACTATTGGAAAAAAAAAATTAATAGCAGTCACAAGGAGCTCGATGGTTGACAAGTTTGATAGCTAACTCCTTGCCAATTTGTTTTTAATCAACCTTTACAATCAGTTGTATTATTTATTGGTGAATTATAATAAATATTTTGTCAAAAGTTAAGAGTTGATAGATTTAGACTCGGGTGTTAATTATTTATAAGTCACTTTGAAAGGAAGTTGACGCAACTTGGATGCGATAATAACGTATAATAGGTACCTAGAAATTTACGACGCTTGCACTTTAATTCCTTAAAGTCTTGAGCAATGCAAATTAAAGCAAAGCTCCAAGTACTCTGTGTTTAGCGGTGAATTTGGAACTATAGTTGGAACTTAAATACTTCGAATATAATTATTTATCCTATTCCTATTTTTGTTTGAAAAATCGTTTACAAATTTACTAGCGACTTCATACATATTTTTCTGTATGAGTGCTATTCGTGTTTCTTTTCTATTATGTGTTGTTTTTGCAAAATAAATACTCTTTCTTTCTTTCTTTCTTTCTTCTTTCTATTCGTGTAAAACTGAGCTCTGACTAACCTATTCAGTGGTGTGACTTATTTTTGCAGAATCCATAGTTCATTTTCTTTACTGATAGCAATGAGCTGAGGGTACCGACAGCCTTTTCTATAAAAGCCGAAGGAACGGGGGACGAGGATTCCGCTCTCTCCGTAGACCAAGACACGTACTTGGTGACCCCCCTGACGAGATAACGGCCGCCTATCCGGAGTTATTCCTATCGTCAGCCCCCCACAGAGAAAACACTCAACCTTCGCACCGACCCCGCCGGCGGGGTCGAAGTATCTCCTTAAATGCCCGCGCGGGGCGCATTTTCTCCAATTCCTCCCGACTCGCAACGCCCCAAGTCGAGGTCCGAACCTAAGTGGTGCCCTTGGTGACGTTGTGTATAATTTTAAGTTTTACCGGTTGAGAGCCGTCTGCTCTCACCAAAAGCCCGTGTAAACGCTGTCAAGGCCATCTGCGGCCAACAGCATAACGTCCAGTCATAAAAAAAAGAAAAAAAAAAAAAAAAAAGACGAGGATTCATTCTTCAACAAGCGGTCACGCTGTTCGGACATAGTGCGGTTGAGAGTTTGTTGTATCGTTGCCAATAAGTACTTTTGTGTAGTAAGAAATTACGTGATTACCTTAAATTGTTTTGGTTGAATTATTTTGCAATTACTTGTGTGTAGCTCATGTCTTTTTAGGTTAATAAATTGTTTTTTTTTTTTTAAACTGGCTTTGAATCGCCAAAAATACCAATAAATACTATTATAATATTTTTATACTTCATTATTCTGTAAGTTGTATTATAAGCCGGGCTACCGCTACACATCAGGTGAAACATCACTTCCATCACTGCAAATAAAAAAATAAAAAGTCGAAGGTCGCAGTGCCTGAGTTTGGCCCTGGCTGCGGTCGCTTGGCGGCCGGGGGTTGATTAAAAGTTAAATTGGCGGGACACTGTGTGATTGGCAACGCTCGGAACCCGCCCGACTTCTCTCGCCGCAAAAATGTCCAACACGCTGAATTGTTTTGCAAACAAGAGCCGGGACTCAAAAGTATTTGTTAGAAATAAAATCCAGGTCGGATTGCGACTCCGAGAATCGATCATTATTCTTTTATGATGATTTCTGTCTTATCATCGCAGTTTTTATCATTACATTACTGCCAGATCATGTATTACTATATCGGGTAACTGTTTTGAATTTTCCAGTTCCTAGTTCTGTTTATACAGGCATCAAACTTATCGATAAGTACGCGTGACCTTATGTTTTGAATAATATTGACGTTTCCAAGCCATTTCTTTATGAACTCTATGGAAATAAAAGTTTTGACTTTGACTTTGACTTATTTAAAGAAGTATATTTCAGAGACACTCAAATCTACTGTCAATGTCAAAAGCGAAATGTCAAGTCATTCCACAGATGGCATATAAAATTTACTTTTCTTTACTTCTAACAAAATTGTATGATACAAGATGAGAAAGGAACAATTTTGGTGGGCATTAAACGTTTATCCCTTAGTCTCTGCTTCGCGTTCCTGTCCAGTGTCGGGAGAGGACTCGGTTAAATGGTGCACCTATATACTCCGTTATTTTACAAGACTATAGCAAGCCGAGATATTTTAGTAGAATAACTGAAGCCGATGAAATAAAACAAAATTATTCACCACTCGCTCCTGTTTCCATTTGTTACGAAAATGCGAGTTTATTTTATGGTAGCAATAATCATAACTACGTCTGCCGCGAACGTACTAGTTTTTACTTGCTTTTTACTGACAAATAAAACGGAGGGAATTCTTTTTCTTCTAACACTGATTATTCTAAGAGAGCTATCGTCTGTGGGGTAGTTAAAATAATCTCAAACAGAATGCTTGCATATAAATTCACTAGAGTTGCTGTAATACGAAATGTTTACATCTTCTTCTTCTTCTTTGAGTCACCGATTCTATCGAACCAGTGTGGTGAAAGGATTGTAAGTGCGCCTCAAAGAGGCTCCTTTCGTGCACTCGACACATGTCTTCGAATTTTTAGTTCTAGGACATGTCGGTTTTCTCACGATGTTTTCCTTCACCGTTTTGAGAACGTGGTATTGCGCACATAAATTTTTCAATCGAAAATTCATAGGTGCACGTCGAGATTTGAACCGGCGACCTCCGGATTGAAACTCGGGGGTCAGTACCGCTAGACCACCACGCTCTCAATGTTTACATAACAAAAATATATGACTACCAGATCCACGCACTGCGTTGGAAATATCTCGTGTGTTGCAATGTCTAAAAGCATCTGTGACCGCTTACCATCAGGTGGGCCATCAGCTTGTTGTGTCAAATCTGTAGATAAAAAATGCAGATAACGATCAGGTCTTGTTAGATTTCAGGTAGGTACTATTTCTGTAGAAATATATGTTTCCCAAACCTGCTTCTACAATCAGTCCCTGGACTTCCCAAGACAAATCTAATAAGCTGCTGAGCGCTATTGAGGAGTTGTGTGGTCTATAGGCGACCCTAACAGCAGCATCAGTCCAGTCCAACATAATATCATCAGTTTTATGCATATCCAAATTGTGGCCGCTACGGTAATCGTTTCATTCTATAGATTTCTCAAAAACCGCGGTATGTTTGTTTTGAATTCGTCTAAAACTACCAAATAATTTCCAGCGAAAAAGGATTCACGTATTTTCAGCAAAATTGAACAAGGGCTTATCCTAGCTCATCCATCCCCGCTGTATTTCAACAAGTATTGTATAAGAGAGATTTATCTCCCGCACGTGACAGTAATATAGGATCCTGAAGAGTGGTACTTAATTAATTGCACATATTAGTTACAACGGGCCCCGTGCCCGCTCTCATATGGCTATGACATTGGCGAGTTGATAAGAACACATTATTGAAGCGATATGCCCAGTCGGTTTACAATCTGTAGTGGGTTCGAATCCTGCTCGGTCTCGAGCTTATGGTGAAGGAAATCATAAGATAACCAAATCGTAGTGGTGGCGCAAATACGCGAATGCCCTACACTAACCACCCAAATTACCTGAATGCAGACATAAATATGTCTCTTCCTAGGTTCGATAGTAAGCGAAATATCAATTAGTATTTGGTTAAAGCCTCGTTAATGCAAAGTAAACCTGGATAAAGAAGTGTCGAAGGCTATTTGGACTCTACTTTAATTGTGGCAACACTGATCAACGACAGACACCAACCATTCAGTCAGTTGCCAACCGCGTTCAAGCTTGTCAGTGTTAAAAATGAACAGAGCGTGATGGTCTAGCGGTACTGACCCCCGAGTTTCAATCCGGAGGTCGCCGGTTCAAATTCCGACGTGCACCTATGAGTTTTTCGATTGAAAGATTTATGTGCGCACTACCACGTTCCCAAAACGGTGAAGGAAAACATCGTGAAGAAACCGACATGTCCTAGAACTAAAAATTCGAAGACATGTGTCGAGTGCACGACAGGAGCCTCTTTGAGGCGCACTTACAATCCTTTCACCACACTGGTTCGACAGAACCGGTGTCTCGAAGAAGAAGAAGTGTTGAATGTCAGTTGCAAAAACCAATAAATGTGCCTCGTGACACCACTTTTTTGTGAAAGACAATCCGATTCATTTGAATATGTGGCAACCAGTATCCAACTGAACTTTTATCAAAGCTTTTTTAAGTGATTCGTTTGGCGGCACGAGCTGACGGCCCCCCTAATGTTAAGTGGTAACCGCCGCCCATAGACAACAACAATACGACTCAAGTCCTCTTCACCAAAGTATGACATGACCTAAGTTGCGTTGCGTCCATCACCCCGAGACGGGGATGTTACGTCTCATGTGCCTGCAATTTCACCGGCACCCACTCCCTTCCTCCGGGACACAGCAACACTGCTTGGTGGCGTATTATCAGGTGTGGTGGCAGTACTTCCCCGGGCGAACTTAGCACAAGTTTTACTGCTGCTTATTGTCGAGTTCACGTCTTTTGAGTCATGATGACATTTCATTGATTGCGTATTATATTATAAAAATTTAAGTGTAAGGGTTTCTTTAAATGTGGGCAATGTGCGAGTAGTGTGTGAACAGTTGTCGTGGCCTCTCATCACCAGTTAGTTCACGTATATCATTCGTCTCGCGCAGATTGAATGGTCCGGATTCACACGCACCGCGCGTATTTCAGCATCTCTCAGCGCTGATTCTTTTTTCTACCTTCCTCGTGTACCCTACATTCCAGTGACTTGCGACAACACTACAGTAAAATATATCCAATGACTTGTGTCTCGCATAACGATAAGCTTGCTTAGTATAACTTGTTACAGCTATTATATTTTTTACAAATATTTAAATTTACAATTGTTCCATGCATATTCAATAGTTTTTATTATAATATAACAATAAATAACATATTCTTTCGACCAACCAAGAATATCAATACACAAAAAATAAAATACCACAACAATAATAAAATTAAATAAATATTGAGATTAATTTATGGTGTCTCGTTAGCATGTCATGTCTATTGACTGACACTTTACATTTATCACCCGTAGAAAATTCTACTACGCTTTAAAAATGAAATTAGTAACCACAATTCAGGTTTATTAGTTGATTTTGTGACTTCTATAGTAGACACTAACTCGGCAAACCTGGTAATTATACTAGAAAATCCAGTAAAAATGGTGTGTGAGAAACATAATCATTTTACAGGAATTTGGAAGCCTCCAATAGTGAATCAATACATTTAACTTAGACACAATAACAGTTCCAAGCCGCCCCGAGTGGCGGTCAAACTCCACAGTAAAAAACTCCAATTACACGAAGGGGAAAACTATAAAAATATCTCCGTAACGTTCAAGGGGAACCCTTCGCCATTAAACTTTCAAAACGTTTTCACGTCATGGCCCTTTTCATTACTGTCAGACGCAACGGGGCGTTTCGCCGCAGATTGTGTCGGATACGCTCCGACACAGACGAACAAACCACCGAACATCAATATAATTATATAGATATAATAAAAAAATAGATTTCCTAAAATTGTAAAAATATATAAACATGTCACTGATTACAATGTGCATTTTTGCACGATTTTTTTTGAAGAATTGATTCTTTAAAAAAAAGTTGCTATTATCTGCCTCGTGTGATACAATGGTTAACCTAGACAGGATATAGCAATTCGTAAAATTATTTTCATTATTTTACTGTGAGTTTTAGTCATTTTACTTGCATCTAGGTGGACATTTCACACACACCATCTAGCGCCAAAGTTAGCTAAGCATAGCTAAATGCAAGTATATTTTGTCTTATATCGTTCTTTATAATATACTTTACTATCCTCTGGTGACATTTTTCTGTGAACCGATCAAACCTTCTAAAGATTGCAAAACACGGCCGACACACCGAAATAAGAAAAAGACATATATTTTACCGTCAGCCTATTTGCTGAAACCGCGGATATCTTTTATGAATGGAAATATAATATATTTAGACCGTCTCCCCCATGATTAAGGGCTTTTTGAATTGTTTATGAGTATATATTGCATTCAATGACACTCCCCTTTTGTCATTTAGCTGTATTTACGAGGTTATCATTATTTCGTTTAGGTTTGCAGACTTGAAGACGTATTTTACGTGCCTTGTTGATTTCTGAGTGTGCTCCATAGAAGCTATTAAGAGTGCGTGATAGCCCAGAGACCCAAGTTCCATCCAGTGGTCACTGGTTCAAATCCCACTGTGAACCAATGAGTTTATTCACTTCAAAAATGGTGAAGGAAAACATCTTGAGTAAGCCGATATGTTTTAGAACCAATAATTCTAAAACATGTGTCAAGATATGTTTTTGAATTATTGGTTGTAAAAAAAACTAAAAGCTTCTTCCAGGCGTACTTTAATTATTTTAGCACTCTGTTTTTAGAGAGTCAGTGACATGATTAGTAGTTATTACTACTAATCTACTACTTCTACTACTATTGTAGGAGAAGTAGTAGTAGGTCTACTCGAAAAAGTAGAAAATCTACAACAGGAGTCTCATTCGGAATAAAATTTGTCCTTTAGACTAGAAAAAAAAAATTATTTTTACACGCCATTTGAAATTGAAGTGAAATCTAACTGGTATTATTTTTTCTAATTAACTGTTCGAAGGGCCGACCCTTGTCTCAGGAGCGATTGCTGTTCCTACGTTATGAAGGTCACTCTCATATTAACTGACCTCAATTCCCTAAAAAAACATTCGGAAGCCCTTGTTTACATAGTTTTAGCCGTGACTTCGACTTCCGGTGCCGTTACGCCACCGGAAGTGCGGCGTCGCGCCATATTGCGGCCGGATGGTAATATCGAAAATATCGCCGTTTCGCCGGCGACGTGACTCTTCGCTTCCTTAGGAAAATTGTTAACTTCTAGCTCAGAAATTTTATTGAAGTACTGAACTAATCTGTGAAATTTTATCCTCCTTTCAATTCAGTTCATTATTTATGAAAACAATTAACATTATATACAGAAAAACTCGTAAATACATTTACACATATAAACACAATACAGATCGAATACTACAATGAAGTTCGGTTTAAAGAGATTTATTCCCAAAAGAACATATCATATATTTATATAGGAGTCCGTTTCTACACAGTACAGCAGTGTATTAGATCTGGGAGCTGCTCTAAGTCCCGGTCTCACAAACAACGCAATATGGTCGGTGGTTGCAGAATACAGCCAGAAGCACCAGTGCCTAACATACAGCCAGCCTGGCTTCGCGCAGTCCTAGGACCCGTTATTTGCCTTCACAAGGCGGACTACCGTGTGTCCGTACCACCGGAGGTCCTCCACCGTGTAACCTCGCTGACTTACAAAAAAAAAATATACAGTTCACTTACATGAGATGTTTAATACATTAAAATCTTAAATATACTTTGGCTAGTCGTTTTTCAATAACAATTAACAAATAAAGTTATATAATTTTAGCGTCACAACGATTTACTGTTAATTATTCTATGCCATTGTTAAATATATATCCGTGTTAGAGTCGTCTCAGATGTCCGCGCAGCGCGATTTTCTACTTCTCAGCAGCTGTCGTATTCTCCGGCTAGCGCGTGAACGAGCGGTTTGCCAATCGCGTTACGACGTGCAACTATCTGAACTTATCTTAACTAATTGAATGGATTTATGAATCAGCCATATTGTATGGTCTCGTAAATAGATAATTATGGTAATATTTTCGTCCACCAATATTTATTTATTTCCCCGGACAAATGATTTCATATCTGAATTCTGCTCAGTTAATAATGACGTCGGCTCATAATCAGGAGGTCGTGGGTTCAGCAGTCCTCGCATAAATTCTAGGGGTAGTTGAAAGGTTGCCATGGGCACTATAATACATTTTGGTATTTTTTTTAATGTGATACTGTTACGAAACGACCCGTAGACCCACCTGATTTCAAGTGGTAACCTCGGCCCATAAAAACCGATTTGACTTGGGTCCTCCCCTACTAGGTACGACAAGACCCCAAGTCACATCGTATGCGCTACCTGAGACGTGTAGGTGGAATGTCTCACGAGCCTGTAATTTCACCGGCAACCACAACTTTCAAACTGGAACACAGTAGCACGAATGCGTTACTGCTTGGCGGCAGAAATAGGCATGGTGGCAGTACTTCCCCGGACGAATTTGGCGTGAGTTCTACTGTTCTTTAAATATTTCAGCTCTTTCCAATGGGAAAGGGTTTTACATCCATCCCATTATGTTATACAAGATCTGATATGAGCGAGACAATAAGTGCAACTGATTTTTTTTTTCCAATTTGCCTTTTCCTGTCTATAAATTATGAATTCATCAACCCCTTGCCGAAACTCCAAAACCCCGACTTCTCAAGAGTCTTGGCAAATCACAAAATCTCTTTTCGGGTGAAATATTAAGTTGCGCGTCAAAGAGTTATCACCCGGGGACATCGCGGCTCGTAAACCAAACGAAACCGGAATTATTAACCCGCGCGCGACATCCCCACAGTTTTGACGGAGAATATAATATAGCCTCCGCGATACAGCTGGGTTAATGATACAGTAGTTTCACAGAAGACATTGTCTGTTCTTCCCCACGGAGGGTCGGATAGGGTTTGAACAGGCATCAAACTTATCAATAGAGGTAAGTACGCGTGACCTTATGTTTTGAATATTGACGTTTCCAAGCCATTTCTTTATGAATTCTATGGAAATAAAGGTTTTGACTTTGACAAAACGATGCTTGTAATATATAACAACGCATATTTATTATTATTTATTTTATTTTTACAATTTTAGGAAATCTTACAGCTAGCTTAATGAATAGATTAATAAATTAAAGGCTTAAGGCTAATTAAAAGCATTATAGCATTATATTATATTATAGCATTATGCACAGTTCGTCCCGCGAAGTATCCACTACCATACACATTTCTCCACAAAGAAAAACACTTGCAATTTATAAAGTATTTCTATTTGAAGAGTGTGGGTGCCGATGTAGTTACAGGCACATAAGATGTTCTATCATCACGTTTCAGAGCGGGCGATGCGGCACATTGCGATGAAAATTGGAAGCGGTTGGAATTTGTGGCGTAATATTGCTAATTGGTTACCACGATACAGTGGGGCGTAGTGTGTCTAGTTGGTCTAGTGTGGGACCTGTGAAAGATTTTTATCATGTATACTCTAATTAGAATCACGGCAACTTGTTATTCAATTATGTAGAATAATGTATTTTTAGTTTATATGCCGGTATTAATGTAAGCTTTCCTTTGTTGCAAATCTATATTTTTCCTTTTTTTTTCTTTCAATAAAGCCTTTAAAAGACTATTCTTATTTTAAATAAAAATGGATCTAATTATAACATGGATCATTGCTGAAAGTCAGGTTCAGAGCCTACTCTAACCTCCTCCTGATCCTGTTTACTATCACAAATCTTACAGATTACTATCAATATCTTTATATTTTTTATCTCTTATCTTACACAGTGTATACCTAGCTGTGCTACATTGTTAAGCAGGGCTGTGACGAAGGGAAAAATTTAAATGTCACGGCGAATTTATTTAAACTTGGAATTATTCAAATTGGCCGGCGCAAACACTGACGAAGTGAATTGTGCCTGGTTTTTGGTAAGAAGTTATTTGACTGGATGTTTTGTTAGCTCGCAGTGGCTAGGCACGAGGAATTTCCTTTCAGAAATAGAATATTTAAGAAAGCTTAATTTATTTACATAGCAGCAACGATGTTTTGCCAACGTTACTAATTTAAGTGGAATGTTGACATACAGCCTGATAAATAAGATTTTTATATGGATGGAATATTTTACTAACCCAAATACATTTTTTTTTCATTTATACCTAGCGATTGTAAATAGAGAATAAATGAGAGTAAGATAAATTTAAATCTGATAGCAAAACACTTACAGGATTGCGTTAGGATTTTCTCATGTACGCGTACAAGTAAAATATACAAACATTAACTTCGCAGGCTTAATTCTTCATCTTTATGTACTACAGTCCTGTTATATCAACACGAAACCCATTAAAAAAGCAGCTCTGTTGGATTATGAAAAATCCTGGAAACCTGATCACATTTCATCTTCAAGATTTTGCTTTGCCTTTGAGGTTTTTCTACGAATTTTAGCATTATCACATTATTTTAACTTATGTACGTAATGCTAAATTCTTCTTAAAAATTGAACACGAATCCTATTCTCCTTAGACCTTGCTTAATCTCTTCACATTTCATAATTTACAAGCTTTTGCCTCAACAAAGTGACCTTATTAATGTTCGAAAAAGTGTAGCGTGTGAGGCCTGTATATAAATTACATAACACAAGGTGGGAATACCAATGTCACACATGTAGATGGATCTTCTCATGTGCATGTCATTTGACTGGCCTCATAGCACAGTCGGTAGTAACTCTGCCTTCTGCGGTGTAGGTAGTCGGTTCAATTTCCACCCAATGTTATTTCTGGGTGAAAAAACCCGATTTTTTGTGACGAACATAGATGTTTGTACTGTATAGATGTTAAAATGTAACTATTTACAAAAAAAACTGTAACTATTTATTTTCCATACAAGCTATTCTTAATTTGGGGCTAAATAGCGTAGTGTGAAAAGTCCACCAAGATTTAATCAAAAATCAATTTAAAGAAAAACACTTATCACACGAAGTTGAACAAAAAATTCTGGGGTAGCATTACCCTTAGTTCACGCGTACATAAACAGACAACACCCCCATAAATCGGCTGATACCGAATCGGAATCAATATCACCTCGCCTCACTTATCGTATAAACAAGAGTTACCGTAATCCGTACATTCGTTCCGAGCATTTTGGATACGTACATTCGTGTCCGGTGCATCTTCGGGATTCGGGACACATCCATACGTGTCCCGGGAATCCCTTAACTGATGTCCAAGTGGGGTTAGTGCGGGGATATTCCGAGGAACGGTAATGTCGGGATATATTTGAGGTAGGTTCAACCGATTTCAAAATTTGACAGAACTCGGCAGACTTATTTAAATAAGGAGATAAGAAAAAGGATCAGTTTTTTTAACAGATTCAAGATATTATCATAAGTAAGATTAACATTTTGATTGAATAAATCAATTCACAGATGTCATGATCCTTGGATCGATCTTGAATATTTCCATCATTCAGATCCTGTGGTAAATTATAACCTCTTGATACACACGACCGAGAGTAAGTCATAATCATTGGTTTCCTTCACATTCGATAATTAATTACATTACGTTATTACGTTTTAATGTCGTAAGTCTTCATCCGGCACTCAGTGCGACCTCCGAATACAATTCAGGGCGATATTTCTTCCAGATTCGCCGCTTTGTCTCTCGTAATCGTATGAGACTCAAAACGGTTCGGGAGCTGCCATTTAGTAATGTCCACTGGAGGCTTTCGGAGTTTGTTTGTTACTAATTGTCGAGACATTTGTAATGCCTGTATTTTTTCTTTGGAATACAGAAGAAAAATAAGGAAAGGGTCGCATTCTGAAGCATATACAATTATTTTCCTGGAAAATTCCTGTAATCTTGCTTATTTTTATGAATATATTTCAGGTGAAAGATTCACGGTAATTTTTCAGATCATCAGACTTTCAATTACCATATTTTTCGAACCGAGAAATTTTAAAAATTATAGTTTAAAGAAGTTCATAACTTTTAATCAGTATAGTTTCTTTTTCATTTTGATGTGAAACATCTATAGCCGCACGTTAAACCGATTTCTGGCGTGGCGACGCGTCGCCACGGCATGCGTTGCATATAACTTTTACAAAATAATGTCGATGTTTCACATCTGCCAGGCGTCCCGTGACGGCTCACATTTTTTTTTAATTTCAGTACGTACTCGTATGTACATCGGTAATTATACCTGTAGGCACAACATTTTTGCAAAATAATTCGTATATTAATATGAAACTTCTGTGGATAGAACAAGCACACATCATCTTTAAATTATTTGACCTCTGAAATATGTATTTTTAAAGAGTTTAAGGAAAGGTACCTCCTCTAGCACGGACTAATATATCCAAATGTACTTAAAAATGTGAAAATTCATTCTAAAAGCGTTCGCCAATAGCATGTAGCAAGAAAAACAAAATAGTGATACATTGCTTCCCCGCATTAAAGAGACTCGGAGACAAATCGTCGCCCACATAAAACATTTTAGAATCTACAACCAAAACGGTGCGAGTATATCATGGTTACTTATAGTTAATAAAAATTAAAAAAATAATTATAGTTTACTTAAACTTTAATATTCTACGTTTATTATTCTTTTCCTATTCTTACATACCAGTGGTCTGCCAATCGATGACTTAACTGGTTAACTGGTTTACGACATAGTTTACATAAACGCAAACATTTCTAGAACTAGGAGCTATGACTAACTTTACTTTATTTATTTTTATTTTATAAAACCCTTTTGTAAAAAGGTTTTATAAAAGTTTTTTTTTTCTCTCTTTTGTTGTACTATTTATGCAATTGCATATAGTGAAATATATTTATTATTATTTTGTATTAGTTTATATGTATTATTATCTTGTTGCTATGTAATTTTTGCTAAAATAAATGTTTTATTTATCTATATATTTACTAAATAAATCATAAAATAATCTTCAATATTGAATTTGTTAAAGTCTGCACCACTCATCGTCTGAACTAAATCCTACTGTGTGTAGCACAGCATAATATTCAATTTCCATTTGTGAAAGCTGAACGTGAGTCGCACACAGTTATCAGCGGAGTAGTGAGGAGGGCTCACAAAGGCAGTGCTAAATAAAATCCGTATTTACGTATTTCACGGGCCCGTTAACTCGAAAGCCGCCGGAAGGAAGGGAGCGCTTCAAGCGATTTATCTTCACGCAGACGCCGCTAGGGGTGCGCGCCTCCTCCTGCACCACAGATATATACATTTACTGGAAGTGATGTAGCAAATCCACAGTGCACGAAAGGAGTCTCTTTGAGGTGCACTTCAAGTCCTTTCACCACTCGCTAGTATAGCAAATCAACATGTATACAATAAGTACTTAACTAAAACTTAAAGACTCAAATTGGCACATTACAGTAAGTGGACACCGCACCGCCAGTATTAAACGTTTGCAACATACAAAGTATTGCTTATCTCACGCAGCGCTAATATACTTTATTATTTGTTAAATTGGAAAATCATACTCTTCATTGTTCCCACCATAGGGACAATCGCCTCACCAAGTGAGAATCAATGGCCTAATCATGATTTGAAGTTACATTCCTTTGATTCTTTTGGTTAGTACGAGGTGATTTCTTGATAGTACTGATTCAATATCGTTTCTCCACTGTATTGAGAACGTGGTGCGTTGCCATATATATAAGTTATTCTTCACACTTTTAATGTAACTCTCTTTCCTGTATGTCATTATAGACAGAAGTTAAGAATATAACTTGAAGCACTTAACGGTGGGTTCTGGTATCGGTCATTTTAGAGTTACTTCTGACCTTATTTCCGTGGCTTTGCTATAGTTTTATAAGAGTTCATCAATGCACTAAGTTCTACACACAATTGTTTGTCCTGGGTGGGAATCGAAACCATGACCTACATTGCAGTAGACAGGAGTTACTACCAATTGAGCTGGCCTAGTAGAACTCACATTTTTAAATTTGGTACATATAATGTCAATAGTCTCCAGGTAACATTGTGATAGACATATTTAAGAGCAGTAGAACTTACGCCAAGTTCGTCCGGGGAAGTACTGCCACCATGCCCATTTCTGCCGACAAGCAGTAACGCATTCGCGGTATTGTGTTCCGGTTTGAAAGGTGTGGTTTCCGGTGAAATTACAGGCACATGAGACATTCCACCTACACGTCTCAGAGTTACGGGCGCATACGATGCGACTTGAGTCTTGTCATACCAATTAGGGGAGGATCCAAGTCGCATCGGTTGTTATGGGCCGAGGTTACCACTTAACACCAGGTGGGCCGTTGGCTCGATACGTATCTAAATCACATAAAAAAAAAACTGTCACAACCTATAATTTCGTTAGTCTAGAAAGGACAAAATCAAAAGGGTTTTTTTTTTTGTTTTGGGACATTTAAAATGCTTGTCTTTTCCAGTGTGTGTGTGTGTACAGTACAGCAGAGCGATGTCACATCTGCGCGAGCCCGCGAACAAGAGAGTACAGCTCGAATGCTTTGTAACCTCCTAGAGATTAATGAGTCCCCGATAGAAATGTTTTTCTACTTGTGGGGTGAACGACTGGTCACTGGGTGGGGTGGAAAGGGGTCAACCTTATCTCATTCTTAGATAATCCAACGAATTAAGAAAATATCTCACAGTTATTTTTTCAATATCCTTGTGTACGTACGATTTGGGGTTCAGAATGTTGTGTCAAAAATGACAGTGAGGTACTCTACTTAAGGGCCCTCGTTTTGAGATATAAATAAAGATGTTGTTTTTTTATGTGATTGTAGGCAAACAAGCAGACGGCCCACCTGATGTTAAGTGGTTACCGTCGCCTATTGACATTTGCATCCTCGGGGACGTTAGGCTGAGCTACAGAGATCCAAAGATCAGCTCAGTGGCGCTCACTGGGAGAGATATATAGACTAAGATCTGCTGATGAATCATTGCTTAATTATTAAATTAAAGTCATTAAATTTTTAAGTTAATTTTTACTGGGATTTGTCAAGATATCAATGATTTTTCTAGCAGGTTGTAAAAGGTCAACAGTTGTAACCAAATCTAACCAACTGATTTTAATCTGTGCAAATAATATGAAATGGATTAATTTATAAGTGTGTACTTTCAAAATAAATGCCTAATAGTTATAATACTATATTTATTATATACAATACATGAAGGGAAATGGACTATTTATATTTTTCGTTTTATATTTGTATGTGTAAAGTACCTAAGTATAAGTACTTTCTACCAAAATTATAAAGTATGGTGTGAAATATTATCTTGCGCGTAATAGTTTATGGTCATATTGTTTTTCAAATATAAAAGAAAAGACGAAGTGTCATGCCAAAACACGAGTTCTAGAAGATCGATGCTTGCAGGGACTTAAGCAGTATTAAGAGCAGTAGAACTCTCGCCAAGTCCGTCCGGGGAAGTACTGCCACCATGCCCTTTTCTGCCGCCAAGCAGTAACTGCTTTTATTTTTATTCGCGTCATGTGTTCCGGTTTGAAAGGTGTGGTTGCCGGTGAAATTACAGGCACACGAGACATTCCACCTTCACGTCTCAGAGTTACGGGCGCATACGATGCGACTTGGGTCTTGTCATACCTAGTATGGGAGGACCCAAGTCGCATCGGCTGTTTTGGGCCGAGGTTACCACTTAACACCAGGTCGTCGGCTCGTTCCATAAATGTATTACATAAAAAAAAAGTTAGAGTGTTCTTCTTCGTAACCCTAGATTGTTATATATTCTATCACCGTTTTTAGAAATATTTTACTCAACGCTATTCAAAAGAAGGTATGTAATAATTATAAATCATATAAATTTCAAGTTTAATGAGAGTTGCCTAGTTGAAAGACCTTGTTTTGGCCATTCTAGTGTATTGTATCATGTATCATGTATTTCTCTCAGTGAGGAATGATTGTCTACAAAGGATAATGTTTGTAGAGCCCTTATTAAGTTGTTCTCGGTTTCAATATTTTTTAATACAATATACAAATGTGCATTTTGAAAAACAAAATGTTAATTCATTTAAAAATAAGAAAAAATTAACTTCCAATAATAATCTTAGTTTCATATCTAAGGTGATTATTATTATAATTATTATTATTATTATGCGTTTCTTTTATTGGTGATAGTGGGAGAAAATATAGCTCAGATTTTTGCATTAAGCTTTCGCACTGTGCAGTTTAGCTTTTATGTACGAACTCACGACTGTCAGAAAGACAATAATTCTAAAATGGCTGTTTCCTCTTATTTTAAAATGTATTTTACAGAAGATTTTGTTAATTTTTTAAACATTTTTTTTTAATGTAATTCTGTTACAGAACGAGCTGACGGCCCACCTGGTGTTAAGTGGTAACCTCAGCCCATAACGAGCGATGCGGCTTGGGTCCTCCCCTACTAGGTACGGCAAGACCCAAGTCGCAACGTATGCGCCCGTAACTCTGAGACGTGTCGGTGGAATGTCTCATGTGCCTGTAATTTCACCGGCAACCACACCTTTCAAACCGGAACACAGTAACGCGAAAGCGTTACTGCTTTGCGGCAGAAATGGGCATGGTGGCAGTACTTCCCCGGACGAACTTGGCGAGAGTTCTACTGCTCTTAAATGTCCAATGTCCTGAATTGTTATTGTTTACATATTTATTATAATAATGTATAAACTTCTGTTCATTGTGTGTACAGAATGTAATTGGTCTCCTAGGTAGGCTAACTTACACCAACTTGTAGAGATATGACCCAACTTGAATAGATTCTACAAAAAGGAACTTTATTTACATTCAAGCAATAAATAACAGTTTTCCCCAACACTTGCACCTTCACAAACACAACCAATGGCCATCATGTCTGTAACAATATCGCGAGCTGCCCGCGTGCGTACCTTCATCTCGCAAACGAGCGACCGCCGCGCCGCGTGGACCATGAGGCCGGTGTCACCTCCGGATAAAAAATGTCCACCTTCCTGTAGGGTCACAAAAACGGCAGCTTGCGTCGACGTGAATACGGTATTCTGTGCAATTTATGCTTTTTATAGGCCTAAAAGAGGCTTTGAAACATCGCGACAAAGTTACAGATCGTAAAATCAAAATTCAAAGAAATGCGTCAAATGCACGGAAGGAGCCTCGTTTTGGCGCAATTTAATATGGTTTGAGAGAGCCAGAGACAAGAGTAGTAGTAGTTTAGTAATAGTAGCTTTCAGTCGTGCAGCGCGATGACGTCAGAGTGGTGCGAGATTGCAGCCGGTAGACGCGTTAATTGCCAAGTTTTTGTCACTACGTTTTCTGATATTGACCAAAACATTATTATTGCAAGACTAGATATATTAAATACATCAACTAAACAGTCTGAATTGAGTCCCATGCAAATAAAACTATTCAATACGTCATAACCGAGCAGCATTGTATAGATATAACCGCTGTATTGCTCGTAAAATTTCTGCAGAAAATAATATACAAAATGTTGACTACTGGTTTTTCTGTACAATTTAACTTGCGTTCAAACACAGCGTTGCGGTAAAACATAATTCGGGCGTACTTCTTCTGTGGCGCGGTAATCACACGGCAATAATTTCGTGAAAGCAATTCCTCTTACTCGAGGACGTATTAAATTCATATTCTGGGTTTTATGGGCCGTGAAGAGGCTAAAATGGCTCGTTGAGGAACCGGGAGCCTGAAATATTCGGGGCTTTGCCTTTGCGTACTGTGCAAAAATGTCTGAGACGGAACGAGCTGTGACAGGATCATTTAAGTTTTAATTTCTTGATTGATTTCTTGATTTACTAGTCTCGTAGAGAGAAATCACTAACGAATCGTAATCATATAGAATACCATCTATAGCTTCGTTGTAGTGACCCTGTTTGTAAAACGACGGTCCCAGGTTTAATTCCCGGCCAGGATAACAATTTTGTGTGATGAGCGTATAGCCGAGTTGACCCGGTAAAAGTCTGCTGTATAAAGTAGATTTGACCGCTACTATGGATGCTTTTTTGATCGTGGAAACATTGGTCAAAGCGTATTTGTATGACAATTTCAAAGTAAACTTGGACTGAATTTGTTGTAATTGCTTGTATATCAGTTGACCAAACGAAATGGCGTCAAAGTCAAAGTCGAAGTCAAAAACTTTATTTCCATAGAATTCATAAAGAAATGGCTTGGAAACGTCAATATTCAAAACATAAGGTCATAAGGTAAATCCGATACAAATTAGCATTAACGTTGATATCTTGTGATTTGCCGCTTTATTGTTTAAAATACTAAGGCAATAATCCAAATTGACCACAAGTGTCAACCGGTATTCAATTGAAGATTTATGGAAGCTTTTTGCGAAATGCGGGTACTTTGTTCAAGAGTCAATGCCGCTTAGTCAGTTCTCGGGTCCTGCTTATGTGTATTATTAGCTTTGAATTGAAACTGATGGATATGAAAAAGTATGAAACGAGACATTAAATATTATTGTATTTACCATGGGGCTTTTGGCAATAATATCTCATAAATTCACAAGAACATTTTTATTTTTGTACCTTTGTGTTTCTTGCCACCTGCGAGACACACTTACACATTAATTTGCTCTGAGTGTGCGAGTAAGTCTGTTTTAATTTTCCCGCCCTTATGGTGAAGCCAAATGAAGTCAAAGTCAAAGTCAAAAACTTTATTTCCATAGAATTCATAAAGAAATGGCTTGGAAACGTCAATAATATTCAAAAAATAAGGTCACGCGTACTTATCACTAAGTTTGACGCCGTAGTCGCTCTATTTTTCATTGTAGTATGTGGATTGCGAAACCTGGAAGCCAAGGCTTAGTTGTCAGTGCCACATTCGTAGTTCATAGTTTCCAATAACTAAGACATAGTGTGTGCAGGTGTGGTGTCAGGACTACACCTTAAAAAGTAAAAAAAACAGTCACCTATTATTAATAGTAAAAAAAATGGTTGTTTCTAAATAATCGGCATGATATATTACAGAAATTGCACAGCCTGAGGCGCCATTTTAGTCGCCGTCCATTTCTCATAGCCGTCAATGGTTGTATTTTACGGTCTCGGGGCGGCCGTGGAAAACGTAGCCTCGGATATATAGCCTCTGTAGCCGATGTAGTCTCGTAGACCCCGTAGCTGTTCGTAGCTATCCTGGAACACGACATTTCGTAGCGAACACGGCCGTAGCACGCCTCGCCACACTGGACGTTTCGTTTTAAACCAGAAACCATTTACGAATATCCCATGTACAATTGGCTTGTATTAAGGAAATTGGACAGTTTTTTTATATTTATAAGAGCACACATCACCTACTATAATTTAAAGTTGATTAATTCGACAGACCTTTCTACTACTTCTCTTCTACTCTCAACAAGTTCTGAATGACCCCTCTTCACAAAATTTTTTTTTGCCTCTGTCCTTTCTTAGAGATATATAAAATTGGGTCCTTTTCTACTTAGGTATGGGAAGATCCGAGCATATCACTGCATTTCAAGAACTGAAGATGAAACGTCTCATTGTCCTATCATTTCATTTGATTACTAAAACAGTTTTGACTTAACATCAGTTGCCCCATTTTCAGTATCTGCAATTATTCAATTAATGCTGTCTCGATTATTAATTAAACAACATAATGTTTGATTAAAACACAATGAAAGCCCGCGGCTGGTTGGACACGGAATAAATCTGAAATAATTGCATACATTTATATTTATAACTGCGCATCGACGCGATTTTGTGCAATATTAAACAATGCGCCATATTGTATAATTTGTCAGAACACGAATGCAATTAAAGAAAATTCAATTACGCATTATTCTAGGAGGACATTCATACTTACATAATTTGAGTACTACATTATCTATTTTGTTTTTCACAAATCATTAATGTTTACGCATTACTGTGTTTCACGCTTACGTCTCAAAGCTACAGGCGGACTTGGGTCTTCCCATATAGGGGAGAGTAGGGGAGGACTAGAGATTTCGCTTTGTTACGGGCAGATGTTACCGCTTAGCATCAAATCGTCCATCTTGCTAATTCAGTAACATACGCAAAAAAATTAAAACGATTGGCAATATATTCAATATTTTAGAAAAAAATATCGTTATACAATTCAAGTGACACGGTTAAAATATTTCTTAATTGTATAAACATAAATTCAACTTACAATAAATAATATTTTGGCAGACTAAACAAAATATAATCCAAGAATCAAAGACTGGATATAGAAATTTTGAACACATATTGAATATAGTTTCATAAAGAAAATCGATTGCACAGTGCCCTAAATATAACACTACCGCAGACGAAATACTAACAGTCTATTCCATTAAAACGTATATCAGCAATAATGTAAATCCGTATTACGTACATCCATTCCGAGACAGGACAGGTACAAAATCAATACACATCGTATAACGTGGCTCGTGCGAGCAAAAATACATCCGAATATCTGCGGGCAGAGTTCCGTCAACTGCGCCGGCCCAAGGCAGAAGCAGATGGCAGCAACGAGCAACGAACGACCAAGTCATTAATTTAACGTATTATGTATTAAAAATAACTATAATTTAGTTAATTCGTACTCCTGAGACCCAAGATACAGGCTTAACTATCTAGTTTAACATCTCTGTTTTTATAACAGAAATAAGGTATATATGTGTGAAATTAATTTTGGAAATGTAATAAATATTAGGCAATAAAGATTTCATTATTGTTACTAAGTGAGAAGTCTACTAGAACATTTTGCATGCGTTTAATATTCCCAGTGGCCAGGGCTGTTGGTATATTAAGTTATAAAAACTGAAGTAACATTTAAAGCAACGAGTTTAGTAACTTTAGAAGCAGTAGAAGTGATTGACTATATGTTTTTGTCCGGTGAAATACTGCCACGGTACTTATTTCGGTTTTGTTTTAATGTCAAATTAATAGACACATGACGTCTACAAATCTACAAATATAAAATAATATAATATTTATAATTAATTAAATTTTAATTTAATCAATAATTTAATAAATTAAAATTTTTAATAATTTAAAAAAAAAAAATTTTTTTAATTAGTAAATTAATTAATAATATAATACTATCTACAAATTTCAGAATGAAGTATGCCATGCAACCTTTAATGGTTCCAGGTACACAGGATTTATTTAACTAAATATCAGTTCTTTTCAATATATTATATGTATAAAAAACTGTTGTTAATTATGTTGGATCAGTCATTTTGTATCCCTGCCTGCTGCCTCAGTGTGACTGAATTATGAATAGCCTCAATGTATGCATTGCGTTGCGAGAGTTGGCTGGATATTTATATCAATGAAACGTTTGAAAGGAAGAAAGAAAGAAAGAGTATTTATTTTGCCTTCCAACAATACATATTTATATACTAAAACACACATATTAACTTTTTTACATTAAAAGTTTCAGATGTTCCAATTATTTTGGATTTTTTATTGGACATTGTCACACAGCCCATCTAGCCTCAAAGTAAGCTAAGCATAGCTTGTATCATGGGAATCAGACAACTGATACATTACTTATATATACTTTTTCTAAATACATACATATAATACACATTAACACCCAGGCACAAAACAAACATCTATGTTTGTCACACAAATGTTTATCCTGGGTGAAATCGAACCCTCGACCTACAGCGCAGAAGGCAGGGTTACTGCCATTGAGCTGTGAGGCTAGTTAGTTACAGGAAGACTCAAGCCTAGTTTCATAGCGTCCGTAAGGAAACTTCTGACTTCGTGAGCATAATAGTTTCCTCTGGCTTACACCGGCCCCGCTGCAATGAGATTATGGCGAGGTTCCGCCGTGTCCCGCCACTGAGCAATCTAATTTTTCACTCACCCACCTTACGTACAGCTTAATTCAAAAACTACTTACCTATTAGGTATAGGGGCGGATATCAAAGGAATCGCGTAACCGAATGATGAAGGTATTCGCGAAGTAAGGACAGAAGTTACATCCCGTATAGAGAGCTAAGCAAAGTTTATGACGTCGATTTGGAATTTGACTGTGCGCAATATAACTCTCACAAATATTGTAGTGTCATTTTTATCTTAACAACTTGATCAGGTATTAAAAAGATAACCTCATTCCATTGATGGTCTGTAAAACAGAATTCCCTTGTCATTAATGTGGCCCATACATAGGAATTCGCCCCTAAACAGGTCGTGAATTCACCGCACGTCTCCCCAGCACTCGAACACAATATATGACACAATATAAATCTCATAGGGCCAATAATGTTGGAACTGTGTCGACTAGTCAGTGGAGAAACATGACAACCCAAAAAAATTATGATAATTGAATAGTACGTTCAATCGATAACTCAGCATATTTCAAAACTTTCTTCATTCTACTGACTTGGGACGCCTAGTTTCTATTGGTATACCTATTATTGGAACCTTGGAACTTTTAGTTTCTAAAGTTAAGTTACTTACCTAGGAATATAATAATATATTATTTCAATTATTATAATTACTATAATGTATGTTATATTTGTATAATATGAAGTTTATATTAGATTAATATTATTTCGTTACGATACTGTAATTGCTGTCTTTTGAGTTGAACAATCGGAATAATATTTAAATCTGGATGGACTCAATTAGTATATGGGACTATAATTATCTAAATTTCATTAAAACCTGTTATTATTAGAAGTTCTCATATATGAAACAAATAGAAAAATTGATTTTTTTATATAAATTATTTTTTATAAAATAGATCGACTGTTTACAATTTTGTCATTATGGTATTTCCTATGCAGAATATATTTATATTTCTATAAAAAGCTTACCATATCCTAAAATATTGTTAGCGTCTTACAATATTTTCCCACTTAATGTCCGATATAAAACACTACAGATCTTTCAGTAGATTAAATAAGTGGGATTTATTACGTGACCCGAATGCACATCGAATAAATAGTTCGTTCCGTGCCTTGAATGCGAAATACTAGAGAGTAGGCTGCACATTTAGCGGATAAGCCTTTTCATTTTGATCGCTACATTAATGTTTAAGTACTAATTTAAACAATCATTTTTCTCCGTCGGCCTGTCTTCGGGGTTAGATGTGAGAGCAGGAGAATAAGCCTAATAAATTAGCATCTACACTTTTAGCGAAACTAGAGAGATATATATACGACTTTAAAATGAAATCGATTTCATTTAAAGCCCCCAAAAATTTGATTGGTAGTAAAATCAAGCGTTGACAAGCGATGTTTTTAAAAACCAATGAATAAATTCCAGTCTCGCGTCGGAACTGACACGCACAATTTTGTTATTTATCAATTATTCATTTTATTCCTTACACAGATAGCATTAACGAAACTGTTACCATATACAGTCAAATTTAAAAAACCTAAACAGTTTCAAACTCAGACGGAATTTATATATGGGTCGCAAGATTCGGCTGACCGGTCAAGGAGTTACGGGGTTACGTTACGAAATGTGGTTAACTACGAGTGAGGTAAACCGCATTTCAATATGATTTATTAGTTTAAAACAAATTAGTCTTATAAAGGGAATAATTAAAATGTATATAGTCCCTCTCAATACAAAGCAATAGGGTCAAATCAGCACTAATATAATGAACGTATATTGATTTGTCCAATAAAGTCTGGAGTCACTCAAGATGTCATCCGTAGTATGTACAATTCAAATGACATTACTGATAATTTAGTTTTATTACTAACATTGCGTTTGTTCCAAACAAATGTATATGTACTTAGTTACAGTGTAAAGTCCGCCCTCTTCACTTACAAGACTGAATCTACTCTTGTACCTAGTACCTGATTCGAAAACTGTTTTGCAGGTTAAATAATTTCTTGTTGAAACAAAATCCAAGTCTCATCGTATGCAACATAGTTTTGTTTATTTGTTTGAAATTATTGATGTGTAACATCTATAGCCGCACGTAAAACCGATTTCTGGCTTGGCGACGCGTCGCCACGGCATGAGCGCTGATTGGTCCGTTCAAGGTTACGACAAATCATAAACATTATTAGTGATGGGGTACTTAGTTTCTTACAAAATAATGTCGATGTTTCACATCTGCCAGGCGTCCCGTGACGGCTCACATTTTTTTAAATTTTTATGCGTTAGCCTCGCGAACCCCTTGGTCATCACGCCACGAGCCCTTGCCACACCACAGACCAGTTATCTGGCCTACGTACCTTTTACTGAATTACCGGATGAGACCGCTACGTGTACATACAGCCCTAGAAAGAAAAATTAAATTAGTATGACTTTGTTCACCCAACAAACTTTCGGATAAGATAAATACTTCTCTAGAGAGTTTGTTATGTGATATTGTTGTTGTGTATTTTAATTAGGTTATTTAAAGTAGATTTTAGCAGTTGGGATGCCTGATGCTGTTCCGCTGCTTTTGTTGCAGAACAAAGTCTTGCATTGCACTTGTTACGAATCTGTCTGCTCAAAAGAAAAGGTCTTGCTAATTTCCTAACCTGAAAGAATAATGAACAATTTCTAATGGGCAGTAGAGTAGCAGAACAAACACCAAGTTCGCCCGGGGAAGTACTGCAACGTTACATATTTCAGCCACCAAGCAGTAATTAATTCACGCTACTGTGTTCCGGTTTCAAAGGTGTGGTTGCCGGTGAAATTACAGGCACATGAGACATTCTACCTTAACGTGTCAGATTTACGGGCGCATAAGATGCGACTTGGGTTTGGGGTACCTTAGTAGATGAGGACCCAAATCCGATTGCTTGTTATGGGCGGACGTTGCCACTTAAAATAATGTGGGCTATCTCCTCGTTCCGTAATTTTATTACGTTCGACTCTCAACGGTAAAATATTATCAGTTTCTTTAAACTACTTTTTATTCAATTCCTTATCACAAATGTATTTGGTTAAAATCTTTATCTTTTTTTCTTACCGTAGACAAAGTCCCTGATCATCGAAGCACTAAAATACATCCCCGATACCAGGTGTCACCAACCTTCCAACATATTCCGATCGTATAAAATTTACCCGGCAAAGTTTTTATTCGCCCAAAGGCAGGTGATTGTGACACTAAACATTTTTTATAGTGTACTCGTGGCGGTCGTCGTAAATCAGGGAGCATTTTACAGCGAAGCTTGTGAGCCAAAGGTTTACGAGCCCCGTCGTTATAATCATGGATTTGGGTGATAATGGAATCGGTTTAGGGATTTTCGATGTTTGTGCGTGGACGGAACTTTTGTGATTTGGCGCGGTTGCCGTCTTTTCCTATAGTCACGATGTCTTCACTAATGCCATCTAAAATAAAAAGATAAATAAAATATAAATAAAAACGAGAAAGACGTTTCGAGATACTTTATCTCAGTCTAAATTTAACATAGCCAAACAATTCCATAAAAATAAGGAATCAAGAGTTAAAAGCTTTATTACCATTTAAACAATTTTTTTCCAAAAAAGAATGGCTTTAAAATTAATGTAGCCAGAACATGCGTAGTTATTTCCAAATTTGGCACCTGTTTTCCCATAATAATTGACTATATCCACTGTCCACCGGACGAACATACAACCGAATAAAAAGTCATGAGATCCATTAGATATTTAGACACCACTTGGATAATTCAAACATTGGTACATGTAATTACTCCCGAGCATGTAATTATGACCAAAGAGGCATCCTTAGGCATGTTACACACACATACAAAATTACAGAAAGTATTCAGTGACCAACTAGTGTTATTTTTTAAAATTAAATATGTTCCATTCCAACCCCAAACCGCACCTTTTTTTTTTTTTTTTTTTTTTTTTTTCGTGTAGGAATCCTCTTGGATACCTCTTCCTTGCGGGGTATGGAAGAGGTTATGCCGGATTTTTACCGGCTAAACCTACACGGTGTCCCACAGAACGTAACATGTCGGAGCTACGGGAACGTTAAACTTCCGCAGTTCCGGCAGCGTTGACTCGACTGAGCCCCATCTTCCAGTATCCGTCTCCAAGGGGCACGCGTGACACAGCGCGAGCCACCTCAAGGCTTTGTTTAGGGTGGCGAACCTCCCCGTGGTTGCCACCCTGGCCTGTGTTATGGTGGTTGGTGGAGGGCGTAGTGCCTCCTCCGACGACCAGTTCGCCTCAAGCGGATGGGATCGGTGGAGGAAGCCTCCCTTTCCCTCTCCGCCGCTTCCTTCTGCTGAACTACTACTTCGCAGAAGGTTGAGATTGCTTCCCACTCCTCCTCTCCACTGACCATAGCTTTGACTACGTCTGGCAGAGAGAGGCCCAATCCTATAACAGCACGCAACATTTGTCGCTGCTCATCCCAGGCAGGACATGCATCCAGCGTGTGCTGGGCTGTATCCTCAAGACTGCTGCAATGATGGCATCTATCCGATACCTCCCTACCGGCAATTTGACACAGGTATTTTCCGAAACACCCATGTCCAGAGAGGACCTGAGTCAGCCGGAAGGTTAGTGCACCGTGGTTTCTTTCCAACCATTGCTGCAGCACTGGTCGGACCGCCTCAACAGTAATTTGGCCCGCACTTGGACTCGCCAGTCTGGAATCCCAGATCCCTATCATTTCGACTTGGATCTCAGCTCGTTGCATCTCGATCTCTCTCGTCGCCGGCCGTTGACCTTGACCCAACTGTTCCTCACGCCAAAAGTACAGGGACGCGAGAATTTCCGCCTCCAGGTCCCATGGCATGGTACCCGCAAGGGCGCATGCTGCGTCAAATGATATTGTCCGGTATCCCCTGATAACCCTAATTGCCATCACCCTTTGCGGTCTTCTCAGTTGGATAACATTCTGACTGGTCAGGGCATTGGCCCACACTGGTGCTCCATAAAGCGCCATGGAGCGCACGATCCCAGTGTAAAGACGCCTGCAGCCTACATCCGCTCCCTTTAAGTTAGGAAGTAGTCTACCAAGTGCAGCTGCGGCAATCATCAGCTTTGGTGTTAGCTGTTCGAAGTGGGATTTAAATTTCCACTGGCTATCAAGAACGAGACCTAAATATTTCATCGTCGACTTGATGGGGATTTCTACTCCGTCCACAACTATACTGGAAGTTGGTGCCCCATGGAGCGCCCTTCTTGCTCGACGGAAACATATAGCTTCTGACTTGTTTAAAGCCACCTCAAGGCCCAAGGTCCTAATCCTTAGAACGATTTGGCCTACTCCTGCTGTTATAAGAGCAGCTGCCTCGCTATGTGTTTTGCCTTTGGCAGTCACTAGAGTGTCATCTGCATAGCATGTTACTGTGATGCCGGGAGGGGTTTCACCTCGAAGCACCCAGTCATAACCAATGTTCCACAGAAGTGGTCCTAAGACCGACCCCTGTGGTACACCGCATGACATTTGTCTGCGTCTCAGACCCTCGCGACCCTCAAACATAATGTATCTCTCCGCTAAATAGTCCTTGAAACCCCAAACCGCACCTCACTTAACATCAGGTGAGATTGCGGTCAAATGTTACATAAGTCAGTCAAAAACTTTATTTCCATAGAATTCATAAAGAAATAGCTTGGATATAATTATGTACTTATATTAGTGTATAGTGTTAATAACCATAAAGTACTAACCTTTCATACTTAAAAGGTGTTTGAAATTGTTGTTATTTTTAAATATTAAGTTAAAGCAACTAAACATATTTTATTTGTATTTGTTATATAGCAAATTAAAAACCCACCCCTAGCCAATGACAGTATAATGTAAGCGGCGCTGCGGGTAGTTCCATATCACCGTCATCCGCGACCTCCCGTGACGCTGTGACGACGCCACTTAATCACAAAGCACCGTGTTAACATCCTCCTGTTCATTTTAGTGGTCGTTGTACCTGTTACCTTTTTGTTGATATTACCACCACGCTACTGAATGTTGGGTTGTTATACCACGGCTGCACACCGCCATTCATATCCAGAAAGGGGTAGATCCATCACTCCCAATATCACTCGTTGTTGAGAGCCTGGCGGCCTAGTGGAACACCCGAGTTTCAATCTAAATAACGCTTGTTCAAATCAAATAACCGAATTTCCATGAACAAAAAATTTTAAAACACGTCTCAAGTGCACGAATGGAGCCTTATTGAGGCGCACTTTACAGTAGTAGTTGGTAGGTACTACTCCTGTCACTGGCTCTCGTACGCACAGAACAGGCCATCTCTTCTTTCAAACTCAAACCAGCGCGCCTCAGAATCACCTTGCGTGCGCACATTTGAAGACTTTTGTTTCTGAAGAAACCGGCATTATCTAGAAATTAAATCGAAGGAGTTTAATATCTCTTCATTAAACAAATTGAAGTCCATTCAGCCTTACTTGTAGAGTAGGCCTGTGCCCATTGACAGCAACAGAGGTTAGTAAGGGAGTATGTAGTAACTAAACCAGACAAAGGAATTCATGGTTTCATAAAGTTCAATAGTAATATTGTTACGTGTGCCGGCAGATATTCGTTGACCGGAATGATGGATGGACGTGAGTGATTGATGCGATGCCCCTATGTTGTCATTGTATATAGTAGGTACCGTCAGTCTCAGCCTCAGCAAGGCCGAGTGTGTGAGAGAATGGTGAATAGATCCCAGGCAAAATCTTAGGCTGATTTAGACAACAAAATGTTTGCAGAATGCGAGTAAGCGAGAATGTCAGGGAGGAATATTCTGGTACAAACCGCTGAGAAAACAGTGAAAGGCGATTCATTACATACGAGTTTTTAAATATGCCAAATTTATCTTGTCCAGTTCAGATTATACTCTGAAGTTTATGCGGTGAAATTATCGTCAAACGCACGGGTAATACAAGGTAACCTGAATTCAATATTATAATGTATTATTTCCATGTATAAATTTTTGTCAAAGCGGACTTTTATTAGTTTTTATGTGTAAATATTATATATAAGTCTTTTTTTGATATCATTTCCTTAAAATTATTCTCATTCATCCTTCAAATAGCTGCAAAGGGTCCCATATCTTCAAATATGTCATAAGTATCTAGTTCCTACCTACCTGTCTATTATTCTGACTGTACTATGTGTCTCCGTGCCCTGAGAAAGCATCTCCAGTTATGAACGGCCGGAGCCTGTGCTCCGAGACAGTACCTACGTCTTAGCAAATATATCTGCCTGATCACTTCGCTGTCCTATCATAGCACTTATAGGTACAAGTTGGCGAGCTTGAAGGCATAGTCTTAGCTTTGGCATCCTCTATTACTAATGCGTGGAAATATCCTTTTCATTGCATTGCGCCCGTCTGATGTGCCTACAATTTCACCAACGCCCACAGTCTCACAGCAACGCATTTTTTTTTTACATTCAATTACAAAGTGAGTTGTCCGTATGTGATGAGCATAAGGTTGCTCTCGTTGACTGGATTATTGGATTACGTTGTGTGTTAATGCCGTCACAAGCAATCCTAGAGCAGGTCAATCTTGACCTGAGTTTGGGAGAGCTTCTTCGTTTATCATTACACGAGAGAACGGAATCAAATTATTAACATCATAAAACAGCTTTGATTTCCCAGCGCTAAAATGAAGCGCTCAAATGAACCGCAAAGTTGGCAAGATTTACATTTTCAATGCAAAATTATTTCCCGCAATATTGCAGCACTTATGCATAAATATAAGCTGCAAGAGCTATTAGTGCTGCAAGCTGATTGACTTCGAAAACACTTGGGGAACTAGATAGGTAGAGGTCGTACTGGTAATCAATTGACCGGATGCGAACTGACGTTGATCGGTTTCAGTTTTTGCGATATCCGTGATGGCACGACCACATAGCTGATATTAAGCTGTAACTATAGAATAGAATATACTTTATTGTCATAGATGAAACGACAAATTAAATTTACTAAATTAGGTGCAAAACTATGTCTCCACAGATACCATCCTACACTGGTAAACTCAATAAAGTGCTGTTTATCTCCACTCTTTTCAAAACCCAATACCTATTTAGGTTGTGTGTATATTATTGATCATATACTAACTCTGTATCTGTCTCTATGTGACACTGTCACATTGGCAACAGCACAAACTAGGCACTTTGCAACTGATTAGGTGATATCTTAAAAGCGTTTGTAACATAATATACTTGTCAATTTTTACGCTTTGCACATGCTTTGTACTTTTACTTTTGTACTTACTAGGACTTGCGAGCCAAGATTTTCAGGAAAGAATTGTTGAATACATTCACTGATACATGTCTAGTCGGATTTGAACCAGGGACCTTCGCAATAAAAGCCGGGATAACATGGAAAGAGGGAACTAGACTCGAACTTATTTCTCGGCTGCAACTCTAGCCGTGGAGTGGCGCTGATTGCGCGAATTCGTCGCAACTACAATTAGATTGGAATCTAGTTGAAAAGTTTTAAGTTGAACGAGTGAGGAAGAAGTTTAGGTGCTGTTCTCTGCCAATAGTTAGGGTGCGTTTATCTTCGTATTAAAAATCACCTGAAGTCAGTTAGCTAACACTCGAACTCAAAATCGTGACAAACCATTAAGAACCCGACTGATGATTCTCTTCTCTCTCTACTCGGGGGAAACTTCAAGTACTTTTCTACAGACAGTACGCGACGGTGCAAGAGGCACTAATTTAAACTGTCAGAGACAAAGTCAAAGTCAAAGTCAAAAGCTTTATTTCTTTAGAATTCATAAATAAATGGCTTGGAAACGTCAATAATATTCAAAACATAAGGTCACGCTTTATCGCTAAGTTTGACGCCTGTTCAAGCCCTATCCGACCCTCCATGGGGAAAACAGACCAGAAACACCTAAAGGAGGCTTTTTTCGCGAGCCGGATCGCACGACTTATTAAAAACTTTGAATTCCAAACGGACTCCACAACTGAAGAATTAGATTCAGAATACGTTCGGAACCTCACAAGTGTTTCGCGCCCCACGGCCGGCGACCCAAACATTGGATACCATAACTTTACCTGTATAAAGATTTTTGTCTCATTTTTATTTTAATTTAAAAGGGGAAGCAAAGAAAGCAGGTAATCCCTCGGGTCGCGGGAAATTGATTCTATACCTTTCCTTACGAGCGAGTTTCGAGGAGATATTAAAAACGAAGATGAAATTAACTGGAAGGCTAAGTACCTAAGTATATTATAACATAGGTCAGTCCTTAAGTGATTCTGTCATGTAGATGCCCCTAGGATGTCTGGAACCTGTTTTACTGCATGGGTATTACCTAAGAGATTTTAACGAATTGAATCAAATAGTTTAATCTATCTTTGATTCGTTTCAACTTCTTACCGTTGCTGGGGTAAAAAGTCAATTTGTTTTCGCCCCAGTTCCAATCTGGGCGAAAGTAGATCGCCACGTCGCTTTCCAGATAGCAGCTATTGAGGACAAGACCTAAATTACATTGACTAGCGAGGACGGAACAATAATAAACCTACATTATGACAGGCTTCACAGCTCAGTTGGTAACTCTGCCTTCTGCGCTGTAAGTCGTGGGTTCATTCCCACCTAGGACAAACATTTGTGTCACGAATATAGATTTTTCTTCTGTATCTGAGTTTTAATACGTATTATATGTACCTATGTATTTACAAAAATAAAAAAGTAAATATATAGGTACCTATTCTATCAGTTGTCTGGTTCCCATAGTACAACTATGCTTAGTTTGGGGCTAGATGGCGCTGTTTGAATCGTCCACCAATATTATTATTATTATTAATATATATAAAATACATATCTAGGTAATAAGCACGAGGCAGTAGCTAAAATCTAGGCTAAAACAAGGCCTACTGATCACCAGAGAACAAGCAATGTCCTAAAGGTATACTATTTAATTAGTGCTGTGTACCTAAATATGTAGTCAAGTCGTCCGACTGTATATAATCTTTTTTCCTCAAAATGATGATACTTTTTCATTATATTAAATTTCTGGCAACATGTCCAACCAAATCAAGGAGAGTGATAAAGACTTAACGGGTACCTAGCCCCCACTAGGTACGTGATTGTTTAAACGACTAGTCCATCTCTGTCAGGGCGGATGAGGGTGAGACTATCTCCAGTGGATAGGGTACCTACGATTCCACGCAACCCCATACATTCCAATTTTCAGCGGTCGGTACACGGTGATGGCTGCGGTCCGTGATGTATGGCTCTGTTTACACGATGTATAGTGTAATTCAAACTGGAGCTACATCATTTACTTTTAGATTTGGTGTGGTCTGATCCTTTTTGCTATTGACTATTGGCCTCAGAGGTGTAGCAAGAATGATGTGTAAACGTAATCGCTGATTTCCCGACCTCAAATGGCGATGCCATGGTATATTTTAATATGAAATCATGGGAAAATAACAGATGTAGGTTATTCTTTCTGCAATAAACCCATTTCCTTTTCTTTCTTTCATATAAAGCCCATCTTCCCAGTTCTATAGGCACCTACCTGAGTTCCGAATGAAAACGAGCGATATAAATAGCGCACCATTCATGAATCGAAAGGACTTTACGAAAGACGTAATCCACTTAAACCACCAACTATCATTGCTTTGCTTTTGGTAAAGAACCATTAAAAACATTCCACGAGTCGAATAAAGACATTCACTGGTTTGACTCAAAGACTGTAGTGGTTTGAGTTTAAGTGTAATGAGATCACGGTCAAACCTTAGGAGTTCAACAAAATAATAAAGCACGTTCATTAGGGTGAATTTGCAAAATATGCGGTGTCAGGCAGTCAGACAGTCAGGCAGTCAGGGTTGCAACAATATGTATACTCTTACCTACCCTGGTATTGAACTCCTGAGCCCTAAGTGAATGGCGGATTGGACTACAAATTAACTAAGAATAGTACCGTATTTGATTAGAAACTAACGCCCTGTTCCGGCGAGAGATACGAGAAGGCAACATTAAGTATCAAAGACCGGACATCTTGTAAATTATTTCTTCTTTTGCGAATTAGTCCTTCATTGAGATTATCCTCCATAGATGTAAAAATAAAGCGGGGTTCCTATTTAACGTATTTAACCTATAAACTTTTGTATTGACTCAAATGCTGTAATTCTCACGAACATCATGACGAAATATCTTCAGCCTAAAGTTAATGTCACATTGGCACACGGCGCCTTGATTTTGAACCAGTGACTTTCCGGGTAATTAAGGGTCATTCTAATGTCTATCACGGTCCGATATCGTATATTCTCTGCCCCATTTTAGGTCGGACTAGCTGTTGCCCGCGACTTCGTCTACGTTAAATTCGATTTACTCACGCACCCCTATTTTACCCCTCGGAAAAGTAGCCTAAGTTACTCCTTGTTACATCAGCTATCTGCCAGTGAAAGTCCCGTCAAAATCAGTCCAGCCATTTCAGAGACTAGCCGGAACACACAGACAGACAGACAGACACAAAAATAGTAAAAAATGTTGTTTTGGTATATGTACCGTGTATATATCCATATGCACTTAGTAAAAAGCGGTAATTTTAATATTACAAACAGACACTCCAATTTTATTAATTTGTATAGATAAGGGCGTGGAACCTACGCTAATTACGAAGGACCTTATTAAATTTAAAATCACATACAACAGTAGTCTTTAACTTACGATACAGTTAGCTTTTCCATTCGTAATAAATAGTACAGCGGCAACGCCATCTATTTGCGTTGGTTTGAACTACATAATAAGACAAAAAGGTTACTTGATTACCTACGAGGGCCCAACCCGTGGTTGTGTATTGGAATCCTACAATTACCTCGAGCTTCTGGTGAAGGAAAACATCGTGAGGAAACCACAGCGTGGTGGTAGAGCAAACGAAATGCTAGCTTTCACCATCAAATGTAAAATCTCCAGCCAGTAATTTGCTACTAGCCTCCAAAAACATTTCATACAAACATTTAACATTATACATATTAGAGAGCGTGGTGGTCTAGCGGTACTGACCCCCGAGTTTCAATCCAGAGGTCGCCGGTTCAAATCCCGACGTGCACCTATGAGTTTTTCGATTGAAAGATTTATGTGCGCAATACCACGTTCTCAAAACGGTGAAGGAAAACATCGTGAGGAAACCGACATGTCCTAGAACTAAAAATTCGAAGATACGTGTCAAGTGCACGAAAGGAGCCTCTTTGAGGCGCACTTACAATCCTTTCACCACACTGGTTCGACAGAACCGGTGACTCGAAGAAGATTTAACATTATTTCTTTTATGTATGAAAGGCAGCAGACAAGCTGACGGCCCACCCGAGGTAGAGTCATCCCCATCGCCCTGACATTTGCAACACCAGGAACGATGCAGTCCATAAAATAAAACAAGACTCTAAAGCTAACGTTTTAATACATATAACAGCCAATAACTCTATGCTTTGTATGTGTCTGTATGTTTGTAGTTGATCTTGGTATCAATGCCGAGCAGTTGTCTGATGATGAAGTCAGGCAGCCGCTTGTGGCGCCACCTGGTGGGCAGCGGCGTGTGGTTGGCGCGCTCCAGCTTGCCGGTCACGTACTCCTCCGCTGAGAACTCCTCGGATGCTTTCATCATCGCCAGCAACTCGTTCTGGAAAATCTTCTCTTTGGTCTGACGTCGACGTTGTTTCACCTGCCACGATCAGATCATACATCAGACATCACATTTATATTGAAACGGTGACCACAATGCAGTGCAGCTGGGTGCTTTCGCTAGTTGCAGCAGTTATGGGCAAAGGATCTGGCCAACTGTATCTGTCGGTAGCCCATCAAAGTCAAAGTCAAAGTCAAAAACTTTAATTCCATAGAATTCATAAAGAAATGACTTGGAAACGTCAATATTCAAAACATAAGGTCACGCTTACTTCTACATCTCAAATGAATCATTAAAACCAACGTGATTAGGTAATTTAATGATAAATTTATGGAATGAGCAGATGGCCCATTTAGTGTAAAATGGTAACCTCTGCCCATAGCAAGTATTGCTTGGGACCTCCCCTACTCGGGCACAACAAGACACAATACAAATCATGCACTACTGAGACGTGTAGGTGGAATGTCTCATGTGCCTGTAATTTCACCAGCAACCACACCTACCTTTCAAATCAGAACCCAGTAATGCGAATGCATTACTACTTGGCAGCTGAAATGGGTACAGTGGAAGTACTTCCCTGGACAACGTTGGCAAGTTCTACGCACTTCACTATGATAATTTAGTTGGCAGCGATTTAAATTTGAAATTAATTTATGTGCCCAATGAAATGACAAACTTAATATATAAATGTTTAAAGAGAAATCTATGTGCTCGCCAGAATTAAACTCATCAAGTCTCTCTAACAAAGTATACTCGCAGACTAACTTGTAGTCAGGTATCATTTAATTCAAGGTAACCCTTTTTAATTGTGTATTTAGAGGACATTAAAGACACAAACCCTGGCCCAGCGATGCCTCATCTTCTTCCACAGTTTCCTGCGCTGATGTTTCTTCATCTTTTTCTTACGAATAACGATAAGTCTTGCTGCCTGAAACAAATATGTAATCGGTTAAACAACAGTAATATTTTAAAAACTGTGCTGTATATCCATGAAATGAAAAAATAAGAAATTTATGCCTTTAATATCAGATCATATAAAAAAAAAATATGTTTTTTTTTTATAATGGGTGACATTACACATAGCGCCATCTAGCCCCAAAGTAAGCTAAGCATAGCTTGTATCATAAGAACCAGACAACTGATGTAATACTTATATACTTTTTTTTTGTAAATACATACATATAATACATATTAACACCCAGACACAACAAACATCAATGTTACAAATGTCACATAAATGTTTGTCATGAGTGGGGATCGAACCCACGACCTACAGCGCACAAGGTAGGGTTACTAACCAACTGAGCTATGAGGCCAGTCATTCAATTAAAGTTAGGTGTAACTAATATTTATATTTGTTTATTTCATCTGTGTGTTGTCACGACTATATCTGTTTGATAATCCTGCCGTTGCTGACGGGCTGATCAGACAATAATTAATTCAATCATCATAACACTGTATTTGTAACGCTGCGTACCCTGACTTTCAATCCAAAAGTCGGTGTAAGTCCAAAACTGGCGCTTATAACGATGGAATCAATGAGTTTCTTGCTAGAAAAATGTAGTAATGCAATATGAATATTATCCAAATGGTGAAGGAAAACGTTGGGCACAAGCCATTTTATCTGGATAGCTTTTTTTAGGAAGCTGTGGTTTGGTAAGTAATAATTAAAAATAATGAATTAACACATTGTTTTCTCCGTCAAATATTAAAAGCAAACTGACATTACCGAACAAGAAGATTATATACCCACTCACTTGTTCTTGTCAAAAGCGTGCCTGTCAATCTGTTGCAGGGAATTGAGATGATGTTATGGTATATACTACAGATATCAAGATAAACTAGGCAACTCACAGCCTCTTTAAACAGTTATTATATTCATAGTCATTTCAATAGAATTTTGAAAGAAAACATATGGCAAACAATATAACAGAGTCATAAAATTAAAAAAGGAATATTATTAGGAATTTGTAATCCTAACTGGAGAGCTAATCCAAGATATGTCTCGTCTTATGCTAATCTGTCCCTTGTGCCCTTTTCCCTGCACAAGATGATGAAAGCCACCGAAAACACAGCCAAGGTGGCCAAATAATAGAGGAAGAAAGAAAGAAAGAAAGCAAAAGTGTAAAGGTTGTTTAAATTGGACCATAGACAAGAGAAAAAAGAATCTAATGATTTGTTAACACATAGGTTTTAAAATGCCTTATAAACCGGGAATTCATTAAAAATTCTGTCACCTGGATTTCCTCATTTTTCTGTGAAGGCAGGCCGACCTCCTGACGATTCCACTCGTCCTCCAGCAACGGCAGGATCGACCTCGGGTTTATTATCGGCACATACTTGACAGGCTCCTGCTGTATTATGCCTATTATAGCCTTTTCACCGATTTCCACGCCAATACTTCTAGGCGAGAACAAAACTGGGTTACTCAGCAACTTAGATTCCGTTTGGGGCACAACACGACCTGGGTTACATTCTTTCACAGCTTGCAAAGCTGTTTTAATATTTATGTAGCGAAGATCTGGAATTTAGATAATAATTTTCAGTTATTTGTTCGGGAATTTCTTAGACATAACCTCAAATGTTTGACTCACATTTCGCAGCACTGTGAAGACTGTTCATCATTTTAGTGAATTAAAATCACTGTAGTGGTCTTGCTTTTACATTATATGCTCCATAAATCACTTAAATACAGAGTATAACTATTTAATTTAACTTTACGATCGCCCCCCGTATCCGATTCACAATAATAGTTAATAGAGCAGCAGTGTTTCCAACTCCACTCCTCTCTTCAGGAACATTTATACGTATAATGTAGAAAAACGTCAATCTACTTAACGTATTTGGATAAAAACTGTGAAGCCAAGGTACCTATATACATATTTTCAAAACTGATTTTATATGCCACTTGAACTAGGTCACATTGTTACGTTTTCTCGTAGGTATTTCCAACGCAATTTACGAAAATAACGACAATATTAAAACCAAATTATTCATACTAGCAACACCGAGTAGTACAACATTTTGCATTAATACATGATATGTGTATGCGTTTTTCATGCGCAATCGACGAAATCGACGGATAAGCGCACACTGAAGCGCTCGCGTCGGCCGACAGCGTTCCAGACGGTCGGGGCCGATCACGGACGCAGTCTGTCGCGAGGGATGCACTCAAGGCCGTTTACATCAACCAAATATTAGTCGGTCCAACCGATTTCTACACTGTACATTTTTACATCAACCCGACCAAGGACACGATAGTCGGCACCAACCGCCGACCATGTAGAAGGCCTTTATGTCTACCGTGAACAAAGTTTATGAGTTGTATATTAATTCATATAATGTACCTTGTTCAATAGGTAGGTAAAATAAGTAATTACCTAACTTATTTAGATATAGGTATCTCGAACTAGGTAGTACCTGATAAATACAATGTAAGAAATGGCAGAATGATCAATAGCTTTTATCTATAATAGAAAACAAAAAATTACGATTAATAAATTTTTCCGGTTTGCAATTGCGGTGTTGAGTGGCCGTTGAAAGATATTTAGATTTGAACATTTATAAAATACAGTATAAAGGTGAAAAAAGAAATGGCCCATGAGGGGATCGAACCCGCGACCTTCGCGTTATTAGCACGACGCTCTAACCAACTGAGCTAATGGGCCTGGTGAAAGATTTCGTAATTTTACATATCCATTGTTGTAAAATAGTATATATAATAGAAGATAAGAATTATTGTAAAACTTAGACAAGAAATCTTATGGTATGTATATGAAAACTAAGCTAATATATTTGTTTCCATAAGATTAAATTCAATAATATTGTAAACAGATAAACAAATGGATTTACATACTTATTCATATAATTATGTACCTATATACATTAATGAGTGGTTAATTAAATCACATAACGATGATTATTTACAATAAAAAGTTCAGACTAGCTCACACTAGGATTCCCTGTCTTGTCTGTGACTACACAAACAAACAACAGCTAGTCTTCTCGGACAGACGTTATGATTATATCTACCATTGGGAACATTGATTTTATTCCAAGTGTTTATTTATTTATATATCCGATCACACAAGACCTTGCAGTACAGGTACAAAGCGCCCAAAAGCCAATTTTAGCAACATTCTTATTAAAGAAAAATAAATACCGATTCACAATCTAAAGAGTTTCCATACGAATACGAACAATAAAGATAATTTAACGAAAATGGGTAGGTACCTTGCGGGTGACTTACAAATATTGTAGCTCTAGGTATAAAATTAAAGAAACTGCGAAGTCAGAGGTCAAGATAACATTATCTTGGTAAATATGTATTGTCAGTGCCTACGAGCTTAACACAAGTAGCAGTCGCTGGCGGAAACTTTAAGTAACGTGGTGTGTCCGATATTTTATTTGAAGACTGGTTTTTACTTGAACAATCAGTAATATTTAACAGTTTATCAGTAAAATGTTAGTGGTTTTGTTGTGTGCGGTATTGCTCTGTCAAGTGTTGTGGTGGTGGGTGCAATGGTCTCGCCTGAAGCGGTTCTGGGCGGACAGGGGTGTACCGCACAACTCTCCGCACCCCATTGTCGGCAGCCTCACATTCTTGCAGAGGGAAAATCCTGTAAGTACTGATCGTTTTAAATCCTGGTTTCTCAGACGTAAGCCATCATTTCGTTTGTGAATAGATAGATACTTATTTTTATGTTTTTAACCAAATATAATTATTAATTTGATAAAAAAAACAAAGGTCAGATGGCACTGTACGAAATGTCCATCATTAAAAAAAATTACAACCAATATTGTTTTTATATTAGGTACCGCAGTTGTTGCGTCTTCTATAGAAGCTTGCTTTCGGATAGAGTTGCTGGTCTTGGATGTGTGTGTACTGTATTTATGTCACCTGCGACACGGGGTGTGGTAGTGCAGAGACGAGAGCGTATATGAGCGTATATGTGGTAATGTTTCCAGGCACTGTGGCTCCGTCGCATGTACAACGAGTTCAAGGTTCCGTACGTGGGCATCTGGGTGTTCTGGCGGCCGGGGCTGGTGGTGAACTGTCCCGAGCTGGCGCGCCGAGTGCTCCTCAAGGACGCTGACGTCTTCCGCAACAGATACCTCGGCTCCGGCAACACGGACCCTGTCGGAGGCCTCAATATATTCACTGTTGATGTAAGAATGCCTGCTGTTACATCACACGCTTTATACTTACTACCACACTACTAAGAGACAGGTACATACTACCTATTGTACATCACTCGCTTTAGGTATACTTACTACCACACTACTAGTAAATAAGAAGATAGGTACATACTATTACCGACGCAAGTACCCTTTGTTCTGCAGCGCAATAACAACTTGAGAATACGCAATAATGAGAGTTATATTTTTATTTTTCAAACAGAATCTACAGCTTAAATAAATAAGTGAATTCTTAAAATTTATCATACAGCCAATAACAGATTCAATTTTTCTATCTCTCCTAGTATTACGACAATCACTTACATGCTAATTACGGACAATATGTCAAGACAATTCATAACAAACATAGTTTTGTGTGTCCGTGTTTAGTTTTTTTTAGTTCGACACGTATTTCTCTTCAACACAAAGACATCCCCTGAATCTAGACTATTGTGATGATCTAACATTTAGTTGAGAGCGGTAACTGAGGCCAGCACTAACGTCCCGAATTGGAGTATTCCTGCATCGCTGGAGTGTTTAGTTCAAATATGCCTTCCATTTACAGACCATTTTCCCCACGCTTAACTCTGCCCCTTACTTACGTACCTACAAAATCCTCAATTCCAGGATCCTCTATGGAGCACCGTGCGAAGACGTCTAACGGCAGTGTTCACAGCGGCCAAGCTCCGCTCCCTGCAAGGGTTGGTCAGGGAGAAGGCGGGTGATCTCGTGGACCGCATCCAGCATGAGATGACGAAGGATCCTACCCAGTTCAATCTCAGGGTAAGTAGCACAATAGTGATCGAAGAGGTTTGTTAGAGGTAAGCCATATTATCAGATTTGAAATTTCATTTTCAAATTTCACTTTGGCACACACTTTGTATAGATGAGTAATTTTATAGGTACATAATAGTAAAAGTAGGTTCATACATGAACACACTCAGTCCAATAATGAAGGTCAAAAGGTTGAGACCAAGAATATCCGTTTCCTAACAAAGTTATATCAGTAGCTTAGATTAGATGTAAAAAATATATTAGGAAGGGTTCTTTTTCTTGGCTCCAAGTACAATTTTGTTTGTCGCCGTTAAAAGATACCTAGGCATAAATCTAGCGCTTAGGCGTGTTAAGATTTCGGAGTTACATACAATCCTGCTGCCTTTATACAACCCCCCAAGGTTGGGTCGGTATAAACGAAATTATGTTCATGTCTCCTTTCTATAAGACATCACTTTATCATACATTCACATCCGACAGTATTCGCATTTTGCAGCACACACTTTTCTTTCGTCCTCGGTGGCTTAGTATATAATTCTGGATTACCAAACTTGTTGACCTTGAACTGATAAAACTTTTATTGAAGGTTGTTTGTACTGATTATACGACGGATGTGATCGGCGAATCGGCCTTCGGACTGAAGTCAGAGGCGACGAAGACCGGAGACAGCGCTCTGAGGACGATCACCAAGCAGTTCATGGAGTTCAGCGTCTGCAGGGGCCTGTCTTGGTCCAGCATATTCTTCTTCCCCCGACTTGTCGATATATTTGGGTGAGTGAACTTCATTCGCAAGCTTTCCAAAGTTTGACTTGTTGACGGTAAAGCTTTATATGCCTGTGTGATGTAACCGAGCAGATAGCTTACTTACCATGTATGAAATATTTTGTGTGAAACGAATATTAATTAAAAAAATAATTTCACATCGCATAGGCGAAAAGAAAAGTCTTTACGTTTTCTTTCTGTGCGTAGACATGTGCTTTTGTCGTTTTCACTGGATCAGATCTGTGGTATATAGGTTTGATTTACGTATTTATTAATTAGTGTAAGTGGATTGTGCGTTCTAATTAATTCAATAAGTAAATGCCAGTCGCGCAGTGATCATCACAAGAAAGCGAGAGATTCATTGCTGGCTATCCCTCCAGGTGAACACACGCGATAGCATACGCCATATCGTATTTCCAGGTTCACTTTCTTCCCGAAGAAGTCGACGGAGTACTTGCGCCAGGTGTTCCGCACCATCACGGAGCAGCGCGGGGGAATCGACAGAAAGGTCACAGAACCCAGGGACCTGCTAGATGCCCTGCTGAAGATGAGACAGGATGCTGCTAAAGAACACGAAGGTAGGATAGTAGAGCTTTAACTGAACTATACCGGTCATACTGCCCCCTTCCCCTCGGATCGCGATTGCGTATAGACGTGTCTTCCGTACTAAAATTTATTATAAATATTTAAAATTAAATTCAAAATCAGTAATTTGTGGAGTAAATAAGATCAAAATAATCGCACAAAGTACCAGGCGGGCATAACGAGTAAGAGGACAGACGACCTTTGCAGCTAAGCTCCGCCCGACTGGCCTACGTCATCGAACCGGTTTGGTCACAGCCACAGCAAGCGGATCATTCTACAGTGCGCTGCGTTCTCAAAACAGCGATTGTATCGCTGTTCTGCGAGTATAAGGAGGTAACAATACCGCGAATGTGTTAAATGTCCGTCGCCTGCATTCTTCGAACGTATTGCCTCGCCATATTTTTTTCTAAGACAGAAAAACCATGAATTGGTTATTTAGCTACACTTAGCGACAACTTGTTGCTACCCACTCGGACAAACTAAGGCAAAAAAAAAAAAAAATGGATATTGAATAATATTTTATTTTTCGACTACACCCATCACAATGTTTCACTCACCAGATCATAACTCGGTGCCTAACTTAACATCTGTGGGAATAACTGCAACCCCTGTTAGATTCGGTGTTAAGGCGAGAACTAAGCGCTTCCGTAGCTCTTCGGGAGAATCCTCCTTCAAGGACGAGTTCTCGAATTTCAAAGATGAGATGAAGCAAATGTTAATAGATTTGCAAGCGGAAACTACGAATGAAATTAAAAACCTGTTTCTAACCTGGAAATCTGATTCCGATACTAGGATGACAAAGATAGAAGAAGTTTTGGCAAAAATTGAGACGTCTCACTCGGAAATTGAAAAAGCTGTGGAATTCACCTCTGCTCAGTATGATGAAATAAAAATAAAAGCATCTCAATTAGAGCGGGATTGTAAACAACATAAGGCTCAAATTATTTCTCTGGAAGACAAGCTAGAAGACATGCAGAGAATTTCTAAAATAAATTATATCGAAATTCGGAATGTACCAAAAAAAGAAAATGAATCTAAGGAAGAACTTGACAGTCTGGTTTTCAATATGTGTAAATCTCTTAATGTGACCCTACCAACTTCTAGCATAAAAGATTACTTTCGAACTCCAGCGATGAAAAGTGGCAACCCAACAATACTGATGGAGTTATGTAACAACACAACAAAAAATAAAATTATTAAGGCCGTAAAGACGTATAATCAGTCAAATCAGACAAAACTAACTTGTAAACAGTTGGGAATGGCGGGTGCGACGCCAGTGTATGTGGCTGAACACCTCACCCCCAAGGCCAGACGATTGCATTTTATAGCCAGAAATATGATTAAATCGAAGCAGCTTCAATACTGTTGGATAGCTAACGGAAGGATTCTCGTAAAAAAACATGAAAACTCCCCAGCAATTCAGATAAAGTCAGAAGATCAGCTAGAAAAATTGATAAATCCCATATGACAGCTAAGCCAAAATATTCTTTACCTTAACTACATAGTAAGATTTTTTTACACTACTATAACCCTAGATAAATTTGGCATTAACTATTTACATTCTTGTCATTCGTACGTCATCAAGATTATTTTATATAAATTATTAATTAGGTATGTTCTTAAACTTGTAAAACATAAAACTCACTTTCATACGTACTCAAACTACTCAAACACTACTTACACACACACTCATAATCACTCACACAAAATCAACCGTTATCAAAATAAACATGATAAACAAAAAACTCACTTTCACACATACTCAAACTGCCCAAACAATACTTTCACTTACTCCCATACTCACTCACACAAAATCAACCATTATCAAAATAAGCTCAAAATATATATACAGATTGATAATTCTTGCTTGATAATACCAGCTCCCACTAAAACCAACTACGGATATTTTTTCATTGCAAACGTTTGTACACCTCTGCTTTGTCGCAATGTGTTTAATAGTTGTAACATTCGGTAATTTAAAGGATCTTATAAGTGATATTGACAATTTTTCGGTTGCTGAATCCATTACTTGTGTTCCTGAACATTGTTCTTCTGTGATAACCAATCCAAAACAATATTTAAAAATAATTGCCCAAAATATACGTAGCATTAACGCCAATTACGATCATCTTCTGATATTACTTCAAAGAATAACATTACCATGTGATGTAATAATCTTGTCTGAGTGCTGGATGTCTTGTGTAAAAAATCTTCCGACATTAGAAGGTTACCGTAGTGTTTCTACATCTAACCACTACAATCAGAATGATGGTGTCGTGGTATATCTAAAAAAAAATCTGGAAATGGTAGTTGAAGAACCTATTATAACAGAAGCTAATTGCATAGTCATAAAAATTAAAAAAGATGTGGCTATACTTGCCATTTATCGGCCAGCTTGTTTTAAAAATGTAAATGGATTCCTGACATCGCTGCAAACTGTACTCACAAATTTAGCCTCATTCGGAAATATCATTATTATGGGTGATATCAATATCAATCTAGCTCCAGACAGCTCCGACAGATTTTTACCTGACTGAACAAGTAACGCATTCGCGTTACTTGTTCCGGTTTGAAAGGTGTGTTTACCGATGAAATTATAGGCACATCAGACATTCGCACCTACACGTCTCAGAGTTACGGGCAGATACGATGCAACTTGGGTCTTGTCGTACCTAGTAGAGGAGCACCCAAGTCACATCGGTTGTTATTGGCAGAGGTTACCACTTAACACCAGGTGCGCCGTTGATTCGTTCCCTAGCTGTATCACATAAAAAAGGCCTTGAATATGAATGTATAGCATTAATTCAGGCTGGTTCCAGATGTTGTCACGACCGCTCGTCGTCAACAGCTTATCTTCTCCTACCGCTGGTAAGAGGTGTCTCTCAGTAAGCGGCACTGAGCCCAATTTCAGTTCTTCGCATCCTGTCGCAATAGCTCGACATTCGAGTTTCACCGCAAGCAAGAGTTTCTATGTATTGGTTCACAGAGATGAGTGAAGACTTGTTGCTGGCGCAAGCGGCCGTGTTCCTGCAGGGAGGGTTCGACACCTCTGGCTCCGCGCTCACGTTCGCCATCTACGAGCTGGCTCACCAGCCTCATTTGCAGGTCAAATTCTACTTTTTATGCACATAGGCGGTTCCGTTAAGCTGGTAGGAACCCTTTGAAAAAAGGAGTGTTTGATTACCCATCAATGCAGTTTTTCAACAACTAAGTAAATAAAATCTATAAAATAATGTTTTAAATTTGGATTTGGAATTACTTGATTGACAGGTACAGACACGTTCTGAGACTTATTACACAATTTTGAACATCGCAAATCACACTGCGTGGGTATCCACGAATCTGTTGCATAAGATCTCGCAGTTAATCTGTGAATGCAACTGAATAAAATAATTAAATTATACCAATTAATTAAATGATAAGTAGCTTTTTTCTGTCAGAAACATATTCGACCTTCCAAGTGGACTGATAATTTGGAGTGGATAAGATTAGTTATTATGTAGGATGTTGCTTGTTCAGATATGTAATAGCTTATAAAAGTCAAAGTCAAGTCAAGAATTCTTACAAAATGGCTTGGAAACGTTAATATCATCTTAAAACATCTGTTTTAGGATAAGCTTTACGAAGAACTGCAGGAAGCCAAGGAGAGGTATGGAACTGAGGATCTGGACGCGAGCCAGCTTGCAGAACTGAACTTTCTGAACGCCGTGATCAAGGGTACTTCCAATCTATACTTTATCATGTATCAATCAAGTCCTTTAAGGCAGTGGAATTATTATTATGGTAACTTCTTCGTGCAGACTTATTTCTAAAACCAATTAATAAGTCAACTACATAATTCATAACCCTGGTTGATTCCAAGCCAGCAGAGCAATAGTCAGGAGGATATCACAATATTACAGCTTACTTTTGAAGTCCTTCGCGAACAAAATGTGATTTCTCTCCATTCATTGGATCCATTCAATCTCACGTCAGTACTGGTTGAGGGAAGCCATTGTAACATTTGTCACCGGAAACCATACGACGGAAGGGGAATCAAAGGAGTGTGTGTCTTGGACCGTCTTGGAACTTGACGTTTCAAAGCCATTTCTTTATGAATTCTTTTGTACGTGTACCTATCAGAAACTCTCCGCAAGTACATGCCGATGGGCTGGTTGGACCGCGTGGCGAGCCGCGAGTACCGGGTGGACGAGAATCTGACCGTGCCCGCCGGGACCATCTTCTACGTGAACGCGCACGGCATGCACTGGGACCCGGAGTACTTCCCGCGCCCGGACATCTACCACCCGGACAGGTTCCTCCCCGAGAACGAGAATAACATCCGGCCTTACACTTACATGCCGTTCGGAGAGGGACCTAGGAGTTGTATTGGTACGGAACTTTACAGATTGGTTGTGTAGATTTTACAGATTGGTTTTTTATTAGTTAACGGCTTCGTTGGTAACGGCTCGTTCGTTACGTTCAAACCTAAGGAGTTAGAGCCTCAATTGAATGAAAACATCGTGAGGATTAAAATCAAGACCGTTCAAAATGGAAATTTTTGGGGGAGGCCTATGTTCAGCAGTGGACTTTTACCCGCTGATATGATGATCATGAGGAAACCATAGCGTGGTGATAGCGTATATACTCAGCTGGCTAGCTACCACTCCCAAGTCTGAAAGACTACCACGCGCGCATGTTCCGTTAGACTCCCTTGAAAGACAGTTCCTAATCCATGCGTTGCGCGGCGCGACCATGAATGGCTACACAGACACTTGACATTTTATGTCAAAAGCCAAAATACAAAAACCTGACATATATGGAAATGGTGGCAGTAATTTCTGGATAAAGTCTTCGAATATCACGGCACCAAGTGGGCATTAGTTCACACCGTCAAACGATCATGAATAAAGTTAGTCACACGAGACGTTCCATTTTATTTATCATGGTGACAAACATAAGTAACGGCTAGACATTTGTGGATGACTAGGTACGTAACATAGGCCAAACAGAAGATAGAGAGACTGCATCAAAGATAATAAATGATCTTGTAGGAACTATTAAACATTGTATCATCAACGGGACAAACAATTTGTTTATTTTTAATATTTGTGGGCTTACTTTGTATCATGGGAACCAACATGTTTTTTTGTAAATATATACGTATAATAAATTAACACCCAGACACAGAATAAATATGTACACAAATGTTTGTTTTGGATGGGAATCGAACCCACGACCTACAGCGCAGAGGGCACCGTTACTACCAACTGAACTATGAAGCCGGTCAAAAATACATTTTAGACTTTGGGTACTATGAAAGGTAAGTGGAGTCAGCATAGAAGGGTAGCAGTAGAGTGAGTCTCTTTAGTCGTAGAGCATTAGCAGCAATGGGTAAATACATACATTCTTAAGAGCAGTAGAACTTACGCCAAGTTCATCCGGGGAAGTACTGCCACCATGCCCATTTCTGCCTCCAAGCAGTAACGCATTCGCGGTACTGTGTTCCGGTTTGAAAGGTGTGGTTTCCGACGAAATTACAGGCACATGAGACATTCCACCTACACGTCTCAGAGTTACGGGCGCATACGATGCGACTTGAGTATTATCATACCAAGTAGGGGAGGATCCAAGTCGCATCGGTTGTTACCTATGGGCCGAGGTTACCACTTAACACCAGGTGGGCCATCGGCTCGTTCCGTATCTCAATCACATAAAAAAACATACATATGTATATGTGATGTGTGTGTGTGACAGGTATGCGGTTCGCGCACCAGACGATGCGGTTCGCGCTGTCGTCCATATTTGCGCGGTATCGCGTGCGCGCGGCGCTGGGCGAGCGCGCCGTACCGCCCAACCGCGTGCGCATCGAGAGGAAGGGCATGTTCCTCGTGCCAGACGAGCCGCTGCCCGTTATATTCACACAAAGGATATAAATATACATCTATAACACAAACTAAAAAAAAAACAAAAAATAACAAAAAAAACGACTTTCCTTCTAGAAAGTCTTACACCTATGTACTTTTATTTTAAGTTGTATTTTAAGGTTGAATTGTGTAACGCCCAGTTTGAGAGATCTAATAAAGAAAATCTACCACCTGAATCTGTATTTGCTACCTGCCCGTCTCACAAACATGTATAGTGTGATCGCAGGATAGGCGTTGCTGCGTGCGATACAGCATTTTACTCCAGGGCAATATGTCGTAGTGTTTCATATTGTAACTGTTCTAAAAGAAGAAGAAGAGTTGTTTGTTCTAAGAGCTGTAGATTCTGTTGAAAAATAAAAATAAAATAAACTGGATACTGGAACTATCCAGTACTAGCATGTGGTTATTAGTAGATATTATACTGTAGATCACATGAGAAACGGGGCTCAAACCTCTTCACTGTCGCTCTTCAAGAGGAAGGATTCAAGGAGAAGAAGGAGAGAAGAAGGAGGATTCAAGAGAACACAGTTCTTACAGTGGACGCGAACATTAGAGTATGGTACGACATGCTAATAAAACTATATTTTCTTAGCGATTTTTTAAAATACTGTCCGAAAAGTAATAATTAAAACGTACTTAGAGGATGTGTATAACCGATATAAACATTTATTTAACTATTAAAGTTTAGTTTATAAGTAACACATTTTTATGCATCATCTAAATAAATTATTATTAAAAAAAACTACAGATCATTGTAATAAAGAGCATCTCCTGATATGGACTAAATTTGACTTCACAGTTCCTCGAAGTTTTGATTACAGAGTGGGGTATCGCGTAATACCGAAGAACTTACCAATTTGACAAGAGCATTAAACACTGTTGTAGTGTACGTACGATATACTCCAGTCCATACAACACAAAGGTTAGCTGGAAGATAATGCTAATTAGCGTGAATTTCGCCTATTTACTTTTACCTTGTGCAATAAAGAATTTACTGTATTTGTATTTATCTACGATCCGTGTCGAACTGTGTCTAAGCACAGACTAATTCCCTGTCGTGTGGCACAGCACCGATGTCGCCCACGACAGCCATTGCCATGCAACCACCTACAACACATTGTGTATGTGAGTACTGAGTCAAAGTCAAACACTTTAATCAAGTCAAAGTCAAAACTTTTATTTCCATAGAATTCATAAAGAAATGGCTTGGAAACGTCAATAAATTCAAAACATAAGGTCACGCGTACTTATCGCTAAGTTTGACGCCTGTTCAAATCCTATCCGACCCTCCATGGGGAGAATAGACAAGAAACCCCTAAAGGGGGCTTCCTTTCGCGTGAGAGACGTAACGAACAGACGATCTCCGTGATCTTGAGTGTTATCCTGAGCCATATCAATACGATACAAATCTTCCCCTACTTAATTACGGAACAACCAACTTGGTGGTTCAAAGAAATAAGCTATTCGTATGTGACAGGGTTTGATGACACGTCATTTTTAATCCAGTTAGTAAAGACAAAACTTGTGCAGAGACCAGAGAAGGATAAACATTAAGGAATGTCTTTGAGTTGGCATGCCCATTTCTGCAGTCAAGCAGTACTGTGTTCCGGTTTGAAATTTGTGGTTGCCGGTGAAATGACAGGCACATGAGACATTCCACCCACGTCTCGGAGTTACGGGCGCACTTGCGACTTGGGTCTTGTCGTACCTAGTACCTAGTAGTAGCAGGGGAGGACGCAATTCGCATCGGTTGTTATGGGCAGAGGTTACCACTTAACACCAGGTGGGCCGTCAGCTCTTTTCGTAATGGAATAACATAAAAAAGTGCTGTTTCTGTCAGTTCCCTTGAAATGTGATCGCAAAGCTTACATTTAGAAGACAGCGCCTTCGCTGTGCAAGAGATTTCATCTGGGAAAATCATGTCGATCATGCAAATGGAACTCTTGGCGCTGTCGAGCTGGACGTTATTGGCGAGCTGCAGCGCCAGACCCTCCGAGACCCTCACCGGGTCCTCGTCATGAATCGCCAGGGCTAGTTCTGTATGAAAAAGTATTTTGTTCAAATATCAGAGATCCAGCCTTTACTGCAACACTGGGGATGACATCCAACAGATAATCAAAATAAAGAGTAACGTCACAGACACAGACAGATTCAGAACTAACAGTTTTGACATATTAATAAATAATAAATATTGGTCGAAAATTCATTAAGCTAAGCATAGATTGTATCATTGGAACCAGACAACTGATATAATACGTACTTTTATACTTTTTTTTGGTAAATACATACATATAATTGATACTCAGACACAAACACAGAACATACATCTATATTCGTCATACAAATATTCGTCCTGGGTGGGAATCGCACCCACAACCTACAGCGTAGAAGGCAGGGTTACTACCAACTGAGCTGTTTGATTTCACATCGGTTACCTATAGACATAGACATAGACATAGACATACATTTATTTACTCAAGTAGCACACAATACATTATATAACAATTTAGCAGAAGGGAAACATAAAAATAAAAACAATGTACACAAAGAAATTAGGTATAAAAAAAAAACAATCCAAAAATAACTTAAAAATAACATCGAAATAGTAAAAGAAGTACAAAACAAGACCTAATATAATGTGTGCTACGCCAGCAAATAGGTTTCAGCTCAGCATTATGCCCACTGTTTTGGCAGTGGACGCTGTTATTCTGCCGAAACCACTTCAAGTAGCCACAAGACCCTGTCAGACAAGCGCTACAATATATATATATATATATATATATACATATACATATACATACATATATATATACATATATATATATATATATATACATATATATATATACATATATATATATGAATATGTGTGTGATGTATATCTAATAAATAATGTCAAAAATTTTATCAGCCATGTCAAACTTCTAGCGGAATGAAAATCTAAAGAATAAATTATATAATTGTTGTAACTATAAAATTAGCAGGCAAAGGGCGCCTCACATTTATCTTTACCAGGCAACCCAGCTTTTTGACGCTCTAAAACTAATAATTTCAATCGCCTCTTAAAAGTAACTTTAGATTTTATCAGTGGAAGAGGTGGCGGTATGTTGTTCCAGCACTTGGTTGCCTGGTACGGAAAGCTGCCCCTAAACGCTACCGTTTTATGCTTACTGTAATGTAGTAGGTTCCTAGTTGACCTTGAGCTATACTTGGTTCGAGAATTATCAACTTTAGAAAATAAGTATTCCGGCAACTCCGAAGTTACAACGCTATGAACTAAAACAGCCATGTGCAAATACCTCCTTGACTCCATGTTCAAAGTATCTGATTCGTTTATATACGGCGTGATATGAGTTTTGGGCGGAATGTTGTAGCAAAACCTACAACAAGCGTTTTGCACCCTTTGAATAACACGAGAGGTTTTTGATGTTAAGCGTGGACCATAAACTAAATCACCATAGTTGAGTTTGGATAGAACAAGAGATTCACAAACTTTTATACTATACTTACGGTCTTAAAAATATTTTGGCTCTCATTAGTTAGGTACTATTCAAGCACTGCATTATGCGCCCTCCACTTTACTTAAGTATTTATTAGGAGGGTAACTTTATTTTAAATTTAGTATATAATTTTAAATTACTTTTAAACTTTATTTTAAATTTAGTACTTGAAAATAGGTCGGAAGCATTTGTCACAATCAAAATCTCGATAAACACTTTACCGAAATCTCGATTATGATACGATGACGTAAAATACGGTAATCAATACAAAAATACTAACTAAGTCTATTCTTTCCGATCTCAATCTGATCGAAGTTGAGATCGCCGATGTTAGTGAGGAACTCAGCGGCAGCCACGGCAGCATTCCACGCGGTTTCTGCCTTGCTCTTTGCCAATATACCTGCAAAGAGGCGTCCATTGCAGTCGGGAACAATACACTATCATAGAGGTAGATACGATTTTAGACAAGATTTTAGGCAAATTCGAAGATTTTCTAAAAGTTAGATATCTACACAAGATACTCGATTAAGAGTCCTAAATAAACAAGCACTTATGATTATATGGATGGATGGAGGACCAGGTAGTTTTTTTTTTTTTTTATAATGGTGGACATTTCACACAGCGCCATCTAGCCCCAAAGTAAGCTAAACATAGCTTGTATCATGGGAACCAGACAACTGATATAATACTTATATACTTTTCTTTTGTAAATACATACATATAATACATATTAACGCCCAGACACAGAACAAACATCAATGTTACAAATGTCACATAAATGTTTGTCCTGAGTGGGGATCGAACCCACGACCTACAGCGAAGGTAGGGTTACTAACCAACTGAGCTATGAGGCCAGTCAACTTTGAGATAATACCCCTGAGTCCAGTCACTTGTTTCGTTTCAGACGAAAAGGTAGTAAAAATTTGCGTAATGAATTGATGAGTCTTATTCTCCAGACCTCCAGACATTTGAACAGCATACCTGAGTGATAATGCCACAGGAGACAGAGAATAGTAGTGTGTGAGAGATATATCACTAACCAAATACCCCAGTCTCGGCGTAGGATATATTGAATGCGCGATATTGCGTGTAGACGTCTCCTCCAGCCATCGTGCCGAGCGGCGAACTCGGGCTGCGGTCGTGGAAGTGCTGGCCTGTCTGCAGGACACAACAGAGGGCTGTAGGTCACAACAGAGGGCTGCAGGTCACAACAGAGGGCTGCAGGTCACAACAGAGGGCTGCAGGTCACAACAGATGGCTGCAGCTCTCTAATATGCGGGCAGCGCTCTCTGCCACGCGAAATGTACCCAATGACAGGCCTCACAGCTCAGTTGGTAACTTAATATCCGTACGAAGCGTTTTAATGCGGACAGCCCAAGAGTGGAACTCCTTGCCTGCGTCCGTATTTCCTGAAACCTACAACCTGGAAGTCTTCAAGAGGAGAGTGAATAGGTTCCTTCTAGGCAAGCATGCTTTATCGTTGACCACATCGTCACTGATACCAACAGTTGGTATTTCAGTGGAGACAGCTACTAATTTCCATGACTGCGTAAAGTTTAGAATATTTACGAAGTAGTAATTATTTTGAGACACGCTGATGTAGTCTCGTGAGAACACAGTAATACCATTGCAGCACTCACTGACGCAGAAATAAGTGTGATGCCAGCTCTATTGCTTCTAGAACATTTTTTTTTTTATGTTAAAAACTAGCAGACGAGCTAACGGGCCACCTGATGGTAAGTGGTCACCGTCGCCCATGGACATCTGCAACACCAGAGGCATTGCTAATGCGCTGCCGGCCATTAAGATAGGCATTAACCCGTCGCTTAAAGGTCGCCATGTCGAAGCTCCCTGGGAAAACGGCTGAAGGCAGATCATTCCATAGCTGACAGGTGCGTGGAAGGAAGGAACTAATTATATTTGTTTCAGACATAACATATAGTGACAGCTAGTGTAAAACTTACCTGCATATCGTGTGTTCCAGCTGCCGCCGCTACTAGAGCGTGTTTCATAAGACATCTGGAAGAAAAACATGAGAATGGATTCTTGTCTGCCTCTTCATTGTACCTAAACAGACATGACAACACAGATACTTAGTGCATTAGATAACTCATGAAGAAAAATATAAGAAAATATAGATCATTTGATAATGATTGATCCTACACAGCTAGCAGGCTTTGCTAAAGGTTGTAGCTTTGCTTCCAGTACCAGCAAGAAAAGCATTTGTATTAAATACTAGTTGTTCCCACCATGCGTTGCAATGCCACATTAAATATAAATAAATAAATATTAATAATATTCTGTTTATTGAAGTGCTTTTCTTTGTTTTTCCGTGTGGTGCATACACGAATAAGTAAGACGGTGTTTCTGAGCAAAAATTTCATTAAATCGAAAATAAATTATATATTATACATATATTTCTTGTGCCAGGAACCGTCGCAAGCGTCTCCAGAACACTATCAAAGTTTAATCACAATCTGATCAATAGTTTTCGGAACGCATACGGAAAAAACATACATTGATTTTTATTTAATACATTACGTTTATATGATGATTGGATTCCATGTTTTAACGTAATGTATCTTTACATCGAGGCGACGCTGTGTAAAGCGTTCAATGTTTAGAATGCAGCAGCTGTTGTACCCGGAAGTAGTATCTGATGCCGGGATATGGGCTCACGTGATCTCACAGGTCCCGCACCCGGGGACGGCGAGGGCGATCCAGGTGTCGCTCCCGGGGCCCAGGTCCACGCGCTCGAACCCGCCGCGCGGGCACGACACCATCTCGCAACGCGGCTCCGGCTTCTCCTGCGCACATTACGTAACAAGACACAACATACAACATACAACATACAAGACACAAGATACAAGACACTAGATACAAGATACAAGATACAAGACACAAGATACAAGACACAAGATACAAGACACAAGATGCAAGACACTAGATACAAGACACAAGATACAAGACACTAGATACAAGACACTAGATACAAGACACAAGATACAAGACACAAGATACAACACACAAGATAAAATACACAAGATACATGACACAAGATACAAGACACAATATACAAGACACAAGATAATAATAATAATAATAATAATAATAAATTTATTCAAATAAAACAAGGTAAATATAAAAAAATCATAAAACTTATTTAGACATAGGTATATATAACACGGGAGCCTGAACTAGGTAATCCTGTGTTTCAGGCGAGAAGAGCTAACATTTAATGTAAAATAATCACTACTTTGTTATTATTATAGGTACCTACTTATAGCTACAAGTTATACATAACGTGTAAACAATTTGGAATTGAACGTAAAAGTAAACATTTCAAAAACTAACTAGAACGAATAACAAAGTCCGTAGTTGCAAATTTTTTTATAACTTAAGTGACTTAATTAAATGTATAGAAACTAAAAAGATTTATTTTAACACACTCAATAAGTTCTCTGTATCATGGTAAGACATACTCTGGAGGGTATCCTTAAGGATTTTTTTACAATTATTGTAATTAAGGGGATAAATATTAGCTAACGCATTCAGTCTATTGTACATAAGCGGTCCTAAGAATGTGTAAAATTTGGATGTAAATGCATGTTTTAACCCTGTTTGTTGCGGACAGACTTTATCTTTCCGTCTTTTGTTAGTATGTTCAGTGGTGTAGGGAAGGGCTGCGTGCTGCTTTAGTACTATGTTCATTATAAATAACTGCCGAACTGTTAACACTTTAAAAGATTTATATAGCAGGTTAGTGGGGAAAAAGAAAGGGCGAAAAGTGGCCACTTTGAGTATCGCTCTTTGAGCTCTCTCTGTTGTTAGTAATAATGTTTTACCCGCTCCCCCCCATGTAGTTATACAATAAGATAAAATTGATTGACATAGAGCATAGTACACCTGACAAATTATTTTTTGATCTGCAATGTAACGAAGTTTTTTGAAGACATATATTAACTTACGTATTCTATTATTTAAGGCCTCTATATGTTGTCTAAAAGAAAGAGTATCATCTAATATAACACCCAAGTATTTTATTTTGTTTGAGCTTTTTATGACAGGACACATACATTGGTTGTCAGAAGGAACTTTACAAATATGTGCATACAATGTTGAGGTTATTTCAGTAGAATTTATTTTGCGCATTGAAAACTTGATAAAATTTGTCTTATCTGAGTTTAATGTTAGTAAGTTGTGCTGAAGCCACTTATTTACCATATTGAATCCGAACTGCGCATGCTTGAAGACTTTTTCTTCGGTATCAGCCGAAAAAAGAAGTGCAGTGTCATCAGCATAAGATATGATTATGCCATGGTCTAGTTTTAAATTACAAAGCTCATTTATATAAATCAAGAAAAGAGTAGATCCTAAAATGCTTCCTTGGGGAACACCAAAGGTAGTATTATTCTGATCACCACTGAGAACATTACCAATCCTTACGCATTGGGTACGTTCTTCTAGATAGCTTGAGAAAAGTTTCAGCTGAGTGCCTCTGATGCCTATGTTTTCAAGCTTGCGCAAAAGAATGGGAATAGAAACAGTGTCAAAAGCTTTGGCGAGGTCCAGAAAGATTCCCATAGTATGGTTACCGTGATCAAGTTCTTGTGCAAGATAGTTAGTCAAGTGATGTACAGCGTCAGATGTAGAAACTTTAGCTCTAAAACCAAACTGCATCTTTGACAGAATTAAATTATCTTCCAAATATTTGACTAACCTTTTATTTATAATTTTTTCTAATATTTTCGATACAGAAGAAAGTAAAGAAATCGGTCTATAATTTGTTACTTGATCTTTACTGCCAGATTTGAACACAGGGACAACTACCGCTTTTTTTAAGCATTTGGGAAAGAGTCCTGCAGATAAACATAGATTGAAGATATATGTAAGCGGTGGGATTAAAATGTGCCTGAATTGTTTGATAATTTTAGTTGATATATTGTCCCAACCAACTGCACAGTCGTCTTTTAAACCCATGATTATTCTTTCTACCTCGGATTCATCAGTATCTAGTAAAACAAAGGATTTTGGAATAGTGTTACATGTAAAAGAAGCGCTCGTTTGGTGTTGTGATTGGCCTTGAACTTTTTCCGCCAGACTCTTACCGATATTTACAAAGAAATTATTTGCGATGTTAGCAGATGTCAAAGGTGATGAGTTGGCTCGTAATAAGCCTGAAGCCGATTCGTGTTGTGGCGAGGTATGTGTTACATTTTTAATATGATTCCAAATCTTTTTGCTATTTGTTCCGGCCTTTTCCAGAGCAATTTTATCGTAGCTGATCTTTACTTTTCTTAGTAGGTCATTACAGAAATTTCGATATCTTTTGTACGATAATTGAAGTATTGAGTTATGTGGATTAGTCTTGGCTTTCATATGGAGTCTATCTCTGTGTTTCATACAACGAATAAGGCCTGTTGTGATCCATGGTTTAATATTATAATTTTTGTTAGTTAATCGAACACTGACCGAGTTTTTTTGAATTGCTTGTTTTATATTTTCTATTACAAATGACATGCAAAACTGTGGGTCAGCGGAATTGTAAACGTGATCAAAGTCTATGTTACGTAAATCTTCTTCAAGTTTATTTTTATTTAATTTAGAAATAGTACGACTGTTGTTTATGTTAGGTAGTTTACAATTTAAGGTTAGTAGAGCAGCATTGTGATCGGTTATTGCAGAATTAATAACAAGTGCAAGTGATGGGTAATCAGATTTAAGTATGATGTGATCCAAACAAGAACCACTTTGGTGTGTGGAAAGCGTGTGTGCAGGGAGTAAGCCATGAAAGGAGCAGATGTTTAAGTATTCCTCGGCACCTGGATCGCTACTTTCTGGAAGAATATTTATATTAATGTCTCCAGTTACTATTATGTTTTTGAAGGAGGATAATTTTTGCAAGGATTCATTTAGAGAGTCTGTAAAATTGCTTGTATTTCTAAAGGATGGGGGTCTATACAAAGCCAATATTGCAAATTCTGTTCCAATTTTAATTAAAAGTCTGTTGCATTCGTATATGTTCGGTTCATCGACAGAGACGTTGAGATGGTTCCTTGCATAAACTATCACCCCATCGTTTTGGTTGTAATTAATCCTACTTTTGAACATACTATATCCCTGAATTAGCGGCACATTATATTGTTTGGCAAGCCAACATTCAGTAAGGACTATAATGTCGCAATTTATGTTTAATCTTTGCTGAAAAATACTAAAATTATCAAAGTTTTTATGTACACTGCGTATGTTTTGTGTTAGTATAGTTAGAGGATTTTTGTAAGAGGATAGATATTGTTTACAATTTTCAACTTCGCAGAGTTTACACTCTGATACAGAGAAATTATCTAAACTATTAATAAAATTATTAATCATAGTTACAAATAAAATAAAGGTCTAAACACTATAGGTTAACGGCGCTCTTAGGCGCCTTCATAATCTATTGAATTAATGTACCTTTTTTCTGCCATATTTTTTGCCGGACAATCCTCAGCACCTGTCTTGTGGTTACCTGGCTTTTTGAAGTGCAAGCAAGTAGCGCATTTTGGTTCTTCTGCCTTCTTGGTGCATTCTTTGATCGAGTGACCTTGTTCAGCACAGTGGCCGCAGGTATGTGTTGTCTCCCGACATGACTTGGCCGCGTGTCCATACTGCTGGCACTTATAGCATCGTGTGACCAGCGTAAAGTCTCTCACAGGGCAAGATGACCAGTTCACAAACACTCGTTCTTTGTTTATCAGGGCTTTGCGTATAACTGCGGGTACTTCGATCACATAATTGCAGGTCTCAGCGTTCCTCTTGCCCGACTTATGGCTTAACCTAATTGAGGCTAGGAACTTGTCGAGGCTATAATCCTGAAGTGTTTCGGCCAGATTTTGATGGTACAGACAGTTAAACACTTCCTTTTCGTGCATTGATGAGGGCACTCCAACAACTACAACTCTAGGCTTACGTTTATGCGCATCGTCGATTGTGAGGCCAGAATTCGTAAGCTGCACCGATTGCTTAAGCTTCTCGATATCGGCCTTCGTGTCTGTGCTGATTATAACACCTCCGTTCCTTGTTTTGCGTAAGCCTCTCACGTGAAGCTTCATTTGTTCCGGGCAGATAATTTTTTTGCACCAGGGATTTAGTATCCTCACTCGACTTTAATTTGTCATTGGGATAGATGGCCACTGAACTTACGTTTATCGGCTTGATGAAGTTATTGGTACCTTTCTTAACCATGTCAGCGAATGAAGATCCAGTTGGTGGTTTTGAGGACTCTTCAATACTCAGTTTAAGGTCTCGCAGCCGTTGGGACAGATCAAGTTTCTCCTGTAGGTCATGAAAAGCAGTTTGGGAATGAATAGCTTTCGTCTTGAGGGACTGATACGTTACTGCCATCTGAGATGTACCGTGGCCTACTTTGCGACACAAAGTATTAATTCGGAGTTTTTGCTCCGAATTCAATTTGCCCTCTGTTGCAATAGAGCACACCTCGTTCAAGCATTGTTCTATGGACGACATCCAGTTCTGTAGTTCTTGCGTGGGAACTAATTCCAAAACGTCAACCTCTTGTGATGGTGGATTAGGTCGAGGTGTGGGCACAGGCGGGGGCGGGGGCGTAGAGGGCGGCGAGCGAGCTATTCTAGCGCTCCGGCTGAAGGGACTGCTGTCCATTTTGTTAATCGGGTTCACTTTATTAATTATTGTTCATTTTCAGTTTATTATACAAAACACAAAATCGCATACCGAACACGTATGACACAGTTTCTGTTACTACCGGTAGGTGAACGAAGTCACGAGTCAGCGAGTGATTATTTGTTTATTTTAATATAATTGAAGACACGTCTGATCTCTGCGAACTCAACGATATTTACTCATGGAAGGCTCATGGCAGAAGATACAAGACACAAGATACAAGACACAATATAATAAAATAAAAATATTGGTGGACATATCACACAGCGTCATCTAGAGTACAGCTTGTACCACGCGAAACGTACCACTGATACATGCACTTAAATACTTTTTAAATACGTACATACAATACGACACAGAATAAACATCTACGTTCGTCACACAACTTTTTGTCCTGGGTGGGAATTGAATACAAGACCTACACCGCAGAAGGCAGAGTTACTGCCAACTGAGCTGTGAGCCAGCCAAATCAGTCAAGATGCAAAATTTTCCATTGAAATACTATGAATTTTGCCGCTACAGAAGGTATGGGAAGGGCTCCTATCAGTGTGTTCCGGTGAACTTACAGGCACGGGAGACGTTCCACCTACACGTCTCAGAGTTACGGGCGCATACGATGCGTCTTGGGTCTTGTCGTACCTAGTAAGGGAGGACCCAAGTCGCATCGGTTATGGCCGGAGGTTACCACTTAACACCAGGTGGGCCGTCGTCTCATTCCGTAACTGTATCACATAGGAAATCAATTGCACATACCCTCCGATACTCAACCTTCTCGGCCAGTTTCATGGTCTCCTCAAATGGCACCCCAATGCTGGCCACAGTACACAGATCACTCTTGAAGTTCATTGAAGCGAAACAGTTCATGGTGCTTTCGCTCATGAAGTGGATCCTGGATTCCTCGCAGTAGACGGAGTTGGCCAGCGGGCCCGCCCAGCACGCCCGCTGCACCAGGTCTAACGCCAGGTGTTCAGGCTCCAACCTGACAAGATCCTCGCTGATGAGTCTCTTGCGGTCGTCGATCTCCCATTGGTTGTAGCAACACCTTGATAAAAATATTTCTCAGACCCATGATAACTACGAAACGTTATGAAATCTTACACAAATAATCTGTTTGTAATAAAAATAACCGCTTATTAGTAAATGCATATGGATGTATACACGGTACATATACAAAAACAACATTTTTTCAATTTTTGTCTGTCTGTCTGTTTGTTCCGGCTAATCTCTGAAATGGCTGGATCGATTGTGACGAGACTTTCACTGGCAGATAGCTGATGTAACAAGGAGTAACTTAGGCTACTTTTCCGAGGGGTAAATAGGTGCGTGATAAAACCGAATTCCACGCGGACGAAGTCGCTGGCAACAGCTAGCTTCTATATTAGCGAAGACACACTGTATACCTTGCAGCGGCATCGAGGAGGTATCCTTTCAGATCGGAAAAGCAAGGCAGAGGACAGCGCATGGTGAAGGCAACCGTCTGCCGGTCAGCAGAACACGTGATGCTGCATCCGTGCTGCTGCAGCATCCGCATCTTGGCGAAGCCGGTGTACGCACAGCCCGAGGCGGAGGACGCTGCCCGGATGAAGTGAGATGCTCCAAGCTGGTCGTCTATCTCATACCGCGAACCAGCCTACAGAAGGGGTATAGTTTTTATTTTAACGGATTTTGAGTCACCTGTAGTAGGGGTAGTCTTTATTTCAACGGATTTTGAGTCAAACGAAAGGTTGTGAGAGATAACATATAGCAACCATTAATGTGAATAACAGCCCGCCTTCCCACTGCTGACGCGCTGGTACTCTCGACAAGCGAGACTAAATGGGCTGTAATTGATTACATCACGTTCGTATTCCTTCACATTTCTGTTTAAAGGGCATACCGTGAAAAACTATACAATAATAATAAACAAACTTTATTTGATATAAACCTTAAAATAGTTTGTTAAAGTCCTGAATTTCCGAACTAACGTTAGCTTTAAGAGCAGTAGAACTCTCGCCAAGTTCGTCCGGGGAAGTACTGCCGCCATTCCCATTTCTGCTGCCAAGTAGTAACGTGTTCGCGTTATTGTGTTCCGGTTTGGAAGGTGTGGTTGCCGGTGAAATTACAGGCACATGAGACATTCCACCTACACGTCTCAGAGTTACGGGCGCATACGATGCGACTTGGGTCTTGTCGTACCTAGTAAGGGTGGACCCAAGTTGCATCGGTTGTTATGGGTAGAGGTTACCACTTAACACCAGGTGGGCCGTCGGCTCGTTCCGTAACGCTATCACATAAAAAAAAAAAAGGTTTCAGAACCCAGTTCGTCAAAAAGTTATTTTTAGAACTATGCGATATATAGTGTCACCTGAAACATGATGGTGCAGGCCGCTATCGGAGCCCCCAGGGGCTTCGCAGCAGCCACCTTGATGCCGTTGAGCAGAACTGAGCGCTGAACCTCCATCGGTCCGTAGTCTGGCTTAGGCCAGCACAGGTTATCTACCACCCGGCCAGTAGACAGCCGTCTCAGTGGGGAAATCAACGCGGGCTTGATTCTATTCATTTTTGAGGCAAATAATGGTAATGGTTGATTGTCTAGCTATCGGTTAGAAAGAGCGCTTGCCGTCGCATTCGTTACGTCAGGTCTTGAAGTCATGACATGAGGAGGTAGAGAATAGTTTCAACCAAAGAGATCTACTTGAATTCACCCATACAGTTTTATGCCAGCTGTCAGTTTCTGTGCCAGAATGGAGAGTTAAATCTCGAGGTCTCTCCATTTTGTTTTGTGGACTTCATTCAGTTAGAACTTACCCTAACATTTGCATGCTAATCTTAGTAGAACATAATTGAAACTAAAAATATTATTAACATCTGTGTAATCTACATTGTGTTCAAGCAAATAAACTATCTTTGTCTTTAAAAATGTATCCATTAGAATATTGAAACAGGAAAAAAAACAATTGCACGGAGAACTGAAAGGATTCTTTTTGAGGCGCACTTTTCCATCCTATCGCGTGCGCGGGTTCAAGAGTGCCATTGATAAGATTAGTAGTAGTATGGAAACATTCCTGGATACCGTTACTTATTACCTATGCAAATTGAAATAAATCTACCTAATATACCGAAGGAATTTTGGACTGAACAATTTTCCACCGGGAGCTAGCAAACATTTTCATGTTAGCCATAAATATCTAACAACTAAATAAATAAAGAATACTGGGTATACTGAATAATTTGTCAACAGTCATCTATAAACATAAAATTTTGCACACTGAAAATTTTCAGTGACAGAGGAATTGTGTAACATTTCGTAATCAAATCAATTCTAATCAAAATACCGTAATCGTAGGTTGTACCGTGATGTGACCTAGTAAATTCCTGTGTTTGAGTCTTCAGGTCAGTACAATCGTAGCTACGCCATGAATAATCTATGTGAAAGTACTCTGTGGTCTATTTATTCGTTGCGAAACAGTTATGGTCTCAACACCAGCTAATATCAATAGCATTCAGGACTTCTGTTACCGAGTCCATACCGTAGGGAAGGACCCGAGTTATATGCTTGAGGATACCCTTAGCTGTTTGCTCGTTATTTTAATAACTCGTCATAAAGATATTATATAATCTGTTTGATAAATGATAACAATTTGTGCACAACAATCAGTAGGTACGCATTTAATAATATCTCTATCTGATGGCAGGGCAATAAATAGATGATATCGGATTTGGTGAACTTAATTCAATCAGCAGGATACAGGGTGTTTTGTTAGGTTAGGTTTCATCGCGATAAACGAAATGCTTTGTATCTGCTGTACAGTAAAATAGCATACTAGCCTAGATATTTATTTAGAAACTAGCTGTTGCCCGCGACTTCGTTCGCGTGGTATTCGATTTTATCACGCACCCCTATTTTACCCCTCGGAAAAGTAGCTTAAGTTACTCCTTGTTTCATCAGCTATCTGCCAGTGAAAGTCCCGTCTAAATCGGTCCAGCCATTTCAGAGATTAGCCGGAACAAATAGACAGACAGACAGAGAGATTTAAGAGCAGTAGAACTCTCGCCAAGTTCGTCCGGGGAAGTACTGCCACCATGCCCATTTCTGCTGCCAAGCAGTAACGCGTTCGCGTTACTGTGTTCCAGTTTGGTAAAGGTGTGGTTGCCGGTGAAATTACAGGCACAAGAGACATTCCACCTACACGTCTCAGAGTTACGGGCGCATACGATGCGACTTGGGTTTTGTCGTACCTAGTAGGGGAGGACCCAAGTCGAATCGGTTGTTATGGGCCGAGGTTACCACTTACCACCAGGTGGACTGTCGGCTCGTTCCGTAACTACATAACATAAAAAAAAATGTTTAAACAATGCCAGTTAAATTGAAAGCTAAGAAATTATTTAATATTATAAAAATAATTAATTAAAAAATAAAATAAAAAACTATTAATTAACCATTTAAGTTTATTATTCTCTAAACATCTACATTATTTTTAGGTTCACTATTTACCCGAAGCTTTTTTTAATAATTCTAAAACACTCCTAAACAACTTTTACCATACTTACTTGTGTAATGGATAATTAAATATAATACATTTGTAACTTGATGTATTTGAAACAATTTCACTAATTTGGTATCTGGGTATCTGGTAATTTACCGATTGCGATGTATTGATGGCATTTCTTACAATTTTTGTCTGTCTGTCTGTTTGTTCCGGCTAATCTCCGAAACGGCTGGACCGATTTTGACGGGACTTTCACTGGCAGATAGCTGATGTAACAAGGAGTAACTTAGGCTACTTTTCTGAGGGGGTAAAATAGGGGTGCGCGATAAAACCGAATTCCACGCGGACGAAGTCGCGGGCAACAGCAAAACTCTATCGAGTCTCAAATAAATATAGTGTTTAGAAGCTAGGCTCAAAGTCTATAATATTCTCCTTAGGGCTTTGTACCAGCCTGTACTTTTAATCTATTAGTTATTAACTTGCCTACATTTACTTTATGAATGAGTATGAGTGAGAGAAAAGGTATATTACCCAAAATCTGTCAACCTAAGTCGAACCTTTAGGGCTGCGAGCATCGATTCCCGCCAGCAATTAATCCAGAATAGCTGTTCTATTCTTTATTCTTTATTCTTTCTTTATTGTACACAGAAAATAAAATATACAAAAAAAAGTCATAAGTGATACATGTACAAAGGCGAGCTTAACCCTACAAAGAGCTCTCTTCCAGCAAACCTTTGAGGCTAGAGAGAGGCGATTTTATACAGGTAGGATGTTTACATAATAAAGATAAATTAAAACTAAAACTTAAACTTAAACTTACATTTCCACAATCAGATCTCAATTTTTGGCAATAGAACAACCTATCACTTTTATGTATTTACAATGCTGCATTACTGTTATCGTTTATCGTGTTATTGCTATTCATGTAATACGTAGAACTGTACAGTGCGACCATAAAATTGTATTAAAATAGGACAATCCGTGCTACAGAGAAATTGGCGTGCGAACTAGACACTATAGTGCATTATTGCTCATTAGAGACTCCAAATTCATCATCATATCAGCCGGTAAAAGTCCACTGCTGAACATAGGCCTCCCCTAAAGATTTCCATTTTGAACGGTGTTGAGCCACCTGCATCCACGGATTTCCTGGGATCCTGACTATGTCATCAGTCCATCGGGTAGGTGGGCGCCCTACACCGCGTCTGCCGGTTCGTGGTCGCCATTCGAGAACCTTTATTCCCCAACGGTTGTCGGTGGCCTGCCCATTGCCACTTCAGTTTGCTTATTCTGAGAGCTATGTCGATAACCTTGGTTCGTCTACGAATTTCCTCATTCCTGATTCTATCGCGTAGTGAAACTCCGAGCATAGCTCTCTGAGCGACTTTCGAAAGCTTCCGAATTCTTGTTTAAGGAAAATTCTAATTCTTATTTTCTAACATCAATAATTCTTACACAATATAAATTACAACTGATTTAATTTTAAATCTAAATCTTTGAATATTTATTTTATTTTATTCAAGTAAAATTCTCTTACAAATTATTTCTGAGTTAAACTAACTTTAACTAGATAACATTAAATATTTCAAATTATAAAATAAAACAAATCAACAATTGAGACAATAAAAATAATAAATTAAAATTAAAAAAAAAAATTTTAGCTTTTGAATACTCCATAAACGTGTTCCCATGGACGGTGAACCAAAGTATTGTTAGGTACATACTTACATTTTAGTTTTCAGTGTCACTTTTAGTTCAGTCACTAGTTACTTAAATAGTCCTACTGCAACAAGGAAACAATGTACCTATAATTTAATTTATGAATCTTTAATGTACTTATCACGTACTTACGTCATACTTACTCATCATACTTACGTCACTTTTCTCACGACGTATTCCTGTATACCGTTTTTTTAGATAGTGAATAGTTATTTTTAAATGATCGTTCCAAAATACAGAAATAATGATATCTACTGTCTGTCACACATTCAATATCAAAAGCCTTTGGCGAACTAAAATACGAATCCTCTGACATGCTTTGTTAATTGACCATAATAGTTATTTACAAAATATTGCGAAATTATAAGTTACGATTGAAACTAACAGTTTAATACAACCGTATTCGTAATACGTAGCTACATGATATACATGTCCATTTTATTCGAAGACATTTTGCGAAATGTTTTCTTCCAAATTCTCATTAACTATTTTCCTGAGGCACTAGTCTAGAACAAGTTTTTTTTTTTTTTAAAATACTTATGTTTTCAAAGTATCTACTCTAACAAGGTTATTATAACATTTACCTTACCATAGGAAGCCAGAAACTGATTTCCTCAAGTCGTGGTCACTCTACGTGTGAACTAAACCTTAACGTTATTTATAAGAAGGCGCAGTTGAGCATTACTTAGTCTAACTGAAGATATACAAAAGTCGCCGTATTTCTGACCTCCAGAGTTAGCAGCGTAAAATTTTGCGCCCGCCTTAAATTCAACAAGTATTCGCGGAGGCACTGAAAATGGATCGCAAATACGAGGAAGGGCCGGACTATCCCAAATTCATGGACAACAACGACCAACTCGGACACTTCCGCCAGCGCTTCTACATCAGAGAAGGTACCATTTACATGTGCGGTAATTCCCTCGGCCTCTGCTCGAAGGACGCCGAGGAATCCGTGCTGAGAGCGCTGGAGCATTGGAAGAACGAGGGCGTGAAGATGTGGGGCGTCGAAGGCAGCAAATACTACCTCTACTCCAACGTGCTCGCCGAATTGATGGCTCCTCTGATAAACGCTGACCCCGAAGAGGTGGTCATCACCGGATCCGCGACCTCCAACATACACCAAGCCATCAGCACCTTCTACAAGCCCCACGGCCGCAAGAACAAAATCCTAGTGGACGAGCTGAACTTCCCCACCGACCGGTACGCGGTAGACAGCCAGGTCAGACTGAAAGGATTCGAACCCGCGGACGCAGTGAAGGTGGTCGAGAGTCGCGACGGGAGAGTCATCGACGAAGACGACATAATTCGGGCGATGACAGACGATGTTACTTTGATTCTGCTCCCGACAGTTCTGTACAGAAGCGCTCAGTTGTTGGACATGGGGAGAATAAGCAAGGCGGCTAGGGAGAGAGACATCGTTATAGGTTGGGATCTGTGCCACGCGATAGGCGCCGTCCAGATAGACTTGAAAGCGATCGAGATAGACTTCGCGGTGTGGTGCACCTACAAATACCTGAATGGGGGTCCGGGCTCTACGGCCGCCATGTACATCAACAGGAAACATTTCAAAACGTTACCGGGAATGACCGGTTGGTACGGCAACAAAACAGAAACACAATTCCTCTTGCGGCAACAGTTCGAACACCAGCAGGACGCGAGCGGCTGGCAGATCGGTTCTCCAACAGTACTGTCCATGGCGACATTAGAAGGCGCTTTGAAGATGTACAACGAAGCCGGTATGGTGAACGTTAGGAACAAATCACTGCACATTACTAGATATTTGATGTTTTTGATCGAGAAACTCGCCAAGTACGGTTTCGTGATAGGCAATTCTAAGGATGACGCCAAGAGGGGTGGCCATGTTTGCGTGGAACACGCGGAGGCCTACAGGATCAGTATGGCGCTGAAGGGAAGGGGAGTGGTGCCAGACTTCAGGGAACCCAACGTAATCCGACTCACCCCTGTAGCGCTGTACACCAGCTATCAAGACGTGTACAATCTTGTGAATATATTATTGGATATTGTCAAAACTGAGAGTTATAAAATGATTAGTACTAAAAGAGATTTAGTTGTATGATAAATAACATGTTTTTGGTGAGGTTGTCTTTCTCTGCAAGAATATATACAGGGTGTCCGGTATTGAATAGATAACATTGAAATGGGTCTTAGTAGAACTATTGGGCATTCGGAAAAAAATATCAAATAAAAAAAAACCAAGTAGTATCAAAGATATGTATTTTTTCAATAATATCGGTTATGATTTTTTTGTTTTATTTGTTTTGTTCTGTTTTTTTTTTTGATACTACTTGGTTTTTTTTTATTTGATATTTTTTTCCGAATGCCCAATAGTTTTACTAAGACCCATTTCAAGGTTATCCATTCATTACCGGACACCCTGTATATGGAAGCTTTTAATATAACATAATGTTTATATATAAGTACTTATTAACGAATCTTTAATTAATAACTGATTTCTAGAAAATATAATAAATTACGGTGTCATCGAAATAAAACACAATTCTGTAGTTTTCTTATATATTTTAAATTCAAAATAGGCTTATACTATTTGTATAGCTCTGATGTGATCACAATTAACTTATATATCACACACAGAATCCAGAATATTCATTCTTTAGAGATTATTATAATTCTCATAATCACATCACAGCCGTATTATAAATTAGAAAATATAATGTAAAATAACAATTAATAACAAATAAGTCAAAACTTTAAAAGTATCGCCAACAGATTTTAAAACTAAAATTTTTTGAAATCTCGCGAATTTACGTACTTACAACTTACCTACGCGAACGCGGCTAGGGAACCCTAAAATAGTCTTATAGTAAAAACACATTTTTTTTATTTTATTTTAATATTTACAGTAATTTACATCACAAGAAAAATGGTGAATGGTGTATGGCGGGTGATACAGCACCGCGGTCTAAAACTAACTTGATGCTCCGAACAGATTTTTATTTGACCATTAAGATGAACAATGCAGGCTTTTATGATCGCATTCCACAAGGGAACATGATATTAAAGACTATATGTTCGACCCCTGGGTATGGGATAGACCTTTATTTTCAGAAAGAGTTCTCAGTATAGTGCGAAACAATTAATCGTACATATTAATCGAATTTAATTTGCACAAATCAATGAAACTCTAGTTTTGTCTACTTCAGATAACTGGCCAGATTTGCAAATTAATTAATTATTTAATTGTCTCCACGAAAAATGCAAATTTAGAACGATTAATCGCTATTAAAGGTTGAATTACCTTTAAGAGTATTTATTACGGAATAAATAAATAATAAACGTCGATTCACGGTATTTTATAAGCGATATTTTATTTCCCACTGTCAGTTCCCACGTATTGTCTGATGTTGAAAGACAAGTTAGCCGATGGTGCCCCACTTCAGTAGCTCAAGCCTGTAGGATTCGAACCCAAGACCTTAGCCAAAGTCCCCAAGATAGTAAGAAAAAAGTGTACAACACTCTATGATCCTCACAGATTTAGATTCCCGTACAATTATTCAGATAACACTTTGCAATTTAGTTGTATCATTTGTATAGTTGGATTAGTTAGCAGCGTCGGATACCACCCACCATACATATTCCTCACAGCAGCAGAGCGACGGACGGCTGAGGCACTGTCGCTATCCTCTGCGGAACAAACGGACATCATTCAAATATCAACACTATAACTTTGTACAGACACAAGATAACGTTTTAAACGTGATACATTAAACCTTAAATATATAACGCATTCACGGTCACACTCGTAAAAGTATGTTTTCGGTCACGGCGTTACATAGATAGATAGATAGATACATAGATAGATAGATAGATAGATAGATAGATAATACTTTATTGACCACCATACATGGAAATGTCATAAAGACATACATATTCGACGGTTATTCAGTCTTAGCCGTCTTATCTTCCAAAAAATATTAATTATTAATTCAGAAGTAATCGTAGTACCTCTGAATTAATAATATTTAGAGTCCAGTTTTCCTTGTGCCCGTTTTAAGCATGGGATAGAAAATAAAACCTCTAGAATTTTGATAAATTATCCAAATATAAGACATTCAAAACAAACGTGGTGACATACGCCAAGTTCGTCCGGGGAGGTACTGCCACCATGCCCATTTCTGCCGCCAAGCAGTAACGCATTCGCGGTACTGTGTTCCGGTTTGAAAGGTGTGGTTTCCGGTGAAATTACAGGCACATGAGACATTCCACCTATACGTCTCAGAGTTACGGGCGCATACGAGTCGACTTGGGTCTTGTCGTACCTAGTAAGGGAGGACCCAAGTCACATCGGTTGTTATGGGCCGAGGTTACCACTTAACACCAGGTGGGCCGTCGGCTCGTTCCGTAACTGTATTACATAAAAAAAAAATGGATTATGCTAGCAATAGGTACGTACGATTTCCAGGTTACGATAATAAAGTCTGAAACATCATGTCATTACGGAGACTAGGGGTTCCTATTCGTAATACTAAGCAATCCATTAGTTTAACTGTTTTGTCTTCATGACAATTATAAATGCTATGAAAAGACAAAACATCAAACAAGCAATAACCTTTTCATATTTATGTATATGTTTAAGAATATATCTCGAAATATCCAACTAATTTACGAACACAAAACTAAATTATTACATTTATTACTACTAAAATGAGTATATTTTTAAACTGACAATAAAGTGACAGATTTTTATTTCTAAGTAATAGAAATATCTTATTAAAAAATTACAACAATTACAGAGCGTGGTGGTCTAGCAGTACCGACCCCCGAGTTTCAATCCGGAGGTCGCCGGTTCAAATCCCGACGTGCACCTATGAGTTTTACGATTGAAAGATTTATGTGCGCAATACCACGTTCTCAAAACGGTGAAGGAAAATCGTGAGGAAACTTTATGTCCTAGAACTAAAAATTCGAAGACATGTGTCGAGTGCACGAAAGGAGCCTCTTTGAGGCGCACTTACAATCCTTTCACCACACTGGTTCGACAGAACCGGTGACTCGAAGAAGAAGAAAAAAATTAAATAAAATAAAAATAAACTAACGCGGTGTCATATTGAATAGCCGTCATGACGCGGACAAACGGTGCTCTGCAAATTGACACAAGTTTGTTAAACATAACATCTTCTGTGAACTTAGGGGAGAAATTATGCTAAATGATGACAAGTCGGCTAATATAATAAGCCAAATGGGAAACGAGGCGCCGTACTTCTGAATCCTATACTAATATTAAAAAGAGGAAATATTTGTTTGTTTGTACCGAATAGGCTCTAAAACTACTGGACCGATTTTAACCATTTTTTACCAATAGATAGCTAAATTATCTGGAAGTAACATAGGCAATTTATTTTCTAAAAAATAATCGATAAACGAGAAAGGTGAGTGTACAATTTAGTTTATTTAATGGCACTCTATTTATGTTCTGTCAAAATAAGTATTGAATACGCAGAGGATGGCCGACAAGGCATTCCTCAGTTAGGGTAAACACGTGAAAACACAAAGCGGCGGGTAGGGCCATAAAAGTTTATATCACAGTGTTAAACAAAGCCCGAGGAGTTAGGACAGTCTGCGCCCGCGCAGTTTACGGCATCCCGATTTTAAATGGGATATCTATAAGGCGGAGGGTTGCAAGCACAGAGGAGACTGACACAGTATGAGGTATATTAACCTTATCACTCTTGGGGGAGTAGATGATGATGGAATAAGCAACTAAGTTCTACGTACAATTATGCAGTCGCACCGAGGGCCAGTCGTCGAGTGCGGGCGCGGGCGCCGGGGCGGGCGCTGGGGCCGGGGCGGCGGCGCCGGGCGGGACGCGGCGGGACACGCGCGGTGCCTCCGCCCCGTGCACGCAGCCCTCGTGTATGTGCACGCCGGCTATGTCCGACCCGGGGATCTCGAACATCACCTCCAGCAACAGGTTCTCCTGCAACAATAAATAAATAAATAAATAAACAAGAGCAATAGAACCCACGCCAAGTTCGTCCGGGGAAGTACTGCCACCATGCCCATTTCTGCCCGCCAAACAGTAACGCGTTCCGGTTTGAAAAGTGTGGTTTCCAGTGAAATTACAGGCACATGAGACATTCCACCTACACGTCTCAGAGTTACAGGCGCATACTATGCGACTTGAGTCTTGTCATACCAAGTAGGGGAGGACCCAAATCGCATCGATTGTTATGGGCCGAGGTTATCACTTAACACCAGGTGGGCCGTCGGCTCGTTCCGTACCTCAATTACATAAAAAACTCCCTGTAATAACATGTTGCGCACCGTCCGTACCACTCCCTACTATCATACTGCATACATTCTCAAACAGGCTTCACCCTGAGTACTTATTTATTTTATTTATTTATTTTTATTACACAGGAGGATACAGCTCAGGAAAAACGAGCTGCAGCAGGAACGAGCCGAACAGCACGGTAAAATCGATAGTCGTACGGTAGAAAAGTATTCGAGCCTAGATCGTAAGTAGGCAAACGTAGGGGAGGGCGCCCCCAGCTGGCGGAGCGACTCACGGAAGGTGGACGGGAAAAGCCGAGCGTCGGAATGTGGGGCAATCATTGGGAAAAGCCTATACTATAAGCAACGAACTCTTCTTCTTCGAGTCACCGGTTCCGTCGAACCAGTGTGGTGAAAGGAATGTAAGTGCGCCTCAAAGAGGCTCCTTTCGTGCACTCGACACATGTCTTCGAATTTTTAGTTCTAGGACATGACGGTTTCCTCACGATTTTCCTTCACCGTTTTGAGAACGTGGTATTGCGCACATAAATCTTTCAATAGAAAAACTCATAGGTGCACGTCGGGATTTGAACCGGCGACCTGCTTGAAACTCGGGGGGGTCAGTACCGCTAGACCACCACGCTCTTCCCGGGGTAGAATTATAGCACGCACGCACGGACAGTCGTGCGAAGGCCACGCGCATACCGTAGTGTCACAGCGGGCATATATCGGTTCCATTGCGGCATATGGTGATCTGCATTAAGTGTGTATTACCATGATTGCGCGCAATCCTCGCGCGCCGGTCTTGCGCTCCATGGCCTGCGCGGCGACGGCGCGTAACGCCTCCGCGCTGAACGACAGCTCGCATTTGTCCATCGCGAACAGCAGCTTGTACTGGGACACCTACAACACCACAACGCAACACCACGTACTGCGACAGACCACACCGTTTTGTGTCTTCCGACATGAATCATCATTCATCTTTGAAATCAGACACTGAACTTCTTTTTATAGTTACAGAGCCGACGGCCCACCTGGTAAGTGGTAACCTCGGCCCATAACAACCGATGAGACTCGGGTCCTCCCCTAGTCGGTACAAGACCCAAGTCGCGTTGTATGCGCCCGTAACTATGAGACGTGTAGATGGAATGTCTCATGTGCCTGTAATTTCACCGGCAACCACACCTTTCAAACCGGAACACAGTAACGCGAATGCGTTACTGCTTGGCGGTAGAAATGGGCATGGTGGCAGTACTTCCCCGGACGAACTTGGCGAGAGTTCTACTGCTCTTTAAACATTTCATTACAACTTCCACTCTTCTATTTCGTCTACAAATAAATTTATAAATATTGGTGGACATTTCACACAGCGCCATCTAGCCCCAAACTAAGCATAGCATGTATCATGGAAACCAGACAACTGATAATACATATTCAACACCGAGACACAGAACAAACATCTATGTTAGTCACACAAATGTTTGTCCTGAGTGGGAATCGAACCCACCTACAGCGCAGAAGGCAGGGTTACTACCAACTAAGCTGTGAGGCCAGTCTACAAGGACTGCTTATTCGATCTGCCGCCAACGGTTAAGGACAGTCGTTGTCTGTCAGTCGGTTGGAACTTTTGTATTATATGTTGATGATATATCACTAAATGATCAATTATAGATAAAAATCTCACCATTGCATTTTTAGGTTCTGTCAGTATTCGCACGAGGAGATCTTGATTGAGACTGTGGAAAGGCACCAACACTGGAAATCTGCCAACGAACTCCTGCAAAAAGCAGAAATCTGCCATCAATAATAACAATGGTGGACAATTAACACAGCGCCATCTAGCGCCAACCTAAGCATACCTTGTACATTGGGAACTAGACAACTGTGGAATACATATAGTATTTTTTTTCAAATATATACGTATAATACATATTTAACACCCAGACACAAAACAAACATCTATATTCGTCACACAAACGTTTGTCCTGGGTGGGAATCGCACCCACGACCTAGAACTGAGCCGTGAAGCCTGTCAAATGCCTAAAATAGTAATTTGACTACTTTGCCGCATAGTCAACAGGAAACTGTGCACTCAATAGTGAGATATACTCACGGGTATCATTCCGAAGTCGATGAGATCCCGCGCCTGCACTTTGCGCAGCCACGCGTCGCGCTCCTCGCTCTCGGCCTGCGCGGAGTCGAGCGGCGACGCGTCCGCGGCGGCGGCGGCGAGCGCGGCGCGCCGACCCGACTTGGCGTCCCAAGCGCCGAACCCGAGGTACTTCTCGTTGCTGCGACGCTGCACCAGCCTGGGGACACAACGCCGATATCAGCAACTTATAGTTACAGAACGAGCCGACGGCCCACCTGGTGGTAAGTGGTAACCTCGGTCCATAACAACCGTGGGTCCTCCTCTAGTCGGTACAAGACCCAAGTCGCATCGTATGCGCCCGTAACTATGAGACGTGAAGGTGGAATGTCTCATGTGCCTGTAATTTCACACTCACACCTTTCAAACCGGAACACAGTAACGCGAATGAGTTACCGCTTGGCGGCAGAAAGGGGCATGGTGGCAGTACTTCCCCGGACGAACTTGGCGCGAGTTCTACTGCTAAAACAGCTCCTGGGACACGCTCCCCCCCCCCCTTCACAGTAGTACCTGTCTAGTCCGTTGTAGGCGCCGCTCGCCACGAACAATATGTTGGTGGTGTCCACTTGGACAGCGTCTCCGCGCAGCTTGCGGGAATTTCTCTCGGGAACTGATACAACGGCACCTTCCAGCATCTTCAACATTCCCTGTTGCACTCCTTCGCCTGAAAGTGATACGAAAAATAGTCTCAACACAATTGGTCGATAGACAGACAGCGTGCATTTTTTTCGATATTGGAATATGCCGCTGCCTAAGGCCCTGCTGACTGACGGAGCATGTCCGCGCTCCTCAGTGGCGGTGGCACCTTTATGCTGACATGAGAACGCCATACCAACCTGTTTCTATCGACCACAATGTAGATACAATAGTACTAGGTACAACTTCAAATCATCTAACACCACTTAATGATATGTTCTTATATATTTGTGTAAACACTCACCGCCAACATCCCTTAACTGATGGATGCCGGGCACGGCACCGATTTTGTCGACTTCATCTAGGAACACGATCCCCGTCTGCGCCCGCTCCACACTGAAAATATAATTCAGTTAATACATCTGCCTTCAAGTATTCTGGTTTTGCACCTTTACACATGTTCATTGATCAATTTGAACCACAAAACGAGGCATTGCGCTATCGTTTGAGCTGGGAGCACCTGCGGTGTACTACAGGGACTCACTTGAAGTTGGCGTCTTGCAGCAGCTTGGCGATGACGCTCTCGATGTCCTCGCCGACGTAGCCGGCCTGCGTGAGAGTCGTGCAGTCGCAGATGGCGAACGGCACGTCCAGGCATTGCGCTATCGTTTGAGCCAAGAGGGTCTTGCCTGGAAATAAATAAGCACATCTTAATGAAGGGAAGCTGATTAAAATTGCAAGTAATGTCAGCAGACACAGGGATGTTTTACATATTGTCCCTGTAGCTAACGTAACTCCATTCCACTTTCACAGTCACCTATAAAAAAAAAAACGAAGACATGTGTCGAGTGCACCAAAGGAGCCTCTTTGAGGCGCACTTACAATCATTTCACCACACTGGTTCGACAGAACCGGTGACTCGAAAAAGAAGAAGTCACCTACAGCTCGATCCATCTTTATCTCTAAGGGTGACATGCCATCCGACGAAATTCTTAGTTCTGGGAAGGCCTAAGACTTATGTCATGTTTTAAGTAAGAGGTAAGTTTTATGTAAGAATGGCCAAAAGATGGATACCAATAGCATAAGGCGGGTCATATATTCATTCGTATGAATTTTAATCAAAACGTTAGTCTTCACATGTTCTAAGAATAGCATGAACTTAAAGGAAACGATTAAATTAAAAAACTACTTAATAACAAGTGAAATTGGCGTTTATGTCCCTTATTTGCGCGAGAGATTCATTAATAAATGATCTCGTGTCCTCAAAAATTGTGAACAATTTGTCACTGTACGTATTAAATCTGAGTCCATATTCAGATTGGATAACCGGCTAAACATAAACGGTGCGCACACACACTGCAATTGCGACGCCATTATTATTTAACCTGGTTTAACTGTTTCATGTTACCCAAGAATATTTAAATCTCCAAAGCATATATTCGATATAAAGAGCGTGGATTCGACCACAAATCTGCTTAAGTATATTGCAAAGTATTCCACGGCTAATGTGTTTAGGATCACGGAAAGCATACGCGAAATAATGAAACTCATTACGGGGTCCGCACTCTAATACCATTGCTTAATGTGTGGCCAAACGTGTGTACAGAATTTTGATTTTGATCCAATGACTAGGTCTGGTGACAATTATATTTTAGATTTTTACAGAACACTCCACTTTCTTGATGATCAAATTATGACACATTTGTAAAGTTTTGGAAAAATTCCAGCATCTTAACATCACGACATCAATTCACTTATCTAGTAATGAGAATGTCCTAGCAATGTGCTGGTATGCACTAGGCATACCAATTGTTGGCCGCTAGTATTAGCATCACGATACAAGATAGGCAGGACGTTTATATGCCACCCAAGGAGTTGAAGAAATGCTGGACAATTCAATACATCGAAAAGAAATTCTAACAAGAAATAGAACTACTTCATATATAGTAAAGTTAATCGGAAAGAAACAAACAAACAATACTTTCCATTGTTGACGACTGACATGACAATTGGTGTGAAAGGAAAGGCTTTTTTGTATGACTTGCAGACTATTTTTGGGACTACGAATAGACTACCATCATTATTATTTATTCTTATTGATCAGAAAAACTGAGCACGAAACTAAGTCTAGTAGAATAATACTTAGGTATAATATTATATAGCTTCGACTTGAAGGTACAGCTTATTTTAGGGAAATTCGCCCGATGTAGTTAATTACCAAAATATACATTTAATTAATTTAATTTAATCGAATGGATTATTAATAAAAGTGGTATTTTAAATTAACACAGTAAATTTGGTCAGCGTTAGGGTGAATTATTGCTGAGATTATACTTGTTATTGCTACCCAGCAATGTTGTGTAAACTCGTGTTTATTAAAAAAATACGAAATTTATTGAGATGAAAAATACACGCGCGAATTGCGTGCGCAACACGAAAATATATCGATGATGTCCGTGTGAATTATTGTTTTTAATCATTTAGTGTTGGCAGAGGACATCTCTTCAGGCGGCACGATTCGTTACTTTACCAACAACGAACTTTACTTTGCAAAATCCTATATTTCCTTGTCACATAAGACTTTTTAAGAGCAGTAGAACTCTCGCCAAGTTCGTCCAGGGAAGTACTGCCACCATGCCCTTTTCTGCCGCCAAGCAGTAACGCATTCGCGTCACGTGTTCCGGTTTGAAAGGTGTGGTTGCCGGTGAAATTACAGGCACATGAGACATTCTACCTTCACGTCTCACATTTACGGGCGCATACGATGCGACTTGGGTCTTGTCATACCTAGTGCGGGAGGACCGAAGTCGCATCGGCTGTTATACATAAACCTGCGGTATATCGTCGCAGATTCTTAAAACTGTTTGTAAAATCGAAGCACGTGACACAATTTCACGTTTCGCTTCTTCATTGTTCGCGCGTTTCGAAGAAAGCCATTAAAATTGATTTATTCAAGTGTCGCGGGCATAAACCCTTGTTGAGCAAATGCGTCGTGGGGCAACCGAGAGGTGATGGAGAATCATAATATGTTTATGACACTGTTTAATGGTTGTTCTGTGGGATGAAATTTCGCGTTGTTTCAAAGCAGTCGACTGCTTTGAAACAGAGAGATATGAGTGCTCCCCCGCTTTTCGATTCAGATTTTTTATTCTTTTCAATTTTTCAATAGCAAGATCGAATTGGAATTGAGAATGTTTATTATCTGCTTGTTTTCGTACATACATTTCATTTGTTTATAATATAATTTTTTTTTATTTATATACAATATTTGTTTACACGTAACTGTGAAAGAATAATATCGGCAAACAATTATGTTTTTGGGGGTTATTAAGCGGGTAGTTAACAAGATTTATTAATTCAGTCTCAAAATCGTATAAGGCAAGCGAAGTGAAGTAATAAAGCCTTAAGAAGCTACTCTACTTTCACAGTCAATGACCGTGCTTGATTCTTGAGGCAAAAACACACAAACACACACACACACACACACACACACACACACACACACACACACACACACACACACACGCACGCACACACAAACACACACACAAAATTGTGTTTGTATAATTTAAGTGTTTTGACATATTGTCCTTAATTATATAGTTGTGTTTGTCGTAATACTAGGATACGAGGGGAGTTCAAAGTATTCTCGGTATGGATATGAAAGAAAAGGCAGAATAATCTGAAATAATTTTATTTTTCTATATAGTCTCCTGCAATCTCAATACACTTTTTACAACGCGAAATCATCTTTTCAATACCCTCCAAAAAATAACTTTCATCCTTCTCTAAAAAATTATCGTTTATGGCTGCCTTGAGCTCTTCATCGTCAGAAAATCGCTTTCCTCGAATTTCTTTTTTAAGCTTCGGGAACAAAAAGTAGTCACTAGGTGCCAGGTCTGGGCTGTAAGGTGGATGATTGACTTCTTGGAAACCACACTCCTGAATAGCAGCCTTGGCAACGCGCGCCGTGTGAACCGGCGCGTTGTCGTGGAGGAGCAACACACCAGCGGTCAGTTTTCCGCGCCTTTTTTCTTTAATTGCTGCCTTCAAATTACGCATAGTGGTTGCATAAGCCGCTGCGGTTATACTTTGACCTTTTTTGGTATATTCAATAAGCAAAATCCCTTTCGAGTCCCAGAATACTGTGGCCATGAGCTTTCCGACCGATTGCGTGACTTTGAACTTCTTCGGAGGTGCTGCACCCTTTTTGACCCACTGCATCGACTCGTGTTTGCTCTCCGGGTCGTAGTGACGAACCCAGGTTTCGTCTCCGGTAACGATTCGATCGAAAACACTGGTAGGATTTTCACCACACAGCTCCAAAAACTCTTTACAACATTCAATTCGCGCTTGTTTCTGCGGTGGTGTGAGCATTCGTGGCACCCATCTTGCACAGACTTTTGAGAGGTTCAAAAAGTTATGAAGTATTGAATGTATGGTACCCACGGATAGTTTGGTCATCTCCACTAATGACTTGATTTTTATTCGAGCATCTTCGAGTACAAGTTTCTCGACTTTTTCCACGTTTTCTTCCGTAGTGGCAGAAACAGGACCACCTGATCGAGGGTCATCTAAAATGCTTTCTCTGCCCCTTTTAAATTCACTTGACCATTTTTGGATAGTAGACAACGAAGGAGCGAAATCCTTGTAAACGGCCACCATCTCTTCCTGGATGTTTTTTTGAGGTTTTCCTTGCTTCGTGAGGAATTTAATCACAGCGCGGTGCTCAATTTTGGTCAACATTTCCACGTCGTACATTTTTTTGCGCTCGAAGCACGATTGTGAAAAAACTAATAATGGTAAACCGGCAAAATTTTGTAGTTGTCACCTTGGATAATATCATAAGAGAACCATAGACAAAAACTACCCTCATAACTAACAAAAAAGTTCCAATACCGAGAATACTTTGAACTCCCAGCGTAACTACTATACTAGGATACGGTAAGAGTAATTTAAAGTAAGTAGGTACCTAAGTAATTTTAAGAGCTGCAGATTCTGTTAAAAATAAAATAAAATAAAACCGTCAATACTTTTAAAACAATAAAAATAACTTTAGAATATTGCACGATGCAATTTAAAAAGCTGAGCGGGCTTTATGGCATCTTATTTTGATTTTTTCCTTCGTCGTTGGCGTGCGTTTACCTTGGACTGTGTTTGTTCATACATTTATAAAGATTTTGATATGGCCATTTTCGTCTTATTACGTTTTATAGTTATTAGCGAGAATTACAAAAGAAAACTTTGCATGTTGTGACACAAACGTACTGCCATTGCATTGGTGCCACAAACGTTGTTTACCCCAATAATAAAAAAAAAAAAAAAAAAAAAAAAAAAAAACACCACTTGGGGTCCGCCCCTACTTGGGTATAGAACCCAATTCAGTCAGAGCTAATTCGCATACTATAACCTCCCATAAAATTCCGAAATGTGATTAAATGTCTCATGTATCTGTAATTTCACTGGTAAGCACTATTTCACGCAATAACGCGAACCCGTTAACGCTTGCGGACGAAATAATTCATATAATAATAATAATATTGGTGAACATTTCACACAGCGCCATCTAGCCCCAAAGTAAGCTAAGCATAGCTTGTATCATGGGAACCAGACAACTGATATAATACATATATACTTTTCCTTTTGTAAATACATACATATAATACATATTAACACCCAGACACAGAACAAACATCAATGTTACAAATGTCACATAAATGTTTGTCCTGGGTGGGAATCGAACCCACGACCTACAGCGCAGAAGGCAGGGTTACTAACCAACTGAGCTGTTAGGCCAGTCAAAATGGTAGCAGTAGTTCCCCGGAGGGACCAGACACAGTTTTCTGCCTGTACGAAGCTGTATATGAATATTTTTGTATGATCGCATAGCAGAGCAAATAAACAAACAATTATGTAAAGTGATGCCATTCGGTACGCACCCGAAATGATTGAGCTGACCTTCCGGAAACCAGTTTCTCAAGTCTCTGTATACCGACACCGCCCCTCGGCGGCATTGATATATAATATAATAAGGTGGAAATTTCTGAGGTTAAGGTCGAATGAAGCTTCAAGAACTTTAGAACCTTGGAACCATTAGAACCTTTGTCGTGAGTTCAATTTTCCACCTAGACACATAACCATAGTACTCGAGTATTCACCTCCAAATGCTAAGTAAGTTTTGTCACAAAATAAAAAGGCAACCCAAGACGGAAGAAATGTGCAGCACTCAATCACCGCAACAAGAAGATTCTAGCATTACTCAGTGCATTGCTCGTGTGGAGTAAGCTCGTACTAATCACACAAAAGTAAGTTATAGGTATTTTCTAGGCAAGCATGCTACATCGTAGACCGCATCGTCACTTAACATCAGGTGAGATTGCGGTCAAATGTGAGCCTACTATAAAAAAAAAAAAAAAAAAAAAAAAAAAAAAAAAAAAAAAAAAAAAAAAAAAAAAAAAAAAAAAAAAAAAAAAAAAAAAAAAAAGCACGGGAGCAATTGTACTCACCGCAGCCAGTGGGCCCCAGCAGCAGCACGTTGCTCTTGTCGAGCCGCAGCTCGTGATGCTGCCTCTCCAGCACGTCCGCGCCCCCCGCGCCGCCCCCCGCGCCGCCCCCCACGCCCGCTCCGCCCCCCGCGCCAGCGCCCCCGGCGACACCCGCGACACCCGGCACGTTGTTGCTGCTCAGGTGCAGAAGATCTACACACAACACAAACATAATCAAATATTGATTTCAGCAAGTTTTTTTTTTATGTGGTTGAGATACGGAACGAGCCGACGGCCCACCTGGTGTTAAGTGGTAACCTCAGCCCATAACTACCGATGCGACTTGGATCCTCCCCTACTTGGTATGACAAGACCCAAGTCGCATCGTATGCGCCCGTAACTCTGAGACGTGTAGGTGGAATGTGTCATGTGCCTGTAATTTCACCGGAAACCACACCTTTCAAACCGGAATACAGTACCGCGAATGCGTTACTGCTTGGCGGCAGAAATGGGCATGGCAGTACTTCCCCGGATGAACTTGGCGTGAGTTCTACTGCTCTTAAAAGTGTCAGGCAGACCAGAATATCCAAAAGCATCAGTTTAGTTTCTTAACGGTTTCCTTACCCTTTTATATTATTAAACAATAAGAGAATTCTTTAATAATTGCCCAAAATGGTATGATATAAGTTTATTATATTGATCGTCTTCGAACGCCGAATACGTCCAATTCACACAGCACGTATTTTCGCATGGAATGATAGCAGAGAGACAATTCTTAGGCAGTCAGAATGGATATAAAATCCCGCTCAAAACCAGGTGGGCTTATCACACCCTGTACTGAGAAATAAGGAACTTCTTCCTTGTAGAATATCTGGTGTTGTATGGTAAGATACAATTAAAGTAAATCCGCGACGCGCTAAGGTCAGGTGCCGGCACCGAGGCGTGACTTGTCAACACAATTGGCGACGCTTTCGCTCGTCTTTTAACTCATTTTTTCCAGAAAGTGTTCATAGTCTGCTAAAATTTGCATAACACAAGTCCGCGTAGTTGCGGAAACAAAACCTTAAATTAGAATGTGCACTGAGTGGAACGGACTATTTTAAATTTCAATGAAACTAGAGCCGTTACTGATTATATTGAAGTAAGGTGAGACGATATCCTTGGAAGAGGTTTTGTATATCACGTGATATTAAAAACGCTTTTATTATCTATAAACAACAATTAGAAGTTTTTTTTTTGACTAGTCCCTTTCAAGAACTCGTTCCTATATTTACCGCGTGTGGTGCGGGGGGTGGTGCGTGTCGGAGGGCGCGCGCCGCCGCGCGTGCACCTCGCGCCGCGTTACCTCTGTGCGTGTGGTGCGGGGGGTGGTGCGTGTCGGAGGGCGCGCGCCGCCGCGCGTGCACCTCGCGCCGCGTTACCTCTGTGCGTGTGGTGCAGGGGGTGGTGCGTGTCGGAGGGCGCGCGCCGCCGCGCGTGCACCTCGCGCCGCGTTACCTCTGTGCGTGTGGTGCAGGGGGTGGTGCGTGTCGGAGGGCGCGCGCCGCCGCGCGTGCACCTCGCGCCGCGTTACCTCTGTGCGTGTGGTGCAGGGGGTGGTGCGTGTCGGAGGGCGCGCGCCGCCGCGCGTGCACCTCGCGCCGCGTTACCTCTGTGCGTGTGGTGCAGGGGGTGGTGCGTGTCGGAGGGCGCGCGCCGCCGCGCGTGCACCTCGCGCCGCGTTACCTCTGTGCGTGTGGTGCAGGGGGTGGTGCGTGTCGGAGGGCGCGCGCCGCCGCGCGTGCACCTCGCGCCGCGTTACCTCTGTGCGTGTGGTGCAGGGGGTGGTGCGTGTCGGAGGGCGCGCGCCGCCGCGCGTGCACCTCGCGCCGCGTTACCTCTGTGCGTGTGGTGCAGGGGGTGGTGCGTGTCGGAGGGCGCGCGCCGCCGCGCGTGCACCTCGCGCCGCGTTACCTCTGTGCGTGTGGTGCAGGGGGTGGTGCGTGTCGGAGGGCGCGCGCCGCTGTGCGTGCACCTCGCGCCGCGTTACCTCTGTGCGTGTGGTGCAGGGGGTGGTGCGTGTCGGAGGGCGCGCGCCGCTGTGCGTGCACCTCGCGCCGCGTTACCTCTGTGCGTGTGGTGCAGGGGGTGGTGCGTGTCGGAGGGCGCGCCGCTGGTCACGTTGTTGTATATGCGCTTGTAGTGGTTGTACACCGCCACGGAGAGCACTTTCTTCGCGTACTCTTGTCCCACCACGTGCTTGTTCAGGTATTCGAAGATCTTCTTCGGAGGCGGCGGTGGTTTTCTAAAGAGTTAATGGATATGTTTATTATGCTTATTTTTTTACACAATACTGGCGACAGATCTTTGCTAGGTCAAGTTGAAAAGGACAAAAATATGATTTGTCTCATAAGAGACCTGTCTGATGTGGGATACAAAGCGTTTGCTAGGTTACTACAGAGTTGCCAACATCCGTTGGCAGAAATGAACTGATTTAGCTGCGTAACATTTATAACATTAAACGTAACATTATTAAAAAACACATTAACAGTTATCAGAAAGATTGTATTTCTTATGTATACTTATCTATATATATATAAACTAGTTATTTGAGACGCGCGCTGCGCGCAGCGCGCGGGGGGCGATTTTCTAATTTAGCGTCCCAAAAACCCCCACATTGTGAATTTCCCTCCGATCCTAGCAACTTTTTTTTCGGCCGCCATCTTGGATTTTAAATACCATCATCGCACTTCCCCCTCGATTCACTATAACAATTGTCCAATCACCCCTTACCTACCTCCAACCGTTTCCGAGATATAAGCGTTTCAATTTTGTATGGCGGCCATCTTTTTGTTTGGGAGCCATCTTTTTTTTCTTTTATTCTAACTCCACTTGTAGCCCTGACCAACATTAGTTTTGGAAGTATGCCGCTATCATTTACCGTTTCCGAGATACACGCGGAGGGGTAAAAAAGAGGGGGAGGTTGGGGAATGCTTGACCCTCATGAAACTCCTCAAGGCCATGCAAATACATATCGAAAATAAAAAGTTAAACTTTTTAAACAACACCCACTTGTGTGACCTTATCGGCAAAAACAAACTTATGTAAGGCGGCCATCTTAAAAAATTGAGATAAAAAAAATTTGACCCTGGATTTGGAATCCGCACCCCCAAAAACCCCCGGATGCAAAATTTCCCCCGATCCGAGCAACTTTTTTTTCGGCCGCCATTTTGGATCCGCCATCTTGGATTTTCAATACCACCACCGAGTTTCCCCCCCGACTGGCTATAACATTTGTTCGACTACCCCCCACCTAACTGCAACCGTTTCCGAGATATGAGCGTCTCGTTTTTGTATGGCGGCCATCTTTTTTTGTTCGGCGGCCATCTTTTTTTTTCAAAAATCTTTAATCTCATGCCCCCCTCTCCAACTTTAGTTCAAGCACGACCCCCCTACCTCTAACAGTTTCCGAGATACGCTGTGGGGTGTAAAGAAGGGGGGGAGGGGGGTCAAATGTCAGATTTTTCCCGGGCCCTCTGAGCCACCCCCTACACGACCCTATACTCAGTTTTCGCCCACCCCCCCTGGAACTGCCCAAACAATTCTGTCAGTCAGTGAGTCAGTCAGTGGTAATCGAGCTTATATAGTGTTAAATTAAAAATCAATTGCTGTTCGTTAGTCTCGCTAAAACTTGAGAACGGATTTATCTTATCATAATCTTGAAACGTTCGTGGAGGTCTAGGCAAGGTTTAAAAGGTGAGAAGAATTCAAATAATTGCCGAGGAAACCCTAAAAAGAGCCCTTTTCTTTTTTCCATATAAACGTTTTCTAAATAAAATGTAGAGTCAATTTGAACTTTATTGCTATTCAAGTTTTAGGTTTTTTTTTTTTTTATGTAATACATTTACGGAACGAGCCGACGGCCCACCTGGTGTTAAGTGGTAACCTCGGCCCATAACAGCCGATGCGACTTGGGTCCTCCCATACTAGGTATGACAAGACCCAAGTCGCATCGTATGCGCCCGTAACTGAGAGACGTGAAGGTGGAATGTCTCATGTGCCTGTAATTTCACCGGCAACCACACCTTTCAAACCGGAACACAGTAACGTGAATGCGTTACTGCTTGGCGGCAGAAAAGGGCATGGTGGCAGTACTTCCCCGGACGAACTTGGCGAGAGTTCTACTGCTCTTAACATGGTTTATTTATAGTGTTAACTTATTTCTATATGCTAACATCAGTTGTTAATCTATGAGATTTTGTTTTATAGATGAATATATAATATATTTTTTTAGGTCTTTTATTTATCGATTGAGGCAGTACGAAGTCTTTTTATTTATATTCTTAAATTATTGTTATTTATTGTAAAATTTTCTGTGTAGCCTGAAGGTTGGCACGGACACGACGGTACATCGGCCGCATGCACGCCGGCGTGTGAAAGTGACGCGATACGACGCAATAACTATATCTGTTGTACGTTGCGTGTTTACATTATATTACGCCCCATAGAAAGTTTTGATCTGTGCCTCAGTGAGCCTCCATTAAAACTAGCTTTGCCAATGCAAACATGGAGAGACGTATTTATACCGGCCCGTTCTGTCTTCGCTCGGGTAGCGTTAAGTATTTACAGCTCAGTTTTTTATCAGAATAACAAATAATAAAAAAACTAATTAAAGGAAATGTGAAATTCAAAAACTACATTTTTCATAATAATAGCTTGGAAACGTCAGTAGGTAAATTTAAAAATGGTCACGCGTACTTTAAGCTAAGTCTGGCGCCTGTTCAAACCCTTTTCGACCCTCCGTGGGGAAGGGAAGAACAAACAAGATACCCCTAAAAAATTTGATCAGTAGCTTCGAAGAGAACCTCCTACATGCAAGCTCACAAACTTTATCTCCTTACAATGTCGTCTATAGTAATTTATAATCTATAGTAGTATCTATAGTAGTCTATAGTAATCTATAGTACAGATAGTGTAGATAAATTATATGCACACACAGAATTTTAACACAAGACACGAAGAAAAGTTATTTGTACCATATACTAGCCCCGTAAAAACATACAAACACGGATTTTGCCTAAAGCTCGATATGTACAACAAGCTGCCTTTGGACATTACACAGCTTCCTCTCAGTGAATTTTATTACGAATCCAAGACTTTTTTGAATCGGCCCATCCTTGTCGCAATCCCTAATAACCTGATAAACTTCTTTTTTTTATATGATACAGTTACGGAACGAGCCGACGCCCCACCTGGTGTTAAGTGGTAACCTCTGCCCATAACAACCGATGCGACTTGGGTCCTCCCTTATAGGTACGACAAGACCAAGTCGCATCGTATGCGCCCGTAACTCTGAGACGTGTAGGTGGAATGTCTCTTGTGCCTGTAATTTCACCGGCAACCACACCTTTCAAACCGGAACACAGTAACGCGAACGCGTTACTGCTTGGCGGCAGAAATGGGCATGGTGGCAGTACTTCCCCGGACGAACTTGGTGAGTTCTACTGCTCTTAAATGCTACAATGAACTTATCTTCAAAAAATTAAATGCACAAATATATAAATAAAGTACCTAATGCTCAAAAACGTCTCGCGTCATTGCATGCGCTTAATATCTCCAACAATATTATATTGTCAAGTTAAATGAACCTTTCACTTTTATAATGTCAAAATTTCTATAAACATGTATTCTTTATTGTAATGGTACGTCTATCTGTTTGGAAACAGTTATCTAGCCTGTCAAGTTTATTTATTTAAGATTCTTCTTCATCTTCTTCGAGTCACCGGTTCTGTCGAACCAGTGTGGTGAAAGGATTGTAAGTGCGCCTCAAAGAGGCTCCTTTCGTGCACTCGACACATGTCTTCGAATTTTTAGTTCTAGGACATGTCGGTTTCCTCACGATGTTTTCCTTCACCGTTTTGAGAACGTGGTATTGCGCACATAAATCTTTCAATCGAAAAACTCATAGGTGCACGTCGGGATTTGAACCGGCGACCTCCGGATTGAAACTCGGGGGTCAGTACCGCTAGACCACCACGCTCTCGATGCTATCTCTCTACCTTCTCGTGTACAACAGGTATGTCCCGGGACATACCCACAAATACACAACACTTGTACGCTTAAAAAGTCACCTAATTGTCCTCAGACATCCTCAAACCCGAGATAGGTTTTTGCACTTGCAAACTCTACAGTACATATCAGTGTTTGGTTGGGTGCACCGCTCATTATACTTGCAAAGTGATTCACACACAAACTCAAAAACCTTTCTCCATGCAGTTTATAAAGATATGTATTATTTTTTTTTGCGCAATACCACGTTCTCATAACGGTGAAGGAGAACATCGTGAGGAAACCGACATGTCTTAGAACTAAAAATTCGAAGACATGTGTCGAGTGCACGAAAGGAGTCTCTTTGAGGCGCACTTACAATCCTATCACCACACTGGTTCGACAGAACCGGTGACTCGAAGAAGAAGAAGACGAGAAGGTATATCAGTGACAACACAGTCATTACCTAGTGCTGATGGAACGTAGATAAAGAAGAGTAAATGAATTAGAGTGAAACATTTAGTTTTAGAATAAGCAGATAACATCACATAGCATGGTGCTCGAACGCTGCTCGCTTCAAATTTCTCTTTCTCTATTTTTCTTTCAAATTACCACAGCTTTCAAAAATGCTATAAGATTGGATATAAATAAAAGTGCCTACGCTCGCACATGACTTAGCATTTCAAGATACAGATTATGTAAGCAAAATTTTTTTCAACTTGGCACTATGTTACAACGGTAAAAGTTACAAGTAATTTGTTAAAAGTTACTGCGATTAAATTGGTGTAAAATTACACACTTTTTAAGTAATAGACAAGCGAGTTAAAGAGATTTATCATAATTAAAAATAGAAGAGGGGGGGGATAATTTCTAAACTCAACTGTAGAATTGGGATAAAAGACAGGTAGCGCGTCTCTAGGATCTCCTTTGCAGCCACGAAAGAGAAGAGAAGTCTCTTCTCAGAGGAGAAAAGCTAGAAATATATTTCCTCACCTGTAGAATCCAGACTTGGTGTCGGCGTTGTCTTTGATAGTCTTCTTAGTGTCGACCTCGCTGAGCACCACGAAGAAGTGATGGCACTTGTCGCACTTAACGAAACGTGTTGAGCTCACGAACGTCTCCACGTGAGTGCAGGGGTCGCCGCATTTGGGGCACGTGAGCACCCCAGACCCGGAGCCGGACTTCTTGCCGCCTGATGAGCCTGCCATTTCCAAATGTTACATTTCTGTTTATTGCCATCACTACCCGTGATTACCCGTGTCAAAGGTGCTGGTTTAGGTCTACCAAGATAAGTCAAAGTCAAAGTCAAAGTCAAAACTTTATTTCCATAGAATTCATAAAGAAATGGCTTGGAAACGTCAATATTCAAAACATAAGGTCACGCGTACTTATCGATAAGTTTGATGCCTGTTGAAACCCTATCCGACCCTCCATGGGGAAGAACAGACCAGAACACAGAAGCGCTCTATAAGTCACAAATTTCTGATAACTCTCGAAATATCGTGACTTCTAAGCTCATTAGGGGGACTCGTCAGAACTATGTTATCAGGAGGGCCTGTATCAAAGCAGTTTCCAAACGACAAAAAATTATTTTTTTGTGGACTTTTCACACAACGCCATTTAGCCTTAAAGTAATCTAAGCCAAGCTTGTATCATGAGAACCAGACAACTGATATAATACTTTTTTTTTATACATATAATAATATTAAACACCCAGACACAGAACAAACATCTATATTCGTGTCACAAACGTTTGTCCTGGGTGGGAATCGAGCCCACGACCTACAGCGCAGAAGCCAGGGTTGCTATTACTACCAACTGAGCTGTGTGGCCAATATAGCGTCGTCCTAGAGATAATATATTTGAATGAATGAATTATTACACTGTAAATGATTATATAAATGATAAATCCCCATGGTCTGATGTCGCTCTGCTCAACGATACACAAAACATCCTGTAATATCTTATTTTATAGTATATTATGTAGTCATAAATGTAACATAGACCTAAATCCTCAATTGTTACAAGGATCGTGCTCGCGAAAAAAAGGAATCCCTCCTTTAGGGGTTTCTGTCTGTTCTCCCCATAGAGGTCGGATAGGGCTTGAACAGGCGTCAAACTTATCGATAAGTACGCGTGGCCTTGTTTTGAATAATATTGACGTTTCCAAGCAATTTCTTTATGAATTCTATGGAAATAAAAAGTTTTTGACTTTGACTTTGAATCATGTTTACCCACTTAGATAACTGACCTGTGGTGAGGGTTTCCTTAGAGGGGTTTGGGGGCGGCGGCTGGTCGGTGGAGCTCTTGCAGAGCGCCGCGGACGTGGTCAGCGAGCGCGGCCCCGACCGTCTGAGAGCACGACATTGCTGAACACCTGGGGGGAGATGACACGAGGCCATCATTTACTGTTGATATATCCTGGCCAATGATGGCTTAAAATGCTCAATTAAGATTAATTTCCACAATTTTTACACAAGTTTAGGGGTGATGAGACAAGGCCATCATTTACTGTGGAAATATCCTGGCCTATGATGGCTTAAAATGCTCAATTAAGATTAATTTCCACAATTTTTACACAAGTTTAGGGGTGATGAGACAAGGCCATCATTTACTGTGGAAATATCCTGGCCAATGATGGCTTAAAATGCTCAATTAAGATTAATTTCCACAATTTTGACACAAGTTTAGGGGTGGTGAGACAAGGCCATCATTTACTGTGGAAATATTCTGGCCAATGTTTTTTTTTTTAATTGCGGACTTTTCACACAACGCCATCTAGCCCCAAAGTAAGCTAAGCATAGCTTGTATCATGGGAACCAGACAACCGATATAATACTTATATACTTTTCTTTTGTAAATACATACCATATAATACATATTAACACCCAGACACAGATCAAACATCAATGTTACAAATGTCACATAAATGTTTGTCCTGAGTGGGGATCGAACCCACTACCTACAGCGCAGAAGGTAGGGTTACTAACCAACTGAGCTATGAGGCCAGTCGAATTAAATTAATCCCATTAATGACAGAACTTCACATGCAAGTAAGGTCTTTTAATCATAAAATATTCTGTTAATTTATTATATATATTATATATATTTATTATTATATTATATATTAGTTATATTCTGTTTACAATTTGGACTTCCGTTAACTTATAACAAAGGTGTGACTTTGTATAATAGAGAATCCACTGACGGATAAATTCACGCTTTTTTCCTTGACCTTGACTCTTTTCAACAAATTCTGTTAATGGGAAGAATAGTAGTGATCGCATCGCCACCATTACTTTCACATATAGAAATAAGTTAACACTATAAATAAACCATGCTAAGAGCAGTAGAACTCGCCAAGTTCGTCCGGGGAAGTACTGCCACCATGCCCTTTTCTGCCGCCAAGCAGTAACGCGTTCGCGTTACTGTGTTCCGGTTTGAAAGGTGTGGTTGCCGGTGAAATTACAGGCACACGAGACATTCCACCTAAACGTCTCAGAGTTACGGGCGCATACGATGCGACTTGGGTATTGTCGTACCTAGTAGGGAAGGACCGAAGTCGCATCGGTTGTTATGGGCCGAGGTTACCACTTACCACCAGGTGGGCCGTCGGCTCGTTCCGTAACTACATAACATAAGAAAAAAAATTATGTTAACCTAAACCAGTCAGGATTTATCTTAAATCAACAAATAAAATGTTAGTTTTAAAGTCTATTTGCTTAATAAGCGCGGTTCGCCTAGTCACTTTTTACACACATCTAAAAATCAAGATCTCTGTCTTCGTTATGAGCGCGCGCAGGTCAATGGCAAGGCCCCCTTGAGGAAAACAGCAACCAACATTATTGTTTGTATTGGTCATTTGCTTGGTCATCGGCTTCGGTCACACTTTGCCTAACCTGTACATAATTATGAAATTACAGCCACATGAGACATTCCACCTACACGTCTCATAGTTACGGGCGCATACGATGCGACTTGGGTCTTGTACCTAAAAGGGGAGGCCTCAAATCGCATCGGTTATGGGCCGAGGTTACCACTTACCACCAGGTGGGCCGTCGGCTCGTTCCGTAAATGTGTTGCAAAAAAAAATTTTTTTGAACGAAACTGATTATTGAATATTTATATTATGGTCATTAATGACACTTGCACAAATAATTTACCTTCGAAAGATCGCGTGCTTTAAATCCACGAATGGCTTGGGGTATATCCCTACAAATGCAATTTATAGTGTCTGATAGTTGGCGGCTAATACCAGCCAAGCTAGCGCCTAATAATAATGTCCTCACTCGTCCGTGGTAAAAAATGTTGATGAACCTTCGTCTATTACTTCCTATGCTTGGGAGAGAGACCTAATTACTGAGAGCTAAACTAAGCATAGTGTTAATTACCCGATTGCAAGAAATACAGAACAAATCAGTAGGTACACCTTAGAGCTTACCAGGGACTTTCTTTACACATTTGCCGCATTGCGTCCAGGCTGTGGCAACCTCGTTGGTATAAGATTTGTCTGGCTGCCGGCTTATTTCGGGAATTAAAGTGTTGAGTGAAAAATTCGTTAAAAAAAAAAGACGTGTGGCACTCGGAGACTGCCGCGGTAAAGCTATTGCGCGTGATATTTCAAAAAGTCATTAGAAGTTCTGGTATTTATCGATAGATGGAACTAAAAAGTATCACCGCTGTGCCGGTCGGAGTGGGGGGCGTTAGGTTTTTTTCGTTACGGAATTTCTGGATTCGGTCTCCACGCTCAAGGCCCGCGATAGAAGCTATGCAATAGCTTAAAAACAACACTATATTACCAAATCAAATATATTTATATGGGGCTGAATACCAGTCGAAATATAACGCTTCAAAATACCCCTTGTCCTCAACGCCTTGCATCATTGTAAAAGTTTTAATAGGTCTTAATCCTTCGGCGCATCGTATTGCGAAACATCTCAATGTGCATAACCATATTAAGGAAAGGTTTATCAACGTAATCTGCAACATGCGTCTTAAACTGTTTTATCTTGATATGTTTGACACACTCCAAGTTGTAGCTCGTAAGCTTGCGAATAACCTCGATTATGTTACGAAACTTAACAATGGACGTAGATCAAGGATTAAACTTGACTTGGCCACGTCACACAATACACCTAAAAATGATGAGGTAGGGAAATCTTGACGAGGTTAATTAAGAAGGATTGTAAACTGGCCGCTCCATAAGACATTCCAACTAAATCAAGGTTAAAAGTAGATCAGATTCCAATGCGCAATCCTGTCAAGGACCTTGTCTTAGTTTTAACTATAATGTACAAGAATATGTATGAAGAAAGTGTTTGGGTGACCGATGATATCAGGGATTGGAGTATTTTGAAGCAGTTGCAATTGAATCCAGAGGATTTTAACGACTTGTCTTACGGGCATCGTTCAAAGCAAACCGCAGTACTAAGTTCAATCCATAATTTAACGAAACAAGCGATTCTGGAAAATAAGGGCGAGGTGTAAGGCGGGCTATGGGAAGTAGCACTTTCATCAGAATGGTTGAGACGCTACGGTGATATTACAAATGTCACAACTTACATAATATGACCGATTATGATAGTATATTGCAGTGTGAGGCTACCTCACAGCTGTAGGGTAAGCCATTAAAACAAACAAAGTATGAGCCATAGACATTGCTGGTGTGAGGATTTCTGACGACCAGCCAGAAGACTTTCGACATGTATTTATGTAATTTACAACAGTGTATCAACATACCATGACATTTGGACTGTTTGACGAAATAATCGTCTATTTATTGGATCTTCAGTGACTGTCTGCTTATGACCGCAGTGATCTTCCAATGCCGGAATCAATCAGTTTTGGTCTGTCAAGGTGACTGCATATTTGCATCCACTATTAGGTATGCAATTATTAACACAACAAGGTTAATATTCTCTGCCCGCAACGAGAGCGATATTGCGGTTTGGTGCCTAAAGATTAGATAGTTTGTAATTAAAGGACTTGAGAGTCATTGATGTCTGAAGTAATCTTTTAAAATAAACATTATTGACGCATCCGACACTTCATACGTTAGACTTTGAAGGTCCGGACTAATGACAAACCTTTGCCCAAATTACGAATGAAAACTATGACCATAGCTTAGTCGCTAGATACGAGTAATTCCACAACCCCTTGCGCGTACTTTGAATATTAGATAGATAATACTTTATTGACCACCATACATGGAAATTTCGTAAAGATTAATACTTAAGCTAAGGTAATACAATGGGCGGCCTTATCGGTAACAGCGATTTCTTCCAGGCAACCTTTTTGCGGTGCCGGGCAATTATTTCGCGGGATATCTGAGAACGACAATACTGTGATAGGCGCAACAGCTGTTCGCGTAATTTCGCTAATTTTGCGCATTGTTCATCCACGGAAACGAGGCGAGACAATGGGACATTTCAGCTTTCCTCGGACAAGGGTCGTTAGGTTTACACTATCGTATCACTGAGTTTTATACTAAGAAAAGAGTATTTGTAGCTGTTTGAGATTAATATTGTTCGTTATTGTGGATTTTACAACAAGCGCTTGACAAACTTGTAAGTAATGGATGGCTTTATTACAGAGAATATATCGATATGTTTGTACTGCTATTCTTTAAATTGTGTCTCGGGGCAAGAATATGAAACTGTTTTACCTTAGAACTTGCTCTATAATAATACAGAGTTCGACAATTAGGTACAGTTAATACTATAGAGCAAATATGACAAACACCAAACATGTATTGTACAGACACAGCCCGAGAGCTATAACAGAGCTACAATACCCTATTTTTTGACTGGCCTCATAGCTCAGTTGGTTAGTAACCCTACCTGCTGCGCTGTAGGTTCGATCCCCACTCAGAACAAACATTTATGTGACATTTGTAACATTGATGTTTGTTCTGTGTCTGGGTGTTAATATATATTATATGTATTTACAATGAAAAGTATATAAGTTTGTATATCAGTTGTCTGGTTCCCATGATACAAGCTATGCTTAGCTTATTTTGGGGCTAGATGGCGCTGTGTGAAATGTCCACCATTATTTATTTATTTTTATTTTTATTTTAGCTCCGAATGCTTCATAATAATGTGTATTTATGTGGCTCTAAAGCAGCTATTATGTTGCTTCGGAAGATTTTTATTCTCGCCACACCGGTAAATTTAATAACATCGCATTTTTAAGCTATAAAAAATAAATAGGCTGCAGCGATTTTACATACTGATGGTTATTCGAGCCACAAAACTAAAGAATATGTATACATATACAGTACTCTCGTTAATTCAAACATGCGATAATTCGAGCCTCTCTACAATTCAAAGTTATCACGAGTAAGTTTAAAGTAGTATAGTAGTAAATAGTAGTTTAAAGAGCAGTAGAACTCTCGCCAAGTTCGTCCGGGGAAGTACTGCCACCATGCCCATTTCTGCCGCCAAGCAGTGAAGCGTTCGCATTACTGTGTTCCGGTTTGAAAGGTGTGGTTGCCGGTGAAATTACAGGCACAAGAGACATTCCTACACGTCTCAGAGTTACGGGCGCATATGTTGCGACTTGGGTCTTGTCGTACCTAGTAAGGAAGGACTCAAGTCGCGTCGGTTTTTATGGGCAGAGGTTACCACTAAACTCCAGGTGGGCCATCGGCTCGTTCCGTAAGTGTATAACATAAAAAAGAAACACCGAGTGAGTGGGTAAACAGTAAACACTACACAGGTGTTATGGAGTACACTATAGAAACATTAAGATGACTATCCGAGATTCAAACACTTTCTCTTTCGTTACGTCCTACCTAGTCTAGATACCTAACTACCTGCAGTCTCAACATTTAGGTATACATTACATTACTGTGTACAGGCCCCACAGCTCAGTTGGTAACTCTGCCTTCTGCGCTGCAGGTCATGAGTTCGATTCCCACCAAAGACAAACATTTGTGTCACGAATATAGATGTTTGTTCTGTGTCTGGGTGTTAATATGTATTATATGTATGTATTTACAAAGAAAAGCATGTATGTATCAGTTGTCTGGTTCCCATATTACAAGCTATGCTTAGTTTGGGGCTAGATGGCGCTGTGTGAATCGTCCACCAATATTATATTGTATATTCTCTTCTATTTTATGTGATACAGTTACGGAACGAGCCGACGGCCCACCTGGTGTTAAGTGGTAATCTCGGCCCATAACAACGATTTAACTTGGGTCCTCCCGTACTAGGTATCAGATCCCTATCAGATGTCTGGTTCCCATGATACAAGCTATGCTTAGCTTACTTTGGGGCTAGATGGCGCTGTGTGAAATGTCCACCAATATTATATTATTATATGTACAGAAATTTATATTCAGCAAACAAATTATGATTATTTTTTAGTCCTACAATCATAAAAATATCTGTTTACATTGGCAAACAGTAGATATGAAAACTGGGTCAGTTATTGGGAGACAATACAAAAGTGAACAACCTTGGGGCGTTGACCGCACATATAAATGTTTCACCAGCAAAACAAAGTCAAAATATCAATAAGAGTTGACTCAATAATTGTGTTACATGAAATGGGTAATGCTTGGTACAACAAACATCAAATGATGTTATTTTGTTAGGTAGCATCTCGGAGCCAACAAATCTGATAGAAACTGTAATAATAAATAAATAAATAAATAATGGTGGACATTTCACACAGCGCCATCTAGCCCCAAAGTAAGCTAAGCATAGCTTGTATCATGGGAACCAGACAACTAATATAATACTTATATACTTTTTTTTGTAAACACTTACATATAATACATATTAACACCCAGACACAGAACAAACATCAATTTTACAAATGTCACACAAATGTTTGTTCTGAGTGGGGATCGAACCCACAACCTACAGCGCAGAAGGTAGGGTTACTATCCAACTGAGCTATGAGGCCAGTCTAATAATAATAACAATAAAGACATTTTGTTATACTTTGGTCCAGGGTACATATAACTTGTAATGAATTAACATACAAGATGAGTTATTTGTCCTGTGTCCGTGACCTCACCTCTAGGCCCTGCCTCAAAAGTGCTGTACTCATTTTCAGTGTGTGCAGCGCTATGCTGAGACAGGGACAGACAGGGCCCTTTTCGCCCATCTATTTTGTTCAAATATAATAATTTATTGTAAACAGCTATTCCTGTTTTACTTTATTAGTTTTCATCATTCAAAATATTTTATAATTGTTTCGAATGGTTTGTTACTGTTAAATAAGTTATTTTTTATCATTCTTTCCCTTGCAAGCTTGCAATAAATAATTATAAATAAAATATAATATATTCTAAATTATGCCATAAAAATTACATTTTTATGGTTACAAAGCAAGCCTAATTCTTTGCGACCAGGTAATTCGTATTCCAAATCCCATTTCATTTTCTTTCATTTTCATTGCAAATAGACACTATGTCCTAAAGTGAAATTTAACAAATTGGAGCATGTTAGCGGTTGACCCCTCCACCCCAATAGCCCTGTTTATTATTGCATCATCTAGTTTGCGACAAAATACTCACACAAGCTTTAATCTATCTGCACAAAAACAATGAGGTGGAAGAAGATATTAAACATTTTGAAAAAAAACACTCAAAAAGAAAATTTGGTATTTTTACAAAAGTGAGCTAAATACTAGAACGTTCGGTAAACCTGCCGAATAAACCTAATACTGAACATTAAAATAAATAATCAGCCAACCCCTTATAAATAACATAAACAAATCAATTTAAATATTTTTTGATGGGGATGTGAATCTATCTTCGATCAAATACGAGGCATACATGATATTTCAACCACAGGGCTAGCTAGACACATAATAAAGAATGAAAACTCATAGACTTACAATGATGATTTTTGACTTTTCTTCATGTTTTTTTTTATGTAATACAGTTACAGAACGAGCCGACGGCCCACCTGGTGTTAAGTGGTAACCTCGGCCCATAACAACTGATGCGACTTCGGTCCTCCCCTACTAGGTACGACAAGACCCAAGTCGCAACGTATGCGTCTGTAACTCTGAGACGTGTAGGTGGAATGTCTCGTGTGCCTGTAATTTCACCGGCAACCACACCTTTCAAACCGGAACACAGTAATGCGAATGCTTCACTGCTTGGCGGCAGAAATGGGCATGGTGGCAGTACTTCCCTGGACGAACTTGGCGAGAGTTCTACTGCTCTTCTATCTTTCTATCTATTAGAAATTGCTTCATTAGCTTACCAATAAACATGGTTTTCATATGCAATCAACGTTTATTAGAATGAAGAAGGTTATTTTTATAGAAGAGTGAAGAAGGTTAAGGAAGTTACCTACCTATGTCATTTGAGTGTTAAGTATTGATAATAAAATAATAATAATAAATAATGGTGGACATTTCACACAGTGCCATCTAGCCCAAAGTAAGCTAAGCATAGCTTGTATCATGGGAACCAGGCAACTGATATAATACTTAACTTTTCTTTTGTAAATACATACATATTAACATCCAGACACAGAACAAACATCAATGTTACAAATGTCACATAAATGTTTGTCCTGAGTGGGGATCCAACCCACGACCTACAGCGCAGAAGGTAGGGTTACTAACCAACTGAGCTATGAGGCCAGTCATAATGTATTCAATCCATTGCAGCTATGGTATCTCTGTTTGTTATTAAACATAGAGATACCTGGGTACACCCAAAATACCACATTCTCAAAACGGTGAAGGAAAACATCGTGAGGAAACCGACATGTTCTAGAACTAAAAATTCGAAGACATGTGTCGAGTGCACGAAAGGTGCCTCTTTGAGGCGCACTTACAACCCTTTCACCACACTGGTTCGACAGAACCGGTGACTTAAAGAAGAAGAAGACCCAATTTTCATCATATTTTGTAAGTCATGAAGTAAACTGCATATTCTGATATGCCAAGGCAATAATAAAAGCCTTTATTTCACAGGTTTTAAGGTACAATAAATTTGGTGGTGGATTAAATCAGTTGCAATTATGGTCTTCCCCCCACGCTGACCAGCCAGCTTGGGGTCTTCATTTCAATATATACCAAGAATAATCATAAATTACCCTTTTATTGAACATTAAACACCACTTTTGACTTTAGACCTTACTTTAATAGGAAAATATATAAATAACTGTAAATCTTATCAAGGAAACAGTTTCATTGGATCTGAATATGCAAAGATAAGAATCCAATATGCACGGAGCGGGGTCATCAAGCAAATTATACAATTACGAATGATGCCCCTGACCTTGCGGAGAGTCGCCTTGGAGTGATGCTCAGCGCAAACTGAACGCCAATTGACGTATTGCATCCGAGCGAGCCAGGGGTAAATATGATAAACCTATCACGTTTTGTTATCAAACATAACTACGTAATTATGTACCGACGTCCCGCGACACGGCTCTGGCCCGACGCCAATCGGGCGAAAACAGCCAAATACGATACAAAATCACACTCACCACTAGATAGCTGCTGGTTCCTCCGGACTGCTATTCTGCCCACGGACACGAAACTCAATCGCACACTACTCATTATAATTCCCTCGGTGACGATCCAAATGTAGCAGGCCTTCGATCGAAAGGAGAAACGATACACAGCTACGAAATTACAAAGTTGCCGTAATAACCAAGTCGCAATTTTTATTGTATTATTTTGTTTGTCAGTGAGAGGTCTCTGACATGACGCAACACTTTTTAGTCAACACTAATTATAATATCAATTTTATTTTGTAAGCACGTAAACTACGCTATGCTATTTTTTATGGGTGAATTTACAAAACAATTTATTTATTTTTTGGACAATGGAGCGGCCATACTGATGTTCACAGCTGATTTTGATGTGAAAGAAAATTATATTTTTGTACCACGTTGTTTCGACGCTACCGCACCCTTGCGGAGAACTTTATGACTATTGTATTCGTTTTACCGACACAGCTCAATGTTTTCTACCTTTCAACGTTAGATGGCAGGAGTGATCATGATAATATTGAGTCCGTCTGTTGTCAATCCTAAGGTAGGGCATACATAATAATGAACTATTCGTGAGCCAAGAATATTGTTTCTGAATGAGGATACTTTCTTTCTTTTTCGAGTCACTGGTTTTGTCGAAGCAGTGAAAATATTTTAAGTACGCCTCAAAGAGGCCCCAAAAAAATGATACTGATTTGATGCAATGGAGGGCTAACTCCCATGCTCATTATTTCAAGACTGATCACTTTGTTCGAGCGTTTCTCAAAAAATCCCATTGAAACACTCTCAGAAGTCAATTTGAACGAGCTTGAACTCAAAAAATAAAGTTTGTTATGCCGGTGACATGAAAAGACCACCTTCTTTTCCAGCTTGTGAGGCTTAACTACAGAATAACCCAAAAAGTTTATTCAATTTAGGTTATTTCTGTTATTGTCTGTTAAATTCTTAGGAATCAAATTACTCCAGCGTAGTTTCTGTTTACAAAATGTTCAAATTATATAATTATGCTTCGAGGTTTGAGATTTGAGTGCAGAGTTAGGGTATCCAGATCTTCAGGTTTCATATAGTCGCCGCAGGCCCTGACTCATTGAATTCGAGAGAGACCCCGTGACTCTATCTAGTGCTAATGCAGCGCCGATCACTCGTCAGAAGATGAGTGGTTCGACGATGCATTGGCTCTGAGGTAACGTGAAGGAAAGTCGATGGGTTTTTAGTCGATATGCCGGTAGTTAGCTCCTTACACCTACGTTTACCGGAAAGTCCGACATACCCTTTTTTCTCCCCGAGCAGGTGGATACGTGAAGCATTAACCCATCGAATAAAAAATGTATGACCTGATGTATGTATGAATGCCCGTTATGTATTACATTAAGCTCTCAGGTACCAGACTTCATTCGGACAAGCAGTGATACAATATAACGTGAAAATGAATAATTAAATAAAATTATTAATTCATTGTCTTTATCTTGGGTGTCATACAGTCCGTGCACTTAGTTTAAAATAGAAGAGAGTTTAACAGCTTGGTTGTCATTACATTCCATTTATTTTATCGTCGACTAGGCTCCAACAAGAATTTTGTTATAAATTCACATTTAAATTCAGTCTGTGGAAAATAAGACGTCAAAAGTTGAACTGTCATGTCAGTTGGATGTCATGCAGTCAAGAGTCAAATCAAAACAGTTGTCATCGGTAGTGAAATAATGGATACAGTCCAAAATGGCCGAGACGGAACCCGATAAAAACAGTATTACACGACCAGACAAAAATAATAAAATTACGGAGACCGCCAATGGCCCCCGCCGCGTTACAATATACAAAACTGACACTGGGTTCGGTTTTAACGTTCGCGGTCAAGTGTCTGAGGGTGGGCAGCTAAGATCGATCAACGGAGAGCTTTATGCCCCCCTGCAGCATGTCAGCGCTGTCCTGGAGCAGGGAGCCGCGGAGCAGGCCGGGATCAGGAAAGGGGACCGCATTCTCGAAGTGTAAGTTTACAATAAGTTTTTCTATAGTTCCATACAGCCAAGTTCCATACCCACTGTCTTGTTCTCATTGCAGTTTCCCAGCATTGTCGTAGTTTTTTTCGCACAATGCAAGCTCTGACCGAGTGTAGACTAGTTTGTTTATCGCCTTATTGATAAGGGATTTCCTCTCGGTGCTCCTAAAATGAGTTTCATGTTGGCATTTGTATTTGCATATTGTTGAGTGATTCACACATCAAAACTTGTTTGTGAATACATTCATTCAAGTTTGAAATTATTTTTCATTAAGTTACTCTATTTTCTAGGCATTTTATTACCTCAACTGAAATAGTTTTTTTTAGTGTCATAATAGATTCAAATAAGTAATTGAATATATAGTTCTTTTTTTTTAATACGATAGTCTTGCATTTGACCCCAATCTCACCTGATGTTAAGTGACGATGCGGTCTACGATGTAGCATGCTTGCTTAGAAGATACCTATTCACTCCTCTTGTAGACCTCCAGATTATAGTTCTCAGGAAATACAGACAGGTAAGGAGTTCCACTCTTAGGCTGTCCGCATTATGAAAGTGGAAGCAAAACGCTTCGTACGGATGTGAGGTAATTCGACCAAGAAAGGATGACGCGATGCTGTACGTCTGGATGTAAAGTGGTAGAATGGAGATGGGGGAATTAGATCGTGCAACTCAGCCGCACACTCACCATAATGTAACCATAATTGTTTTAAATATCTACATAATCCACATTATTTTCCTTCAAGGGGTTCTACAAAGGGCCTTGTTTAACAGGGGGTTACTACTATTGTAGGGACATCTATGTTCGTTACCTATCTGTTTTACATCTGGTGAGGTCATTGTACTTGAAAAACTCAGGTAATAAAATATAAGAGAGATATTAAACACCCAGACACAGAATAAACATCTACGTTACTATTTCCTCTTATTAGTGTGTATGAGAGCGTGGTGGTCTAGCGGTACTGACCCCCGAGTTTCAATCCGGAGGTAGCCGGTTCAAATCCCGACGTGCACCTATGAGTTTTTCGATTGAAAGATTTATGTGCGCAATACCACATTCTCAAAACGGTGAAGGAAAACATCGTGAGGAAACCGACATGTCCTAGAACTAAAAATTCGAAGACATGTGTCGAGTGCACGAAAGGAGCCTCTTTGAGGCGCACTTACAATCCTTTCACCACACTGGTTCGACAGAACTGGTGACTCGAAGAAGAAGAAGAAGTGTGTATTTGTGAGTGGCTGAAATAAATGTTTTTCTTACTTTCTTCTTTCATACTTTTTGTCCTGGGTTGGAATCAAACCCACAACCTACAGCATAGTAGACAAGGTTACTGTATATACAATAACTGAGCTATGAGGCCAATCATTATTAGGTTATTAGGTAAAAATACTTGCTGAAGAAACCGTGCCGCTGACCTGACTAGATACATTGCAACTCGGACTATTGCTACTCACTAGTAAAACTATGTAAGAAATGAGTCATATGGCTTCACTTCATTTGCATCTGGTATTGAATTCTTGAAGTTTTTTGTATTTGTAGTACCTACTTAATATTTGTTATTTTTTCTATTTGGTTTGTCATACATTATATTGTAATTGATTTTAATATTTATGAATCCAGCCTATAAGCAAGTTTTTTTTAATTTTATTTCACTTTAGGAAGCTGCTAATGTTATAGAAAATGGAGATGTTGTTTACTTTCAGTTTGCCTTAAATTTTGAACATAGGCAGACAATGATATGTAATACCACACAGGCTACTATGCTATGCATGCAAAAATGCTGGCAGAAGATAGTATACTAAAAAATGAAATTATGCTTTCATCCTTTCGCATAACAAGTCCACACCATGCTAAGCTATTGCTCAACAACTTCTCCGTCACTGGCGATACTTTCAGACATCCCCTTACATACTCATTCTTAATTTAATCCAAAGTTAAAGTCAAAAACTTTATTTCCATAGAATTCATAAAGAAATTGCTTGGAAACGTCAATATTCAAAACATAAGGTCACGCGTACTTATCGATAAGTTTGATGCCTGTTCAAACCCTATCCATTCTTGTGTTACGATGAATATAATTTTGTTAATTTTTAGAATTAATTTGTTATTAAGAAAATGAGGGCACATGTATAAAGTAGGAGCAGCATGCCTGTAGATAGTGAACAAAACATGAATTATTCATGAATTGTCTATTTAAGCACACAGGTAATATTTTTCTTTTACCTTAGCAACAATTTTCAAGTCTGTCTTACAAAGTATCATAAATTGTACTAGGCTATCAGTTGCAACACAGCACTTCAATTGAGGACACAGACGATTAGCTCTGGAGTATTACACAATTTGTTCTTCAATTTTGTCTAGTCGCTGATAGGTTTAAACATTTAGGTTTACTTTGTGTTGAAGTAATGCAGTAAGGAGATGGCCCCTGTGTTCAGCAGTATACCCTACCCATAACAACAGCGATGCTCCTGTTCTGTAGTGGAAACATGATGCAAGATCAGGTAAAAAAAAACCATGGAATTTATAGCTTCAGGCTTGTAAACTCATTAAGTAATATAAAAAAATAAGATCACATGTAGCTATAGCTAAGTTTGACCCTTAACAAACCCTACCCAACCTCCAATGGAAGATCAGACAAGAAACCCCTAAAGGAGGGATTCCTTTTTAAATTATAAGTTGTCACTTGAAATAAATGTGTTTTTTTTTCAAGAGCATTTACACAATTAATTTAGTGCTGATATGGTGACACTTTCATTAGGATTTCCTGTATGGATACATAGATACATAGCTACCCAATATAAAATTGAGCTTAATTTATATATGTACAACACAAATTCCCATCAGCTTGTGAACACAAATCTCTTCGTTTTGCAGTAAGGTCAATTCCATCCCATTATAATATTTTGCAAGGTATTCATCAAATATTTGTTATCACCCACCCAATAAGAGAATACATAAGACAACAGACAAATATGTGTATGTATGTTGAATCCAGTTTGGCTGTATGTCCATTGACATGAATACTTTGCACATTACAAGATAAAATACTTGTAATTAACCAAATACTCTAATAACCTATTTATTGCTTATCTCAAGTACTAGAAATTCTAATTACAAAATTGGTAGTTTCTTAGTCATATTTATGATTAATCAAGGGTTGAGAAGAAAATGATGTTAATTTAGATTACACTGTGTACTTCTAGGCACTTTAGTGAACTAATGATACACTGAGGACTACACGAACTTTTAAGAGCAGTAGAACTCTCGCCAAGTTCGTCCGGGGAAGTACTGCCACCATGCCCATTTCTGCCGCCAAGCAGTAACGCGTTCGCGTTACTGTGTTCCGGTTTGAAAGGTGTGGTTGCCGGTGAAATTACAGGCACATGAGTCATTCCACCTACACGTCTCAGAGTTACGGGCGCATACGATGCGACTTGGGTCTTGTCGTACCTAGTAAGGGAGGACCCAAGTCGCATCGGTTGTTATGGGCAGAGGTTACCACTTAACACCAGGTGGGCCGTCGGCCGCGTTCAGTAACGGTATCACATAAAAAAAAAACACGAACTTTATGCCTTATAAGAAATATGTTTATTTTGGAGTATCACATTTTCTTTTATAGTTATTGCGACATTGGATAAACCACTTTTCATCATACAAACTTATATATATTATCACTTTTTTATCATATATATTTTATGTATCTATGTATGTATTAGGTACATATTAACACTCAGACACAGAACAACATCACAAACACTCATGACCTTCTTCTTTCTTCTTTTCTTCTCTTTCTTTCTTCTTTTTTTTTAGTTACCCACTGAGCTATGAGGGCCTGCTGGCTTATAGGCTGGGTGCTATTGACAATACCAAGAATAATTTACTCCAGGCTGATATGACATCTCCTTGATTGTTGACCGGTGGACCGTTGTGTGCGGCCATACGAACTCCATAAATTATTTAACAGATACCGCTATCTGTCCCTCACCCAAAGGACACCGTAATCACTTGTCTCATTGAGGTCATAGCGTCTAATCGTCTCATTAGCGCTACCCTCTGTTTGGACCACAGCACATGCGCTATTTTATGCATCGCCGATCGGCGATTTAGTAGCTTTTTCAATAGCGCTATCAAAGTCAAAGACAAAACTTTTAATTCCATAGAATTCATAAAGAAATTGCTTGGAAACGTCCATATTCAAAACATAAGGTCACGCGTGATTGATAAGTTTGAAGCCTGTTCAAACCCTATCCGACCCTCCATGGGGAAGATTTATGTAGCAGCAACAAGCGCGCGCGCTTTTCACTTGGACCTTGTGAACTTAAGTAGTCAGTTACGGGAGAGTATATGGCCCACCCGCCCTTTACAAGAGCAATGCTTGGATCCCCTGTACGACATGGGGAGATATAATAGCGCATTGTGTCCGACACTGACACGTGAAGATAAAACTCCTCGTGGAAACTACATCTTCGCAATTATCCGAACAAAGACTGCATATATCCAAGAGTAGAACGCACGCCAAGTTCGTCCGGGGAAGTACTGCCACCATGCCCTATTCTGCCGCCAAGCAGTAACGCATTCGCGTTACTGTGTTCCGGTTTGAAAGGTATGGTTGTCGGTGAAATTACAGGCACATGAGACATTCCACCTTCACGTCTCACATTTACGGGCGCATACGATGCGACTTGGGTCTTGTAATAACTAGTATGGGAGGACTCAAGTCGCATCGGCTGTTATGGGCCGAGGTTACCACTTAACATCAGGTGGGCCGTCGGCTCGTTCCGTAAATGTATTACATTAAAAAAAAACACTTGTTTCTGTGTTGCACCTGCATTCAGTAACTTACTAGCTAGCTTACCTACGATCTAAGTCGCAATTTGGACGATAAAAGTAGAGATTGTGCTGGATCCTTTCGAACCAAACGTCGCAATTCAACGATATCTTTGTTTGTTTTACATCTAATTAATGCCCACTATTATTTTAATAACGTTTAGACGAAGTCGTCTTTTGAAATAAGATTTTAGAGCTCGATTATGTTCATTTAAATAATAATATTAAATTTTGTTGTGAAAACCTGTATTCAGTACAGCCTGGAGTGAAACAAAATACAGTTTCCTGATAAATATCTTGCAAGTATATTTCGCGGTTCATCTAAGCATAAACGGTTTCTATTAACGATCTTCTGTAATTTTATATTAGTGTTTCAAGTGCGAATCTTTCGATGTCCTGATTACATTCGCGCTGGTTGGTGCTGGTTGGTGGTAGTTGGTGTAATCGTGTCAATGTTTGCGAGTGCGCGATGGATGTGCAACGCGGCGGCTCTGGGAACTTTCGCTACTATTTCTACTACTGTTCTATATCTGGATTCGAGATATATGACCTGGAGACTGAGCAGGCGGTAACGGCGCCGGGGTAAATACTATGTGTCTCTATTTATGAGATAGTGAAGACAAATGCAAGAATTATAACGTAAAATACAAAGGTTGTCTGTAAGAGATCGCTTTATAGCGATAAGACCGCCCATTGTTTCAATTTTTTTTGTATGTTGTATCTGATTGTTGTTATTTTGATTTTGTGAGCAATAAAGTGTCATCTATCTATCTACAATACGATTGTTTAAGTAGTTAAGTGAACTCACTTTGTTTTGGGTACTAAGCTTAAAAATCCATAATGCTCAATTAGAAGCTATAATTTAAATAGCATACGTCAATCTAAAATCAATCCTAGTCTTGGTAATCTCCATTTCTTATTATTATTTTCTACACGCTCGTTAGTTTTAACAGTCGAACCAGAGTAATTTTACATAAATGCTGAAAATTTCTGTGGCAGCAAAGCAAATATAATCATCCACATGACCCAACTTGGCAAAGGCGAAATGTCTTAGTGAATCCTCACAAAGGGCTGTTCCATTTCAGTTTCTCGATCCTTTGTTCGGTGACCTTTAGAATCTTGTTCGTGTCGTGACATAGATTGACTTTCAGTAAATAAACGACTCACAGATCTCAATCACATAGGATTCCCTTTGTTGGTGGATATTGAAATACCTATATCCAGACAACGTATAAGTTTAGGGCTGCTCGCTGTACTAAATATTTAATGGAATTGTTGTCAGTCCTGGCAATGACATAACTAACGTCCAAATGAAAAATGATAACTTTGGATATATTCGTAGTTAAGTTAGAAAACCCTCGGTGAGGCCTGCTCCGGCTTGAACGGGTGATTTTCAGATATGTTGGTTCGAAAATTCCTTGACCATTAATATTTTATTATATTTGGACATGCTTACGGTTACTTCTGGCTGTAAATTATTTACCCCTTTAAATTGGCACGAGAATACCTCGGAGAATGGAGAACTTAATTTTTTTTATGTGATACAGTTACGGAACGAGATAAAGGTCCACTTGGTATGACGCGGTAACCTCGGCCCATACCAACAGATGCGACTTGGGTCTTCCCCTACTAGGTACGACAAGACCCAAGTCACATCGTATGCACCCGTAACTCTGGAACTTTAGGTGGACATGGTGGCAGTACTTCCCTGGACGAACTTGGCGTGAATTCTACTGCTTCAGTGCTTTGTACGTAATAAACATTTGTATAGCGGCGGCTGAATCTTTTTTCATTTTAGGTAATTTTAGTTACATTATCGGAAATCAGTTGTTTTTACATGTTAAGCTTATTGTCACATCTTCAGAATCATTGTTTAAACTCAGTGAACAACTGAGAGCGTGGTGGTCTAGCGGTACTGACCCCCGAGTTTCAATCCGGAGGTCGCCGGTTCAAATCCCGACGTGCATCTATGAGTTTTTCGATTGAAAGATTTATGTGCGCAATACCACGTTCTCAAAACGGTGAAGGAAAACATCGAGAGGAAACCGACATGTCCTAGAACTAAAAATTCGAAGACATGTGTCGAGTGCACGAAAGGAGCCCTTTGAGGCGCACTTACAATCCTTTCACCACACTGGTTCGACAGAACCGGTGACTCGAAGAAGAAGAAGAAGTGAACAATTGTTACATAATAACTTGGATATTCTAAGTTTAGAACAATAATTGCTGTTGGTATGTTAAATTAATCAGTCCCTTGTTGTTGAGGCCGCTTCCTGTTTTATAATTGTCATATCTCACAACAATATTGCCATAATTAATATTATCTGTACGACTTATGCTGGAAATAACTTATTTTTGTTTATTCAGAACCTCGCAAACAATAAACAGTTCGGCCTGGCTTATTTTGATAGTCTCCCGGCAACTTGGAATGTGTCATTTCCTAAACAATAGGGAGATATCTCTATACAATTTGCCTATTTCCATAAGTCAAAGTGACATGTTTGTAAGTGACAGACGTCAGTAATAAACCAGTATCGGTGCAAGACGGTTGTTTCACTCTCGGTCCCTATACATATCAGCTGGCGACGATTCGAACTACCCACGCGTATAAAAAAAAAAAAAAAAAAGTGCAATGGCGAATTTTATTGGGAATTTGCCTATTTTCGATCATCGTTCACAAGAATGGCAAATCTTCGAGAGCAGATTACAACAATTCGTGAAGTTAAACGCGATAAAAGCCGAACATAAGAGTGCTGTGTTATTAACTCATTTAGCGGACGAGTCCTACCGTCTGTTGCGTAATTTGGCTCACCCTCTGGACGTCGATAGCATCGAGTTCACGCAATTGACCAAGCTTCTACGGGATCATTTCGTTCCGAAGCGGTCAACGTTCGCTGATAAAGCGAAATTTTACGAGGCTAGTAAGGGCGAAGAGGAGACTATCGAGGAGTGGGCGGCTCGACTGAGAGGACTCGCGATCTACTGCGAGTTTGGAGCTGCCCTGGATACGCTGCTTCGAGATCGGTTCGTACTCGGTTTGAACGTGGGACCGGAGCGCGATCGACTTTTTGAACAAGACGTCGGCACGCTGACGTTGGCGCGGGCGGTGGAGATGGCGCAGCAAGCGGCGTGCGCGCGTCTGGCGAGGAGTACCCATCCTGCAGGCACCGCGCCCGTAAAAGAGGAGCCTCTGTACCGAGTAGGCACAGAGAGGAACAGGAGTAACGCCGGTGCCAGCGGCGGCGGTGCACGGCAGCACCACGCGGAACAGCGTTGTGGAATATGTGGTCTAAAAAATCATCTACAAGTGAAGTGCCGGTTTAAAAACTATACCTGTCGCCAATGCGGAAAAAAAGGCCACCTGAAGAAGGTTTGTGACTCTCAAAGTGCGCGAGTGAATAATATTCAAATACCTCACGGACACCACGGACGCATACCGCCGTCGGCGTCGGAGGGTGCTGCGGAGGACAGTGACTGTGAGGAATGTCACTTTTTCAAACTAAGGTGCGTTAATGATTGTGAAGATCCGATTTTATTGAATATATGTATTGATAATGTGCATTTAGAAATGGAACTAGATTCTGGCTCTAGGAAATCTGTAATATCTAACCATTTATACAAAGAAAAGTTTCCCAGTATACCATTGTCTAAATGCACTACTAAAATGTGTTGCTATGACGGCCATAAAATTAGTCCATTGGGATATATATCCGTAAATATGACATATGAAAAAGTAACTAAACCTCTGATAATTTATGTAATTAAAGATGGTGGTCCGCCATTGTTAGGACGAGATTTTATGGTCGCATACAAGGTAGGATTTACATCAGATTTCATACTGAATAAAATAAATATAAATGGATCTAATGACGCCGATGTTCAACGCCTGCTTACAAAATTCAATAAATTATTTTCTAACGAGCTAGGCTGTTTTAACCGATTTGAAGTTAAATTGCATTTAAAGGAAGGGGCTACACCGAAATTTTTCAAGGCGCGTCCTTTGCCTTTTGCTCTCAAAGATAAAGTGGAATCCGAGCTTTCTAGATTAGTTGATGTAGGGATATTGGTGCCAGTGAGCTACTCCGAATATGCAACGCCTATTGTGCCTGTGCCTAAAGCTAACGGAACTATTAGAATATGTGGAGATTTTTCCCAAACTGTTAATAAAGACATACATATAGACTCGTATCCGTTACCACGCATAGAAGAGATATTCGCTAAGCTTAGTGGTGGTGTTTTTTACACTAAATTAGACTGTAGCCAAGCATATTCTCAATTTGTATTAAATGAGGAGTCACAAAAGCTTACTACCATCAATACGACGAAAGGTTTAATGATGTACAAACGTCTCGTCTATGGCTTGGCATGCGCACCGGCTATATTTCAGCGCGCAATGGATACTTTACTTGTTGGCATCGAGGGAGTTACCACGTTTTTAGACGATATATGTATCGTAGGTATTTCAAAAATACAGCACTTGCATAGGTTGGAACAAGTGTTTCAGCGACTGCAAGATGCCGGGTTACGTTTACAGTTAGAAAAGTGCGCCTTCTTCCAAAGAAGCGTTACATACTTGGGTCACGTAATCGATAAGAATGGCATACATAAGTGTTCTAAAAAAGTAGAAGCTATAGTGCAAGCCGTTCCCCCAACCAATGTTACAGAATTAAAAAGATTTCTAGGAATGGCTAATTACTACCGCAGCTTCATTCCTAATGCATCTCAGATAATGAGCCCTCTGCACTTGTTATTACGTAACGATGCAACTTGGGAGTGGGGTCAGGCGCAAACCAAAGCGTTCGAGTTAATAAAATGTGAACTAGCGTCGGAACGCGTGCTGACTCATTTCAAGCCGGGCGCACAGCTCGTTCTGTGCGTGGACGCCGGGCCGGGCGGGCTCGGCGCGGTGCTGTCGCAGCTCGACGACGCCGGCGCCGGTGTCGAACGACCGCTCGCTTACGCCTCGAGGTCCTTATGCGCAAGTGAACGCAATTATAGTCAACTTCAGAAAGAAGCGACGGCGATCGTATTCGGTGTTAAAAGATTTCACCAGTACCTGTATGGTTGTAGTAAACCTTTTATATTGAAAACAGACCATCGCCCTCTAACGTCTATATTTGGTAGCAAAAGCGGTATATCGGTGATGACAGCTTCACGCTTGGTGAGGTATTCTGTATTTCTATCGGCATATAACTATAAAATACAGTATATACCCAGTAAAAACAATGAGGTGGCTGATTATTTTTCACGCACACCTATTGCACAGCCTCATGTTAACGGACAGCGCGTCAAACACGACTGTAACACTATAGGACCGATCCAGCCGATAAATTCCCTGCAAATACAAAGTTTACCTTTATGTTTCAAGGACATGCAAGAAGCTACCGCAAACGATAGTGTCTTGTCTACGGTTATAAAATATGTAAAAGTCGGATGGCCACGCAAAATAAAGTGCGTAAAAATGTTGCCCTACTTCCGTTGTAGAAATGAACTAGAATTAGAACGGGGTTGTTTATTGCGAGGGCATCGAGTAATAATACCGGCGATTCATAGGAATCGGTTATTACGGGAATTACATAACACACATTTAGGCATTGTCAAAACAAAGAGTGCAGCACGATCTAGAATGTGGTGGCCCGGTATAGACGGCGACATAGAACAAACAATAGGCGCGTGCGACGTATGCAGCGCGGTGCGCGCGGCGCCGCCCCGCGCGCCGCCCGCACCCTGGCCGCGCCCCGCCGCCGCCTGGGACCGATTGCACATAGATTACATGAGTATAGCTCAAAAGACGTACTTAATCGTAGTAGACGCGTACAGTAAATGGTTGGAATGTATAGAAATGTCCGAAGGCACATCGACAAAGCATCTAATATGTAAGCTAAGGCGATTATTTTTTAGTTTTGGATTGCCGAGGACGATTGTTTCCGATAATGATGCAAAAATTTCGTCGAATGAATTTATTGAATTTTGCAAATGTAATGGTGTTGAATATTTGACTTCGCCGATATATCATCCTTGCTCAAACGGTCAAGCTGAAAATTCAGTGAGAATTTGTAAAACCATGATAGCTTCGATATTAAAAAAATATAAATTAAAACATTCTGTTAGCGACAAGATACAGGAATGTTTATTCGAATATCGTAATTCAGTGCATTGCACAACCGGATCATCTCCGGCAAAACTGATGATGGGCCGCGAGTTACGAGGTAGATTAGATTTGATTATGCCTCCTCCCGGGAAAAAGGCAACTGATATTATTGATTTAAAAAAAAACTTATCTGATGCTCGTTCCTTCACAGTCGGCCAGAAGGTCTGGGTTAGATGTTACGTAGACAGAAGACCTGTTTGGAAAGCCGGAGTGATTGTGAAGGAGTTAGGATCTAGAATGTTTGTCGTTACTATAATAGAACAAAAAATCAATTGTAAGAGGCATGTCGACCAATTAGTGCGATATTCGGAAAAACATCCTTGTCAGTGGGAAACGCAAGGCGAATGCTCAATAAGTGTCAATCCGGTCACTGTAAATAAAGCTGGTAAACCGCGTTCTCCTCCAATACATAACAATGATAAGTCCCCGCGGGAATGTGAAACCGTAACAAAGAGCAATCATAGCCAGTCTAATGTTGTGGTTCTTGATGATACAGTTTATGATGTGGAGGAGGACGAGGACGAAGCCGACGATGTACGAGGGTTGCTCCAAGTGGAACGGTTACGTGATGAAATACCAGATGTTGAGAACCAACCCCCCTCTGACCGTGAGGTGATCTCAAAGCCAAGGTCTGGCGAACCTTCTAATATGTGTGTAAGGCCTAAAAATAAGAATATTAGTTATAAATGTTAAATACCTCATATGTAAATGTTACTTGTTTATTTGCCACCAGATTTCCTAATTATGAATGAAGGAGATGACATGTTTGTAAGTGACAGACGTCAGTAATAAACCAGTATCGGTGCAAGACGGTTGTTTCACTCTCGGTCCCTATACATATCACAAAGTCAAAAACTTTCCATAGAATTCATAAAGAAATTGCTTGGAAACTTCAATAATATTCAAAACATAAGGTCACGCGTACTTATTGATAAGTTTGATGCCTGTTCAAACCCTATCCGACCCTCCATGGGGAAGATATAATAATAATCCATAAACCTAACCAGATACGAACACTGAAATGTTAACTGTATATGAGACGAGTTATAGAAAACAGTATTGTGCGTGTCTAATGACAGGATGTTTTGTGGAGATATTTCAATAGGCTGTACCGAAACTAGGGTAACCGTTACGTCTCAATAATGGAGTAAATCTTTTTTGAAAAAGTCGTGCGTGGACATAATGGGTTTACCAAATTTTACTCTGATATAGTTTCCTTTCTCGCTAGGATAGGGTTTGAACAGGCATCAAACTTATCGATAAGTACGCGTGACCTTATGTTTTGAATATTGACGTTTCCAAGCCATTTCTTTATGAATTCTATGGAAATAAAGTTTTTGACTTTGACTTTGACTTTGACTTCGCACCATTGGTACCGAAGCTGCTTTGGTACCTGCTATTAGTGGTGACAATACAGATTTCTGTCTATTGTCATATGAAATATATAGTCATCATACTGTCTATTGTCTGGTATCAATGGATTGGAATACCATTGTCGCCAGCAAAATATTCATACATATTATTATACTAGCTGTTGTCCGCGACTTCGTCCGCGTGGAATTTGATTTTATCACTCACCCCTATTTTACCCCTCGGAAAAGTAGCCTAAGTTACTCCTTGTACATCAGCTATCTGCCAGTGAAAGTCCCGTCTAAATCGGTCCAGCCATTTCAGAGATTAGCCGGAACAAACAGACAGATAGATAGACAAAAATTGTAAACAATGTTGTTTTGGTATATGTACCGTGTATACATCCATATGCACTTAGTAAAACGCTGTTATTTTAATATTACAAACAGACACTTCAATTTTATTTATTTGTATAATAATAATAATAATAATAATTTAATTTCATTATTCAGACAACATAAGTCCATGGGGTTAGTAAAAGCTTATGTTAGTACTTAATAACTAGACAAGATTTAGTCCTGTGAGTCAACTTATACATCAGAGGACAATCAATTTTATTCGAAATAGTATTCAGGATACTGTTACTGGTCCCGCGCACTGTGCGCAGCAGTGAGGCTGTTTTCTTACGCCATATGGCATCAAAGGTATAGATATACAATTTGTATAATAAATGTGTCGTTTTGTTCCAGTAATGGCGTGAACGTGGAAGGTTCTACTCACAGACAGGTAGTGGATCTGATCAAGTCGGGCGGAGATTGTCTCACCCTCACCGTCATCTCGGTCACGGCCAGGGTGAGATATACATTAACCTATTACACACTATGTATATATATCACGTTCTCAAAACGGTGAAGGAAAACATCGTGAGGAAACGTCCTAGAACTAAAAATTCGAAGACATGTGCACGAAAGGAGCCTCTTTGAGGTGCACTTAAAATCCTTTCACCACACTGGTAGAGCGTGGTGGTCTAGCGGTACTGACCCCCGAGTTTCAATCCGGAGGTCGCCGGTTCAAATCCCGACGTGCACCTATGAGTTTTTCGATTGAAAGGTTTATGTGCGCAACACCACGTTCTCAAAACGGTGAAGGAAAACATCGTGAGGAAACCGACGCGTCCTAGAACTAAAAATTCGAAGACATGTGTCGAGTGCACGATAGGAGCCCTTTGAGGCGCACTTACAATCCTTTCACCACACTGGTTCGAGAGAACCGGCGACTCGAATAGATTGGAATTTCAAACTTTCAGCCCAATTGGCTAAGGAGTAACAAACATCAAAATTCAATCAAACATTAATATTAATAATATTGATGGTATGGCGGGATTTCTCAAAAGCACAATGGCGGACCCTTTGTAACAAGAGTCGCGTCGCGTTGCGTCCTTCAGCCTGAGATATGAAGTCACATTACATGCCCCAATAAAACAGTTTGGCTTAAAAAATCATAAAGAAATATTGAGAAACTAAAATTTCATTTCTATATGTATTGTACGTTCGTTTTTGACTTAGACTTTGACGTACAGGAAGCGGAACGTCTAGAGCCGTGCGACGATGGTTCTGCTCCTGTGGGCGTCATCGGCGGCGCGGCCAACTCGCGCGCCACGCTCTACCAGCGCTACGATTACACCGACAAGCGGTCTCTACCCGTCTCCATACCGGACTACAGGTACCGCACTATATACATGACTGGCCTCACAGCTCAGTTGGTAGCAACCCTGCCTTCTACGCTGCAGGTCGTAAGTTCGATTTCCACCCAGGATAAACATTTGTGTGACGATCGTAGGTGTTTGTTCTGTGTCTGGGTGTTATATTGGTGGACATTTCACACAGCGCCTTCAACCCCAAAGTAAGCTAAGCCTAGGTTGTATCGTGGGAACCAGACAACTGATATAATATTTATATACTTTTTTTTGTAAATACATACATATAATACATATTACCCAGACAGATAGCAATGTTTATTTTATTTTATTTTTTCAACAGAATCTACAGCTCTTAAATCTAGGTATCTATTCACTTAAACTTACTCTTAAAGCCAATAACAGATTCAATACAAATGTCACATAAATGTTTGTCCTGAGTGGGGATCGAACCCACGACCTACAGCGCAGAAGGTAGGGTTACTAACCAACTGAGCTATGAGGCCAGTCAAGTAATGTTAGGTGAAATGAATAGGTGAAACAAAAACGGTATGGTAGAAAAAGTAGTAAATGTCCACCATTATTTATTTACTTATTTGTGGAAACTTCTAATTGGCCTTCCTATACGTAACATATTTATTCAAACACCTATTTTGTAAACTTAGCTGTAAGTTTTCCTAACATTACACATAACATTACACTGTAGGGTTGTGATGGAGAGGAACACGGGACGCTCGTACGTGGTGTTCAATGTACACATGGCCGGCAGACACCTGTGCAGCCGCCGGTACAGGGAGTTCGCAGCGCTGCATCAGCAGTTGCGCAAGGAGTTCCTAGGTGAGCTGTACCCGAGTGCCTCCCTGTGTTCCCCACGGACGCAACTCACTTGAACCTCTGCAACTCTTCTTCTTCTTCCAGTCACCGGTTCTGGCGAACCAGTGTGGTGAAAGGATTGTAAGTGCGCCACAAAGAGGCACCTTTCGTGCACTCGACACATGTCTTCGAATTTTTAGTTCTACATGTCTAAGTAACAGAGGTACCTAAATAGCTTTTGCTTGTTATAAGTTTCATTATAACAAAAAAATCCATGAGTAAAGTAAGAAGAAGCAAGTTAGAATAAATACATTTGACTTAGAATAACCTAAGAATCATTTAAGAGCAGTAGAACTCTCGCCAAGTTCGTCCAGGGAAGTACTGCCACCATGCCCATTTCTGCCGCCAAGCAGTGAAGCATTCGCGTTACTGTGTTTCGGGTTGAAAGGTGTGGTTTCCGGTGAAATTACAGGCACATGAGACATTCCACCCGCACGTCTCTCAGTTACGGACGCATACGGTGAAAGAAAGAAAGAAAGAAAATAATTTATTTTCAACAAATTGTATACACAACACCGATTACATAGGTACTTATATATCTAGGAGAAAAAAAAAAAAAAAAAAAAAAAAAACGGTGCGACTTGGGTCTTGTCGTACTTAGTAAGGGAGGACCCAAGTCGCATCTTTTGTTATAGGCCAAGTTTACCACTTAACACCAGGTGGGCCGTCGGGTCGTTCCGTAACTGGATTACATTAAAAAAAATAACCATCGTCCAATCATATATTCTGCGGTCCCACTCGAAAATCCCTCAACGGTGTCAAACCAACCTAAAGTGTATCGCTGAAGTGGGGATTTCACGACAAGCCTGTATGAGTGCGGAGCTCGAGACACACGTTCTCTTATATTTTAAAGGTGTCTGGAAGAGATCGTATGCTACGATAAGACCGCCTGTTGGATACACAGCAATTGTCGCAAACTTCTGTGACTACTTACTATTACCTATGCGTTTCCAATAAATAATTTATTATTATATCCTGTGTCCAGGAAATGGTAACCGGGCCACATTTGTCGAGTTATAAATGTGCGTTAGTTGAATTGACACATTGCGGCTACTGTTTCAGGGTTCAATTTCCCAAAGTTGCCGGGGAAATGGCCGTTCACGCTGAGCGAACAACAGCTAGACGCGAGGAGGAGGGGCCTCGAGCAGTACTTGGAGAAGGTGAGGATTATCACCACTGTATTGTACTCACTATTCCTGTATCAGTGGCTCGACAATACACAGTGTGCGCAGACGACACGTCTGCTCTCGCCCGTGGCTGGCACCGTACTGACGCCCCGGCACACCGAGAGCACGAGATAGTGTTTTTTTTCACACAGCGCCATCTTGCCCCAAAGTAAGCTAAGTAAATAGCTTGAATCATGGGAACCAGACAACTGATATAATACTAAAATACATTTTTTTTGTAAATACAATAATACATATCAACACCCAGACAGAACAAACATTAATGTTCGTCACACAAATGTCCTGAGTGGAAATCGAACCAACGACTACAGCGCAGAAGACAGGGTTACTACTGACTGAACTGTGAGGCCGGTCAATATAATAATTTGCGGTGTTTGTGTGTGCGTAGGTGTGCGCGGTGCGCGTCATCGCTGAGTGCGCGTGCGTGCAGGACTTCCTCACCGAGGGGGAGGGGGGGAACGCGCCCGTCGACCTCAAGGTAACCGGTTCTTATCCGTCTGGATATATTCATGTCCAAACAAAGATACAAAGTCCTCCTTATGAAAAATTCTGTGTATCGTTTAGTGTGAAGGAAAATTAAATCATAAAATTTTCAAAACTAAAAAGCCTACGCGCCTTAAATACCAATAAATTAAACATTAAATTCGTATACCAAATTCAAATTTCATAATTTTATTTTGATAAAAATTTATTTGGTGAAATATATCTTTTAACCAAAAAGTGACATATCTAGTTTTAAATTGATAGAAAATTTAAAACGCCCAGGAATATTTTGGCTTATTTATCAGGGAGAAGGATATTTTATGTATAACTGTATGTCTGTGTGCTATTTTCCTCAGAAGTATGTAATATTTCCCAAAACTATTTTTTGCTTTTGTGAATCCATCGCTGAACTCATGATTCTATTATTCTTTTTCTGATTTAGTATACTTACTCTGGGCCTTTGTACTACAAAAAGCTTATAAGAATATTTTTTTGTTATTTCCCACCAGATTGAGCATTGATGTAGCATGAATAAATAGTGTAATTGTATTGTATTGTATTATATTATATTGTATTATATTATATTGCATTGCATTGTATTGTATTATATTGCATTGTATTGTACTGTATTACATTATATTGTATTGTATTGCATTGTATTGTATTATATTGCATTGTATTGTATTATATTATATTATATTGCATTGCATTGTATTGTATTGTACTGTATTACATTATATTGTATTGTATTGCATTGTATTGTATTATATTATATTGTATTGCATTGTATTGTATTGTATTGCATTGTATTGTATTATACTGTATTGCATTGTATTGTATTGCATTGTATTGTATTGTATTATACTGTATTGTATTGTATTGTATTGTGTTGTGTTGCGCGCAGGTGGTGGTGCCGGACGCGCGCGTGGCCGCGGTGTCGGTGCTGCGCTCGACGCACGCGGACGCGGTGTACGCGGCGGTCGCGGACAAGATCAACCTGCCGCACCATCTGAGACCATACTTCTACATATTTGAGATCGTCGAGTACAACTTTGGTAAGTGTTTTTGGGTTTTGGACAGAACAAACATATAATGTTACGTGTCCTTACACGCGCGTTAAGTATGAAATGATCGATTTGTGAGTTATTAAGTTACGGAGCGAGCAGATGTCTCACCTGGTGTTAGTGGTATGAGACCCGTGTCGCATCGTTTCCCCCCCTAACTCTGACACGCGAAGTGGAATCTCAGCGCCTTTAATTCACCGATAGACAACTACACCTTACAAACCGGAAGTCTATCTATCTATCTATCTACACCTTCCAAACCGGAACTCTGGTACACACTTAAACGTATTGTATAAAAGAGAGTGATATGTTGCAGAGCGTAAACTTCAACCGAACGAGTGTCCGCACTCGCTCTACATACAGAACTACTCGACGGCGAGCAGCAGCTGCCTGTGCATCCGCAAGTGGGTGTTCAACCCGAGAACCGAACTCACTATCTGCGCGGAGGACCCCACAGCCGCCGCCTTCGTGTTCCACCAGGTACATACTCAACACACACGCTCTACGTACAGAACGAATGTAACCAATGTCAAAGTCAAAGTCATTACGGTTTTCTGTAAATTGGTAACGCACGCACGCACGTACACGCACGCACGCACGCACGCACGCCGGTCTGCTGAAAAACAAAAGGACAAATAACATTCATTTCACAAAAAAATTGTGTAACAAAGTCGTGTTATTTCTCGAGCAATATGGTGGGACCTTTCATGGCCAAGACCTGTCTATTAAAATAACGAAATAATAAATCATTGTTTTCAGGCCGTAGAAGACGTGAATCGCGGTATTTGCGTGGCGGGCGCGCGTCTCTACCAACTGAAAGCGTTACAAGAGGTTCGCCGAGCGCGGGACTACTTGGCGCTAGCTCGAACGTTGCCCGGGTACGGGGACGTCGCGTTCCCGCCGGCGAGGAGCGACTGTAGAGCCACGCCCGCGCTGGCCGTCACTGTCGGTGAGTGTACGAGAGGCGCGGGACATCCGCACATTCATTTAACAGCAGTAGAACTCTCGCCAAGTTCGTCCGGGGAAGTACTGCCACCATGCCCATTTCTGCCGCCAAGCAGTAACGCGTTCGCGTTACTGTGTTCCGGTGTGGTTGCCGGTGAAATTACAGGCACACGAGACATTCCAACTACACGTCTCAGAGTTACGGGCGCATTGCGACTTGGGTCTTGTCGTACCTAGTAGGGGAGGAACCAAGCAGCATCGCTTGGGCTGAGGTTACCACTTAACACCAGGTGGGCCGTCAGCTCGTTTTGTATCAGAAAAAACCCTACTAATCGAACGATCAAACACTGACAAACCCATCATCTAACATTGGGTATTGTATCCAGGTTGGAACGGCGTAAAGCTGACTCCGTGGAGTGAGAAGGAAGGCGCATCGGAGCAGAGCATGGAAATACCGTGGAGTGACATAACACAGTGGTCGCGCGACGACACCGCGTGCGCGCTGCGGCTGTCGCACGCGCGCGACACTATCGCGCTCTACACGCCTTACGTGAGTACTGCGAACTTGTTTTGTACTTCAATCCCGTCGCCGGTTCAAATCCCGACGTGCACCTATCAGTTTTTCGATTGAAAGATAACGCAAAACCACGTTCTCAAAACGGTTAAGGAAAACATCGTAAGGAAACCGACATGTCCTAGAACTGAAAATTCGAAGACATGTGTCGAGTGCACGAAAGGAGCCTCTTTGAGGCGCACTTACAATCCTTTCACCACACTGGTTCGATAGAACCGGTGACTCGAAGAAGAAAACTGCTTGTACATACCGCGGAGTGACGTCACACAGGAGTCGCGCGTAAAGATATATGTCAAAGTCTAAAACTTTATTTCCATAGAATTCATAAAGAAATGGCTTGGAAACGTCAATATTCAAAACATAAGGTCACGCGTACTTATCGATAAGTTTGATGCCTGTTCAAACCCTATCCGACCCTCTTTGGGGAAGAACAGTCAAGAAACCCCTAATGGAGGTTATGTGAATTTAAAGTACACTTTACCATTGATGCGAACAAAATCACCATCAATTAATTGTATCTCTCTGTTCCAGTACCAATTCCTGGCCAACTGCATGGACCGGATAGCTGAGGAGGCGAATTGGGCAGACACCGGGGAATAACTGGCGAAATAACTAGGTAACGTCAGTTATCTTACGGCGACGGGCCACGCTGCTACCTTGTCATACTATACTCTGTTTAACTCAAATCTGAGCTATTGAACCATTTTTGCTGCGCATGAGCAATAAGATTTTTGGATTAAAATCAAACTTATCTATAGACAACTCCTAGCACACAACAATACACTAGAACGCTAGAACCATCACTTAGCTACGCTGAAGTTACGTGCAAATGTTGTCAAAAGTAAAAAAGACTTTATTTCCATACAATTCCTAAATAATGGTACTTATATTTGTAAATTAAGAAAATATCGCCACGCGTACTTATTGCTTGATTTGCCATCTGTTCAAATCCTATCCAAAACGCTCCGAAAAGACAATATTTAAAAAAATACGTTTTTGTTGCTTGGTTTCCTAGAGATCCAAAGCAGAAGGGCGGTGACGGTAAAGAGGAATCCGTATAATATGTTTTTACTATTGTGTGTTCTTAAAATATAAATTTTTCTATTCATGACAAAGGGCTTTAGAAATTTACTGTAAATTTGATAAACATGGGTATTGTATGACATGTGGTAGAAATTGTAATTTCATTGTTGGCAACACCACTAAAACTGTCAGCTGTCAAAGCTGACTGCTGTCAAATAGCAGCGCAGTACTTTATTCTACTATTATCTATAACTATTAATATTTTGATCTTTGTAAGAATCCATTGCACATAATCATAATTGTAATATGGTCTTCTGAATGAAAACTATAGTATCCAAAATATTATGCTAAACTTCAAGATATATGAAACTGCTGGGTTACGTTTGATTCCTATAGAACCCATTCGTATGACCGTCTTTGATATATTATTACATAATATACATATATTATAATACAAATGTATGAATATACTAAGCATAATCGATTTAATATATAAAGGCTCTACATGAGTGAGTCCTTTTCCATTATCCGATGCCGATAAAATGTCGTCCAAAATAATACAGACAAATCTAATTTTGTCTATCCTCACGGTTTTTTTCAGTCACATTGTCGGATTGAACTACGCGTACCAATTAGCAGTGTGTTTCGCACCAGGATTCACTTGCTAATATCATGTTTTTTATGTTATAGTACAACCAATCGTGAAACAAACTTCATTTGAATTTAGTCTTTTATCGTAATATCTAGTGGACTTATTTCAGATCATTTCATTTATATATTTATGTACTTACTTAAGGTGCTTTCACATGATAGCTTTTGGTTATTTTTGTAAATAACTTTTTGTGTGGGAGCACCATTTAACAGATATGCTTTCACTTTATGTCATTATAAAGTGAGTAATGATTTTGAGCATTGTCATTAGTGTTAAAGTATTTTTTTAAATTAACACAATATATATTATAATAATTTAAAATGAATTGAATAAAACGCATTTATCTAAATTATTGTAAATGTACGAGGATAGATCAATTCACGGTATCCTATATTATACGACACGATATCGGACCGAGTTTTACGAATTGTCGGCTGCTATTAATAAATTAATTTCATATTGGTTCCTTTATCTGCATCAAATGTGTTTGGGGATTGTCTTGAAATTAGTTCCAATTATTTCTTGGGCTTTTCGCATTCCAAGTTTTCAGAAAATTCAAAAATAGGCCACGTACATCCCGGCTGGTTTATTCCAGCTTTAATAATCCTTATAAATAAATAAACCATATCCACGTAATTATTGGAATAAATAAAAAAAACTTTTCAATGACATTAAACTTTATTATTATTATATATCTAAATACTATAAAATAATTATTTAAGTTTTTTTATCATGAATTAAGTGAAGCAGGTTCGGCACAGAATGCGTACGATGGTACATAATTCTTTATATAAAATCAAGTATTTTAACCGCCTTATACACTTGTTTTAACTAAGACTTATTTATTTGGAGCTTACCAAGCCATTGTTGGCGAGATAGATAAATTAACTTACTTAACCAATAGTTATTCGGCTATATATATAAAACTGAACGTTGCATAACACGAGTTGGTTAGTTTCAACCCCTATTTCTCTATCTCGTTATGTGTGTAGTATATTAATGTAAGTTCACGTTTACATATCCATTTTAAATATATCGCGTTTGTAGATTTGTAATTGTATGTTTTCGATAATTGATGATAATTAGTACAAATAGGTGTTTTTTTGTAAGTTCCGGTCAGACTTCGGCGTATACGGTTACTAGAGATAGTGCTCTTAAATCTGGGCCCTATCATCCTAATTTAAAGCTAAATTAATATTCCTATCTCTTTCATTTAGTGGGTGGGCTCATAGCTCAGTTGGTCTCTGCTTTCAGCGCTGTAGATCGATTCCCGATTCGATTCCCACTCAGAACATAGATGTGTGTACTATGTCTGGGTGTTAATATGTATTATACGTACAAACAAATTAATATAAACATCAATTGTCTTGCTCCCCGGGTTCAAGTTATACTAGTTTGGGGCTAGATGGCGCTGTGTGAAATGCCCACCATTATTTATTTGTTAATCATTTCGTAGCAAAACTAAACTTACAATTTTGCCGTGACTTTAGTCAAATTTAGCTTTGGATTTCGATAATTTGATACAGATTTAAGAATGGTTAATAAATAATAAAAAAAATCTCTACCGGCTTGATAGATGGCGCTGTTTCGCATTTAGACTTCACGTTTTATTAATTGCCCCCACCGGTAATATAGTCGCTTAAAACCTGGTAAGTGCAATGGAAACGCGCCCTCCACGCATACGCGAATAGGAGTCGTGTGATGCGACCGGGATGCACCGAAGTGCGACCGGATGTACCAAAGTGCGACCGGATGCACCAAAGTGTGACCGGATGCACCGAAGTGTGACCGGATGTGTGTCGCCTAGTATTGTGATATAGATGGCAGTATTTGTTGCGGATAGTTTTGATGGTTGGATTGTGCATTGCTATATTATATTATCACATTTTATTACTAGTTATGATATAGAACATATTTAAGGCGCAATGTGTGAGATCGCTACGATTAAGTTCCTTTAAACTCCGATTTGGAATACAATTGTTTGATGGATCGATTGCTTGATGCGGTTGACCGCTTGCTGACTGTTACAGGATTATTATGAACTGATTGATCATGATCTAAATAACCAAACTATATAGATAGTTGCATCGATGAAGACTCCTCACTCCTTCCTAATCCCATAACACTTGGTCGATATAATTGAAGTCTTAAGAAGAAGTTTTAAGAGCAGTAGAACTCTCCCCAAGTTCGTCCGGAGAAGTACTGCCACCATGCCCATTTCTGCCGCCAAGCAGTGAAGCATTCGCATTACTGTGTTCCGGTTTGAAAGGTGTGGTTTCCGGTGAAATAACAGGCACATGAGACTCACCTACACGTCTCAGAGTTACGGACGCATACGATGCGACTTGGTTCTTGTCGTACCTAGTAGGGGAGGACCCAAGTCGCATCAGTTGTTATGGGCCGAGGTTACCACTTAACACAAGGTGGGCCGTCGGCTCGTTCCGTAAATGTATTACATAAAAAAAAGTTACGTAAATGTGTGTACCAAACATAACACTAGCTTCATGTCTCAAATCCTAATCCCTTATACAGTACTGTATGGGTTAGGAAGGAGAGTGTGCGAGTCTTCGCGGATGACACTATATATAGTCTTAATACACGTTAAAATCTGAACAGTCAAAAATGAAATATTATACACTACAGTGCAAAAAATCTGCAGTATTAAGAAAAATAGTTTTCGGTGCCATAAAGCATAATTAGTTTCATATTTCATGTATAAATAAGAATTGAAGTGAATCGCATCTTTAAACATTTATCATAATGTCGATATGTGATCAATACAAAATCAATACTTTTATAGAATTACATACAGTTATTAATCGATTTTCTAATTTATATATACATTGCAGGGCGTAAAAAGAATATTTACGTTAACTTAACCGGCGTCGTTAGATCGCCCTTCTCAATGGGAATAATTAAAGTATATTACTTAATAACTTTAATTATTCGTGTTAAATATCATTTGTAACATATATGTTTATATGTCGAATAGCTTATCCCAAAATCTTTAAACCCTATCTAGAATCATGGAGGAGTGCCTCTGTCGATCATCTGTTCGGGAGACTTTTTACACCCTGCAAATAATTTGTTCTCTCTGTATTAGATTTCTTAGTTTTTTAGAAATGTCGTACATTGCCGTGCAAGCAACGTTTATCATTAGTAGCGTTTAGTCGATCTCACGATGTTTTAAAAACACATATTTGTTGTCAGTTTGACGGTGTTCAATGTTTTGCACGGCAGTGTACGGTTAGTATTTACTGTTTGTAAGCTATTTTTAGCTTCACATGACAACCTTTTAGGGTGACAAGTACTTATTTATTAAATTATAATCATGTTAGCGTATTTTGATGTTATATTATAAAATAATCTATAAATGTAGCTTATTATAACTCGTTTTAGTATAAGTAGGTAATCCGTATGTTTAAAAACAGTGCAATTATTATGAAAATGATATATCATTGGCAACTACACAGCTTTTTAAAGTTTATAGTTATATTGTTTCTTGTAATATTTTTATTAATGTAAGTAGTGATTAAATTGTGCTTTAGAAGTTCGATGCCATTAAGATAACTATTTGATGTTCGATGTTTGATTATAGTGAAAATGTTTTTATTATTTGGCTGCTGCGGTTTACGATTTAGAAAAATTTAAGAATTATTTATTATATTATTTTAATAGATAATTCTATTAATCGAAAAATTCTATACGCCCATTTTATATTGTAAGCAATAACCCAAACGTACTAAAATCCCTATATTTGTACTCGTATTACTATTTATAAATAAATCTTGTAGTTGGTCCCTTATTCATTGTTTTAAAGTCCTTACTACAACCGCGTATCGATTTTAGGTCACTGTGTTTCAGTCAGTTATAAATTAACTAACAGTTTTAAACCATACACTTAATGGTTTATATTGTAAAAAAGAGGAGTTAGCCCACTGTAATCCTTGTGTCCTCATAATTAAAAAATAAATTGACCATCGGATAGTTGAATCCATTCCACGAAATAAGCCCCTTGGCTGTGGCGCTAGTGTCTACGTGAAAGCACATTATTACATTGTTCCAAATTAGTTCCTGGATTCGCCACGGGACTTAATTCGTGGAACGAGTCTAAATTGTGGGTCCAGTGCCCGTCAGTTGAACTTTGGCATTGACAGACAGTTGACAGCCGGTAAGAATTGTCAATGTCAAGTTAGTTTTAAAACGAAACAAGTTAACGGGCGCATTTCAAACCAGACTTAGAGCGATTACAATGCGCTTCTTTTTACCTCCTCCCCTTGTTCGCAGTTGTCTGTTTCTATAGTTAAAAAAATATATATGTAAAAAAAAATGTTATTAGCTTCCCGGTGGTTAAAACTTACTAAAAATTATAATAAAACCATTTATTTCTGGCAACACGATACAAATATATACAGTTAAGTTTTTTCATTTTGTGCATCGTTGTCAACTCGTCCTAGGGATCGCGGAGCTTTGTGTGAATTCCGTAGTTTAAGAGTACGTTTTTAATTAATGTAAGACAACAAAGTAATACGCTGATGTAGTAAAGACGTTATGTGTCAAGTGGGGAACATACTGTGTGACATTCCGACTAGATGTAGAGCTCACTCACTCACTCACTCACTCACTCACTCACTCACTCACTCATTCACTCACTCCATTCTGTCACAAATGTGTGATATTTACTGTCTGTAGATTTTGCTTGAATAAAAATTGTATTCGTATGTTGTTGTTTCTTTTTCTGAAAGTATATAAATACTTATAGACAATTGAAGTGTTTGTTAGTAATGTCAAAGTAACAGATATTTACTAACTGAATGCATATAATATACGGCACTTACAAACAAACGACTTTTGAAAGTTTTGTCTGTCTGTTTTGGCTAATTTCCGAAAAGGCCTAGTTAGGCCTAAATTAGTTAATTTTGACGGTAATTTCGCTGGCAGATATATTAAGTGTTAACCTGTGCCCATAACAAGCAACATGACTTGGGTCCTCCCCTAATTAGGTACAAGACTCAAGTCGCATCGTATGCCCCCGTAGGTAACTCAGACGTGTAGGTGGAATGTCTCATATACCTGTAATATCACCGGCAACCACACTTTTCAAACTGGAACACATTTTTTTATTTATTACATTAACGCGAATGCATTACTGCTTGGCGGCAGAAATTGGTATGGTGGCAGTGCTAGCCCGGACGAAGCAGATCCCTTCATCATCAGCCCGTGTTTACCTACATCAAGAATCCTGTTCACAATAATTGTCCTTATCTTTTTGTTTTGTTTAAAAGTAATTTAAAAAAATAACTCATTTTTAGTAGATCATATTTATATCACTTCTATCTTCTAATCTTAACAAGGAATTCTGCCTGTGTAAGCTGTGGTTACCTTGAAGTGAGGACAAGAAGTATACTTTTACAATGATAGATAGATAGATAGATAGATAGATTAACTCTTTATTGTATACACCACAAAAATATTTTATAAAATATAAATAAAACATACATTAAAATATTAGGCACACAATGGACGGCATTATCACTAAAAGTGATCTCTTCCATGCAACCTTTTGTGTGTGTATCACTTGCTGGTAACCCTTAATAAATAAATAAGAATGTAACATATACTTTTTAGTTTGAGTGTAGTAACCAGTGGGTTAAAAAAATTTAAATGTAGCCATGATGAGATCTTAGCATGCCGTGGGTATATACAACATTACACGGTGGGCAACGAAGCACACATTTGGATAAATAATTAAGATCATTATGTATCGCTAATCGAGCCATGATTCCGTAATGAGCACGCGCACCGCTAAACGGAAGATCACGCATGCGCCGTGCATACATACATACATACATACTGAAATATACATACCAACTAAAACGCGGTTTTGCGATTGAGGGTAATTCACTCTTGCTTGTCGAGAGAAAGCGTTCAGTGGAAAGTTTTACAGGTGTTATGAGAAGTAACGATTGAGCAGACCATCTGAGTTTCTGTATTCGACTGTCCTCAGCTCAGTAGAAACTGCCTGTTGCGTGGGTTCAATTCCCACCCAGGACAAACAGTTTGTTCAGTGTCTGAGTTTTTTTTTTTTTTTTTTTTTTTTTTTTATGTAATACATTTACGGAACGAGTCGACGGCCCACCTGGTGTTAAGTGGTAACCTCGGCCCATAACAGCCGATGCGACTTGGGTCTTCCCATACTATTTATGACAAGACCCAAGTCGCATCGTATGCGCCCGTAAATGTGAGACGTGAAGGTGGAATGTCTCATGTGCCTGTAATTTCACCGGCAACCACACCTTTCAAACCGGAACACAGTAACGCGAATGCGTTACTGCTTGGCGGCAGAAAAGGGCATGGTGGCAGTACTTCCCCGGACGAACTTGGCGAGAGTTCTACTGCTCTTTATGTGATGTATGTAGATACAAAAACTATCTCGTTTATCAATTGTATAATTCAGGCTATGTCTTGGAGCTGTGTGAAATTTCCATTCTTTGTTTGATTGCATTTGACCACTGGCCATGTCAGCAATACGACTTTGGTCATCTACTTTAGTATGGGAATACCAAAGTCGCATCGAATGGCTCCGTCACCTTGAGACACTCCGTAGACAAGGACATCTGCAGACCCTCGAGATAAACAAATGATGCCGAATAGATACCTAGTTCACCTTGAATTATTATCACCTTTGGTAATTGTATTATAGAATAGCGCTGCACTGACACAAACTAGTTCAGTGCTGATGCTAAGACTGGGACCCTTTTGCCTGCGTGAGGTATGGTATCCGAATTCTATAATAATCTAATACTGTTTATGTTCCATGCTCTTTGTAGACAAATATATTTTCTTTCGGTTCTATTTTTTCACTGGATTTATCGATCCTATCGTGTCAAGCTCTGTCGAAAAGTGCAGGTTGCACTTTGCGTTTCCAAGTGGGTCGGATAATAAAAATTGACCCAATAAGATCTTCCAATTAGTCCACCCACACGTTACTGGATCGCGTGATCCAGTTACCCCATTAGCGTTATCCTATCCCTGCTTCCTGTCCGGTAATGTTTTCTCCAGACGCGGCCCAGACGCTGGATTACGTTACTACAAATGTAACGAACAATTGAGAGAATATCTCCACGGTATGGAAGCCTGTTCTCGTTAAGGCTTTAGTCTACCACAGGAGACCAATGATGATTGAGTCGCCAGTTTCCTCATGATTTATTCATCATCATTCAGTTATCGGAGGAGTCAGACTGGCCTGCTTGGTTAGATTAAACGTTCAGTTCAGTTCGATACTGGATGGGTGATCGATACTAAAATATATATTTTAAAATTTTCCCTTTTTAATTGTATTCCATTGTAAGAGGCGTAACCGTAAATGAACTTTAACGTTTGGTTTCCACAGTAGGTAAAGGCTCAGCCTATTGTGGAGACCGCCGAATTATCGTTGCGTCTTCTTCGTGGAATTTGTCGCTCCCAAGTTTATCTACTGAGTTAGGAAACAAAATAACAGCAATTGGCCAAAAAACAACTTGGAGCCTCGCGTGTTAAAGTAAGAGAATGTTATTCTGTTATTCAGAACCTTGGAAATAAGACGTCATGTTTGACTTTTCAAATCACCGGCAGCATTCAATCAGGAACATTTAGGCAGTCTTCTTCCCCATGGAGGGTTGGATAGGGTTTGAACAGGCATCAAACTTATCAATAAGTACGCGTGACCTTATGTTTTGAATAATATTGACGTTTCCAAGCCATTTCTTTATGAATTCTATGGATTAAAAGTTTTGACTTTGACTTTGTTGATACGCTGACTATAGTTTCCTGGACAATCCCTGCAGCCGGGTCTACTGCCATGTCAACCCCATAAACTATTTCCCCAGCATTGCTGGCTGCAACCAACCACGCATATTCGTGTCCAGCGGCCGCCACGTGATGTAAACCGTACACACGTCGGCACTCGCGTCGACTGCAGATAGTGGGCAGTGTACCGCGCGCCATCCACTCCTGCGCATCTTAACTTAACCGCTCCTTAAGTTACGTTAAGTGTTTCGACTGTGGTTGTGACTGGTGAAGTTATAGTAAGGGGTACGTGGTTTCCATATTTTATGACGATTTCAGCTTAAGTGTTTTGTCTCGTGTACTAAAGTCGTCAGGGGTAGGCAGGTCCTTTTAACTATATGAGGATTTCTAAATGAGTTAAGTACTTAGTATGGACGATGTTACCCGTAAAATTGGAAGGAATCAATCAATCAATCAAACAAACATTTTATTTGCTTAAAATAAGGGTAACAAAGGTCTTCTCTTACTACTAAAATGGTTTCAGCTTATTTTCACCACAGAGGCATGCAAAAATTACCTACAAAATAAAATAACAAATAATACTTACATTCAAACAATGATGTTCTGAAGGACTGAATGATGTTATTAATCACCCTTTTCGACTGGGCTCCCATGGCAGATTATGGTATAACTATCGCTTTTTGAAGAAGTATATATAGATACTTGGGAAGGTATAAGGAGTCTTGATAAATTGCAAACCTGAGGCTATAAAAAAGATACTTTGTGAAACGAATTAGTAAATACTTATCAAGTAAAATTCTGAGTGTAGCCTTGACTGCTTGAGGACTTCCTTAGGTAGCATTTAAAACAGCTCCTTCATAGTTAATTTTGAACTGTAACGTCTAATTCGAATTCTGTAAAATTATTAATATTTTTAAATTAATAAGACGTGAATAACTTTAGAACATTATTATCTTTTTTGCATTTCAGTATGTTTCGTAACATTGCATAGAATTATGCTTGTATCGTTTCCTACTAACAGTGGACTTTCAAATGAAAACTAGGCGAGGAAATCTAATAGTCTCACATACAGTAATGAAGTTTAAGTCGCCAAAGTAACATAAGTATTAATAATTGAAATAACACTAGTTATACAAGTCCAAACATTTGATTGTTTATCAATTTGATTTAGTACCTCCTCACTACGACATAGATAAACTTACTCGGGAGACAGATAACCTATCGATAGCTGAATGGCTTATTGTTCCGTGCTAGATATTATTAGATATTACTAGATATGTATTCCGATACCAATCAAATTATGTCAAACCACTGATATACCACAAGGTTTTTCTTAAAACCATAAAAATTTAATATATGAATGAAAATAATATGCATTTTGTAATGCTATTAAATCATGGCATGAACTAAACTAAAGGCTAGCTAAAATAGTCCCTTTTTATTAATCCTTACATTTACAGATTCATGTCATTAAATCTTAAAATTAACTGGTAAAACCTAAGGGTAACCAATATACAGGATGTCCGGTAATGAATGGATAATCTTGAAATGGGTCTTAGTAGAACTATTGGGCATTCGGAAAAAAATATCAAATAAAAAAAAAACCAAGTAGCATATAAAAAAAAATACAACAAAACATCGATATTATTTAAAAAATACATATCTTTGATACTACTTGGCACAAGCCAGTGTTGTTTTTTCGTCTGGCGTGTCTGTTACAATCGTTCGAACAGTTTACTGTAACTCCATATTGTTGGAAAGCCGCTGTAATGACAATTTTAGTTCAATTACTGAATACTTACGAGAAGATTGAAGTCACGATCATGTACAACATGTACCTATCTAGTCTGTCACACAATCAACATACTTGATTTCAGCTCTACACTTTATGTCAACTCAGTTACGGATACAAGAATATTACTTCTACCTCGTATATCCACTTCACCCCCTTACTTATAGTGGAGAAAAGTGTATCTATGCAGTATTAGTATCAATAAAGCACCAGTAATAGAGTCACTGAACATTGTAACACAAATAGAGGTACGTATATCTGAATATTCTACATCTATCTGATACACGTGTGTCGTCAAAAGTAAAGGTTTTATTGGCTGAAAATCAGCGCTGAGTATTTTCAGCATATGCTGAGCCATCCCCTTTTTCAGCAGAGGGCGCATAGGTACTCAACTATTTTTTCTGCTTGTTTCTATGTTTGTGCTGAAATAATATATTTTTTCCTATCTGTCTATATATTAATAACGTTATACCAAAAGGGCATGTTAATTTATTTCAAAAAGTAGAAAAAAGTGGTGGCGGCCATATTCATAGTCGCGACTGCTTCCTTTGACTGGCCTCACAGATCGGTTGGTATTAACTACTTCGATACCCACCCCAGGACACATTTTTGATGTTTTTTTTCTGTCTGGGTGTTAATATAATTATTCTAACGTATTTAAAAAAAAGGATACAAATATTCTATCAGTTCTCTCATTATAGTTCAAGCTTGCTTAGTTTGAGGCTAGATGGCGCTATGTGAAATATCTCCCGACATTTGCGTTGCAGAAGGTGCCACTGTTTTAGCGGATGCAATGCACATAATATAGGATCACCCTTACCTACTCAGTCCTTGCATATGCAAATGTGCCTTAATACAATAGATAAACGATTCTTGCTAATGAATTCATTACGCGTGCAACCCTGAAACGTGCAAACATATTCCTATACCTATGTATCACCTGTTGGTAAGTGGTTAGCGAGCCAACCATATTGCAGTTTACACAGACCTTGAATTTTCATTTTATTCTTCATTTATTCCAATGTATCTCGTAGTGTCTTAAAGGCTATTACTTGGACTGAGAAATTGCACGGGACATTATACTAGACTGATTTTCGATTCAACCATTACCATGGTGCGGGTAGTTACATGAAACGCTTAAAATGTGTGTGATATTAAATTAGTATTAAATATTTTGCCATATAGTGATAATTGATGTGAAAGTCAAAGTCAAAAACGTTATTTCCATAAAATTCATAAAGAAATGGCTTGGAAACGTCAATATTCAAAACATAAGGTCACCCGTACTTACCGCTAAGTTTAACGCCTGTTCAAACCATATCCGACCCTCCATGGGGAGAACAGTCAAGAAACCCCTAAAGTATGTCCAAAATAATCAATCCTTCCTTAATTTTTATGAAGAAACAGGAAAAGAGTTATGGAGTGCTATATAAGCGGGCGGTATTTAACTAGTTTTACTGAATACCTTGACCCTAACAATTAATAGTAAAAAAGTAGTTATATTGGTATAGATTAGGTATATACGAAAACAAAAATTTTTCGTTTACAAATTGTTTTTCCATTAAAGGTAAGTACTTAATAAAAAAAAATGATTTAATAACTACTTTTTTTTTATAACTTCCTTGCCAAAACCAGTAGAACTCAAGCCAAGTTCATCTGGGGAAGTACTGCCACCATGCCCATTTCTACCACCAAGCAGTAACACATTCGCGTTACTGGGTTCCGGTCTGAAAGGTGTGGTTGCCGGTGAAATTACGGGCACATGAGACATTCCACCTATGTGTCTCAGAGTTACGGACGCATTCGATGCGACTTGGATCTTGTCGTACCTAGAAGGGGAGGACTCAATGACTCATCGGTTATTATGGGCAGAGGTTACCAGGTGGGCCATCAGCTCGTTCCGTAACTGTATCACATAAAAACCCATTTATTTTGGTACGTATTACCAAAATTTGTTGACTCTGCTATGATAAACAGGTATGTACTGTTTGTGGTCATACCGTTAAATTACCAATAATTACTGATCGATTGAATTACTCCGTAATTTGCTCAAAAACTCGTTAGCTATCGGCTAATTGATGAGTTTTAGAAGAACGCTTCTTTACTACAGTGATAAAGGTTTTGAGTGCAAGTAAATAAGTCGTGTATTTTTAATGTTATGTGAAATAATACTGTGTTAATAATAAATACGTATATTTACTATGAAACTAAAACTTTTGCATATATATTTGCTGGTTGTTAGAGTACAGAACGCTCATAAGACAATTCTTGAAGAAGAGATTAGTATTTTTATAGTAATCCGATAAAAAAATTCGTTTCCAAAGGAACAAACAATAAATCCAAAAACTAAAGAAGATCGTTTCTTACTTAAAAATAATTAAATGTTTAGGTACTTCAATAAGATAACAATAATTTGGATACGATATCGCATTTAAGTTCATCGCATTACTTTGAATCCGCTTTGAGCAGAATGCATTCAATCTGTGTGAATTAAAGTTTTATTATTTCCCGATTAATATTGAAGGTGTTTATAGAAGGAAAGAGCAATAGTCAAGCACGAGTCCGTCTAGCGCTTGAAGGATTCTCAACCGAATAGAATCACTTTTCAATATATATTGATTGTGCCAAAATTCTTATAAAATATTATATAATTAATAATTAATAAATAAATATTGGTGGACATTTCACACACCATCTAGCCCCAAAGCAAACTAAGCATAGCTTGTATCATGGGAACCAGACAACTGATATAATACTTAATACTTTTTGTAAATACATACATATAATACATAACACCCAGAAACAGAACAAAAATCTATGTTGTCACACAAAAGTTTATCCTGAATGGGAATCGAACCCACGACCTACAGCGCAAAAGGGTTACTACCAACTGAGCTGTGAGGCCAGTATATAGGTACGCGTTTTAGTTCTGAAATAATACAATCAAAAGTACTTACTGTACCTAACTACTTTAGCTCTAGCTCTTGCGACTTCGTTTACATTGTTATTATATCTGTGTTCCGTCATTGCAGCGAGATACTATATATATATATATATATATATATATATATATATATATTTAAAATAATCTATATAATATAAAATATATATTTAAAATCATTATAATTCGTCTGTAACATGACCTGCAAAGCGGGCGTCCTGGGATACACATTCTGCCAGGCGGGGTGTGTATCTACTGTGTTGACCATATCTATATTTGTTTGAACTGTCCTGGATGTTTGTGTGTTCAAGTGATTCGTTGTCTGCTTGTTCAAATGTTTTTACTGTTATATATAAATGTGAACCGTTTTCCTATTAGAGATCCGGAACCCACATCAATAGAATTTTATTAATAACTATAAAACCAGTTTCCGAATTAAATTGAAAGCTATTACGAAATATCATCACTAAAAATATGTGACACAATAGTGGAGGCATTTAGATATCTACTCGTGTAGTCAAAAATTAATTTAAAATAATCAAAATGACGGAAATCCCGTGTTGCAATTCCAAAAGAGATGGCCTCTTCTCTTGGTTTTTTAATTTGGATCTGTTTCTGTACGGTGTGTTCGGTGCAGCGGTACTCATCTTGTTCATCTTATATGTGGTCCTGCCGCAGCTTCAGTGAGGTGAACTATATGTTTTATATATCCTATCAAAGGTTGTGGTTCAATATCTAACTGTACACAGTAGGGAGAGCGCTGTGCGCGCACCAATTAGGTAGTATTTACCTTGAAAACAAAATTTTAGCAATAGCCTTCTCAAAACGGTGAAAGAAAACATCTGGAGGAAACTGGCAGGACTTAGAAATCTGTAATTTCGAGGTGAAGGCCTTTTCATAAGCTCATATCGGTGTTTGGGTGCTCAGAGGGCGTACAACATCAAGACTATTTGGATAATCAATAAAAATACAATGTTTATTTGTGTGAAACTTTTTGCTGTGTACCTGAGTCCTGCCACCTGTGACATATGGCAGGCTAAAGCAGGGTATGAGTTTGTACTAATCGTTGTTAATTACACACACACACACACACACAAACACACACACACACACACACACACACACAACACAACACTCACACACACACACACGCACGCACGCACGCACACGCACAGAAAATATTTTATTACATTCATGCTTTAAATGGGTAGAAGAAATATCTGAACACATAGATTAATTCATATTTACAATGGCTATCTTACGGTATCTATCTGATGTACACAGCGCGGATTAGCGGAAAATATCTTTTAAGGATGGGAGATAAGAAACTCCTTTTGTATTGAAATTTTAACCTTATGATTCGGTCGTAAGGTTGAAAAATTCAGCTGAGATGAGCTTGACCAATCTTAGCTAAGGGTGACTAATTATTAACATATTGATATAGCTTTAAATGGAGGCACAGTAGTGCGAAGACTCGACTATACTCAGACAGCCAAAAATTAGGAGATATACCCCCAGAAGAAAAAAATAATTTATGTATTATTTTACTAATTAAATACGGGTTTTAACGTTTGTAACCAAGGTAGAGCAGTATTTTTAATATTTATTTATTACGCCGAATATCTTAACTACTAACGTAATGAGAATTTAAAAAAGCTGTCACGGATATGATTTATGGTTAACACACCAATAGAATGAATGTTGATCTATTTTTAAGATTGAATCATTCGATTGACAGTTTCTAACACACCATATCAAATTGGTCTCTCTTGGCTTTTCCCTGCATCGCATTCCCCACTGTCTGAACGTTTCTTGTACACTTTCATTTCGTTTCCCTGTTCCAAAGCTGTTACACCAGCCGATCAGTATGGTAAAACTATCGAATAAAAACGATTACTAGTTCGCGGTTACAAAAGCCGACATCAGGAATAACAAATATTATAAAGGCGAATGTTTGTTTGTGTATGTTACTGTTTCAAGCTCAAACGGCTGAACGTTACTGGACGAAATTTGGTACCAGGATAGCTTATATCCTTTTTTATGCGATATTTGTGACGGAATGTGACAGCCCACCTGATGTTAAGTGGTAACTGTCGCCCATAGACAACAGCAATACGACTCAAGCCTTCTCCATCAAAGTCGAGATGACTCAAGTTGCATTGCGTTGCATTCATCACCCCGAGACGGGGATGTTACGTCTCCCCCCCACAACATAGGCTACTTTTGATCCTTGAAAAGTGCACTGTACCCGTGGGATGATCAAATATTTTCAAACTTATTCACTGCGGAGTACAGCTAGTCGATCAATAAAAAAATAATAGCGTACATATGAGGTAACTGAACCTGCGAACATAATAACGTATCAACTATATCTAGAAGTGGCAAAAAATATTCAATGTCAACTTTTTAGGGTTACCTATGAACCAGATAAAACTATTTTTAATATAACAAAATGACTATATGACATTTTTTAGGGGAATCCTTTTCATACTAAAAGTATCTAAAGTAAATAAGTTAAAAAATTAAAAAAAAAGTTAAAAATAACTAAGTAAAAAAAAAACTAAAAACTACTACTAAGTTACTTAAACTTTTTTTTGTTACTTAAAGTTTTAACTAAGTTCTAACTCAAGACTGAACATAAGTCATATATTGCATCGATTTCCATAATAAGTGTGATTTGACGTTTCCACTGACCCGCTATTATTTTATTTTCAGTAATTTTTAATTGTTTTTTATTATTTTTAACATCTCCTTTATAATGTTGTATAATTAATGTATTTCGATATCGTTGTGTTCGGTTGCCTGGTTGGAAAATGCGGGTTGGAGCAAAAAATTCCAAGAAATTTTATTTAAGTATCTATTCTGGGTCTACCTACTCGTCATTTCTAATGCGTCATTTTATCATCTTTATCAATACTAAGAACCTTAGACTAAGTGTGTTTCTTTGAAAAATTTTTCATGAAAAAACTTTGCTTTCAATCTTTTAAAAACCTCTTCAAATGCCAATTAGTTGATAACCGATTACTTAAATATAAAATTATGTATATACATTTTAAAATGAAGGACCTACCTATATAAAAGTCTGATTACCAATAACATACATACCTTATTAAACGTAATAATTAGGAAAGAAAACAAACTTGATAGCTCACATGTTCTGACCATTGTACCAGCAAGCACCAGCGTCCAATGTTATCAACAGTCTACTCTGTAAGTAATAGCGAGAGTTGTACCTTAGTCTGGCGGACGTATTGATGTACAATCAGTTTTCAACCCTGGTTCTTCTTCTTCGAGTCACCGGTTCTGTCGAACCAGTGTGGTGAAAGGATTGTAAGTGCGCCTCAAAGAGGCTCCTTTCCTGCACTCGACACATGTCTTCTAATTTTTAGTTCTAGGACATGTCGGTTTCCTCACGATGTTTTCCTTCACCGTTTTGAGAACGTGGTATTGCGCACATAAATCTTTCAATCGAAAAACTCATAGGTGCACGTCGGGATTTGAACCGGCGACCTCCGGATTGAAACTCAGTGGTCAGTACCGCTAGACCACCACGCTGGTGAACTAAACTCACAATCGCGCTGTGGACAACTCACACTTGGCCAACTTTTTGTTAGCCGATTCAGTGACGTAATTAATGTAAACAAAAAATCCTCTGCACTGTGTGAAAATTAATAATACGATAATCTTATAGTAAACAGTTTAGTAAGCGCGGGTAGCCTCGGCTCTCAGTGTGTGCTTAGCCTTACAGTGCGCAGGAGATCACACATTACACCGATACCTATTTTATTGTGAGTACAACAAAATTTTGTTCCCAATTTTTTTCTTTGTAAACAAACTCTAGGTATTATACATAATTTATATTAATATATAAACCCTGCTAGGCAGTGGCGTAACTATACCATCTGGGGCCCGTGGAAAATTCTTTTTGATGGGGCCCTATCAGTAAAAATGTGAGCCGTCACGGGACGCCTGGCAGATGTGAAACATCGACATTATTTTGTAAAAGTAATATGCAACGCATGCCATGGCGACGCGTCGCCACGGCATGCTTTGCATATGCCAGAAATCGGTTTTACGTGCGGCTATAGATGTTTCACATCAAAATCGTCTATCAGTAAAAAAAAAAAAAGACTTTTCAAGTAAAATAAAATACTCAGGTACAATGTACAAAAAAAAATCTGAGCTCGCGTCCTCTTGGGCCGGGGCCCTCTTGGTTCGGGGGCCCGTGGCATTTTGCCAGCCCTGTCACCCTATTGTTACGCCACTGCTGCTAGGGAACAACAATGGTGATAGGTATTAGGTGACTACATGTTATATGTGTGTTTTCTATTAGACATAATTTTTCGAAATAAATTTAAATTAAGTACCTCGATAAAAAGTTACATTGAATTAATTGTTAGGTACAACATTATATAATTAATTATTTATTTTTTGTTTATAAATAAATAAAATAATTAATTTTAATAATTGTCATCAAACAACTAATGCAGCGAATGGTATTCGCCATTTTCTATCAGATATTTATACTGCATTTGGGTTTATTGACTTGGTAATACTTAAACTCCTTATCTGTCCATTTTGTCTAACGGGGGAAAATGATAGGGTCAAGTTGACTCATCTTTTGAAATTTACATAACATCATCTACAATTTCATCTCACTTGAGATGCAGGCGCGTGACGTCACTACTTTACTTCATCTCACTTGATGTAGTCAGGGGTGTGTCAGGGGTAAAAAAAACTTCTTCTAAAGGCAAGGGTTAAAATTAAAGTTATACAGCAGAATCAGAAACTAGATAAATAGTAACTAAACTCCAAGCAGACGTACTTTTACGATTTACAAATACTTACATATAAAAGTGTTCATTGCGTTTGCATAAAAAATATGACATTATAAATTAAAACAAAAAAAAAATAAGACATTTTATAAATAAATTCTTCCAATTATTGCACAATAATATTAAATATGTACCAATTTAGTAGCTTGCACACAACAGCAAGGTTTAATCATAATGTGATAGCATCCTTGTGTGCAGTGAAACATAGAAATATATTCTATTTCAAAGTCCTAGAACTCAATTTTATATAGGTACAATTGAAAAAATACACTGCTCTTCGAGCCGGTTCTTGGAACCTAAAGCAAAAAAAACAAAGGTTTATGTTTATGCATAACCAAACAGTAGTCTCAGGATCGCTTTTGAATCCGAAGCATGAATCACTAATTAATTAATTACAGTCTCCTTTTACGTAGACAAGTGTCACATTGTTCTAGAATCATAATCGAAAATTTCAACTTAACTTTATTTTCATTGAATTGATAACGAAATTGAAAATATGAGTTACATCAAATGTTACACGCATAATTCTTTTTGAGTTTGGCGCTTATTAAAATTCTATCAGATGCATTATAAGAAAAACAGTCAAGAAACCCCCGAAGGAGGGTTTTATTTCTATTCTCAAACATACCTACATTACCAACATTCTTCGATTCAAGCTACGTTTCACTAACATTTTGTGAATACGCATTACATTTTGATAACATTTCGAACGCTAAAGATTATGGAGTGGCTTCTCATCTCAGTTGATAGTAGCTCCTTCTTGCTCCTTCTGTGTTCTCTTCTGTTCATGGGTACGATACCTACCCTGGACAAACATGTGTTAATTATGTGTATATATTTACAAAAAATAATTTCCTATCAGTTATTTGGGCTAGAGGTTGAAATGGCTCCAATTTGTTTATTTCTTGACAATCGGTAAAATATTATGTTGGTTATTGTATTTCTTTATTCTTTAAAATGTGTCAAATTATGTTTCTAGCAAATAAACAACTTTTTCTTTGTCTTTCTTTTCTTTTTCTTTCTTTCTTTAAGATATTTCGTATGTCGTGGAGAGAGAGCAGGCTATATAGTTGTATCATTTAAATAATCATTAACAGTATAGTATTCTTTACAAAACTAATCTTAATAGTTGATACCATCAGATTGGAGGCTTGATAGCCGGATGTATATTATAATAATGTAGATAATTTCCCATCAAAGATCCATTGACTTTTTTACTGACAAAATCACAAAAGTGTTTATCTTTTATTGGGTTAAATGATTACATATTAAAAACCGCACCGCAACGATTACTCTTTGTGAAATAACAAAGGCATATGGGCTCTTAACATCTCGGATTGGGCCCTAACGGTAATCATTTAGTTCGTCCGGGGAAGTACTGCCACCTTGCCCTTTTCTGCCGCCAAGCAGTAACGCATTCGCGTTACTGTGTTCCGGTTTGAAAGGTGTGGTTGCCGGAGAAATTACAGGCACATGAGACATTCCACCTACACGTCTCACTTTTACGGGCGCATACGATGCGACTTGGGTCTTGTCACACCTAGTAGGGGAGGACCCAAGTCGTATCGGTTGTTATGGGCAGAGGTTACCACTTAACACCAGGTGGGCCGTTGGCTCGTTCCGTAAATGTATTACATAAAAAAAAAACATAGTCTACCTTGAATTATTCTTACTAGAATCTTTTTGAAATTGGCCTAAATTAAAAGATCTTTATGACTTGTATCTTCTTAAAACTGGCGTGTTGGCCCTACAGCGGCGATATTGATGTCTCGTACGGGCAATCATCTGTAGGTACTATCTGATAGTTGATAAAATAATTGACATGTTTCAACAAAGGTTAAATCAGGCATTCTTTTATGGCATGTGTTTATTGGTTAGAAGGTTTGGCGTCATTATGTGGTTATTTTGCTGACTACCTACTTATAACACCAACAGCCGACTGCTCTCAACAATCTGTTATAATTTATACAGTTATTAATCTGATATAATAAACAAATTTCCAAATTATTACAAAAATTACATAGGGCGGCCACCTACCCGATGGACTGATGACATAGTCAGGATCGCAGGAAATCCGTGGATGCAGGTGGCTCAACACCGTTCAGAATGGAAATCTTTGGGGGAGGCCTATGTTCAGCAGTGGACTTTTACCCGCTGATATGATGATGATGATGATGATGACAAAAATCACTTACTTTTGTTAACTCACCAGCATTTAAATTGCAAATTAAAAGCAAATTAACTGGAAATGTCTGTTTGTGTGTTTTATCAATAAAATTATTGAAATTGTCATGACAATCCGATTATTCTATTAGTTGATAATATTTCTATACTTATGAAGGTGTTATCTACCGACTTCTAAATCAATTAAATTGTATTTATTTTTTGTTTGTTACCTTATATCTCCGTCATTATATAAAATAATATGTTATATAAACCGATTTAGATAATATTTTTATTGAAAAGGATATACTTTCATACTGGTCCCACAGAAAATTCATAAATAACGGTTCAGTAGGTTGGTTTATAAATCAAAATAACAAAAAAAAGTATGTCATCCAAGTGATATAACGAGGAATCATTTTCGTTTTTTGGTGATAAAGTTGATTTTATCGTTTTGTTGCGCCAAATAATTATGTATCATTAGAACCTCTTCCTGTTACCGAAGATTTGCAGTGAACGATCATAAAACGAGAGGTAATCTTATTTTTCATGTATTCCAGGTGGCGACTATGAGATAAACGATGGCCTATTCGAACAACCCGCACCGCAAAATCAAAGGACTCACATCTCCCGAAATCAGAACTGATGACACAATACCGTTCTTTGACGAAGTTATCACAACTCAACCCGAAAGGCACGAACCTACAAAACCAGAAGTACCTCAAAAAGATGACGCTACTATTGCCTTGGAACCTACAGTATTAGACAATACCTATACACATAACGCTATAGTGAAACCAAAAAGACTGAACTGCGATAGGGTTGAAGATAACAAAATTCACGCTTCTGATCTTGGAGAAGTACACACATCGCCAAACAATGATACTATAGTAGTGAACACCCCTGAAGGCACTTTGTATATAACTCTAGAGCCAGATTTGTCTAAATCAAAACCTGCTAGCCCCACGGAGTCTAATGTTATCAGTGCTAGCACGGAGTTAACTGACCCAAGTTCAAGTACGTCAAACACTTTTCGAATGGAGTCAAAAAGTCCCGCTGAGGACTCTGATGAGCTGATACAGAACGAAAGAGATGTGGAAATGAGGAAAATGGGTTTGAGAAGGAACTCTATATCGATGCCGATGTTGCAAAACCTGGAGTCGGAAGTTTTAAAGCAGTACATGAATAATCCACAAGAAGGGGTGAGTTGCTACAATATCATAAATATCGCAAATTTAATACATCATTATATCATTGTGACTCACAGCTTCATTCTTAGCAGTATCATCAGTATCTCACATATTGTATTTCACTTGTCACAATTGAAAAAAAGAATACACCGTTATCCTGACACGTGATCATAAATGCCTCATGTGTCTGTAATTTCACCGGCACCCATACCTTCAAACCGGAATACAGCAATATAATCACACTGTTGCTTGGCGGCAGAAATGGGTAGGAAACACAGAAATACAAGCAAACATTTTTCATTTTCGCTTGGCGGCAGAAATAGGTAGTTATGGTAGTCCTTATCACTTTTCCGAAATATATTTATAGAAATATTTTTATATATAATGCTTTCTGCTAAGGATTTAATCCCTTCTCATTCATATCGTCATCTCGAATCATATGATTAGGCAAAAATATTAATAATTGCAGTGTTTCTTCTGATTATCTATTCCAATCGATACTACTCATATTGCTCTTATACTCTGTGGGCACTCATAAAAACTTTGGTGTAGGTATAACAGATAAAAACTAACTTAATTATCACATATTGCATTAAAATTTGACTTATACTTATTCCAACTGTCGATTTCAATAGGCCGTGAGAGATGCAGACGACAAATTATGTAAATTTATGTTAGTGATAATCTTAACGCAAACAACTTTAGCCAAGTAAATATACACTCATATCCAATTAATTAAGACATCATTACAATATAATATCAAGATGGAATGAAAATAGTGCTTATAAATCTTCCTTCTCTAGAGACTGATGTACTTTCTCTAGATATTTCTGACAGAAGCGGGCGATTCGGTAGTGAAGTGAAGTGCTGTGTTATTCATAATTTAAATTAATAGTTTATTTAAGTTCTTAATTAGACGTGTGATTTACGATGTTGTGCTATAGAATTATTGTGGTTGTACTTGTAACATAGATAATTATATAGTTCAAATTACCAGCCACTATTACATCAATAGACATATTTTACGAATATATTTGCAAGATTTTAAAATTTGCTATCTTTTATCGTTATCAAAGCTGCTAGAGATTGGTGCAAATTTGATAATAAATAGAAAACAAGAGATATGATATTTATTCCTTGTTTTTTAGTCGCTACCAATAACTAACAAGAAACAGTTCATGTTCGTCGAACAACTAAAAAGTGAAGGAATATCTAGTGCCTAATAAATCAAGATAAGTGATCTCAGTCATAATGCGGAAAAATTAGTACGTCCTTGAATTAGGCTTCTCTAATCTTACAGTGTTCTTTGTTAGAGATAAATATGTGAATTAACGAAGAATGAAAACGAGACATTAAAAGATAAAACAGTGTTAACAGTTGCTTCTATTCATGCTTGTAGTGTGTGACACATAATGAGAATTAGAAAAAAACCGGATCTACGGGTCACTATCCCGACTTATCCTCATGATTACGTGGAGATGCCCCCAGAAGTGAGGAGATTGACTGCATCATTACCCAGCCCGATAGCAGAAAACACCGAACATGGGAAATATAATTTCCGAGATCCTGCCAACCATCATGATGTTGAAAAAGATAATAATCTTAAAGGGTACGAAAAAGCTAATGGAAATCACAGTAGAAAAACCAAATGTCACAGTCCAGGTAAAGTGCAGTTTCAAGAATACGATCCTTCGGAATTTAACAAAATCCCAAACGCAGTCAAAATAGACAAATCTAAAAACTTTTACTTAGGATCACCATTGCCTAATTATGAAGACAGATCTCGTACACCAGAAGTAAAAATTGTTGGCCCTGAAGATCAGATTGATGGTACAGAGGAGTTTCATGGTGGAGGCAGCCCCATTGTTACTAGAAAGATATCAAGGAGTTCCATGTCAGTTCCCAGGGACCTCCAGTATAGAGATTGGTCCAAGAAGCAGGATCAGTTGAAAGTAAGTGCCATTTCTGTTAACACTTTTGTTTGGGTTGCCTCAAAAAGCATATGAAAGGGTAAGCAGATCCAGAATTGTATTTATTTCACTGTGGATTAAACTAGTCGGAACATAGACAACTTCCCTGGCGAAGTATGCTCGAGGGTTGCAAGTTCTATTGTCGTATCGGATCAAATGAGATGTTCGAAACTTTGTGTGAGAAGGTGTACAATTAAAGCGTACCAAAGTTAATTTTCTTATAATAATGTAATATAGAACACCAATAGTAGGTATAGCGTTGTTTCGCAACCAGCAACTCGCACTGAAACATGTCTGACCGCGACTTAACTAAATTGCCTAGACATCCTGTCTGGAGACCATAAGGCGTCTCTCTCCTGTTTTAGTCCAAGGTCAAATGAGGAAAAAAAAATATATTTTTTCGTTTTACTAGTAGCTAGTAGGAAAAAATCCCCTATCACTCTCTTGGTCGCGGTTACTCGATGTTTTCTGCGTTCTGAATAGAAAAGCTTTCTTACTATCAAAAAATTATATAAAATTACAGACAAAAAATAATTAACCAAAAATCCTTTAATCAAGTCTTATTAAAAAATATTTAAGTACGTAGTTATTCTCTTCTAGAGAGTCCCAATTTTGTCGAAACTGTTAGAAAACCTTTGGAACATTTGCCTATGCCTTTTGCTGATTTGTATATTATTATGTAGGTACTGACATTGCTCAATATTTTTACTTACAACTTCAATATTTTGCTCAGTACCCGTGTATTATAATCTTTTATACTTCTGTATAAAAAACAATATCTAGGCTATCATCCAAACAAAACCTTAATCCGATTCTAGAATACATTTACCAAGTTTGGTCCTAATTCTAGCGATTAATCTACTGCAGTCTCTGTCACATACATACAAAGAAGTAATTATTTGATAGGTAAACAGATAGCATAACTTTTGAGTGAAAGACACTTTGAATCTTTTTAGAGTTCGTTTATTTGGTACACTGCCACAATTTCCTAAAGGAAAATTTACTTAAGTGTCCATTAAAAATGTGACAGTGTGGTCACAGCGGCGTCCTACTCGTGTGTCCTATTTGCCTACATTCAATCATTGTCCGTGATCTTATATCCATGCCAGATTTAGTGCCACTACTTCTCAGTTAAAATATAGCTTGGGCAAATGAATCAAGTTCATTATCTTTTTCTCTTAATTCGTAATTTTCTTTTGTCAATAATATTGAACAATGAATAACGGAAAACGTCCGAATATGTTCGCTCATAAATTTGAATATCGTTCGCCGCTTTGGATAGAGTCAGACTCTGACGTCAGCAAGAGTTCCGGAGACCAGCACGGAGGTCTCTGCACGAACAGCGATGACAGCGTCCAGTGTCAAGGCAGCACGGACAGTTCCACCAGCATCAACAACTATCTGGATTCTAAGGTGTGTTTTCTGTGGCTGGCCATCTAGATTCTTCAAATGCACTGAATGTAACCTGGTTCTGTAGACCAGTGAGGCTTTTGTACTGCAACATTGGGGACCACATTCAGTATTTTTCATATTACCAAGCATCTGAATTTACAATTGTAAATTTGTAATTTATCCTTTCATTATTGCATTCAACAAATATTTGTAGATATTAGTATTGAGTACAGAGTATCTTAAAGCAAGCTGTGTTCGCTCCAAGCAGGTTGTACTTACAACTACACTTTAGAATTATGTATGCCTTATCAGTTTATTGAACCCAAAAAAGATCAACTAAATTGATAAAATTTATAAAAAGTATCAATAAATAATATTTTGTAATATTAGCAAGTCAGTTTATAGAACTTTATTTATCAAAAAAGGTCACTTACATGATAATAAAACAAATCATTAATTACGATAACTTAATTGCGTCGTTCAAGGTATGTTGCTAATTATAATTTTAGTTTTACCCATCCCAATATTTAAGTAATATATAATAGGTGCTACTTAATATTAGTAAATAGCTCTGTTATGCTTCACCTCAGAAAAGAGGCCCTCGTAGTTACAAACTTCCTATCTTACATACACAATGTATGAAATCAATATAGACTTGTATTATTATAACTTATAAGTAGCTTCCTGATTATAAAAGTGCGAAGTCCAACTGTAGATACCCAATAGAGTATATAATTAGTTTAATTAAATATAACACGAGAGAACTAACCGGGTTGTTTGCTGTCACTAATCAGAATATTAATGACAGGTGTGTGTTGACACACATTACTGGAAAGTGCTATTAATAACTCAAATATTCTCATGTGTACACTTAAAATATCCATAAAATCCTTGATTATTTTCAATAAATCTTTCACTTCAGTACCATTAGTTAATTTATAATAAAAGGTCCAACAATTTAGTTATTCTGCACGGTTGTTGTACATTTTATTTATTTTACTTACAAATCACTAGGAACCTTTAATTTATTGGTGAGCGTTTATCAAAGACAGTTGGAACAAAGTATAAAAAAAAAATGTTTGTTTTTATATTTGGTGTATATACTTATGCCAACAACGATATAATTAACAAGTATATAGGTATTCCTTTTCCCGAAGTTGCGAACAATATACTTTTCGAGTAAGTTGTCATTGCGAAAAATGATTTAATGGCAAAATTTGTTTTATTATAATTGCCCGTTTATTTTAATATTTTATGACGTTCGTAAGTGACTATACATCATACAAAAATAAATACATAATCTATCTGTTTTTATAGGGTTTATCAAATATTACCTACATGTAATTATGTGAAATGTAGCGGCCGTAAATAGGCAGACAAACTCTTACAACTTAGGGATGCAAGTATTCATAGGTGTAAGTTCAAGAGCAGTAGAACTCACGCCAAGTTCGTCCGGGGAAGTACTGCCACCATGCCCATTTCTGCCGCCAAGCAGTGAAGCATTCGCATTACTGTGTTCCGGTTTGAAAGGTGTCGTTTCCGGTGAAATAACAGGCACATGAGACATTCCACCTTCACGTCTCACAGTTACGGGCGCATACGATGCGACTTGGGTCTTGTCGTACCTAGTAGGGGAGGACCCAAGTCGCATCAGTTGTTATGGGCCGAGGTTACCACTTAACACCAGGTGGGCCGTCGGCTCGTTCCGTAACTGTATTATATAAAAAAAGAAACTAAGTCTAAATATTTATATAGATACTTGTAACGCCATCTGTGCAAAATAGCCACTCGTTGAGCCTATAAAGGCATTTTATGAGCAATGTTACTGGACTGGAGACAGATCATTTCTATCAGGCGCTATGCTTTACACGCAAAACATGAATTATCATATAGAGAGAATTATATTTTTAATATAAAAAAACCCACAATCGACTAACTAAAGCTTGGACATCATTTTGAATTGACAAGATGACTTTGGTGGTTTGTGTAACTGAGAAATATAGTGCAGTTATTTAGACTAACAGTGATTGGTCATAATCCAAATCGCTAAATCTTTTAACATGGCTGTCACGTTTATATTATACATTTATAGTACATAATCAATAATATATATTAATTATAATATATTACATTAATGACCCTAGATTCATAAATTTCTTCATAAAAAAAAAAACTTAATTATATCTTTGGGCTTAGCATATAATTCCATTACAAAATAAACAAATATATTTATTGCTTAACACGGGTCATGTGGTATTTAATATTAATATAAATATATACATTTAACATTAAAAAACCACTTAGTATCTATTTTTTATATTAATCTTTCAAGTGCTCAGAAACAAGTTAGTCATCAAATGAAACACAAATCGAAAGTTATGGGTACATATTTTGTTTTGTGACAATTTTTAAATTCGTACCTATTTGTCATACCTGGATGAGACTCAAGCCAGACGTTTCCGCCGCCCCCGGCCAATAATTAACTAATTAATTGGTTAATTTAATTCATTGGTGCATAAACGAGCACCGCTGGTGCACTAAACATGATATTACAGTTCCCACAGATGCATTTTATACGTAAAGTGGATTTTGAGTGCATTCCTCTGACGAAGGTGAGAAAGATATTATGTGATAATGTAACAAAATATTAATCTTTTATTCTTAACATTCCAAGATTTACTTTGTCCTTAATAGTGTAACGCGTTGGTAAACTATATGATTTTAATATATTATAAGCTATCGCATGAGATGTAACATCCCCGTCTCGGGGTGATGGACGTAACGCAATGCGACTTGAGTCATCTCGTACTTTGGTGGTAAAATACAGAGAAATAAAATAAGGGCCAAAAGAATAAAACACAGAGAAATATTAAGTTAACCCAAATAAATATTAACAAAAACACTTTGCTGCACAGTAATTAATTACTACATTGAAATAGGTAGTAGTTATATCAAGTTCATTAACGGGTCTCGCGTGAAGGTACCGCTACATATAATCTATACAAAATACATACATTTAGGCAACAGTAGTATCATCCGTTTGTTTGTAGTTGTAATGTTATGTGTACAATGATAAAATTGTGTGTCAGGATTGTGTGGAGACGCGAACCGGCTGTGTGTTACATTTAATTAGTGTATGTGTGTGATGCAGTCCGTGCCACTGAAAATACCCGAGGTATGTTAAAGAGAATTTATGTTTCCCCGATACAGGCCAGGCCTAGTGGGGACCCTCCATTAATTCTTCGTACGTAAAATACTGGATATGTATTCTTTATTTGTATAAAATGCGTCAAATTATGTTCTTGTTTATAAACAACTTTTCATACAAATTCACACATTTCACCCGAAGGGATAAGTACGCCTCTTACACCATTGTGCATAATACCAGAGTTTTATTTAACGCACTCTTTTTGATTGATTATTGGGATTATTTATCGCGATAATTTAGACGTCAGCTACCTGACCTCATCTTTCCCACGTCTTTCTAATAAGATTTCTATATTCGAACGGTCTTCCATGCTGTAGATCATGCGTTCGATTCCCACCCAAGACAAACATTTGTGTGACGAATGGGTGTCAATATGTTTTACATACATGGACAAAAAAGAAGTAGAGTCCGATGTCTGGTTCCCATGATACAAGCTATGCTTAGCTTACTTTGGGGCTAGATGGAAGCTGTGTGAATAATAAAAAAATATATCTTAAATAGATGAACTTTTGTAACAAACACACGTCTGATATAATTACACTTCGGATTATCTATCCCATATACTCCTTAGCTGTTATAACACGAAAAATATGGTGTTATGTGGTATAAAGAAGAAGAACAAAGTATTGAGCTGATGTGATGTTTTTTTTTTTAAATTATTTTATTCCTTTTGATTAATATCTACTGTTAGCTTTTAGTACACTCCCAACCATTCTTTAGCTATTAAATACTCTTTCCATCCCAAGGTTGTCTGGAAGAGATCGCCTTATAGCCGATAAGACCGCCCATTGTACTTCTAATGTCTAAGTTTTTTTTTATTACTATTTGTTATGTACAATAAAGCATTATTATTGTTATTATTATTATTGTCCTCAGATCCCGGAACACCACCACAGCTCCGCTTCTGGGTTCAGCGACGGGGATAACGAAGACCATAATGAGGCTTCCGACGACGATAGAGTCAAGTGAGTACCGCCTCCCTTCAGTTCCAGGGTTTCAATTAGAGGATGTAAGCTGGTAGGGCTGCCTGGGTAATGCCCGCCTACCCTCAAGTTGAAAATAGTTTATATTATTGACTAGCGGTCGGACCCGGCTTCACACGGGTAGCTTATTTACGGCCGGACAATATGTAAATCATATAAACAATAATGATCTTTTACGGTTATTTTTATTTTTGTTTTTATTTTATTATAAATATACTATAATTCTGTTGGCCGCAGATGGCTTTGACAGCGTTTACACGGGCTTTTTATTGATTTACTGCTGGACAACATATTCATTATATACAAACCTTCTTCATCGAAAAAAATTGTGACAAATATAAATGTTTGTTCTGTGTCTGGGTGTTAATATGTAACTACAAAAAAAAAAGCATATCCATTGTCTGGTTCCCATAATTCAAGCTATGCTTACCTTACTTTGCGTCTAGATGGCGCTGTGTGAAATGTCCATATTCATTGATATATTATTTATTAGGCGACATAATCCTCATCAATTGAGCCAGCAACAGCAGAAATGGCACAATTGGTAAGTGGAGGAGCGAGTGCATGCAAGGGACGCTAATAAGGAAGCGAGACGTACGTTGACCCTTTGCATTGCGAAATCTCATCTCGTCTCAGGATCACCCACTGCATAATGTAATTTATTGAATCGTGCCGAAACCATATCTCAATTCTCTCAAATAAATATGTAAATGATACTAAACATATTTATTTAGAAGACGACGAAAAAAATGGGTGCATTATATATATATATGGTATGAGGAATATATTCCATATTCCCTTTTTTTCCTTTTCTTGAACGTGATAGTTTAATCTCGAGTAGGCGGTCGGTTCCCTCACGATGTTTTCCCGCATCGAGCTCTGAAAGTTTATTATTTAAAAAAATGCATTCCCTCTAGATGTAATACTATCTTATAACCTGTATACCTTTATGTGGATAACGTAGTGGGCTACGTAATTAATCATTTTCCTTAGTTTATTTAATCATTCTAGTATTAATATAAATTATGAAGCCGTTTGTTTTCCCTAATAAACAAAAAAGGTATAAAGTAAAGGCCAATATAAACAATGTTTTTTTAGTAAAAGGTGATGGTAAACAAGTTATTATTTTATTTTTTTGTGTATTGTAGCATTACCTACGATTCAACTTGTTTACATTCTTCCAGAGGCATGACATATAATATTACAGTATTCACATAATCTACTAATTCTCTCAGTAATTTAAATAAAAAGGTCAAAAGCTGACCCACTGGTTTTCAACTTCCTAATTGTTCGTTGCCCTTCAAAGGCGGTTGGGTCGTTGTACCTAAAATTCTAAAATTTCGCGTTCGACTGCGTCCGGCCTCAAGCACTGAGCCTTGCATCCGTATATTAGTGACCTCATGAGGGCCTTATAAATCCGACTTGTATTTTTCCTTAAAATCCTTATAATACAAAAGTACTTGGAGAATTTCTGTGCGTAAATCTCTGTTATAGTAATTTTAGTGATTTCAGTTACAATTATTCTTAATTATTTATTTATTTAGACTACATTTTGGTCTAAAAGAACGGTCTGAAAAATGATGGACCAAATTTAAATTTAAATCAAATTACAACAAAGGACACAAAACACATTAAAATTAAATTAAATCACAATAAATGACACAAAACACATAATACCCTACAGACAACCATATACGCAACCTACTATAAATCAAACCTATTATACCAATTATGTATTACAAAAAATATGTACTGTGGCACAGCTTTGTGCAATCGTCTAGCCTTTTTACCCCAAAAGTATTGAGATGCATTACATTTCTACGGTTTCTGTTATGATTATCTTGGGAAAGTAAATGTGACAGGTGGTGAGTATAAATCAGTCCCAAGCTGTGAATTGTCAAACTTTAAAATTCAGGTTCAAAAGGAAAGTCATTAAAACTCTTCACGCTTTAGATGATTTATGGTAAAATAGTAAAAACCAAAATCATAAATTGTTTATTGGGTTTTGATGGAAACAGGATTCTACTTTTTTTTTTTTTCGTGTAATACAGTTATGGAACGAGCCGACGGCCCACCTGGTGTTAAGTGGTAGCCTCGGCCCATAACAACTGATGCGACTTCGGTCCTCCCCTACTAGGTACGACAAGACCCAAGTCGCTTCGTATGCGCCCGTAACTATGAGACGTGAAGGTGGAACGTCTCATGTTTTTTTTTTATGTAATACATTTACGGAACGAGTCGATGGCCCACCTGGTGTTAAGTGGTAACCTCGGCCCATAACAGCCGATGCGACTTGGGTCCTCCCAAAGTAGGTATGACAAGACCCAAATCGCATCGTATGCGCCCGTAAATGTGATGTAATTTCACCGGCAACCACACCTTTCAAACCGTAACACAGAAACGCGAACGAGTTACTGCTTGGCGGCAGAAATGGGCATGGTGGCAGTACTTACCCGGACGAACTTGGGGAGAGTTCTACTGCTCTTAAACTACTAGGTCTACTAGGTTTGGGATCTTGAACAATACCTCAGGATTTCAGGCTCAGTCTTGAAGAATCTTGAATCAATTCAGGTCTAGGCAGTGACACGATACAGTCTTGAACGGCCTTGGCTTGAAGCAGTGTTTCAATCATATCTGATCAAACGCTTCATTGGATTTAGGATTATTTTGCAAAATCGACTTAACTATACTGGATCAATAATATCAGCCTTATAACTCGTGGCAGGGAAAAAAATGGTGACGGCATTCGGAACTGGTTTACAGCGCTGAGAGCCTTCATTTTAAGCCATGTTATTAAGGAGGTTAACACTGTATGGATGTATGCTTGCCCTGAATTTGACGGATAAGTTTAAAGACGACTAATGCCTATAAACAGCTATAAAATCAACGATAACAGTTACAATCCTTGATCTGTGGCGATATACTCCTAACTAGTGAACATTTATCATTATTTGTCATAAGGTTGCTAACAGCCCGAGGGCAAACTTTACGATTGAATTTATTTATTTATTTATTCGAACAGAACACATTACAATTCTAAAAACAATACATAGCTAAACAATTCGCAATCCGAATTGTAACGTAAACATATGTGCGTACATCTAAAATAACTTAAAAAACAGACTAATTAACAAAATAAAACTTATAATCTTATTTTATTTATATTTTAATTATGTAGGATACTTTTAACTATATTTGAGTATGTTCTTAAACTGGGACAAAATATGCCAAGCTGAATATTGTTTTTGCTTAATTCATTATACTGACTGAGGATGGCTCATCCTCGTCAGTGGATTATAATATGAAATATTATTTTTATAAATTTGCAATATGAAAATATTAACTTCATTAGACTTTCGTGCTCTAACAATTATAATAATCAATTTGAATATTTAGAAAAAACATGCAAAAAAGTGTTGTGGACATTCGAAAACCGTGATGATCTGGTTATATTTAAGAAAACCATGAACTGATGGACCACCTAAGACGGGGATAATAATATAATAATAATAATAATATTTGTGTACATTTCACACATCGCCATCTAGCCCCAAATAAAGCATAACTTGTACTATGGGAACCAGATGCCTGTTAGCATACATATATACTTTTTTGGTATATACATACTTATAAATATATATTATGCCCAGACACCGAACAAACATCAATGTTCGTCACACAAATGTTCGTCCTGGGTGAGAATCGAACCCACGACCTCAGAAGAAAGAGTTACTACCAACTCAGCTGTGAGGCCTGCAAAGGGGATATAAGGGAGAGCTTATTCTACACATCGTTTCAGCATATTTTTTATAATAGACTAAGTTCAGATGGTCGGGCTCCAGTGCACTCTAACAAATCATATCGTATCAAAAAGTTAAAACACTCGTATATCCCCGTGTCGCAGTCCCCGGATGATGCGCGCGCGGAGAAAATACAAGCGCTTGTTTTTTAACCCTTCGCTGTACGTAAAACAAAGTCAAAGACTTTATTTCCATACAATTCATAAATAATAATAATAATAATAATCATTTATTTCAGACAAAGCACGTTACTTAAAATGTCCATAGATTAAATCACATAAAATAAAATAAAACAAAATAAAATCAAAACAAATCAAATTAAATTAAGTTAAACTAAATTAAATTAAACTTACAAATAATATTATACCTAATACAATGAATAAAAACAATGTCATCATAACTAAAATTACTATTAATGTCATTATATTTATTTATTTATAAAGAAATGGCTTCGCAATATTCAAAACATAAGGTCACGCGTTCTTATCGCTAATTTTGACAAATAAGGTTTCATTGGTATATTTTTCATTGCTGCTCTCAGTGTGTCCACGACTTTGCTATCTTTACTTACGTTTGCATACACGTAGGTACATCAACGGTGTATGTATGTCAATTGTTGGCTCATCTTAATCTGAACCTTAAACAATGGTGGGAAAATTATTTTTGTATGTATCACACGACCATCACCGGAATGATCGTAGATATATGATGATAGTCTCAATAGTAAATGCTAAAAGTTCCATTATTATTTGTTTTATATTAGTACTTATTAGTTTTATTGCTTGATGAAATGAAGCAATAGTTTATCAGGGCAAGAACTGCGGCCATACCTATTGCTGCTAAGCAGTAGTACCTACATCTTTTAATTTAATTAGCCTTAAGCCTTTAATTTATTAACCTATTCATTAAGCTAGTTTTTTTTTTTTTATGTGATCTAGCTACGGAACGAGCCGACGGCCCACCTGGTGTTAAGTGGTAACCTCGGCCCATAACAATCGATGCGGCTTGGGTCCTACCCTACTTGGTATGACAAGACTCAAGTCGCATCGTATGTGCCCGTAACTCTGAGACGTGTAGGTGGAATGTCTCATGTGCCTGTAATTTCACCGGAAACCTCACCTTTCAAACCGGAACACAGTAACGTGAATGCGTTACTGCTTGGCGGCAGAAATGGGCATGGTGGCAGTACTTCCCCGGACGAACTTGGCGTGAGTTCTACTGCTCTTATCTAGCTGTAAGATTTCCTAAAATTGTAAAAATAAATAATAAAATAAATAAATAAAATAGACATCGCTGTATTCCTGTGGACATCATCGACGTCAAATTTGACTTATTTTAATCATGTTTAAAATGAATATTGTTTTATGTGTACTGTGTTTATTCAGTGTTTTGTATTAATGAGGTCGGCCGCAGTGAACAATACGAACAATACTTAACTAGTATTGTTCGTATTGTTATTAGTATTGTTCGTATGTAGCGACCCGTCACTGTTCTAAGTGTTCGTAAACATTTTTGAGTCTACATTCTACTGTCGTAGTGAATAATCACGAATTTTCAGGAGCCTAACCAGAAATGCGCCAGACGTATCGGTAAATAAACTGTTAAAGGTATAATTTAATTTTAATTTACAAACAAAAAAGAAACAAAAAAAATATGGACATCACACATTTAGACACATTTAGAGCTGTGGGGATTGAAAAACAAAATCATTGATTAAATATATTTCTGATTTAAAAAAGTTAAGGTTTAGTAGAAAAACTGCATAAATCCTCGTCTACACAGACTTCATAAACCTGCATAATTCCAATAACAAGGCATTTCACTACGTTTAAGAAAATAAAAATCAACGCGACAATTAAACAAAACATGTTTAAAAAATATTATTATATAATTCATTCGAAAAATACAAGAAAAGCCAGAATGGCGAAATCAATAGATGCGTATGCGCATAACACCGGTCAGTCTGCACGCGCGCGCATCGAGACACGGCCGCGAGCCCGCCCGCCACGAACCCGTTCCGACTGTGTGTGCTTTGCCTAATAAAGTAAGTAACTGTGTACCAAACAAAATAACAATTGATGCCACTGTTAACTGAGTTAATAGTTAATGGGACAAGGTTGAAAACAAAAAAATGCATTTGTTGGAATTTAAGAAATTAATATCACATGCGGTAGGGTCGTTTTCTCGTATATTCCGTGGGTCCGTTTTCACGTCGATATAATCAAGTAATTCATAAAAAAGTGGGAGGTGCTGAGTTAACTTTGATATCTCTCATTTAAATCACCCACGCTTATAATTTTGAAGACTATATTTTTTAGAGCCACCATTAAGATAAAATCCTTGCTATTTCCTCGTTTTTATAATAAACTTGTTAGTTCGCGGAGGTTATGTCGCACGTCATACAAACTCGAAAGACATCAACTTTCGGAATCCTTTGCCAATTAATCGGCTGGAATACCCATGCCGATACTTTCACAACGTATGCTCCAATTTGAAAAAAGCACTTTATCACTCCAGTTTTTTGAATTATTGTGGCCCGGTTTAGCACCTTATTTGCTAATCAGTGCTTTGACACCTGTGACAAGTAATTATGTACTAGTTTCAATTCAGTCTAAAACAACGAATCAGCTAGTTTTTAAGTAAGGCCGCTAGACCACAAATAATGATCTATCATCCAAAGTTCACTCTTTGAACGGTTTAATACAATAGGTACAAATTATTAACTACTCATTCCGCTTGAACCAAGATGATAATTATGTAGTTTATTTATGCTAATTTATATTTATAATAGTAATTAATGCAATTTACGTCGTAAATTGACACGATGAGTCTCATGTTTTAGTTTTATTTTTTTATATAATACAGTTACAGAACGAGCTGACGGCCCACCTGGTGTTAAGTGGTAACCTCGGCCCATAACAAGCGATGCGGCTTGGGTCCTCCCCTACTAGGTACGGCAAGACCCAAGTCGCAACGTATACGTCCGTAACTCGGAGACGTGTCGGTGGAATGTCTCGTGTGCCTGTAATTTCACCGGCAACCACACCTTTCAAACCGGAACACAGTAACGCGAAAGCGTTACTGCTTGGCGGCAGAAATGGGCATGGTGGCAGTACTTCCCCGGACGAACATGGCGAGAGTTCTACTGCTCTTAAAATAGAGTTCAGGTAACTTGAAATGAGATTGAAAACAGGCCCTCCAGCAACATGGTTTCTGAATTTAAGTTTCAGCTGGGATGTATATGAAACCTAATGAAACTTAGTGATTTATGTTACAATTTTTTTAGTTAAAGTTATACGGGTCAAGGTTCTTCACCTTGACCAACTTAAAATATATTATAAAGTCCTTTTTATATATTAAATATATATCGTGTTTCAAGAAATAGTTCCTACGACACAATAAAAATATTCCTAATACGGATATCTGTTTGGTCAAGCGTACATCAAATGTAGATTAATTTATTATTCGTTCGAAGTAATTTCCTATCATTTCTATATATGTTGCAGAAAAGTTAAAACAAAAGTCACTGATGGTTAAACGTTAAACCGAGTATCTATATGATCCAAACTGTAAACAGGCACTAGGTTCCCTGTCGCAGATGGAATGACCACAATTATATTTCACAGGAGCAATCCTACTGTTTACTTTGTTGTACCTACATGTCGATTTATGGAGGTGTCTAGGTCAAAAGATGCTTAAAATTCCTAGGTTAAAAAAACCAAAATTAATAATGTGAAATGAAATGAAATGAAATGAAATTGAAATGAAATGAAATGAAATTTATTTTATTCAGTAGTAAGCTTAGTCTACTTTATTAATGACAGGCTTCACAGCTCAGTTGGTAGTAACTCTGCCTTCTGCGCTGTAGGTCGTGGGTTCGATTCTCACTCAGGACAACTATGTGACGAATATAAATGTTTGTTCTATGTCTGGGTGTTAATATATTGTATGTCTGTATTTACAAAAAAAAAATATGTAGGTATGTATGTAGTCTATCAGTTGTCTGGTGCCCACAGTACAAGCTATGCTTAGTCTGGGGCTAGACCGCACTGTGTGAATTGCTCAGTATTATAAAAAAATGGTCATTACATAAGTTGCAGCACAACAGAGGATCGAACCCCACTTTACGCCTAACGCCTGCCAAGTTCACCGGGGAAGTACTGCCACCTACTTCTGCGGCTAAGCAGTAACGCATACGCATTATTGTGTTCCGGTTTCTTTTTTCTTCTTTGTTCCGTAATTTGTTTGCCCAAAAAACTTTTCTAAAAGGTCGTTAAACCCAAACTTCTTGTCTTTATCTACACTCAGTAATCATTTTACTGTAGTTAGTCAATAATAAAAGCGTATTTGTTATCAGTAGAACATTGTTTTTACTGTAGCGCGCACTATCTGAATGTTTTTAATTCCAGCAAGAGTTTTATGACATTCATATTGTGTCTACACCGAGTCCTGTCCCGTCCTTAACCTAAACAGCAAACTGCTAAGTGATACAACGCAGGTTCAAGGATAGTGACGAATTTGAATGGGATGCAAAGTCAAAATCAAAGTCAAAAACTTTATTTCCATAGAATTCATAAAGAAATGGTTTGAAAACGTCAATATTCAAAACATAAGGTCACGCGTACTTATCGATAAGTTTGATGCCTGTTCAAGCCCTAACCGACCCTCCATGGGGAAGAACAGTCAAGAAACCCCTAATGACAGCAACAGTTATCACGAAATGATAATAATTGGAAACTTATTGTAGTTTGACATAATCTGTGTGCCTGTAACGTGTCTAAGGACTTCTAATTGGGCATTTTACATGCAAGAATAATGTGTTAATAGTTTTTCTGGCATGGCGAGATCATGACATCTGTGACTTAATGAGATAAAACCATTTTTGACCTCTACAAAAGGAAAGAACCAGCAAAAATATTGGTTGAAAATTATTTTGTGACTATAAAAACTTGTGCAGCATGTAAATTACAGGCACTTGAGACATTCCACCTTCACGTCTCTGAGTACGGGCGCTTACGATTCGACTTGGGTTTTGTACGTATCACAGGAGGGCCTAAGTCGTATGGCTTTGTTATAGGTTTACGAATGGAGAGATATAAGTTGAATGTATTATTTGAGATATAACATGAGTGAATCATAGCTGTTGACAAGTGATTACCGAAATAACAAACACTGCGCCCAACAATGGAAAAGGGGAGAGAGACAGTTAACATAATTGTCCATCATGTCATAATTTCCTCACGAGGTTTTCCCTTCGTCAGAAGCTTGGTTAGCATCATGTAGAATTGAACCCACAACCTACAGATTGCAAATCAACATCCCTGAAAGCTGGCCTGTAATAGCTTCAAAAGTTCTGTCCTACAAAAAATATTATGAAATTCTTTGAAATCTACAACATCTACAACATTGAAATTTTAAAGAAATTGCTATTGATTGCTCACGTAAGGTAGCCCTCAGATCTCAACGTGATGTTTCCCAAACATCCTGACCAATTCCTTGGGTTCGTTGAATAACCTTGACACAAGTTTGCAAAATTATCCATAATGTGGAGTTGTGGAAACGACCGCACGCCTTTAATCAGGATACTAATCTACACCATTAAGACTGACTCGCTTGAAGGCATACATGATAAAGTGATGCGCCGAGAAAAATGACACAAAATTAGATAGATAGATAGACGACACTCTATTGGTCACAAAATTAAAATAAAACCAGTAACAATATACAAAAGAGTGAAACAATGGGCGGTCTTATCGCTATAAAGCGATCACTTACATACAACCTTTAGATGGACAAGAAATACTGGACTTTATATAAACAAAATAAACTGTGTATAACTAAAAAGCAAATAATTTGATTCCTCTCTTACATAAATATGAGAAGACCCAAGTCACATATTATTGCGCTCTTGACTGGCCACAGATCAGATTCTAATAATTCTTCTAATATTTCTGCGCTCATGGGTTCGATTCCCATTTTGGTTCTGTATCTGGGTATTAATATATACAAAAAAATGTGAGCCGTCACGGGACGCCTGGCAGATGTGAAACATCGACATTATTTTGTAAGAAACTAAGTACCCCATCACTAATAATGTTTATGATTTGTCGTAACCTTGAACGGACCTATCAGCGCTCATGCCGTGGCGACGCGTCGCCAAGCCAGAAATCGGTTTTACGTGCGGCTATAGATGTTTCACATCAAAAATAATATATAAGTATTCTATTAGTTGTCTTGTTCCCATAGCTGGTTCATATATGCTTAATTTGGGTCTAGATGGCGCTGTCTGAAATGTCCACTAATTTAGTATTTATCATATATTATGACATATATCATGGTACACACGGTACCACGCGGTACCACACCATCATGGTACCACGGTACCACGCTACAAACAGAAGCTGTTACCTCCATGTGGTATTCCAGAGTGCCCCTCCGCACCCCGCGACGCAAGTCAGCCGCCCCGCGACGCCTGCGCTCCGAGTTCAGCATGGACGAGGACTACTCGCCTAGCAACTCTGTTACCTCCGTCAACTCCCTCGCTAGTCTACTCAAGGAGAAACTGCAGGTGTGCTAACTCAAAGTCAAAAACTTTGTTTCCATAGAATACATAAAGAAATGGCTTGGAAACGTCAATATATACAAAACATAAGGTCACGCGTTTGACGCCTGTTCAAACGAAACTCAACCCTCCATGGGGAATAGGTAAGATACCCCCAAAGCAGGTTAGATGTATGTTACATTGCAGGTTTTTAATGCTGGTTTCTGTGTACTGCTTCAAGCATAAGGTCGCCTGATGAAGTTTTATGCTTAAGATGTTCCATCTTCATGTCTTAGGCCCTAAAACTTAGGATGAAGGGCGCGATGCAATCTCTCCATCTTCATTACTATCAGTTTAAAAAAAACTCTATTTATCGGAATTATGTAATCAAACCCACAATCATATTTGAGTTACGGAACGAGCCGACGGCCCACCTGGTGTTAAGTGGTAACCTCGGCCCATAACAACCGATACGACTTGGGTCCTCCCTTACTAGTTACGACAAGACCCAGGTCGCATCGTATGCGCCCGTAACTCTGAGACGTGTAGTGGAATGTCTCATGTGCCTGTAATTTCACCGGAAACCACACCTTTCAAACCGGAACACAGTAACGCGAATGCGTTACTGCTTGGCGGCAGAAATGGGCATGGTGGCAGTACTTCCCTGGACGAACTTGGCGTAAGTTCTACTGCTCTTAATTAGTATATATAATGGTTAGTAGAGCAACGATATCAAGATTTTAATTGTAATAACTCTCAAATTGCAGAGCATTCCCCAAAAGATACGCAAGAAGCCAACGGACTACAAGTTGCGCGCGTTCGTGGGGCTGATGTTCTTGGCCGTCGTGTTTTTCGTGGGCTTCGCGTACGTGCTCTACCACCAGCAGGCGCTCACCAAGGCCTTCTTCGACAGCGTGCAGTTCAACGAACCCAAGAGATTGGTCAGAATCTTTGGGAAAGATGACGTCGAGATTCTGAGGGCTAGCTTAGGTAACAAATTCTTTAGACATTAAAATGTCGATAAATAATGATAAACTCAATCCCCTTAGGCTTAGAATACCCTGTCGTAGATGTCATGGACACAATTAAGTTAAATAACATAACATCAGGTGGGCCGTAAGCCTGTTTGCCTATTTATAATATAAAAAAAAATATATATATAATAGTCCTAAATCACAGAATTAGCTTTGTCCTCTAAAACAATGTATCTCCGGCAAGAACATCGAAATCGGGACCCGTAGCTTTGTCAGAACAATTACTAAGCTATATATTTTGGTATTCTAATTCATAAGTTTGTTATTTAAGGTATGACCTTGGGCAAGGTGAAAGCATTCCCCTGCCTGCCCGAGCACCGACACAATGACGGCTCCGAGTGCCTCGAGTGGCTTCACAACCTACGTTTCTATCTCAAGTGTCTCCCGCACGACCCCGGCCTCGACAACACTACCTGCTACTCCGTCCATTGGAAAGCTTTACGTCCAGGCAAGTCTTGCAGTCTTCCATTTATTACACAGTTTTTTACTTGTGACTGGGTTGCTTTTGGCTGCATAATATCACCTGTTAAGCGACTATGTGGGCGATGTTGGCACCACGATTCTTATCTGATAGGGATCCGGTAAAAGAATATAGATAAAGCCAGCCAAAAGAATTTAGCCAGTGAAATTTAGGCATATGAAGTTTTCTATCTTCAAGTGTCAAGATTACCAAACGGAAAATAGGACTTCGATCCTAGCATAAAATGGACTGTTTATGCAAATTCAAGATCTAATTTTTACGATGTAAAAAAGTCGCGTACGGTTTCGTAGTACGTAAAATGGATTTGTTAAGATCATCATTTCGGTATATCGGTTTATTATTGTTACAGATGTTTATCCCAACGATTGTTTTGACTGGGGCGAAACGAAAGTCCACTGGTATGGAGGTGGGCAGTCACTCAACCTGACCTGGCCGCTGGACACTGGATACATCGACTACACTCCATTTGTCACTGGGAATATGCAAACTTCACAATTCGGCAACGTCCTCACTCGATACTTTATAAATTCAAAAGGAGCGGCTATCATTATCGATGAAGAAACGCCTTTGCAAATTTCAGTCAACAAGGGAGGGAAGCAAATATGCCTCAAAGCTAAATATGACGAGTTTGCATATGCAAATCAGTTGACTGAATTCCCAGAGATGAGGTATAATATCTGCACTTCGAACGACATGAGATCTCTCCACTCATCGATCCACAGTCACAGACGAGCCCCCTTGTGGGACGGTCTCAAACCGGCTGACATCCAAACGCTTGACTCTCTCATATCTGAACCGGTATGGCAAATAGCTCCAAGATTTAAACATGAACTGCAAGCAGAAACAATTTCAAAATATACAGAAGACGTCATAAATCTAGGCTTTTTAAAACAAGGTCATGTCCTCATCAATGAACATTGGCAAAATGAAATAGGTGATCTATCAGTTGATACTACTCGATTCGAAACTCTAAACGATACTGTTGATAAACTTCACAGAAGGGGCTTTAAAGTTGCGTTTACGATTCAACCATTTATAAGCACAGAGAGTAAGAATTTTGCAGAATGTGTCCAAAAAAGGTTACTCATCAGTGAAAGGAATAGTGATAGAAGGATCCCAGCTATAACCAGGTTCAAGTCTTTAGCCAGTGCCGGTGTTTTGGACATCACAAATAACAGGTCCATCCCTTGGATCCTCGAAAAGCTGCAAACTGTTATCGACCTGTATCATATCGATTCGTTCTACTTCGATTTAGGGACTGCCTATGATATGCCTCACTACTATCACTGCGAGAAGTTGCTGATAAATCCTGATCAATACAAAACATATTTTACCAAAACATTCGAAAAGACCTTGAATATAATTGGAGTGTCTTCAGCGATTTCCTTGCCTAGACCCCCAATTTTTGTATCATTACCTCCATTTGAGTCTTCTTGGGAAGCGCTTAGATCTGTGATACCTACAATACTGACGTATGGTGTGAATGGGTTTCCGTTCATAATGCCTGGCGCAGTTGGAGGGGACATCTATTGGCCGGGCAGTGAACAATTCCTGCCTTCTTCGCGAGGGCCAGTGGAAGCAGTCAATACAACGCAGGATAACGGAATAGCTTTGCCAGAGAGGGAACTGTATGTGAGGTGGCTGCAGATGGCCACATTCTTGCCAGTGATGAAGTTTACTCATCTGCCGAGTAAATACAACGACGAGAGGGTGCTTGAAATGGCAAAGAACCTTACTTTGCTGAGACAGAAACAGGTATGTCTTTGATTCACTAAGTCATTCTGTTAATCCATGAACCTTTCAATCCAAACACGACAAATCCAAAATTTTTTCCTCATAAATATTAGAATACATAAATCATCCTATCCAAAACCTCTTCCTCAAAAAAAAATATTTGTGGATATTACGCACAGCGAAATATAACCTAAACTAAGCATTGCTGTGTGAACTAGATAAATTATATACATTTTTAAATTCATACGTATAAAAATCAGTGATGGCCAGTGGAAGCAGTCAATACAACGCCAGAGAGGGAACTGTATGTGAGGCGGCTGCAGATGGCCACGTTCTTGCCAGTGATGAAGTTTACTAAAGCTATGTTTAGCTTACTTTAGGACTAGACGGCGCTGTGTGAAATGCCCACCAATATTTATTTTCAACTGCACTAACTATTTCTCAGGTGGCACCTCTTCTACTTAAGTACAAGCGCGAGGCCCTGGAGGAAGGGCTTCCTCTCATCCGTCCGCTGTGGCTGGTGGCCGGGGGGGACGCGGCGCTGCTGGTGCGAGACGAGTTCGCCATCGGAGACGAGATCGTGGTGGCTCCCATACTGGAGCAAGGGCTAACTACCAGAGAAGGTATTTTCAGCTTCTATTTGTCGTGGTAATGGCTAGACCTAATAAACCCACTATAGTTTCGGGACTAGGATGCAAATACCGTATTGTTGTTGTTTTGGGTATAGATTAGACATCAGCGGATTCGACTATGACGAGTAACTGGTACACGTAATTATATAGTTTATTTATTGATCAACTGTAGTTAAATCGTTTTTCTGTTACAGTATACCTCCCAGCTGGTCTCTGGCAGGATGGAATTGACGGGTCTCTGCGTAAAGGGAACCGATGGATGCACGACTACAAAGTGCCTCTACACAAAGTGGCGTACTTCATCAGGAAACCGGACGACATGAGGTTCCGGTGATCAAACACGAATACAACCACAACGATGGCTGTAAACCTTTTGTTACATGTTATATATAATAAGAACCAATAATATGGAAAACTTTGGCGTGATTTGGTTCAGAGTCGCTGGCTTCGAAGTCGCTCGTTCTGTGCCGCATTGGGGACAAGTTTGTAGGTTTTCCAAATGTTTTGTTCCGCGGAAACTTCTACATTATTATATTGCAAAAGTATTGCAGCATTTAGTAGCAAGTCAGTTTGTAGCATCCGGTTACAAAGTCGAGCATCAGGCGGCGCTGAATCGGTTTTGGCACTTATATACGTTGATGAATTGTTGATAGATTCTCATCAACCTTTCTTAGTGCACTGCTGGACGTAGGTCTATCCCAGTAAGCGCGAATGAGAGAGATTTATTGTAGAATACGTAAAAGTGATCCATTCACAAAGAGAGAGACGAAACCACGAATTATTCCTACCTAGCGGGGATTGTTAATTTAAAGATGCGTCAAGTAGTGATCAGTTTGTACGCAGGTTCACCTACTTTCACACTATATTACCTACTTTCCGATGTTTTGTGCCAACTTTCACCTAACAGTAACGATCATTCGACGAGGTAAGCATGATTAAATGGTCTTCTTCTTCTTCAAGTCACCAGTGGTGAAAGGATTGTAAGTGCGCCTCAAAGAGGCTCCTTTCGTGCACTCGACACATGTCTTCGAACTTTTAGTTCTAGGACATATCGGTTTCCTCACGATGTTTTCCTTCACCGTTTTGAGAACGTGGTATTGCGCACATAAATCTTTCAATCGAAAAACTCATAGGTGCACGTCGGGATTTGAACAGGCGACCTCCGGATTGAAACTCGGGGGTCAGTGCCGCTAGACCACCACGCTCTCAAGTTTAAATGGTGATAGTTCAATTGTCAATTAAGTCACTGCGCTCTGTTTAACGGTTTCGAATCTTATAATAAAGTTGAACTTATTAAACTCAACATTAAGAGCGAACTATCGGACTCGTATCGTTTCCAAGCCATTTATATGAATTCTATGGAAATAAAGATTTTCACTTTGACTTTGATACTTGGCCGCTATCACTTGGAAGTCTGATAGGCAAATCAATATTTAAATTTGCACAGCTTTTCAGTTTCTCACGACCCTCTAGTAAGTCAAAGTTTGTAGCTAAGATACACAGCAAGTCCACTGTATGATAATATAGTGATTTTTAAGCAGTGAGATTATTACAATTATAGATTTTTCATGTCCTCTATTACTTAGTGTTAACTATAATGTTAATAATTGTTGTAATCTAGTCCAAATCGCATGTTTGTATTCAATTTTTGCGAACAATAGCAATATTGTTAGAATGCAATGTTCATGAAATGATGTTAACGTTACTTTAATACTATTTGTATGCTTTCTAACTGCGAGTATATTTACGTTGTGACTTTTGTCATTCCAAAGCTTAGTATTATAGATTAGTTAAGGTTATAGTTGAAAAGCATCTGAAATTAATGAAAAAATTAACAGCTTTTTTATTATTTAAGTTCCATTTATTTAACTTTATCGATGTTTTAAATTTAGTTTTTAAGTTACTAAATAAAAGTGATGTATGTCTGTTGAACATTTCCTCGTTACCGCTAAATAAATGGAACTTAAATGTAATGTAATGTTTGTATGATGTATTAGATGTGCAGTCGTCCAAGCTATTTGCCAATTCATTATCAGTTTCATTTATGATTTTAATTTCACTCTATCGGTGAAAAAACACTAAATATGCGTTTGTTTGTATTATTTACCGTACATACTGTTTATGCAATAAATTTGTTGAAAATATACTATTGAAATTTAAATTTGTTTTTCTTATGTGATCAAATTATCTACTTGTGTCTTCCTTTTAATTGTCAATTATGTGTGCAGTGTGTACAGGTTATATTTTTAGTTGAAACGTAGGTCGTTTAACTAATATTAATATCTAAAATAATACAACATTATATACTTTTAATAATGATTTATTTCTCAGAGCTATTGATGTTCACTAAGCTGATACAATTCTTTATGTTAATAACATTTTTATAATTCCTAATAATATGCATTAATTAGAGTTCTAGCTATTAAATACAATAGTAAACATTCTGGGTGTGGCTGCGGCCGTTGACGGCGACGGTACAACTTAAGCCACGAGAAATCACTCACAATCAAAGCCTGATCGTCACCGATGCGTCTCTATTCTAGGGAAGTCGAGATTTATTATCACTTAAAATGAGCGAGATCTCACGGTGTCGAGTCAGGCACTACTCGAGACCGGTCGACCAGCGGGGGGCAGCGGGGGGTGAGGAGCACTGTTCACAATCAATTCAAAAGAAGTCCGCATAACAAGAGGCGCAGAGCAGAGCTAGCAGAGACATCGGCTCAGATCCCTTCCAGAAGGTATTAACACGATCCCTGTTTAGTCCCTCCACACTACCTAAGCGTAGGTACCACATAGAAACATAATTTATTGTGCTCACACCAATACACACAGTAAACACATACCTACTAGTACAATAAAATGTTAAATATATCTATAAAATAAATTCTCAGTAGAACATTTACAGAATATATATAAATACACATAAATAAATAAACAAATACAATTTATAATGTTTATATTTTAATGTTATTACATTGTGCTGGTGCTTTGGAATACGAATAGTTCTCGCTATTTTGTTATATTAGATAGATGATGGCAAAGAAAGCGATGATCGAGTGACGTTAAATTCTCTTAAATCTATAGATGACTTAAAATTAATTGACTCAAAACTTCCACTCAGTATAGTTTGGCAAACTAATATATAGTCCGGTAATTTAGCAAACTTCCAACTGGCAGTTTGGCAAAGAACTGTTTTGGCAAACAGAACAGGAAAACACATCGCACGGAAGTGGGGGGAAGCTTTCACCATTAGCTCAGCTTATGCACTAGGATGTTAAGATTATTTAATTTCACCCATTTATCACATTCGCTCTCATCACACAAACATAATGATTCAGTTCTAAAACAAATATATATTTAAATATAAATATGGAGTCATTAGATATACTTACAAAAGGGTTATTCATAATTCAGTTGAAAATAAAAAATACAAAAATGCATACAAAACAATTTGAAATAGGAACAAATATAAACGACTATAGCGTCTATTAAGTATTTGGGTAATTCGACTAGAAATTTCAAAACAAATATTATTTAACAACGGACCGAAACATGTGCCAATAAAATTCATATAACAAATAAACAGAGATTCATAAAGATTTGGTAATACTTTATAAATGAGTAGTTTTACATTAACACGTATTATAATAAGTTATCATGTCATTCTAAATCTCCGATGCAACAAGCAATATCAACTAAAACAAAGGTAAATAGAACGATTCATTTGTATGATTACATCTACTAAAACATTTATTTGATACTGGTATAAGCTCTCTATCGTCTTTAGGCTCACTGTTTATCTAGAAAAACATAGATCACTTCGTTTGTCATCAGAGAGTTGATCGCTGTTCCAACCCCTTTACCTTACGGACTTGAAATACATGTAAAAACATTAAAAATCCCAAGATTTTTTATCAATTTTCACATGATTCTCAATTCTATAAGGTTCACTTACAAAAATCGTCTCACAATTTGTGCTCGCATTTCATACAGCGACCGAACTCCTGTTGTAAAAGCATGGGTATAAGCTCAATTCATAAAATAAAAATTAAACACATTTTCATCCCTTACCATCCATATCTAACTGATTACTTAACATTATCACACGTAAGTAAGTTAGAGATAGTAGAGACGAAAAGTCATCTTTGTCGTTCTAGAGTGGAATATATAATAGATATACGAAGACTGCGACGTCACGGCTAACAACATTAATATTTAGTACTCGCACTAGCGCAAGCGGCACTAGCTTGTCGAGGGACATTATAATCTTTCCAAATGTCTTCATAAGACAAATATATTATTTAATACAATTTAAATTTCAACTTTTATCATAAAAAAGTAGATCAGGTCTGTTTTCAACATTTATGTCATAGATATCGTCAGACAATCGTCTATCTGAGTCACGTCCTTGAAGCGTATACGCTGAAACAAGAATGGCCGTGCACGCTACAAGTTGTAAAATTCTAAATTCACAAATGCATTAGCAAAATAATTTATCCCAAAATGTTTGATATACGCACAAGCGGTGTTTTGGCTAAACAAAATGGACTGGTTACGCTAAATATCGTGTATAAAAGCACTACAGTTTTGTATAAGACCAAACATCTCAAAACCTCATCAGAAATATATTCTTAAATGGCATGTTCTATTTTAATGAAGCTACTACAAAAACAGTTTAGAAAAAAATGGACGTTTATGTTGTTAGGTCCAGAAATTGGATATTGACATATTGGATGCGGCTGAGGACTGTCACTTTGGGGTCACACCGGCTCTCGGTACTCGGTGCTCGTCACACTTTACACAACACTTGGATTCGTATATCTTGACGCTACACATTAACACGATTATTAACTAAGATTTTATCAAACTCATTAGCAGTCTGTCGATTGCAATCAAATATCACAAAGTCTCGTATCTATTTGTGAGCTGTCTCACCGGAGCGGGTGCCTCGTCACCGTTGACGCTTTAGAATGTTTTCATTCATATCACAGCCTTTTTTTTTCCTACAACAAATCCTTTGGTTCCTACATTCTGAAGCGCAGTGGTGAGTGGCTCACTGGTCGGATGAGAATGCTACAAATAGTCCCGACACCTAGAACTCGAGTCGGTACGCCGCGCACGAGGTCTCGTGGTCCTGCAGGTTGATGGTGCAGCGCGACGCGGAGGGGGAGAGGTCGATCTTGTACTTCTCCAGAGCTTCCTCGTTCTCAGTCACCCAGTAGCCGAGCACATCCGTGTCGTACGTCGGGATGATGGTCACTTCTGTCGAACACATGATAAAGCCCTTTAACATTCGCAACCACCTGATGTTAAATGGTAACCGCCGCCCATAGACAACAGTAATGCAACTCAAGTCCTCTCCACCAATGTATGAGATGATCTAAGTCGCATTGCGTACGGTACAGCTGACTGGCCTCACAGTTCAGTTGATAGTAAAGTAACTGCGTTCAGCCCTGTAGGTCGTAGGTTCGATTCCCACCCAGGACAAACATTTGTTGTGACGAACATAGATGTTTGTTCTGTATCTGGGTGTTAATATGCATTATATGTATGAATTTAACAAAAAGTAATACATACAGGTATTATATCAGTTGTCTGTTTCCCATGAAAAAATAATGGCAAACATTATATCAACCATGCCGAATTTCCAGCGGAATAAAAAGTAAATTATAACAATAAAGTATATAATTACCATAAATCACAGATTAGCAGGCAAATGGTGCCTCACACATATCTTTTCCAAGCAACCCAGCTTTTTCTCGCTCTAAAATTATCAATTACAATCGCTTCTTAAAAGTAACATTTATTTCCAGCAGTTGGTTGCCTGGTACCGAAAGCCAGGCAACCTACTTGGTACCTACTTCTTAGTCTAGCCAATAAACGTCTTATCTTGATGGATTTTGACGACTGAGCTGTCATTGTGGTTGATGGATAAAACTGGTGCAATAATGAAGATTATCAGTTTATGTGTGCTTCTTTATTACCTATTTGAAACTTACCCAAATCCTTATCTTCCCAGGTCTTCTTTGCATCGAGCAGGGCATTGTAGATCTCCTTGGAGGGTTCCGTGCCGGAGAACACGTAGTACCGTGCGCGCACTCGCTTAAAGAACTCCATGGCAGAGTAATAAGAGTTGCCGTGATGAGGAACATAAGTGAGTTCCATGTAGACAGGTGCCGGGGGCTTCTTCTTGCTGGGAGATTCAGACACGCGACTCTTGGCTTCCTTACTCTTTTCTTGGTTAAGTTTATTTTTATTCAGTACGGCTGAAGTGGCAGCTTGCTTCTTGGGAGTGCTCTTTCCATCTTGCGGCGGCGGGCCGATCGGACTCGGCAAACCGAGTGGCTTACCCCACGTCTCGATCGGATCCTTATCTTTACTTGAGCTTGACTTCTCAACTTTCTCCAACTTTGACTCATGTTTACATGTACTACTAGTTGAAGTAGACTCCGTCATTTTCTTCGAATCCGTCTTCAAATCTTTCAATGTTATCGTACTTTCTTCCGACGAAGTCATGTGATGCGCGCTGGAATGAGATTTCTTATCGAATTCGTATTTGGCAGTGATGTTCGAGATAACATCGGAACCGCTGACCTTCTTGTGTTCTTCTATAGCCTTTTCGAAATGCTCATCAGCTTCTTTCAAGAAGGAAGAATCAGATTTGTTACTTGCAGATTCAGTTTGTTCAGATTTAAATTCCTCGTGTATTATGAAATCATCTGTCATTTTACACAAAGACTTTTGCGAGTTAACTTCAGTCTTAACATCGGAATATGTTGATGATGTGCAAGAGTCGTCCACGGGTAGTTGTCCATAGACTGAGGTCGACATTGGGTCCTTGTCTAGCGTAAACGAGCCTAAATGACGTTTATCGAAAGGCATTTCATTTTCCTTCTGTTTCGTGTCTAATTCAAAGCTGAGATTGGATCTTGGCGAGTGTGGCACCTGAGATTTCGTGCTGCTTGGACTTCCCGGGCCATCATCGTCACTGTAATACACGCCACTACTTTCCGTGCCCCATACGTGTGTGGCGGCCCTGGATCCTCTAGAGCTTACATCAGATGGTGGTGATGATATGCCAGGATGATCGAGGTCATCACTAGCTGCCGATGAACTACGCATATCTCCGGTCCTGGACGAGAGTTTTGAGAAAGATTTCTCACTCTCGACAGCATCGATTACTTCTTCAAATTCCTCTTTAAATTCTGATATTGTGGTTTTTGTGGCTTTTGTCGTTTTTGTGACGCCATCGTTTCCTTTACTTACAGTTGTTGTCTCGACTGTAATCTTTACTTTTTCTGGACTTATTATTTCTTTCGTTGTCACAACCGTTATTGTCTGAGTAATTTCATTGTCCCCTTCTTTGATATTTTTTGTGAAGGTTTCTATGTCAGTAGTGGTTTCACCGACTGGCGATCTTTGCTTTGTAGCCTTTAAATCTTGTTTTGCTTCCATTTTTTGTTGATTTTGTAGTTCCACAGGCACTATTTTAGTTTCCAGTGCAGCTGGTTGCTTTTCTATTTGTTCTAGCTCCTCTGGTGACCAGTCATCTAGTCCAGTACCAATCGGTAAGTATGTAATTTGTGTACGCAGATCTTTCGTCGTCTCTAAGGAGCCATCAGTTTTTGCAGTTTCTGTTACTGTTTTGGTAACAGTTTTTACTGCTATTTCTTGCGTTTCATCATTCCTAAGTTCCTCCTTCGTGACATAGGTAGTAATCGTTTGCGTAAGTTTTTCTCCTTGCTCGGTTACAATATTCGTTTTCTTGTCTACAGATGTCTTGATTTTTCCAGTCGAGTTCAGTCCTTGTAATGCAGCCTGCAGGTTACTATCGGAAGTTTTTTGGAACTCTGAAATTGTAATCTTAACATCTTTCGTAGTTTCTGTGGAACCGTCAGGATATTCATCAACAGTAGTGGTCTCAACAGTAGTACGAATGCGTTTAATATTCTTATTAGAGCTAGATAATGTTTCACGCTTTGTCTTAATAGTAACCGTGCGTTTGATCGAAATGGAACCTTGAAGTACGATTTCTTTCTTTACGTCAGAATCTTCTGATATATCTTCAACGACTTCATTGTCATCTATATAAGATTCTGGTGTATCAGTTTCTGGTTGAGTTGTGTCTGGTGTTTTCGAAAACCTATCAGCAATTGAAACTTTTTCACTCTTTTTAGTAACCACAGTCCCATCAGGATGTTCATCTTCAATAACGGTCTTTACAACCGTTTTAATTTTCTTCGATCCATTTGATACATTTTCAAACTCCTGTCTTGTAGTAGTTACGGTGATTTTTCTATGAATGGTTACACCATTTTCCACTACAGTTTCGTTATCAGACGTCGTATATTCGTCGGGTAATCCAATTTCAGAGTAGTTTTTCAAATTATCATCGAGTGTTTCGATTCCATAGTCAGCTATGGAAATTTTTATGTCTTTGGTAACTTCTTTAGAACCACTAGGTAAAATTGTTTCAGTAACAATTTCTACAGTAGTCTTTACTTTCTTTTTTGATCCGTCAGCTGATGAGAAAATTTCTTTAGTTGTCGTGGTTGTAATAATTTGTTGCAGTTCTTTTCTATCTCGTAAGATAGTTCGTTTCTGAGTATCGACGTTAACAGTTTTATCCTCCAACTGTGGGAATTCCGAAAGATCTTGTATTTGCAGAGCATTGTCCTGTTCCACGTCAGTAATTGATGTACTAGTATCGATAGTTGTACTTATTGAACCGTCTGGATATTGATCGGAAGTTGTAACCGTAGTCACAATTTTTTGTTTTTTGACATTCCCTTGATCATCTGAATATTTGTTTTTTTCCACTTTAGTTATTACTGTTCTCATTATTGTTTCACCGTTGATTTTTAATTCTTCTTTGTTGATGGTTACACTTTCTTTTGGTTCAGAAGCGGAGTGAAGTTCTTTTAAATCTTTTTCTATTTTAGTACTATCAGTTGATTCTGTATTGTTTTCTGAATCACTTTCATTGTCATCCACACTTTGCAACATTTCATCCGTAAATCCAGCTTCAATTTTAGCACTTTCTGCATCTTGAACATGCTCCTTTTGTTGGATTATTTTCTCATCATCTATAGATATTTTCTCAATTTCAGAATATTTTTCGATTTTGTCTACATCTGTAATTGTAAAATCTGTATCCACAGAAGTTTTTGATGAGCCATCCGGGAGTCTATCAGTTGTAGTTACAGTTTTAACGGTTTTTAATTTCCTTAATATCCCTGTTTTATCACAGTACTTTGAGACAACTATTTTTGTAGTAGTTGTTCGGTAAGTAATATTATCATTTTCTTTTATTTCGACGGTTTTGGTGGCTTCAGATTCTTCTGGCTCATTTAAAAGTGTTAACCCTTTCAGAGTATCTTCAAGTTCATTGACTAGCGCAGAAATAGTTTCATCACTGTGTGATATTTTTTCACTGGTTTTTGTAATTATTGAGCCATCTGGGTATTCATCTTCCATCACAGTCTTTATGTTTGTTTCTATTCTTTGCTTATTTTCATTGTTATTTAAATATTTTTGAACGGTCGTCGTTTTAGTGATTTTCCGTTTAACTGAAATCCCATTCTCAGTATATGTATCCGTTTTTATCTCTACATTTTCTTCAATTTCACCCACAGGTTCAAAGCCTTCTTCCGTATATTTTTCAAGAACATCTTTGTTAAAATCAGAAACAGAAACTTTAACATCTTTTGTTATTTCAGTCATGCCGTCTGGAAGTTTCGTTTCCGTTACTGTTTCAGTAGTAGTTTTCATTTTCTTTTTAGATTTTTCTTTATTTGTAAGTAATTCTTTTGTAGTTGATGTTGTAATAACTTGCAAGACATTGCTATCGTTAATTTTAATAGTTTTTTCTTCCGTATCTGTTTCAACGGTCTTATTTTCAACCAGTGAGAACTCTTCAAGATCAGGTGTTTCTAAAATTTCAACTTCTAAATCAAGTACTGAAGTACTGCTATCAACTTTACTACGAGTCGACCCATCAGGATAACAGTCTGTGGTAGTTACAACAGTAACTTTCTTAAGTTTTCTAGGTATTCCGTGGCTATCAGCATATTTAGTAGTAACAATCCTAGTAAGTGTGTTTCGTTTGAATGTAATGCTACCTTCTTTTATCTCTTCTGTTTTTGTTGTTACCGTTTCTTCAGGCTCACCAAAAATTTCATATTCACTAAGAATCTTTTCGACATTACTAGTAGAGTCTAGAACCAGTTCTTCTGTCTTAACTTCAACGTTCTTTTGTACATCTTTCGAACCATCTGGATGTTCTTTAGTAACGTTAATTTCTACCGTAGTTCTCATCACTTTTTTGTGTTCATTCACACAAATTGTTTCTTTTTTGGTAGTCGTCGTCATAGTTTCCACAATATCAATATTGTTTTCTCTAACTATTCTTTTACTGACATCTGTATCAATAATTGTATCTTCCACATTTTCATCGGATTCATCACTTTCACTTCCTTGAGAATCCATTATATTCTTATTTAAAAGAGATGGCTGATCTTGTTGTTTTTCTGAAACATCTTTCAACTGGAACCCGTTTGACAGTCCAATTTTCTCCTTACGTGAATCGTGATCTTTTTCTAATTTTAAATCTTTTGCGTAGAGGTCCATATGTGAGGTCGATTTAAGACTAGAAGAACATTCTGAAAGTAAAGTTTGCGTATCCGTGGTGCTTGTTGATGAACCGTCTGATCCTTTGCTTAAGGTCGTAGTCTCTATAGTTGTTTTGACATTTTGCGGAGTGCCATCTTCCCGTGAAATCACTTCCTTTGTCGTGACTGTAGTAATAGTTTGAGTAACGACGTTTTCACCTTCTTTGATTATTTTAGTCACAGTATCAGTTTCAGTTTTGATTTTGCCGACGTTTTGCATAAGGTTCAAGAGTTCTGAATCACTCACAACCTCAGATATTGAAGTTTTAGGTTTCTTAGGAACTTTTTCTGTTAACGTAGATATCTTTTGAGTAAGGATATCTTCACCTACGTGTAAAACTTTTGTGATTTTTTCTTCATTGCCATCTGATTTATCATACGTTATATCACTCTGTAACCCTTCAGCTACTTTTGCATCTTGAAAACAACTTGGTATTTTTGGTAGAGGGCTAACTGGAACGGTTGGTGGTGTAGATATTCCATCCATATCACGTATATAAAGTGACTCAAGACTTTCAGTTTTGATTCCTTGTTGAACCGTTTCTTCACTGAAAGCTTTATGAATAGACTCAACCAGATTCACAGCACTGCCTTTAATGTCACGAAGAACAAACTGTTTTTCAAATTTATTATCAGAGTCTAGATTTATCGGTATGTTTTGGACATTATGATCGGGTGCTTTTGAAAACACAATTTCTTCTTTTATTGAAATACCTCCAGTTTGCACATACTGCTGTTTATCTTCAGACTTTTGAGTAACTACTGCCTCACGCAATGTGAATGAGTTATCTTCACTCTCTGGATCAAGTTTATAGCTACTTAATGATTGGAGTGAATCAGGGTAGCTGGTACTGTCAACGGTAGTTTTGGTTGTATTTATTTTCTTTTCACTCTTTTCAGTGCTCTCAAAACTATACTTTTCCTCCAAACTAACTTCTTTAGAAACATCTTCTGAACTGCTGCCATGCAGTAAAGTGTGAGCTACACTATCTCGATCTGTGATACCACTATCTACCGTAGAGATGGAACTAGTTTTGTCTTCAATTTTTTCTAGATCGAATGTTAATTTCCCCATTGAGACATTTTGTTTTTCACTCGCAAAATATTGTGAACTAGTTTGTAATTTTGCTTTGCAATCTTTTTCTTGGTTTATCATTTCCTCCGTTTCCCGAGCTAGTTCTGTCAAAGATTTTATTTTTGATGAAGTTTTAGTAATTTCTTGTGGTTCTTTTTTTGACGTGACATCTTTCAGGATTATATCTTTGTGGATCTCTGAGTCAGAGAATATACCTATTTCTCTCTCAAAAGTTAAACTTTCATTGTATTTTTTCAATTTTACTGAAGTTGTCCTTGCTGACTTATCAATAGGATCTGGAATTCTTATCTCTGCTGACATTGACTCTTCTTCTTCTTTTTTCAATATCTTCTCACCAGCCTCGTGTTCAGATTTTTCTTTTTCTAACTGGCTTACATGATCATCATGTGATTTTTTGAATTCTGTAGTCACAGCTCTTTCATCCGGTTTTTTTATAATTTTTCTATCATGCTTAACTTCAGTTGCTTTTTCTTCAGTTCCCGAATCTTTTACGAGGACAGCATTTTCGTCATCGTGTAGAGGACTGAGTTTTTTTCCATTGGTCAGAATCAAGCACTTTCCATTTTCAGACGAAGTGTCTGTTTCGCTTGGAATTAGTGTTTTCTCTAATTCAGGTTGCGCAAGAGTCAATTTTTTTGCGGTTTCTGTAATGGGAATAAGATTATCATTTTCTGGACCTAGAGTTTTCAAGTTTTCTTCCTTGAGGCCACAAAATGTCCTGCCCGCTTCTTTGTCATGGTTAAGATCTTCAATTTTCTCCGGGATGGAAAGGGGTACTTCCACAATTTCCTGACTTGCATGACTCGCTACTACGCCTTGTTCTTTGCAGTGATCTTTGATTGAAGGACTTTTAATTGGCTCTACTTCCTTAATAAGATTTGGAGTCTTGAGCAACGGACTAATAGGTTTTATTGGCAGAGAGTAAGGTTTTTGCAATTGAACATCTTCTTTTTTAATACTCGATAAAGAAGCTTCTTTTTCAGTAAGAATTTGTACAAGTGTTGGTGCCTCATCAGTCAATAAATCAGGGCTACGTAATTCTTCATCAACCTCAATTGACCGGACCACTCTATGACCCTTCTCAGCAGATTTAACGCCCTTGTCCGTAACGTATTTTGGTTTTTGGATGCTAAGTGATGTCAGACTCGGTATTATTTTATCAGCTCTATCAAGGATTGATTGGGTATTATCATCCATAAAATGACTCTCTTCGTGGATTTTGTCTTTTGTTATCGTTTTAACTGAATCTAATTCTTTGAGTTCAGTTTTGGCAATTTCTATAGGAATAAATCCTTTGAAATCTTCTTTCATAGAGGTGATTTTCTTTTCATCTTTCTTGGCAGAGCGAGCGTTTCCAGTCGACCTCATTGGTTCATCAACTAGTAAATCAGGACTCATTAACCCTTCGTCTGTTAAAGATGGGCTTGACACATTAACAATGATTGATTTCTTGTCTATAAGTTCTTGTTTTGGGGTTTCCAAATCGTGTTTAATACTGCAAGGTGGTTTATCTCCAGTACTAGATGCTAACTTGTCTAGGCTATCTTTGACGACATGACTGAATGCTTCCGTATCCTCTACCAAAGCAAAAGAGCCTTCTTCTATTTCATCATTTTTGTCTTTTATCTGATCCGTTTTAGTACTTTTATCATTAGCGGTTGACTCAATCAATCCATCTGATAGTGTAATACCTTCCTTTGTGAAAGTAACAACAGTACCATCTGAATATGCTTCTTCGATTATTTTGGCAGCAGTACGTTTAATTTTTATTGATTTCATTAATATGTAATTGATACTTACTGTCTTTGTAATGATTCTCCTGATAACTTGGTTACCTTTTATGGTTACTGATTCTGTTTTAGAAGTTGACGTTTCTTTTGGTTCCCCAAATGATCTATAACCGTCAAGACTTTCTTCGATTGTTAACTGGTTATCAATTACATCAGAAATAGTTGTAGTTGAATAAACTCTGTCACGTTGTGTCCTGTCTGGATAATTATCAGATGTAATTCTGTAAGTAATAGTTTTAGATTTGACTAATTTCCCAAGTTTATTGGAAAACACAGATCGTACTGATTTTGTGACAATGATTCTTTCAATTGTTATGTAATCTTCCGTGAATACCTCTATTTCAGATTCCTCTGTAACTATAGGTTCACTAACAGGAGTCAATCCATCAAGTTCAGGTTCAATTTTTAAAGCATCCTCGATCATACTTTTATTATCAAACCGAAAATTGCTTATCTTTTCAATCTTTAATTTTAATTGTTTAATAGTTTCATCGGATACTTTGCAAGTAGGTGTCTTTTCAGCTTCGTGTATTAAACTAGAGGCAAGTGTCATGAGAGGACTTGGTATCTTAGCATCGATCGTAGTGAGGCTTGTTTTCCTCTCGTCTTCTGCAACAGAGATTGAAGCCTCCAAGTCACTCTGTACGAGGCTTGCTTTTCTCTCATCTACAGTACTTGGACTAGGTGTCTTCGTGTCGGTAAAGAGGATGTTTGGTTTTTTCTCGTCTTCTATTACTGGGCTCTTTTCTTTCTCTTCCACTATAACTCCTGCATGGCTGAGACTTGGCGTCTTTTCAACGTCTTTAATAGGCATGGTTGCTTTGTGAACTTCCATGTCATCAATGGGAAGTAGACTGGACATATTGTCTTCGTCTTTCTGAGGACTTAGTACCTTGGCATCTGTAGAAGTCATGCTTAGTTTCTTCGTGGAATCTGCAACAGGGCTTGAAGCCTCCAAGTCACATTGCACGAGGCTTGCTTTTCTCTCATCTTCAGGAACTGGGCTAGGTAACTCAGTATTAGTCAAGAGGATGCTTGGTTTTTTTGCATCCTCTTGAACGAGGCGTTTTTCTTTTTCATCCACCTTGTCTTCTGCTTGGATGAGGATTGGCTTCTTTTCATCATCTGTGACAGGACTTGATGCTTCTTGGTCTTTTTTGAAGCCAGTGGGAAGTGGACTTGCCCTCTTTTCTTCTTCTTTGTGAGGACTCGGCACCTTAGCATCGGTTGAAGTGAGGCTTGGTTTCCTAGCGTCTTCTGCAACAGGGCTTGAAGCCTCCGTGTCACTTAGTACGAGGCTTGCTTTCTTCTCAACTTTTGGAATGGGGCTAGGTAACTTCGTATCTGAAGAAAAGATGGCTGGTTTTTTAGTTTCCTCAAGAACAGGGCTTTTTTCTTTCTCTTCCACATTTTCTTCTGTGTAGAAGAGGCTGGGCCCCTTTTCATCATCTGCGACGGGACTTGATGCCTTTTGTGCGACAGGACTTGATGCTTTTTGATCTTGCTTGACCTCAGTAGGAAGTAGACTTGACTTCTGTCCGTCTTCCTTAAGAGGACTTGCTACCTTAGCATCGGTCAAAGTGAGGCCTGGCTTCCTTATGTCGTCTGCAACAGCGCTTTTAGCTTCCGTGTCACTTAGAACGAGGCTTGCTTTCCTCGCATCTTCAGTAACTGGGCTTGGTGTCTTCGTTTCAGTAGAAAGGATGCTTGATTTTCTTATTTCCTCTTGAACGGAGCTCTCTTTTTTCTCATCTACCTTGGCTTCTGCTTGGATGAGGTTGAGCTTCTTTTCATCATCTGTGACAGGACTTGTTGCCTTTTGATCCGCCTTGTCGTCAGTGCGAAGGAGACTTGACTTCTGTCCGTCTTCCTTAAGAGAACTTGCTACCTTAGCATCGGTCGAAGTGTGGCTTGGCTTCCTCGTAACGTCTGCAACAGGGCTTTTAGCCTCCGTGTCACTAAGAACCAGGCTTGCTTTCCTCTCATCTTCAGTTATTGGGCTTGGTGTCTTCGTTTCGGTAGAAAGGATGCTTGGTTGTTTCGTTTCCTCTTGAACGGGGCTCTTTTCTTTCTCTTCCACTTTTTCATCTGTTTGGATGATGCTGGGACTCTTTTTATCATCTGTGACAGGACTTGATGATTTTTCATCTTCTTTGACATCAGTGGGAAGTAGACTTGACTTCTGTCCGTCTTCTTTAGGAGGACTTGCTACCTTAGCGTCGGTCGAAGTGAGGCTTGGCTTCCTCGTGTCGTCTGCAACAAGGCTTAATGCCTCCATGTCACTAAGAGCGAGGCTTGCTTTCCTCTCATCTTCAGTAACTGGGCTTGGTGTCTTCGTTTCAGTAGAAAGGATGCTTGGTTTTCTCATTTCCTCTTGAACGGGGCTCTTTTTTTTCTCTTCCACTTTTTCTCCTGTTTGGATGACGCTGGGACTCTTTTTATCATCTGTGACAAGACTTGATGCTTTTTTATCTTCTTTGACATCAGTGGGAAGTAGACTTGACTTCTGTCCCTCTTCCTTAAGAGGACTTGCTACCTGAGCATCGGTCGAAGTGAGGCTTGGCTTTCTCGTGTCGTCTGCAACAGGGCTTGTTGCCTCCGTGTCACTAAGAACGAGGCTTGCTTTCCTCTCATCTTCAGTAACTGGGCTTGGTGTCTTCGTTTCGGTAGAAAGGATGCTTGGTTGTTTCGTTTCCTCTTGAACGGGGCTCTTTTCTTTCTCTTCCACTTTCTCTTCTGTTTGGATGATGCTGGGACTCTTTTTATCATCTGTGACAGGACTTGATGCTTTTTCATCTTCTTTGACATCAGTGGGAAGTAGACTTGACTTCTGTCCGTCTTCTTTAGGAGGACTTGCTACCTTAGCGTCGGTCGAAGTGAGGCTTGGCTTCCTCGTGTCGTCTGCAACAGGGCTTAATGCCTCCATGTCACTAAGAGCGAGGCTTGCTTTCCTCTCATCTTCAGTAACTGGGCTTGGTGTCTTCGTTTCGGTAGAAAGGATGCTTGGTTGTTTCTTTTCCTCTTGAACGGGGCTCTTTTCTTTCTCTTCCACTTTTTCTCCTGTTTGGATGACGCTGGGACTCTTTTTATCATCTGTGACAAGACTTGATGCTTTTTTATCTTCTTTGACGTCAGTGGGAAGTAGACTTGACTTCTGTCCCTCTTCCTTAAGAGGACTTGCTACCTTAGCATCGGTCGAAGTGAGGCTTGGCTTCCTCGCGTCTTCTGCAGCAGGGCTTTTACCCTCCGTGTCACTTAGAACGAGGCTTGCTTTCCTCTCATCTTCAGTAACTGGGCTTGGTGTCTTTGTTTCAGTAGAAAGGATGCTTGGTTGTTTCGTTTCCTCTTGAACGGGGCTCTTTTCTTTCTTTTCCACTTTCTCTCCTGTTTGGATGACGCTGGTACTCTTTTTATCATCTGTGACAGGACTTGATGCTTTATCATCCTCTTTGACATCAGTGGGAAGTAGACTTAACTTCTTTTCGTCTTCTTTAGGTGGGCTTGGTACCTTCGCATCAGTCGAAGTGAGAATTGGCTTCGTCGCGTCTTCTGCAGCAGGGCTTTTACCCTCCGTGTCACTTAAAACGAGGCTTGCTTTCCTCTCATCTTTAGTTACTGGGCTTGGGGTCTTCGTTTCGGTAGAAAGGATGCTTGGTTGTTTTGTTTCCTCTTGAACGGGGCTCTTTTCTTTCTCTTCCACTTTCTCTTCTGTTTGGATGATGCTGGGACTCTTTTTATCATCTGTGACAGGACTTGATGCTTTTTCATCTTCTTTGACATCAGTGGGAAGTAGACTTGACTTCTGTCCGTCTTCTTTAGGAGGACTTGCTACCTTAGCGTCGGTCGAAGTGAGGCTTGGCTTCCTCGTGTCGTCTGCAACAGGGCTTAATGCCTCCATGTCACTAAGAGCGAGGCTTGCTTTCCTCTCATCTTCAGTAACTGGGCTTGGTGTCTTCGTTTCGGTAGAAAGGATGCTTGGTTGTTTCGTTTCCTCTTGAACGGGGCTCTTTTCTTTCTCTTCCACTTTTTCTCCCGTTTGGATGACGCTGGGACTCTTTTTATCATCTGTGACAAGACTTGATGCTTTTTTATCTTCTTTGACGTCAGTGGGAAGTAGACTTGACTTCTGTCCGTCTTCTTTAGGAGGACTTGCTACCTTAGCGTCGGTCGAAGTGAGGCTTGGCTTCCTCGTGTCGTCTGCAACAGGGCTTAATGCCTCCATGTCACTAAGAGCGAGGCTTGCTTTCCTCTCATCTTCAGTAACTGGGCTTGGTGTCTTCGTTTCGGTAGAAAGGATGCTTGGTTGTTTCGTTTCCTCTTGAACGGGGCTCTTTTCTTTCTCTTCCACTTTTTCTCCTGTTTGGATGACGCTGGGACTCTTTTTATCATCTGTGACAAGACTTGATGCTTTTTTATCTTCTTTGACGTCAGTGGGAAGTAGACTTGACTTCTGTCCGTCTTCTTTAGGAGGACTTGCTACCTTAGCGTCGGTCGAAGTGAGGCTTGGCTTCCTCGTGTCGTCTGCAACAGGGCTTAATGCCTCCGTGTCACTAAGAGCGAGGCTTGCTTTCCTCTCATCTTCAGTAACTGGGCTTGGTGTCTTCGTTTCAGTAGAAAGGATGCTTGGTTTTCTCATTTCCTCTTGAACGGGGCTCTTTTTTTTCTCTTCTACCATGGCTTCTGCTTGAATGAGGCTGAGCTTCTTTTCATCATCTGTGACAGGACTTGATTCTTTTTGGTCTTCCTTGTCGTCAGTGCGAAGTGGACTTGACTTCTGTACGTCTTGCTTAAGAGGACTCGGTACCTTAGCATCGGTCGAAGTGAGGCTTGGCTTCCTCGCGTCTTCTGCAGCAGGGCTTTTACCCTCCGTGTCACTTAGAACGAGGCTTGCTTTCCTCTCATCTTCAGTAACTGGGCTTGGTGTCTTTGTTTCAGTAGAAAGGATGCTTGGTTGTTTCGTTTCCTCTTGAACGGGGCTCTTTTCTTTCTTTTCCACTTTCTCTCCTGTTTGGATGACGCTGGTACTCTTTTTATCATCTGTGACAGGACTTGATGCTTTATCATCTTCTTTGACATCAGTGGGAAGTAGACTTAACTTCTTTTCGTCTTCTTTAGGTGGGCTTGGTACCTTCGCATCAGTCGAAGTGAGAATTGGCTTCGTCGCGTCTTCTGCAGCAGGGCTTTTACCCTCCGTGTCACTTAAAACGAGGCTTGCTTTCCTCTCATCTTCAGTAACTGGGCTTGGTGTCTTCGTTTCGGTAGAAAGGATGCTTGGTTGTTTTGTTTCCTCTTGAACGGGGCTCTTTTCTTTCTCTTCCACTATTTCTCTTGTTTGGATGACGCTGGGACTCTTTTTATCATCAGTGACAAGACTTGATGTTTTTTTATCTTCTTTGACGTCAGTGGGAAGTAGACTTGACTTCTGTCCCTCTTCCTTAAAAGGACTTGCTACCTGAGCATCGGTCGACGTGAGGCTTGGCTTCCTCGTGTCGTCTGCAACAGGGCTTTTTGCCTCCGTGTCACTAAGAACGAGGCTTGCTTTCCTCTCATCTTCAGTAACTGGGCTTGGTGTCTTCATTTCAGTAAAAAGGATGCTTGGTTGTTTCGTTTCCTCTTGAACGGGGCTCTTTTCTTTCTCTTCCACTTTCTCTTCTGTTTGGATGATGCTGGGACTCTTTTTATCATCTGTGACAGGTCTTGATGATTTTTCATCTTCTTTGACATCAGTGGGAAGAAGACTTGACTTCTGTCCGTCTTCTTTAGGAGGACTTGCTACCTGAGCATCGGTCGAAGTGAGGCTTGGCTTCCTCGTGTCGTCTGCAACAGGGCTTGTTGCCTCTGTGTCACGAAGAACGAGGCTTGCTTTCCTCTCATCTTCAGTAACTGGGCTTGGTGTCTTCGTTTCAGTAGAAAGGATGCTTGGTTTTCTCATCACCTCTTGAACGGGGCTCTTTTTTTTCTCTTCTACCATGGCTTCTGCTTGGATGAGGCTGAGCTTCTTTTCATCATCTGTGACAGGACTTAATTCTTTTTGGTCTTCCTTATCGTCAGTGCGAAGTGGACTTGACTTCTGTACGTCTTCCTTAAGAGGACTCGGTACCTTAGCGTCGGTCGAAGTGAGGCTTGGCTTCCTCGCGTCTTCTGCAGCAGGGCTTTTACCCTCCGTGTCACTTAGAACGAGGCTTGCTTTCCTCTCATCTTCAGTTACTGGGCTTGGTGTCTTCGTTTCGGTAGATAGGATGCTTGGTTGTTTCTTTTCCTCTTGAACGGGGCTCTTTTCTTTCTCTTCCACTTTTTCTCCTGTTTGGATGACGCTGGGACTCTTTTTATCATCTGTGACAGGACTTGATGCTTTTTTATCTTCTTTGACGTCAGTGGGAAGTAGACTTGACTTCTGTCCGTCTTCCTTAAGAGGACTTGCTACCTTAGCATCGGTCGAAGTGAGGCTTGGCTTCCTCGTGTCGTCTGCAACAGGGCTTGTTGCCTCCGTGTGACTTTGTACTAGACTTTCTTTCCTCTCATCTTTTCGATCGGGGCTAGATAACTTCGTACCAGTAGAAATGATGGTTGGTTTTTTCGTTTCCTCCATAACAGGGCTCTTTTCTTTCTGATCCACCTTTTCTTCAGCGTGAATGAGGCTGGGCCTTTTTTCATCATCTGCGACAGGACTTGATGCCTTTTGATCTTCCTTATCATCAGTGGGAAGTGGACTTGACTTCTGCCCGTCTTCCTTAAGAGGACTCGGTACCTTAGCATCGGTCAAAGTGAGGCTTGGCTTCCTCGCGTCTTCTGCAGCAGGGGTTTTAGCCTCCGTGTCACTTAGAACGAGGCTTGCTTTCCTCTCATCTTCAGTAACTGGGCTTGGTGCCTTTGTTTCAGTAGAAAGGATGCTTGGTTGTTTCGTTTCTTCTTGAACGGGGCTCTTTTCTTTCTCTTCCACTTTCTCTCCTGTTTGGATGACGCTGGGACTCTTTTTATCATCTGTGACAGGACTTGATGCTTTTTCATCTTCTTTGACATCAGTGGGAAGTAGACTTGACTTCTGTCCGTCTTCTTTAGGAGGACTTGCTACCTTAGCGTCGGTCGAAGTGAGGCTTGGCTTCCTCGTGTCGTCTGCAACAGGGCTTGTTGCCTCCGTGTCACTAAGAACGAGGCTTGCTTTCCTCTCATCTTCAGTAACTGGGCTTGGTGTCTTCGTTTCGGTAGAAAGGATGCTTGGTTGTTTCGTTTCCTCTTGAACGGGGCTCTTTTCTTTCTCTTCCACCTTTTCTTGTGTGTGAATGAGACTGGGCTTCTTTTCATCATCTGCGACAGGACTTGATGCCTTTTGATCTTCCTTATCGTCAGTGGGAAGTGAACTTGACTGCTGTCCGTCTTCCTTGAGAGGACTTGGTACCTTGGCATCGGTCAAAGTGAGGCTTATTTTCCTCGCGTCTTCTGCAACAAGGCTTTTGGCCTCCGTGTCATTTAGTAAGAGGCTTGCTTTCCTCTCATCTTCAGTAACTAAGCTCGGTGTCTTCGTTTCAGTAGAAGAGATGCTTGGTTTTTTCGCTTCTTCTCGAACAGAGCTCATTTCGTTCTCATCCACTTTTTCTTCAGCGTGAATGAGGCTGGGCCTCTTTTCATCATCTGCGACAGGACTTGATGCCTTGTGACCTTCCTTATCGTCGGTGGGACTTGACTTTTGTCCGTCTTCCTTAAGAGGACTCGGTACCTTGGAATCGGTCAAAGTGAGGCTTAACTTCCTCGGGTCTTCTGCAACAAGGCTTTTGGCCTCCGTATCACTTAGTACGAGGCTTGCTTTCCTCTCATCTTCAGTAATTGGGCTTGGTGTCTTCGTTTCAGTAGTAGGGATGCTTGGTTTTTTCGCTTCCTCTTGAACAGGGCTCATTTCTTTCTCATTTACCTTTACTTCTGCGTGAATTAGGCTGGGCCTCTTTTCATCATCTGCGACAGGACTTGATGCCTTTTGATCTTCCTTATCATCAGTGGGAAGTGGACTTGACTTCTGTCCGTCTTCCTTGAGAGGACTCGGTACCTTGGCATCGGTCAAAGTGAGGGTTGGCTTCTTCGCGTCTTCTGGAACAGGGCTCTTAGCCTCCGTGTCACGTAGAACGAGGCTTGCTTTCCTCTCATCTTCAAGAAATGGGCTAGGTGTCTTCGTTTCAGTAGAAATTATTCTTGGTTTTTTCGCTTCTTCTTTAACAGGGCTCGTTTTTTCGTCATCCACCTTTTCATCTGCGTGAATGAGGCTGGGCCTCTTTTCATCATCTGCGACAGGACTTGATGCCTTTTGATCTTCCTCATCGTCAGTGGGAAGTGGACTTGACTTCTGTCCGTCTTCCTTGAGAGGACTCGGTACCTTGGCATCGGTCGAAGTGAGGCTTGGCTTCCTCGCGTCTTCTGCAACAGGGCTCTTAACCTCCGTGTGACATAGTACGAGGCTTGCTTTCCTCTCATCTTCAGTAACTGGGCTTGGTCTCTTCGTTTCGGTAGAAAGGATGCTTGGTTGTTTCGTTTCCTCTTGAACAGGACTCGTTTGTTCGTCAACAACCTTTTCGTCTGCGTGAATGACGCTGGGCCTCTTTTCATCATCTGCGACAGGACTTGATGCCTTTTGATCTTCCTTATCATCGGTGGGACTTGACTTATGTCCGTCTTCCTTGAGAGGACTCGGTACCTTGGCATCGGTCGAAGTGAGGCTTGGCTTCCTCGCGTCTTCAGCAACAGGGCTTTTAGCCTCCTTGTCACTTAGTAAGAGGCTTTCATTCATCTCATCTACAGTAACTGGGCTCGGTGTCTTCGTTTCAGTAGAAGGGATGCTTGGTTTTTTCGCTTCCTCTTGAACAGGGCTCATTTCTTTCTCATCCACCTTTTCTTCAGCGTGAATGACGCTGGGCCTCTTTTCATCATCTGCGACAGGACTTGATGCCTTTTGATCTTCCTTATCATCGGTGGGACTTGACTTATGTCCGTCTTCCTTGAGAGGACTCGGTACCTTGGCTTCGGCCGAAGTGAGGCTTATCTTCCTCGCGTCTTCTGCAACAAGGATTTTGGCCTCCATGTCACTTAAAACGAGGCTGACTTTCCTCTCATCTTCAGTAACTGGGCTCGGTGTCTTCGTTTCAGAAGAAAGGATGCTTGGTTTTTCCGTTTCCTCTTGACTGGGACTCTTTTCTTTCTCTTCCATTTTCTTACCTGCTTGGATGAGGCTGGGCCTCTTTATTTCATCTGTGACAGGACTTGATGCTTTTTTATCTTCTTTGACGTCAGTGGGAAGTAGACTTAACTTCTTTTCGTCTTCTTTGTTTAAACTTGGAGCCTTGATATCGGTCGAAGTGAGGCTTAGTTCCCTTGTGTCTTCTGCAACAGGGCTTGTTGCCTCCGTGTCACTTTGTACTGGACTTTCTATCGTCTCATCTTTTCGAACGGGGCTCGGTGTCTTCGTTTCAGTAGAAGGGATGCTTGGTTTTTTCTTTTGCTCTTGAATAGGGCTCATTTCTTTCTCATCCACCTTTTCTTCAGCGTGAATGAGGCTGGGCCTCTTTTCATCATCCGCGACAGGACTTGATGCCTTTTGATCTTCCTTATCGTCAGTGGGAAGTAGACTTGACTTCCGTCCGTCTTCCTTGAGAGGACTCGGTACCTTGGCATCGGCCGAAGTGAGGCTTAGCTTCCTCGCGTCTTCTGCAACAAGGATTTTTGCCTCCGTGTCACTAAGTGCGAGGCTTGCTTTCCTCTCATCTTCAGTAACTGGGCTCGGTGTCTTCGTTTCAGTAGAAGGGATGCTTGGTTTTTTCGCTTCCTCTTGAACAGGGCTCATTTCTTTCTCATCCACCTTTTCTTCAGCGTGAATGAGGCTGGGCCTCTTTTCATCATCTACGACAGGACTTGATGCCTTTTGATCTTCCTTATCATCAGTGGGAAGTGGACTTGACTTCTGTCCGTCTTCCTTGAGAGGACTCGGTACCTTGGCATCGGTCAAAGTGAGGGTTGGCTTCTTCGCGTCTTCTGGAACAGGGCTCTTAGCCTCCGTGTCACGTAGAACGAGGCTTGCTTTCCTCTCATCTTCAAGAACTGGGCTAGGTGTCTTCGTTTCAGTAGAAATTATTCTTGGTTTTTTCGCTTCTTCTTTAACAGGGCTCGTTTTTTCGTCATCCACCTTTTCATCTGCGTGAATGAGGCTGGGCCTCTTTTCATCATCTGCGACAGGACTTGATGCCTTTTGATCTTCCTCATCGTCAGTGGGAAGTGGACTTGACTTCTGTCCGTCTTCCTTGAGAGGACTCGGTACCTTGGCATCGGTCGAAGTGAGGCTTGGCTTCCTCGCGTCTTCTGCAACAGGGCTCTTAACCTCCGTGTGACATAGTACGAGGCTTGCTTTCCTCTCATCTTCAGTAACTGGGCTTGGTCTCTTCGTTTCGGTAGAAAGGATGCTTGGTTGTTTCGTTTCCTCTTGAACAGGACTCGTTTGTTCGTCAACAACCTTTTCGTCTGCGTGAATGACGCTGGGCCTCTTTTCATCATCTGCGACAGGACTTGATGCCTTTTGATCTTCCTTATCATCGGTGGGACTTGACTTATGTCCGTCTTCCTTGAGAGGACTCGGTACCTTGACATCGGTCGAAGTGAGGCTTGGCTTCCTCGCGTCTTCTGCAACAGGGCTCTTAGCCTCCGTGTCACTTAGTACATGGCTTGCTTTCCTCTTATCTTCAGTAACTGGGCTCGGTGTCTTCGTTTCAGAAGAAGGGATGCTTGGTTTTTTCGCTTCCTCTTGAACAGGGCTCATTTCTTTCTCATCCACCTTTTCTTCAGCGTGAATGAGGCTGGGCCTCTTTTTATCATCCGCGACAGGACTTGATGCCTTTTGATCTTCCTTATCGTCAGTGGGAAGTAGACTTGACTTCTGTCCCTCTTCCTTGATAGAACTCGGTACCTTGGCATCGGTCAAAGTGAGGCTTGGCTTCCTCACGTCTTCTGCAACAGGGCTCTTAGCCTCCGTGTCACTTAGTACGAGGCTTGCTTTCCTCTCATCTTCAGTAACTGGGCTCGGTGTCTTCGTTTCAGAAGAAGGGATGCTTGGTTTTTTCGCTTCCTCTTGAACAGGGCTCATTTCTTTCTCATCCTCCTTTTCTTCAGCGTGAATGAGGCTGGGCCTCTTTTCATCATCCGCGACAGGACTTGATGCCTTTTGATCTTCCTTATCGTCAGTGGGAAGTAGACTTGACTTCCGTCCGTCTTCCTTGAGAGGACTCGGTACCTTGGCATCGGCCGAAGTGAGGCTTAGCTTCCTCGCGTCTTCTGCAACAAGGATTTTTGCCTCCGTGTCACTAAGTGCGAGGCTTGCTTTCCTCTCATCTTCAGTAACTGGGCTCGGTGTCTTCGTTTCAGTAGAAGGGATGCTTGGTTTTTTCGCTTCCTCTTGAACAGGGCTCATTTCTTTCTCATCCACCTTTTCTTCAGCGTGAATGAGGCTGGGCCTCTTTTCATCATCTACGACAGGACTTGATGCCTTTTGATCTTCCTTATCATCAGTGGGAAGTGGACTTGACTTCTGTCCGTCTTCCTTGAGAGGACTCGGTACCTTGGCATCGGTCAAAGTGAGGGTTGGCTTCTTCACGTCTTCTGGAACAGGGCTCTTAGCCTCCGTGTCACGTAGAACGAGGCTTGCTTTCCTCTCATCTTCAAGAACTGGGCTAGGTGTCTTCGTTTCAGTAGAAATTATTCTTGGTTTTTTCGCTTCTTCTTTAACAGGGCTCGTTTTTTCGTCATCCACCTTTTCATCTGCGTGAATGAGGCTGGGCCTCTTTTCATCATCTGCGACAGGACTTGATGCCTTTTGATCTTCCTCATCGTCAGTGGGAAGTGGACTTGACTTCTGTCCGTCTTCCTTGAGAGGACTCGGTAACTTGGCATCGGTCGAAGTGAGGCTTGGCTTCCTCGCGTCTTCTGCAACAGGGCTCTTAACCTCCGTGTGACATAGTACGAGGCTTGCTTTCCTCTCATCTTCAGTAACTGGGCTTGGTCTCTTCGTTTCGGTAGAAAGGATGCTTGGTTGTTTCGTTTCCTCTTGAACAGGACTCGTTTGTTCGTCAACAACCTTTTCGTCTGCGTGAATGAGGCTGGGCCTCTTTTCATCATCTGCGACAGGACTTGATGGCTTTTGATCTTCCTTGTCGTCAGTTCGAAGCTGACTTGACTTCTGTCCGTCTTCCTTAAGAGGACTCGGTACCTTAGCATCGGTCGAAGTGAGGCTTGGCATCCTCGCGTCTTCTGCAACAGGGCTTTTAGCCTCCTTGTCACTTAGTAAGAGGCTCTCATTCATCTCATCTACAGTAACTGGGCTCGGTGTCTTCGTTTCAGTAGAAGGGATGCTTGGTTTTTTCGCTTCCTCTTGAACAGGGCTCATTTCTTTCTCATCCACCTTTTCTTCAGCGTGAATGACGCTGGGCCTCTTTTCATCATCTGCGACAGGACTTGATGCCTTTTGATCTTCCTTATCATCGGTGGGACTTGACTTATGTCCGTCTTCCTTGAGAGGACTCGGTACCTTGGCATCGGTCGAAGTGAGGCTTGGCTTCCTCGCGTCTTCTGCAACAGGGCTCTTAGCCTCCGTGTCACTTAGTACATGGCTTGCTTTCCTCTTATCTTCAGTAACTGGGCTCGGTGTCTTCGTTTCAGAAGAAGGGATGCTTGGTTTTTTCGCTTCCTCTTGAACAGGGCTCATTTCTTTCTCATCCACCTTTTCTTCAGCGTGAATGAGGCTGGGCCTCTTTTCATCATCTACGACAGGACTTGATGCCTTTTGATCTTCCTTATCATCAGTGGGAAGTGGACTTGACTTCTGTCCGTCTTCCTTGAGAGGACTCTGTACCTTGGCATCGGTCAAAGTGAGGGTTGGCTTCTTCGCGTCTTCTGGAACAGGGCTCTTAGCCGCCGTGTCACTTAGTACGAGGCTTGCTTTCCTCTCATCTTCAGTAACTGGGCTCGGTGTCTTCGTTTCAGAAGAAGGGATGCTTGGTTTTTTCGCTTCCTCTTGAACAGGGCTCATTTCTTTCTCATCCACCTTTTCTTCAGCGTGAATGACGCTGGGCCTCTTTTCATCATCTGCGACAGGACTTGATGCCTTTTGATCTTCCTTATCATCGGTGGGACTTGACTTATGTCCGTCTTCCTTGAGAGGACTCGGTACCTTGGCATCGGTCGAAGTGAGGCTTGGCTTCCTCGCGTCTTCTGCAACAGGGCTTTTAGCCTCCTTGTCACTTAGTAAGAGGCTTTCATTCATCTCATCTACAGTAACTGGGCTCGGTGTCTTCGTTTCAGTAGAAGGGATGCTTGGTTTTTTCGCTTCCTCTTGAACAGGGCTCATTTCTTTCTCATCCACCTTTTCTTCAGCGTGAATGAGGCTGGGCCTCTTTTCATCATCCGCGACAGGACTTGATGCCTTTTGATCTTCCTCGTCGTCAGTGGGAAGTGGACTTGACTTCTGTCCGTCTTCCTTGAGAGGACTCTGTACCTTGGCATCGGTCGAAGTGAGGCTTGGCATCCTCGCGTCTTCTGCAACAGGGCTCTTAGCCTCCGTGTCACTTAGTACATGGCTTGCTTTCCTCTTATCTTCAGTAACTGGGCTCGGTGTCTTCGTTGCAGAAGAAGGGATGCTTGGTTTTTTCGCTTCCTCTTGAACAGGGCTCATTTCTTTCTCATCCACCTTTTCTTCAGCGTGAATGAGGCTGGGCCTCTTTTCATCATCTGCGACAGGACTTGATGCCTTTTGATCTTCCTCATCGTCAGTGGGAAGTGGACTTGACTTCTGTCCATCTTCCTTGAGAGGACTCTGTACCTTGGCATCGGTCGAAGTGAGGCTTGGCTTCCTCGCGTCTTCTGCAACAGGGCTTTTAGCCTCCTTGTCACTTAGTAAAAGGCTTTCATTCATCTCATCTACAGTAACTGGGCTCGGTGTCTTCGTTTCAGTAGAAGGGATGCTTGGTTTTTTCGCTTCCTCTTGAACAGGGCTCATTTCTTTCTCATCCACCTTTTCTTCAGCGTGAATGAGGCTGGGCCTCTTTTCATCATCCGCGACAGGACTTGATGCCTTTTGATCTTCCTTATCGTCAGTGGGAAGTAGACTTGACTTCTGTCCCTCTTCCTTGATAGAACTCGGTACCTTGGCATCGGTCAAAGTGAGGCTTGGCTTCCTCGCGTCTTCTGCAACAGGGCTCTTAGCCTCCGTGTCACTTAGTACGAGGCTTGCTTTCCTCTCATCTTCAGTAACTGGGCTCGGTGTCTTCGTTTCAGAAGAAGGGATGATTGGTTTTTTCAGTTTCTCTTGAACAGGGCTCATTTCTTTCTCATCCACCTTTTCTTCAGCGTGAATGAGGCTGGGCCTCTTTTCATCATCTGCGACAGGACTTGATGCCTTTTGATCTTCCTCATCGTCAGTGGGAAGTGGACTTGACTTCTGTCCATCTTCCTTGAGAGGACTCTGTACCTTGGCATCGGTCGAAGTGAGGCTTGGCATCCTCGCGTCTTCTGCAACAGGGCTTTTAGCCTCCTTGTCACTTAGTAAAAGGCTTTCATTCATCTCATCTACAGTAACTGGGCTCGGTGTCTTCGTTTCAGTAGAAGGGATGCTTGGTTTTTTCGCTTCCTCTTGAACAGGGCTCATTTCTTTCTCATCCACCTTTTCTTCAGCATGAATGAGGCTGGGCCGTTTTTCATCATCTGCGACAGGACTTGATGCCTTTTGATCTTCCTTATCATCAGTGGGAAGTGGACTTGACTTCTGTCCGTCTTCCTTAAGAGGACTCGGTACCTTAGCATCGGTCAAAAAGAGGGTTGGCTTCCTCGCGTCTTCTGGAACAGGGCTCTTAGCCTCCGTGTCACGTAGAACGAGGCTTGCTTTCCTCTCATCTTCAGTAACTGGGCTTGGTCTCTTCGTTTCGGTAGAAAGGATGCTTGGTTGTTTCGTTTCCTCTTGAACAGGACTCGTTTGTTCGTCAACAACCTTTTCGTCTGCGTGAATGAGGCTGAGCCTCTTTTCATCATCTTCGACAGGACTTGATGGCTTTTGATCTTCCTTGTCGTCAGTTCGAAGTGGACTTGACTTCTGTCCGTCTTCCTTAAGAGGACTCGGTGCCTTGGCATCGGTCGAAGTGAGGCTTGGCATCCTAGCGTCTTCTGCAATAGGGCTTTTAGCCTCCTTGTCACTTAGTAAGAGGCTTTTATTCATCTCATCTACAGTGACTGGGCTCGGTGTCTTCGTTTCAGTAGAAGGGATGCTTGGTTTTTTCGCTTCCTCTTGAACAGGGCTCATTTTTTTCTCATCCACCTTTTCTTCAGCGTGAATGAGGCTGGGCCTCTTTTCTTCATCTGCGACAGGACTTGATGCCTTTTGATCTTCCTTGTCGTCAGTGTGAAGTGGACTTGACTTCTGTCCGTCTTCCTTAAGAGGACTCGGTACCTTAGCATCGGTCAAAGTGAGGCTTGGCTTCCTCGCGTCTCCTGGAACATGGCTCTTAGACTCCGTGTCACGTAGAACGAGGCTTGCTTTCCTCTCATCTTCAGTAACTGGGCTTGGTCTCTTCGTTTCGGTAGAAAGGATGCTTGGTTGTTTCGTTTCCTCTTGAACAGGACTCGTTTGTTCGTCAACAACCTTTTCGTCTGCGTGAATGACGCTGGGCCTCTTTTCATCATCTGCGACAGGACTTGATGCCTTTTGATCTTCCTTATCATCGGTGGGACTTGACTTATGTCCGTCTTCCTTGAGAGGACTCGGTACCTTGGCATCGGTCGAAGTGAGGCTTGGCTTCCTCGCGTCTTCTGCAACAGGGCTCTTAGCCTCCGTGTCACTTAGTACATGGCTTGCTTTCCTCTTATCTTCAGTAACTGGGCTCGGTGTCTTCGTTTCAGAAGAAGGGATGCTTGGTTTTTTCGCTTCCTCTTGAACAGGGCTCATTTCTTTCTCATCCACCTTTTCTTCAGCGTGAATGAGGCTGGGCCTCTTTTCATCATCTACGACAGGACTTGATGCCTTTTGATCTTCCTTATCATCAGTGGGAAGTGGACTTGACTTCTGTCCGTCTTCCTTGAGAGGACTCTGTACCTTGGCATCGGTCAAAGTGAGGGTTGGCTTCTTCGCGTCTTCTGGAACAGGGCTCTTAGCCGCCGTGTCACTTAGTACGAGGCTTGCTTTCCTCTCATCTTCAGTAACTGGGCTCGGTGTCTTCGTTTCAGAAGAAGGGATGCTTGGTTTTTTCGCTTCCTCTTGAACAGGGCTCATTTCTTTCTCATCCACCTTTTCTTCAGCGTGAATGACGCTGGGCCTATTTTCATCATCTGCGACAGGACTTGATGCCTTTTGATCTTCCTTATCATCGGTGGGACTTGACTTATGTCCGTCTTCCTTGAGAGGACTCGGTACCTTGACATCGGTCGAAGTGAGGCTTGGCTTCCTCGCGTCTTCTGCAACAGGGCTCTTAGCCTCCGTGTCACTTAGTACATGGCTTGCTTTCCTCTTATCTTCAGTAACTGGGCTCGGTGTCTTCGTTTCAGAAGAAGGGATGCTTGGTTTTTTCGCTTCCTCTTGAACAGGGCTCATTTCTTTCTCATCCACCTTTTCTTCAGCGTGAATGAGGCTGGGCCTCTTTTTATCATCCACGACAGGACTTGATGCCTTTTGATCTTCCTTATCGTCAGTGGGAAGTAGACTTGACTTCTGTCCCTCTTCCTTGATAGAACTCGGTACCTTGGCATCGGTCAAAGTGAGGCTTGGCTTCCTCACGTCTTCTGCAACAGGGCTCTTAGCCTCCGTGTCACTTAGTACGAGGCTTGCTTTCCTCTCATCTTCAGTAACTGGGCTCGGTGTCTTCGTTTCAGAAGAAGGGATGCTTGGTTTTTTCGCTTCCTCTTGAACAGGGCTCATTTCTTTCTCATCCTCCTTTTCTTCAGCGTGAATGAGGCTGGGCCTCTTTTCATCATCCGCGACAGGACTTGATGCCTTTTGATCTTCCTTATCGTCAGTGGGAAGTAGACTTGACTTCCGTCCGTCTTCCTTGAGAGGACTCGGTACCTTGGCATCGGCCGAAGTGAGGCTTAGCTTCCTCGCGTCTTCTGCAACAAGGATTTTTGCCTCCGTGTCACTAAGTGCGAGGCTTGCTTTCCTCTCATCTTCAGTAACTGGGCTCGGTGTCTTCGTTTCAGTAGAAGGGATGCTTGGTTTTTTCGCTTCCTCTTGAACAGGGCTCATTTTTTTCTCATCCACCTTTTCTTCAGCGTGAATGAGGCTGGGCCTCTTTTCTTCATCTGCGACAGGACTTGATGCCTTTTGATCTTCCTTGTCGTCAGTGTGAAGTGGACTTGACTTCTGTCCGTCTTCCTTAAGAGGACTCGGTACCTTAGCATCGGTCAAAGTGAGGCTTGGCTTCCTCGCGTCTCCTGGAACATGGCTCTTAGACTCCGTGTCACGTAGAACGAGGCTTGCTTTCCTCTCATCTTCAGTAACTGGGCTTGGTCTCTTCGTTTCGGTAGAAAGGATGCTTGGTTGTTTCGTTTCCTCTTGAACAGGACTCGTTTGTTCGTCAACAACCTTTTCGTCTGCGTGAATGAGGCTGGGCCTCTTTTCATCATCTGCGACAGGACTTGATGGCTTTTGATCTTCCTTGTCGTCAGTTCGAAGTGGACTTGACTTCTGTCCGTCTTCCTTGAGAGGACTCGGTACCTTGGCATCGGTCGAAGTGAGGCTCGGCTTCCTCGCGTCTTCTGCATTAGGGCTCTTAGCCTCCGTGTCACTAAGTGCGAGGCTTGCTTTCCTCTCATCTTCAGTAACTGGGCTCGGTGTCTTCGTTTCAGAAGAAAGGATGCTTGGTTTTTTCGCTTCCTCTTGAACAGGGCTCATTTCTTTCTCATCCACCTTTTCTTCAGCGTGAATGAGGCTGGGCCTCTTTTCATCATCTGCGACAGGACTTGATGCCTTTTGATCTTCCTTGTCGTCAGTGTGAAGTGGACTTGACTTCTGTCCGTCTTCCTTGAGAGGACTCGGTACCATGGCATCGGTCGAAGTGAGGCTTGGCTTCCTCGCGTCTTCTACAACAGGACTCTCAGTTTTCGTGTCACTTAGTTCAAGGCTTGCTTTCCTCTCATCTTCAGTAACTGGGCTTGGTGTCTTCGTTGCAGTAGAAAGGATAATTGGTTTTTTCCTTTCCTCTTGAACGGGGCTCTTTTCTTTCTCTTCCACTTTCTCTCCTGCTCGGATGAGGCTTGGCCTCTTATCGTCATCTGCGACAGGACTTGATGCTTGTTGGTCTGTTTTGACGTCAGTGGCAAGTGGACTTGACTTCTTTTTGTCTTCTTTGTGTGGACTTGGTACCTTGGCATCAGTCGAAGTGAGGCTTTGTTTCCTCAAGTCTTCTTCATCAGGGCTTGTAGCCTCCATGTCACTTTGAACTAGGCTTGCCTTTCTCTCATCTTCAGTAACTGGGCTTGGTGTCTTCGTTCCAGTAGAAAGAAAGCTTGGTTTTTTCGTTTCCTCCTGAACGGGGCTCTTTTCTTTTTCATCCATCTTTTCTTCTGCATGAATGAGGCTGGGCCTCTTTTCATCATCCACGACAGGACTTGATGCTTTTTGATCTTCCTTCTCGTCAGTGGGATCTGGACTTAACTTCTTTTCGTCTTCTTTGTGTGGACTTGATACGTTGGCATCAGTCAAAGTGAGGCTTGGTTTCTTCGCGTCTTCTGCTACAGAGCTTGTAGCCTCCGTGTCGCTTTGCACTATGCTTGCTTTTCTCTCATCTTCAGGAACTCGGCTAGGTAATTTAGTATCAGTCAATAAGCTGCTTGGTTTTTTCACATCTTCGTTTACAGGGCTCTGTTCTTTCTCATCCACTTTCTCTCCTGCTTGGATGAGGCTGGGCCTCTTTTCATCATCTGCGACAGGACTTGATGCCTTTTGATCTTCCTTGTCGTCAGTGTGAAGTAGACTTAACTTCTTTTCGTCTTCTTCGTGTGGACGTGGAACATTGGCATCGGTCGAAGTGAGGCTTGGTTTCCTCGCGTCTTCTGCAACAGGGCTTGTAGCCTCCGTGTCACTGTGCACTAGGCTTGCTTTTCTCTCATCTTCAGGAACTGGGCTAGATAATTTAGTATCAGTCAAGAGGATGCTTGGTATATTCGCATCTTCTTTAATAGGGCTCTTTTCGTTCTCATCCTTCTTGTCGTCTACTTGAATGAGGCTGGGCCTCTTTTCCTCATCTGCAACAGGACTTGATGCCTTTTGATCTTCCTTATTGTCAGTGGGCAGTGGACTTGACATATGTCCGTCTTCCTTGAGAGGACTCGGTATCTTTGCATCTGTCGAAGTGAGGCTTGGCTTCTTCACGTCGTCTGCAATAAGGCTTTTAGCCTCCGTGTCACTTAGTACAAGGCTTGTTTTCCTCTCATCTCCAGTAACTGGGCTCGGTGTCTTCGTTTCAGTAGAAAGGATGCTTGGTTTTTTTGTTTCCTCTTGAACGGGGCTCTTTTCTTTCTCTTCTAGTTTCTCTCCGGCTTGAATGAGGCTGGGTCTCTTTTCATCATCTGAGATAGGACTTGATGCTTTTTTATCTTCTTTTAGGTCAGTGGGAAGTAAACTTAACTTCTTTTCGTCTTCTTTGTGTGGACTTGGAACCTTGGCATCGTTCGAAGTGAGGCTTGGTTTGCTCGCGTCTTCTGCAACAGGGCGTGTAGCCTCCGTGTCACTTTGTTCTAGGCTGGCTTTTCGCTCATCTTTACGTACTGGTCTAGATAATTTAGTATCAGTTAAAAGGATGCTTGGTTTTTTTGCAACCTCATGAACGAGGCTCTTTTCTTGCTCTTCCACCTTGGCTTCTGATTGGATGAGGCTGGGCTTCTTTTCATTATCTGCGACAGGACTTGATGCCTTTTGATCTGCCTTGTCGTCAGTGCGAAGTAGACTTGACTTCTGTTCGTCTTCCTTGAGAGGACTCGGTACCTTAGCATCGGTCGAAGTGAGACTTGGCTTCCTCGTGTCGTCTGCAACAGGGCTTTTAGCCTCCGTGTCACTTAGTACGAGGCTTGCTTTCCTCTCATCTTCAGTAACTGGGCTTGGTATCTTCGTTTCAGTAGAAAGCATGCTTGGTTTTTTCGTTTCCTCTTGAACAGGGCTCTTTTCTTTATCATCCACCTTTTCTTCTTTGTGAATGAGGCTGCGCCTCTTTTCATCATCTGCGGCAGGACTTGATGCCTTTTGATCTTCCTTGTTGTCAGTGGGAAGTGCACTTGACTTCTGTCCATCTTCCTTGAGAGGACTTGGTACCTTGGCTTCGGTTTCAGTTAGACTTGTTTTCCTAGCGTCTTCTGCTACAGGGCTTGAAGTCTCTATGTCTCTTTCATCGATGCTTACTATTCTCTCACCTTCTAGGAGTGTGCTGGATATCTCCGTATCAGTAGAAAGGAGGCTAAGCGCTTTATCTTCTTTGAGAAGGCACGTTTCTTTTCGTTCCATCTTTTCTTCTACTTTGATTAGGCTTGGCTTCATTATTTCATTTTTGTCTGGAGATGATGCTATTTTATCTTCATGCTTGTCGTCAGAAGGAAGAGAACTTGGCTTTCTTTCATCTTCCTTGAGATAAGTATCTATCATTGTTTTAGTTGCAGTTAAGCTCGTTTGCCTCTCATCTTTATAGATGGGGCTAGGTGTTATCTTTTCTTCGATAGGACTTCTAGATTTTTCCGTGTTTGTTTGTATATGGGCAGTTGGTTCAAAGGTTTCATCTATTATTCTGATTTCTTCGTTTGCGATGGTCACGATGGTGCCGTCTGGATGCTTGTCTTCAGTAACATTAGAAACAAAATATTTAGTTTTCTTAGATGTCTTCATTACGTAGCTGGCAGTGACTGTTCTTGTTATGTTGTTTCTGGCTATTTGTTTCCCATTATATGAATATATTTCAGTTCTTGAAATGCATTGTTCTTCAGGTTTCCCAAACGGTGTATATCCAAATAGGCTTTCATCTATGGTTTGTTCATCAATCACATCCGATATTGTAATGGTGGAATAAACTCTATCACGACGCGTGTCATCTGGATAGTTATCTGCTATAATTTTTGTACTTATTGTTTTCGATTTTATTGACTTGTTAAGTTTGTGTGAGAACATTAACCGAATAGTTTTTGTAAGGATAATCCTTTCAATTTGTTTTTCCGCTTCTGTTGTAATCTCAGTTTCAGACGTCTGTGTTATAACAGGTTCACCAATTGGGGTAAAGTCTCTTAAGGCAGGCTCAATTTTGAGTGCTTCTTCTATCATACACGAATCGGATAATCGAATAGTACTTATTTCTTCAGTTTTCGACTGCAATTGTTTCAAAAGAACTTCGTCTATTGCTTTTGGCAATTTTTTCACTTCTTTATCAGGGGTTGTTTCTCTTAGTAAGAATTCCATCTCGTTCACGTCAGTCAAACTTGATTTTCTTTCAAGATTTGGTACGTATTTATTGTTGCTGCGAATTTGCTCATCTGAAATAAGACTTGGCGTCATTTTATATTCTGTGACAAGTCTTGGTGTTTTTTCTTCGAGAGTGATGGGACTTGAAGTTTTCTCATCATCATCTTCGGGACTTAATTCCTTATTAGATAGGCTTGGTTTTTTATCGATTGGACTTGTAGTTTTAAATTTATCTAATTCTTTTGTTGTACATGACTCGTGGAAGCTAGATAATGTCGTCGGGCTGCTTCTGATTGGAGTGGACACTTTCTCTTCTTTGACAATTTCTTTCGAAACGGGGCTTGGCGTCTTTTTGTCTAAATCCACAAAGCTTTGTGGTTTATCTGTGTTTGGACTCGGATCTTTAGTTGTTTTTTTTCCGAATAGTTTTCCACTGAAAAAGTCTTTAGTTGCACTTACTTTTTCATCTAACTTATGCATAAATTTATCAATTTTATCTTTTTTTACTTCTTTTGGAGAAACAGTATTTTCAGTTACAATTTCTACACCATCGATTTCTTTGAAAATCTTCATATTGTCAACGTTTTCAATATCTTTTTCTAAACTTACTTGCTTTTCATCAAGTTTGCCAGAAACAATATCATCTTTTGTTTTTTCATTTTCTGATGCCACAAATACATCAGTTTTATCTCTTTGGGATACATCTGTTTCTTCTTTACTTGCAAGAGGACATTCATCTCTCTTAGGTATTAAATTATGTACTAATTCAGATGAAATAATATCCGATTCCGAGGTCAGTAACTCCTTTTCTGTTTTCAAATCTTTCAGAACAAATTTTAGTTTATCTTTTCCTATCTGTACATCAATCTCATTACTTTGTTCATTTTCAGGAACTTTGTCGAGAATGCTGTCAGATTTGAGGCTTGTAATGGAAGGTTTAGCATCGATGGTGTAGTCAATTATCTGTTCTTTTTCATCTTTTTCTTGCATCTTCTCCACCACTGTTTCCATAGATTTTTCGATTTTCTTCAAATCAGTGATTTTTTCATCTAGTTTTTCTAGAGTTTTGGCAGATTCCAGGGTGGCACTTAGTTTTCTCGTTGACGCTGCTTTTTGTTCTAACATCTCAGTTTGTACATGAGATTTGTCTATAGACTCCAGTTTTTGAATTTCTTCTTCATTTTTCTTTTGATGTACTTTTGAAGTTTCGTCTTCGGTGCTGAATTTTAAAGCACTGATTTGATTTGATTTTTCTTCTTTTGTATCTCGTTTTGATCTTTTTCCTCCACTTAAAACGGTCTTGTCTGAAATTTCACTAACTTCATCAGATGTAATGGATCGTGCAGGAGATATAATTTTTTGAACATATTCGGATTTTACATCAAGACTACTTTTTAAATCTTCTTGAGCATCGTGTTTTACTTCTTGTTCACTCATAAGGAGCATCTTAGTAGATTCTATAGCAGTCATTATTGTGGTATCAATTTTTATAGTCGATTCTTGTATCTTTTGAGGCGAAACAGGCGATTTTTCAGCCATAATCTCCTCTAAGCTTTTATCTGATTTCAGTACTTCTGCGACATCAATTACTATTTTTTCTATTTCTTTGGGACTTACTGGAGGCTTGTCGAGTGCTTCTAGTTTTCGCGCTTCTTCTATTTCTTTTTCCACATCTTCAGGAATAGATGGAATTTTATCTGGCATACAAGATACTTCCTCAATTACAATTACATCATCTTTGATAGGAGAATCAAGGGTAGTGATGTGAGTTTCTCTTAATTTTTCAGTAAAGTGACTATAGTCGTAATCTGTATCGTCATATCCTTTGACCGGTATCAAATCTATATCCGGGACAGTAGAAACTTTCTTGTGGTCATCATACATTGGCGACTCAGGGGCGGATCCCGGAGTGACAGTAACGACTTCGGCATGTGAAGCACGCTGAACAGTTTTGATAACTACATCATCTTCAACAGCTTTAACATCCTTGAGTGAAGGTTGTTCAGGAATGGGAAGATCTGTTGGAACTTTGATTTCTTGAACAAAACCTATGTCTGGCTTTCTTTTGAATACATCCTCTTCAACGGGAGTCTTTTTATCTTCATATGTTCTATAATCTACTTCTTCATGGAGTGGTAGGTCAGCTACTTCATCAGGTGTTTTAACTATTTCTCTTATTGGTACTGGTATCGATTCAAGTCTCGTACTCTTTTCAGCTGAAGCTGGCATTTGTAAGTCAACCAAAGATTTAGGAGGAATGAGTTCTTTTGTTTCTTCCTTCGCATACTTTTCTTCTATTTGTTGGTCTTCTTTTATATCACCAAGAGTGATACGTTCATCTTCAGGTAAAGTTGGGGCTGTAGTAGCGCCTGATTCAACAGTTGTTGATATTTTTTCATCTGGTTGTGATTCTTGAATAAGATTTAGTTCAACAGAATCTTTTGGTTTCACGACGCCACTTTTACTGTCTGATGTTTTCTTTTCACTACTTATATCTTGTTTTTCTTCTAAACTTGCTGAATGATCCTTAGATCCTAATTTACCTTCAATCTCTATGGCTGCAACTTCAGCCTTCACTGGACTGGTTTCTAGCTTTTCATCACCTAATAGCTCGTCTCTTTTCTTTTCAGACTCCTCTTTATCTTTGATGTGCTTCTGAAGTTCATCCTCCTGTTCATGGCTCAGTTGATGTTCTACAATTTCAGAGTCTATTTCTTCTTTTTCGATGATGAGGTATTCTTCTTCAAACTCACCATCGGCAGTCGTTTCTGTTTTTGTATCATCTAACATGCAAGTAATTTTTTCAATGTCTGATCTTCCGATAAATTCAATTTTTTCTTCAGTTTCACTATCTCGATTGAATACTGCTTCAATCTCTCTCACAATTTCTTGTTCTTCCCTGTCATCAAGTTCCTGAAGTTTGATGTCATCAAGAGACTTTGACGTTTCTTCATCTGATTTTTTAGCCTCTTTTAGGATATCTTCATAATTAACTCTTTGTAAACCCTTTAATTTTGAAGTATCTAGTTTTGTTGATTTAGTAGATTTGGTTGGGCTTTTTATTGACTTAAGACCTTTTACCGGTGAAGCTAGTGGTCTTGGACGTCGTGAAATAGGTTCACGTTTTTTTAGTTCCTTCTTTTCAGTAGTCTTTGCTGTGACGTCTCGTTTGGGTGATGTTTGCTTGTATTTGGATTCGACAACTCTTCTGTTTTGGGCTTCCTTGGTGCTCTTGGCAGGAGTACTTCCAGGACTCAGTCTTCTAGTTTTCGCTTTGACTCTTTCCCTCACTGAAGATTGTACTGCACTGGCTATAGTTTTAGTTTCCATGGACTTTTTAGGTGTCGTAGGCGGCGATTTTTTCTCTTCTAAAGATATTTTCTTTTCAACAGAGTTTGTAATTTTTTTTTCTGTAGCTTTTGTTGTTGTTCGATTGCTTACTTTACTTCTGCTCATTGTGACTGATGTTTCCACTTTAGTTCGACTTTCCGTCTTTTTCCTAGTGTCCATTTTTAGTTTAATGTCAACATCAGGTTTTTTAGTTTCAGTAGTTTTAACTACATATTCTTTAGAGTCTTCAGTCTTGTCCATACGTCTGCTTTTTTTGTCGGTAATTGTTTTTTTACTCACTTTCTTCTTAGGTAATCCGTCAGTTACTGTGTTGTCGTATTGGGAAATTTTATCATCAAGTGTAGTGTCCGCTTTAGCAACAATAGCCTCTTTAAGAACACTTTCAAGTTTTTTGTCATCTCCATCTACTAGTTCACTAAGTAACTTATTGTCAATAATGTTTTTGGAGACTGTTTCATCTTTAATGTCTTTGTCCTTTAAAGAATGTTCAGGATCAATAACTTTATCATCTCTTATTTTTTCGACGCTAGCTCTATCTCTGCTTATTTTGGATGATGATTTTGTAGTTTTGGAAGTGACTGTAGTTGTGGTTGCGGTTGTGGCAGCCGCTGGAAATGGTTGCATTTGTCGGCCGGTACACGTTGGGTGTTGTAAGAATTCCAGGTGTTTTAATTTCTCTAAACCTTCGAATATTTTGTGCTGTGGCGTCGATCCTGGGAACATTATTCTCGTGATTGAGTCATCAGGGTTAGCCGGCCGCCATACGAGTAGCGCACAGATTGATACTATGTTGGGAATGGGGAAAGTGAATTGTCCTGACGCACTCGCTCCTTCGAATAGTTTTTGTTCAGTGCTGTGCCAACGTTTCAGAAATTCGCGCACGTATTTCGAGTCCTTGGACGGATTCAATACGTACATATCGAGGGTTCCTGAAACAGATCAAAAAATTCATTGATGGAATTAATAAAACTCTTTTGCTACGAAGTTGAGTTAGTAGGTAGTGACACAGCTTGTGAAGCTTAAATTCTATTTATTTTTTCCCCCTGAACTAGAAATCATTCATATGTTGCTCGTAAATATTGTTTTCAGGTAAGTAATAGTTTTGTGGATTCTGTCTACTTTAATCAGCGTACAGGGGAAGCAGTTTCACGTAGGGATTACATAAAATCTGGAGCAGGCTTGCAACAAAACTTTAATCATATAAGGAATCCAACGTCCAATGTATAAGACGACGCAGGAAATCATACGAATTAGGTGTAACATATGGAACTTGTCTTAAGCAATGCCCTCACTTGCATCTTATAAAAGAAACAAAAAGTTTCTTTAAGGTTAATCATACGTTGCATATTTGGGAACAAAATATTTAGAACCGGTTCAGATAGTCGCTAGATGGCTAGACGCACCCGATTTGCATGAAAGTCGAATCATACTCTAACACTAATTTCTTTAGATTTCAACAAGCGACATCGGGCCTGTACCACCAGCATTTTTTTATGTGAGTCGGCTGGTGGAACGAGCTGACGGCCCACCTGAAGTTAAGTGGTAACCGCTATCCCTTAGACAACAACAATACGACTCAAGTCCTCTCCACCAAAGTATGAGTTATCCTAAGTCGAATTGCGTTAAGTCCATCTCCCGGAGACGGGAATGTTACGTCTCATGCGCCTGCAATTTCACCGGTACTCACTTTCTTCCACCGGAACACAGCAATACGAGGCGGCGGATTACCAGATGCGGTGGCGAATTAAATAAAATTAAATAAAATTAAATTCCGGGTGAACTTAGCACAAGTTCTACTGCTACTTTGGGTTGCTCCTTACGCACCACCCGGGGGACACGTGTAGGGATTCAAATCACTTACGGACGCGAACAACTTGGCCCCCAAAATGTGCCGGATCAGCTTACCATGTCCAACTTTGTGGTAAAGGTTGATGGGCTCCGGGCTGCGGTAGCAGTGTTGTGGCTTCAGATTGAGGTGGCGGAGGTCCGCCATCATATCAGACCCCTCTTGGAGAAGGGACACCAGCAAGGGGTCCGCGTCTTTGTCACCGTCGGGGCTAGCGAGGGCTCGTCGCTCCTGGAATATTAATACATTTGGTAATACGAGAATAACCGCTTTATAGTGATAAGTCTCTTTGCCGAGGATATATTTGCATCTTTTATCTCATGTCATTTGAGTCACAAAACTACTTGATGGAATATTGATGTCAAGCAGTATTTTATGCACAATATACAAGTTAGGTCTTTCATAAACAATAATGCGACTTAGATCCTCTCCTACTGAGGTCTAGATGAAACCAAGCACAATGAAACAAGTAGGTAAATGAATAACGTTTCAGATTTGTAGTTTAGAGAGTACTTAAATTAATAACAGTTTGAAAATAGTGAAGAGAAATCAATAATTAGTAATCTTATTTATATTATACAAAATACTTTTTGCCGAATTCTATATTCGTTTTTCTATTATTATAAAGCTGTAATAGAAGTGAATTATTATGGTTGTTAGTTTGTTTGTAAGAGTATCACAAATTAATTACCCGATTAGGATGAAACTTATTATGGTCCAAAGCACATACTTGTATATGGATTTCGTAACCTTGTATTATATTGTGTACACTATAATTATTTAAAATGACGAGAGCCGGTGATATAACAATAAGTCTAAATTGTTTCCTAAAAATAAAAAAGCCCTTCAGACGACTCTCCATGCAAAATCCGGTAAATTAGAATAGTGACAGTTTGAGAAATACCCTTGTATATTCATTAAATATGTTCAAAAAGACAAGCACATAAGAGTATATAGCATATACAGGGTGTCCGGTAATGAATGGATAACCTTGTAATGGGTCTTAGTAGAACTATTGGGCATTCGGAAAAAAATATCAAATAAAAAAAAAACAAGTAGTATCAAAGATATGTATTTTTTAAATAATATCGATGTTTTGTTTTTTGTTTTTTTGGTTTTAGTTTTACTTGGTTTTTTTTTATTTCATATTTTTTTCCGAATGCCCAATAGTTCTACTAAGACCCATTTCAAGATTATTCATTATTACCGGACACCCTGTATATCCCGAAGTGATGGGATACAGAACAATGTTCTGTTTTTTAACATACCTAATCACTTGTGTCCATTTCCATGATAACATTAACACCACTAAAATTTGTTATATATCACATAAATATGAACGGTGAGATGGGAAGCGGCGCTCGCGCAGGGGCGGCCACGGATCGAGGCAAACTACTTAGAGCACGTCTGAAAGCCGATACGCCCGCGCCGTGCTTCACCGGCCACCACTCTCCGTAAAGCTTCGTACATAGTTTGTGTAATTATTGATTACATTGCGTGGTCAAGGCAGTAGTCAAGTATCTTTAACTTATTAATCAATGTTTAGACAAGATAAATAAATAAATATTGGTGGACATTTCACACAGCGCCATCTATCCCCTATGTAAGCTAAGCATAGCTTGAATCATGAGAACCACAGAACTGTGTTTTTTTTTTATATATAATACAGTTACGGAACGAGCTGACGGCCCACCTGGTGTTAAGTGGTAACCTCGGCCCATAACAACCGATGCGACTTCGGTCCTCTCCTACTAGGTACGACAACACCCAAGTCGCATCGTATGCGTCCTTAACTGAGACGTGAAGGTGGAATTTCTCATGTGCCTGTAATTTCACCGGAAACCACACCTTGCAAACCGGAACACAGTAATACGAATGCTTCACTGCTTGGGGGCAGAAATGGGCATGGTGGCAGTACTTCCCCGGACGAACTTGGCGAGAGTTCTGCTGCTCTAAAAGTAGTGTAGTTCACATTATGGAACTACCATTCATAAATACTCCGCAGTAGCTATCCTACAACACAGTCGAGTGCGTCCAGTGCGGTGTAATGTTACAGAGACGGCCTCGCCAGCCGTCTTCGAGGCGCCAGTAGCTAACTGATAACTACCTCGTAATATACCCAACACCTTACAAAAACTATAGTAGGCAACGTCAGCTAAGACAAGAATGCTTTTAATTGCAAAACAAATATCACTTCTATTTTAGTTTCCTCAAATTTGCATAAGAAAAAGATTTTTAAACTTTATAATAAAACTCTATTTTCAAGACAAACTAAATAGGTAAAGTCCAAGGGTAAATTGAAGAAATGCTTCTCCTATACTTTTCAAACTCATTTATTTACATTTGTCCTAGATTCCAACGGGTGAGATTACGTCGTTTATAAGTGAGGGTAATCGACGAAGAAAAATAACGCGAGGAAACCGGCATAACCTCAAACCAACAATCGATGGAATGTGACACGAAATCAGCTCCCGTTCTAAGTTGAAGTGCATTCACTCTCACTTTAAGAGCAGTAGAACTCGCCAAGTTCATTCGGGGAAGTACTGCCACCATGCCCATTTCTGCCGCCAAGCAGTAATGCGTGCGCGTTACTGTGTTTCGGTTTGAAAGGTGTGGTTGCCGGTGAAATTACAGGCACATGAGACATTCCACCTACACGTCTCATAGTTACGGGCGCATACGATGCGACTTGGGTATTGTCGTACCTAGAGAGTAGGTTTTTGTATTTAATATTAAAATAGAAACTGGAAGGGATAAGCTAGCCTAGCCTATTTCAGGAAACTACCTTTCATCATACTTGTTTCTAAAGAATTATCGAGTGCCGTCAAGAATGTATAGAAAAGAAAGAAAAATATTTTGTTTGTGTTACATTACAATTAAAATTAGGTACAAATAAAAGATAATGTGGCTTGTGCTGTAACAGCGGTGTGGCTGCTAGCACTCAGTTTGAGGCGCATTTTGACTCTTCCACTGGTTGAAGAGAGCCAGCGAGTCAAGTGGTAGTTACCTCTAAGTTGCAGAAGAAATGTCCGATCTGCGGGTAGACCGTGGCCGTCGCCTTCCTGCGCAGCACGGAGGCCATCCCCGACACGGAACAGTTGTTCAGTCTGGTGAGGAGCACCGCGTCCAGCCGGTCCAGGTGTCGCGCGAAGTCCCACCAGCAAGCCTTGCGGGAGAACCCGCCGTCAACTGGAATCATACAATAAGTCAAAGTCAAAAACTTTATTTCCATAGAATTCATAAATGGCTTGGAAAAGTCAATATATTCAAAACATTGTCACGCGTACTTATCGCTAAGTTTGACGCGTGTTCAACCCCTATCCGACCCTCCATGGGGAAGAACAAAAAAGAAATTCCTAATGGAGGGTTTCCTTTTATTCGCGAGCACGATCCTTGTAACAATCTGAGTACTTAGATCTATGTTACATTTTTGACTATATTTATTTTTGTATCAGTGGATATTTACACAGCGCCATCTAGCCCCAAACTAAGCATAGCTTGTACTATGGGAACCAGACAACTGATAGAATACATATCTTCTTTGTTGCTAACACCCACATGTAAAACATATTAACACCCAGAACAAACATCTATATTCGTTACACAAATGTTTGTCCTGGGTGGGCATCGAACCCACGACCTCCAGCGTTCATTAGTCAAGAGCTTTCCTTTTGAATTGTTAAAAAGCATCGTGTAAACTTCAAAGTACTTAAAGGTGCATCCGCCGTCTTCTATAAAGGTTCATTAGTCCAAAATTATAAATATTAAAATATACTTTAAGTCTTTGGTTCTGAAGTTAAAACGTAGAATTGCTTATTGTTAAGCCTGTACAGGCCCTAATGAACTCTCCATAGGGAACAGACACATAAAGCCCTACAAGAGTCTTTTATTTACAAGCTCGGTCCTATTAAAATCAAGGCAATAATCGACGTATCAAGGCAATAATCGACGTTACCCGAAAAGCGCGACAATAATATGTTTGTGTGTTTCAAAGCAACATTAATTGTTGAAACCTCGCCACAATTCTCACAAAGGGCCGCGTTTGAATTCCACGAATTAATTGACGATTGGAACATTCATTGCGAACCGATCATGCGTTATTCGATAAGCTATATAGCAGTTAGCCTTTCAGTGAGTTCGGTAATGGTTCTGATATTTTTCACATGGGTGGTCGGGTCAACATTCATGAATTCTATAGCATTTTTTCAAATTATAATAAAGTATTTTTATGTGTTGGAAAATTACTTTAATTGCTCCAGATAAGCTGTTATTATGAGCTACTCGAAGTCTGTGTCAACCTTGTTTATTGTTTTAACGCAAATTAAATAAAAAAACCTTTTTAGGTTGAAATCTAAAACGAAGAACTCTTCTACTGAAAGGGAGTGTGATTTTTGAAAATAATATTCAAGAAACTTTATTTTAAACCAAACAAATGCGACCCCAATGCTACTACAAAGTAAATCGCAGAATTTGTGAAAAAGTAAACACGAAACGGCATTCCGATTAGCCTTTTAAATTCAAATATGTGCGTTCAAATCGCGAGATAAAATCAAACGCAAACACGGATCGCAGTTGATTGAAAAATAAATTGGAGCGAGACTCATTCCGATCCGCCCGCCCTCAATGTAACGGAGCAAACTGTGACATGTCTGTGTGTTTGTATATGTATTGCGGTGTCAAGTTTGCTTGTCGTTTTGAGGTAGTAGGCTGTTTTTGAAATTAATTGAAACAATATTTTATGTAACTGAATTAAAGGTAAGTGCAGATGGTATCAAAAAGGTTGACGAACCTTTGTCTATTATTAAAGCAATAGTTGACATGAATGGAAATTGTTGGAAATGTGGAAAAACATGTTTAGAAAAATCTTTTGGTATAGTTTTCGTGGAATAGGTATGATTAGAATAGAACTAAGTATGTATTCTCATAAATTGATGGTATTATAAGTTTTATTACGAATTTCAATATAAATAAATAAAAACGTCAATTTGTCAGCAGTATAACGAGATCACAATCATGTTGGATAACTATTACTACTATTTTTTTTTTATGTTATGTAGTTACGGAACGAGCCGACCGACGGCCCACCTGGTGGTAAGTGGTAACCTCGGCCCATAACAACCGATGCGACTTGGCTCCTCCCCTACTAGGTACGACAATACCCAAGTCGCATCGTATGCGCCCGTAACTATGAGACGTGTAGGTGGAATGTCTCATGTGCCTGTTATTTCACCGGCAACCACACCTTTCAAACCGGAACACAGTAACGCGAACGCGTTACTGCTTGGCGGCAGAAATGGGCATGGTGGCAGTACTTCCCCGGACGAACTTAGCGAGTTCTACTGCTCTTAATATCTACCGGACTAAACTATTCCATTTAGTTAGTTGAAGGTACCTGTATTGATATTGACACAGCATGTTTGCTGTCACCTGACTACTGTTGGACATGCTCTCCGTGACCTATCCTCAGTGACCCGTGTACTGTCACCCGTCACCCCCACCCGTCACCCCCCCACCCCCCCCGTGACGCTGATAGTACAGTCACCTACAGATACATAGTTATATCCTGAGATCCTGTGTCAGACCTTGTTGTCGTAAGTTGGGGTGTTTTATACATTGACTCCTTGACTGGCCACACAGCTCAGTAACCCTGCCTTTTGCGCTGTCGTGAGTTCGATTCCCACCCAGGACAAACATTTATGCGACGAATGTAGGTGTTTGTTTTCGGTCTGGGTGTTAATAAGTATTAACAAAATATATATAAATGTATTCTATTAGTCATCTGGTTCCCATTATACAAGCTATGCTTAGCTTACTTTGGGGCTAGATGGCGCTGTGTGAAATGTCCACCAATATTATTATTATGTGGATTATGAAAAAGAGTGGTTTAAGGCAACGTGACCATCAATTGTGCCCATCTGTACTATTTTGGCACAAGCAATCAATTGCCAACAATTCAAAAATGTATGGTAATCTGCCACTGTAGTAATATTTTTTCTCACATATGACTGACGCATGTATAATTTTATATATTTTAAAGTGATATTTGATAATGAGATATCGTTTCAAATTTGAAGTTTTTGCATATTCCAGAAAATAAAGATGCGCCAATTTCTGTGTTATTGTTCTGAAGTGAGCTACGAGTAGGTACGATAACGCAACAAAAATTAAATGCCAATGAATATAAATAAAACTAATATTATAAACGTAAAAGTTTGTGAGAATGTATGAATGTTTGTTACTCTTTTACGCTAAAAGGCTGAATGGATTTGGATGAAATTTGGTACCAAGATAGCTTATATCCTGACACAGGCTACTTTGATTCCGGTAAAGTGCAGTGTTCCCGTTGGATGAGTCATTCACCGCGGGTAACACCGCGGGGCGCAGCTAGTAGTATATAATTAGTCTCAGGTATATACAATTGCAATGTTAGAATGTGTTTCATTTCATTTCATCAATATGTTCTAGACTTCACCTTGATTGGATAATCGAAATTAATTTAAATTTCACTTAAAATATTCAACTGTAAATTAACAAAACAGTATATTTTGAAGTTTCATAAAGACACTTTTGGCGACTGTACCAATACCGTGACGTCAATTAATGGAATACATTGTTTGGCCAGATAGGCGTACCGTGTTCTGAACGAGGCGTGTTAGGTGTCCTAGATTCATGGGCTAGGTTCCGTGAAAGTTACAAGCTTTTAGTGTGCAATAGGTACCTTATGTATCTTATTATTCATATATCTCATACATATTTATTAAGTGATGGAACCACCAGATGGCCCACCAGTTTTAAGCTACGATTAAGGCAGTATTAAGCTAATATTTTTGCAAAACTATGGATAGTTTTTAGTAAAGATATTTTAGCAGTATGGAAGAAAAAATCAAATATTGATTTTGAGAACAAGAAAATATGGGCTGCCCCAGACATCTATTATCGTTATTTTCTTGCCAAATCATGGAATGTAGCATTACATCTTCACTAGTTATGTATATACAGCCTTATTGTACTTGAATCGTCAAGTACAATTAGACTACAACGACATGACACCTGGAAAAAGGTATACAAAAGAATGTAACGTCTAAGTCAGTACCTTTTACGTACGAAACCTTAAAAGTGCAAAGTGTTAATCTACTTTTTGCGCTAAGTGCACGCGTTCCATTTTTGATTCTTTATGCTCGCCGGAGGCTTTTCGGCTCAATTTTTACTGGCCCAGATCCAGTTAAAGATTGCCTCCAGTAACTCATGTGCGATTTGGGTTTACGAGGGTCGCTTGCAAACGTAATATGCGTTGAACTGGGACTTGAATTGACTTGTGAAATCTATTCATTCCTAACTGGTTCACGAGCTCATTGGGAATCTACTATGAAACCACCTATTTCTATTTTTTACTTTTTATTTTAATTTAAAATTTACAGGTTCAAATCTTTCCTCTCAATAGTAAAAAACCTTCAAAGTTATTCGTAAATTGTAACTTAACGACTACAATAAAACACTTTACAAGCCCTTTGTGCTTGACAATGTCACAAACAAAGACTCGACACATCTTCACTGTTATGTGAGCTATCTACAAGATCACAGAAGAACCAGAAAAATAAAACACATATCTCCTTGACACACACCCGGCCTTGGCGGGACTCACTGTACGGTATACTGTGGCCACTATAGTGTTTGGTGGCGTGCCAACGAGAATATTGGTTCCACAAGAAAAGGCGTTTTTCTGACACTTTGAGTGAGTGAGGTATCTTTACTGTACTTGAGGGTTGAGCCTGAATTGTGTGATATCACCTCGGAAACGTGGGAAGTGTAATAACTTGTGATATTTGGTTGACAACCCATCTGATATACGTTACTTTCTGGAAGGGATTTTAAGGCTGAGGCAGTCAGACGAGAGATTTTATGAGGTAAAGAGGAGGAGTCATGTCTCAGTTGGTAATAACTGCGTCTTCTACGCTTAAGGTCGTGGGTTTGATTTCTGCGTGTTACTCTACGTTTGCTATAAATCTGGGTGTTCATATGTACGAATAGTAAGTAAATAATTATGTATTCTATCAGTTGTCTGGTTCCCATAATACGGGCTTTGCTTAGTTTGGGTCTAGATGGTGCTGTGTGTGGTGTCGCTAATACATTTATTGATTTAAATTATAGGTAATCGTTTTATTAATTTCCATTTTGTCGTTGTAAGGTCTAACGAATACTATAATAATATATACTATGCATTTGCATCTCTTTTTCCTAAGTAGTGAAATAGATTTAAGTTTTGTTAAGATGAAAACAGAAACGACACTAAATTTCTTAGCTACTTAAAAATTAAATAGCCTGTGCATTCATAGCGACAACATTAAAACCAAAATTCATAAAAAATATATACAGGTATATTTATTCATGTATAAGAAAATATATAACCCACTAGTAATTCTTCCCCATTCTCACACTACTACATAAAGAGTAGGTTAGTTCCGACAGAGAGTTTGCTGTTACATTTTTCTCGGGATTTCATTAGCAGCTGGTGGAATTACGTACACCTAATTTATTGCCGACGGATATTACCTTCCCTATATATAGGCAGGTACATACATTAATGGCACGAAGCGTGTGTACGGCGACTATTTAGGTATATGCTTTAGGCGGTTATTACGTGAGAAGGAGAAGGTAGAGATAATTCATATGAGTAGATTCAGGTACTAACTCTGCCTTTTGCACTGAAGGCCCCAGGTTTGTTTGACCAGGACAAACATTTGTTTGAAGAATATTTTTGTTGTGCGTGTGGATTATCATATGGATGCATTTATAAGAGGTATATAATTATTGTTTAGTTATTCGGTTCCCATAATACAAGCTCTGGTTAGTTTAGGGCAAGACGACGCTGTCTGAAATGTCCACCAATATTTATAATATCTGATAAACCGAATAGCCTAGAACTCGGTTCAGTCCCTGAACAAAGGCGTTTCCTTTCATATTTACAGGCTCCATAATAATAATAATATTGGTGGAAATTTCACAGCAAGTTTCAGCGCCATCTAGCCCCTAAATAAGCTAAGCATAGCTTGTATAATGGGAATCAGACTTCTGATATAATACTTATATACTTTTTTTGTAAATACATACACATAATACGCATTTTAACACCCAGAAACAGAACAAACATCTATGTCCGTCACACAAATTTTTGTCCTGGGTGGGAATCGAACCCACGACCTACAGCGCAGAAGGCAGGGCTACTACCAACTGAGCTGTGAGGCCAGTCATATAGAGCAGTCATATAGAGCCAGTCATATAGAGCCAGTCATATAGAGCCAGTCATATAGAGCCAGTCATATAGAGCCAGTCATATAGAGCCAGTTATATAGAGCCAGTCATATAGAGCCAGTCATATAGAGCCAGTCATATAGAGTCAGTCATATAGAGCCAGTCATATAGAGCCAGTCATATAGAGCCAGTCATATAGAGCCAGTCACATAGAGCCAGTCACAAAGAGCCAGTCATATAGAGCCAGTCAATAAAGAAGCAACATTGTCATTCGTCGACACGCAACTCACCCAACATGTTGAATCCGTTGATTCCAAAGAGCGCCGCGTCCCCCTGTCCCCCCGGGAACACGTACAGCGTGGGGTGGCTGAACCTGATGTTGCCGACCACGTCGCTCGACACCAGCAGCTGGTCCAGGCTGGCTGGCACCACGTATGGCTCCAGGTATGCTGTCGAACATGGACACAAGGGTTACCCGTTATTATTACTATTATTATTATTATAATACCTATTATTATTCTTCTATCTATAATAATAATAAGTTATTTTTATTTGTTTCAAAAAAACATTACCGCGTAACAGTTAAATAGGTAAGACAATAGTTAAATATTTAAACTGAATCAGACTGAATGCAAAAATGTGCACTGGCCCCCGCACTAGGATTCCCTGGCTAGTTCCTTCCAGAAGTAATTGAAGTATAGTAGATTACAATAAAATAATAACAGCAGTTATTTACATAGTTTTTATAGAAATTTAAATAAAAATGGCAAATCAAACGGTTATCTATCGCAATCAGCCATGATGACGATCTCGTAACTCGGTCCTTCAGAAGGCGTAATGGAGGTAAAGCCAACATTAAGAGGGCCGTTTTATAAGGGTCGTTATTATGGGAAGGTGGAGGGAAGCTAAATGGTAGAGATATCACTAGTAGTAGAGATAGTTCGTATTCTGCAAAAATACGGGACACTGCGGTTGGACAAAATTTTCTGGTTTTTGGGACTACTGCAGTGATACGCTGCGCCTGTCTATTCTGTCTGTAAAAATGATTAAGGCAGGTAGTGACTCGGCCGCCTTTAAACGGGCCCCCTTGAGTGTTATTATTATCACTATTATGAACATACACTAGTTGACCCGCCCGCAACTTCTTCCGTAGTGACTCGTAATTGTTTTTCATACAAGTCTTGAAGCGTCAATTCACCCCCTTTAAGGGTGGAATTACCCATAATCCCTTCATTATAACTAGTTTTATCGTGAAAGGAAATTTCAGACTCGGATTTTAGTTTCAAGAGCCTTATGAGTTGTAGATTTACCCATAAAAATGAAACTAAAGAAAAGAGGCAATATTACAAGACTGTAGACATTTGTATAAGGCAGCAGCTCTTATGTCGAATGAATGAACTTTGCACATTAGTCAGTGTTCTACTGCCACTTAATAAGGATATAGAGTAAATGGATAATCTACATTGTGAGCCAGAAACTCAACTGATTAAGTAAACTTTTTAGCTGGATTTCACTCTAATGAAAATGGTTTTAATGAGAAAGTCCCAACGTAGAAGCTAAAAGGGCAAATTACTTTATGGACATTTCCAGTTTAGGAGTAACTAAGTACGGCCAACCGTTTATTTTTTTTGTTTATTATTTTTGAACTTTATGATATATTATGATACACTGGGGCCCTATTCTCGGCTCGATCTCACATTTCAATAACAATTTTCCACCAACTAAACAATCTGTCATAAAAAAAAATTGAACGAAAAGACTTAAAGTATATTATTACTATAATAGGCAACTTAAAAAATATTATGTTTGGTAGGTAATAAATAAATTATGTATGAGAACTGGCCGGGATCAGAGGCGCAGCAAGCAGAGTTAAAATGAAAAATGCGTTTTTTACTAATTTCTTTGTGGTAACAATAAGATTTTGCCAATCAAATATAACACTGCAGTGAAGTATTATCAAAAATTCTTCAAAGTATTCCTCATATTTGATGTAAAAATGAGTAATTATTCACCAAATATATTTTTGTTAAATTAACTATTTGAAAGAGAGCTTACAAAGAAGAACCAACCAACCAACCAACCAACTCTCTTTTATACTCTCGTTGCATCAGTCACAAAGAAGCACTTTATTACAGCCGGTTGCAATAAACTATTCAAACGGGCAGGTATGAAAGCTTTGAAATGGAACCAAGCTGTGTCACATTTTAAATTTATGGAGTGGAAGTTATACTTGTGGAACTTTTTCACAATGAAAGCCGAACTCATCGCTAGTAGTATGTTTACTGACGAGTTAGTACAAGAATTTCAAGACTATCATTTTTCTAGAATAATCGATATAATACCAGTAAAATAAATAAATAAATAAATAATGGTGGACATTGTCACACAGCGCCATCTAGCCCCAAAGTAAGCTAAGCATTGCTTGTATCATGGAAACCAGACAACTAATATAATACTTATATACTTTTTTTTTGTAAATACATACATATAATACATATTAACACCCAGACACAGAACAAACATCAATGTTACAAATGTCACATAAATGTGTGTCCTGAGTGGGGATCGAACCCACGACCTACAGGGCAGAAGGTAGGGTTACTAACCAACTGAGCTATGAGGCCTGTCAAAAAAAATAAGTTTACGACCTACGAGTTTGTCGTATCTCCAAATGATTACACCCCCAAAAGACTTTCTTAGAATGAGCCATAGTCATTGTCAGGATAGGAGCAATCGCCCCAGCAGCCACGTCTTCAATTTGTGTGACCTACATCTAAGCCTAACAGTTTCCATCCGGCACTAAGATGACCTAATCAATTGTGACAATATTTTTACACTTTACCCGCGACCTAACTCACTTGAAACTTTATGCACTAGATGATAAAGTTCAGAGTTGATAAGATATACTTGGTTAAAGTTACGCGTGACCGACCAATTAATATTTGATCGATATGGAGCAAGGGCTAGGCTTTTAGTTTAGATCAAATATAATTTAATTAGATCTGATGAAATTATTATGCATACCCACGGAATCACTACACCTTTATACAAAAAAAACTTCTTCTTCTTCGAGTCACCGGTTCTGTCGAACCAGTGTGGTGAAAGGATTGTAAGTGCGCCTCAAAGAGGCTCCTTTCGTGCACTCGACACATGTCTTCGAATTTTTAGTTCTAGGACATGTCGGTTTCCTCACGATCTTTTCCTTCACCGTTTTGAGAACGTGGTATTGCGCACATAAATCTTTCAATCGAAAAACTCATAGGTGCACGTCGGGATTTGAACCGGCGACCTCCGGATTGAAACTCGGGGGTCATTACCGCTAGACCACCACGCTCTAAAAAAAAACTGAATGAAGGAGACGTAAGGTTCTCCATAATATGCTCTGCCAAGATAGAAGTAATGTGAATACGTTTTTTGTTTCTCATTGCTTTCTTTAAGCTTTATCAAGTTCTATTATTTTATTGTCTGTGTTGTTTTGTATCTGCCATATTTCGTGCAAGTAATTCACGAATAGTTCTTTCAGAATTCAATGTAACAGAATTTAACAAAAAAGATTTAGTACTAACAAAACTTTTAGAATTAAGGGGATATGGGAGGAAAAGATACATCGTAAATCAATTGTAACAAAGGTTTTCTGAAGTTGATCAAATTAATACATCGGCAAAGACGCTTTTTTCCGAGGATAAATGAAGATTTATTCCGCTAGCGACGAGCAATTTAATATATTCCATGTCAATTCCGATTTGGTATCTTATTTTTCACGAAAGTTGTAAAGAATATAACGCCGAGGGCCAAAGTCTCAAAGTTATCGGTAGGTACTTAGATGAGTTTCTAGATTACTCGTGAATTTATTTTGTTATTCTGTTCACTGCAAAAGAGTTTTTAATTTATGTGATGATTTATCAGCAAAGATGGCATTATTTTGCAAAAAAATGTTATTCTATATTTCATATATCATGAAAATATATACAAAATACATCACGCCGAAAATAAAATTACTACGTGATTTTTTAATTGTACAATTGAATAGTTTTAGGTTAATTACTTATTATTGTTATTTTTTCCCCGATAATGTCATTTAATACCTTTTAAAAAATATTTTGTTTGTAGTTAAAATTCTTATATTTATGAATATAAGTTAATGACAGTGAATAAACTACCGCATCTTAAATGGTGTTCTTTGTATATGAATCAATTGTAGTTTTCTCAATACTATGTAATACAGTTAACTTTACTTAGATCAAACAACCTAGCTTTAAGGGTTTTTTCAATCATTTGTATGGAAAAGCCCTCATTTCGTAATGTTGGTTTATTTTCGCCTGTAATGCTAAGTAAACAGTACCAAACCTTTCATGCCGATGCCGATGTTGTAATTGCTGTCGACTCATGAATTGTTGGGCAAAGTTTAACGGCAGTGTTGTACCAAGCGTTCGTACCGAAGTAGTGGCTCCAATTTCGTTGTACAAATTTTATACCGTCGAAAGTTTGTTGTACAACGGTAAATAGTATTACCATTTTTGTAGCATAAAAGAGCTGGCGAATTTTTCATAAATTATATATGTAATATTTGGGGGAAAGAAAAAACACGAAAACACATGACCAAACAACGAAAGTTACATTTATTACGACTAATAAGACTTCATCGCAAATGAACGATATGATTCCTTGATATATCGCACTTGGATGATATTATGTTTTTTCAGTTATTTTGATTTAAAAACCAAACTACTGAACCACTCACACAATTTTTTATGGGACTAATCTGAAAGTAAAAAATAATTTTCTTAATCTGCTCTTAAATGCCTGAGATATAGGACAACAAACATAAAAAAATACAACCGAATTGATAACCTCCTCCTGTTAAAGTCGGTTGAAAAGAATGTCTATGAAGTAAAGAATCTATGGAGTAAGTAAGCTACATGTGTATTCACTTTCATTCTCAGTGTATTTTTCGAAAATTAATGCGATCTTTTTGGATAGTTGTATTTTCATTATCTTCGCTACGGTTTTCTTAAATCACACAAATCATTTCGTTATTTGAAATTTATTATATATTTTCCAGACAGTTATTTTTTATTAAACCATAGTTATGTCCATAATACAGCTATTAAAGTCAACTGAAAAGCAGAAGTTTTATTGATACAACAAAATCCTTTAAATATTACCCATATCGAATTATAATGAAAGAATGCATGTCATTTCTATTGATGCTATTAATTTATTCTCCAGAAACGCACTCTATACAGATGTCTGCATAACATTCAATAAAACTCATTCATATATTAATTAATCAAGAACATGGTTTCGACAACTTCCAATATCTCCAAACTCGTCTTGTTACTTTACTTCCGCCTCCAGTACCCCCCAAACTCATAATTTGATATTCCCAGTCTTATGTAATTCCACGGACTTCTAACTTCGTTGAATTTGGTACTTGTAATGCTTCAAATTAGGAAAGGAACAAATGAATTGGAGTGCCTCAGGGGACGCCGCTGGGACTCGTATTTTTCATTCAGGACCGGTAAAAATAGCAAAATTTTAAAAAGTTCTATTCTTAACTAAACGAAGAATTTAAGATTTTTTGTCTACTAAATATAAATTCAGATTTTTCTTTTTCGTCACGGTCTACAAAAAGCTATTTGTCAATATTTGTATAAAGTCAATCGGTTTCATTTAAAAGCGTTACTAAACCAAGGATTAGCTAATCAGTTTGACTGGCCTCATAGCTCAGTTGGTTAGTAACCCTTCCTTCTGCGCTGTAGGTCGTGGGTTCGATCCCCACTCAGGACAAACATTTATGTGACATTTGTAACATTGATGTTTGTTCTGTGTCCTGAGTGTTAATATGTATTATATGTATGTATTTACAAAAGAAAAGTATATAAGTATTATATCAGTTGTCTGGTTCCCATGATACAAGCTATGCTTAGCTTACTTTGGGGCTAGATGGCGCTGTGTGAAATGTCCACCATTAAAAAAAAAGTATTTAATCATTCTCTATAACAGGTTGTTTCAAATTCAGTGGACTTAAGTTTACAGACCATCGTTAGTATAGGGCATCGATTAGTACCTAACTTGTGTCTGGGGTATACTAGACCTCTGATAACCACTTCCGTTACCTTCCGTTTGAATTTAATTGGTTTCTTTAAATAAGATCGCTAATATACCACACCACACTAGTAATAATAAAATCAAATTGTATTTAATTCGTTAGGGGCAGAGCGTTAGCGATGGCGTATGATCCCGTGGGCCATCACCTTGAGCGTAGACATAAAACAACGGAAGCTGCAATTAATTTTTTTATTAATATTTAAATTACTGCCTGCAGCTAATAACTTCAGTCGATGAGAAACTACAAAATTATCATGTTGCTCCAATCAAACAATACTAGAATACTAATTCAATAACAGAGCGAGAGAAATTCCGTAGCATTCGCTACGCTTGCTACGCAGTAGTCGTGATCACCGGATTGTGCGGCATTCGAGTTATGTAGTGACAATACATTTGTTTTCGTAAGGACTGCATTATTTATTTTGTTGTATAGCTGTTATTGGTAACAAGACCGCTTATTTGGATTATTAGTATTAGAATTTAGAAAATTACCATGGTCATGTAACACTATAAACAAAAATTGAAGTCATATATATAGGAGAGTTTAGTAACTTACTACACTGTATATGATTAAGCATCCCAGAATGTATGTTGTAGATAAAGTAATAAATATATTAAACAAGGATTGAAGTTCTTAAATTGTTAAAAGGATCATGCTCGCGAAAAGTGAATCGATTCTTGTCTATTCTTCCCATGGAAGAATAAACCACGATAATATGTGTGACCTTATGTTTTGAATATTACTTCTTGACGTTTCCGAGCATTTCATTATGAATTCTATGGAAACTTAAGATTTTGATTATATCTACAATTTTTTATTTAAACATAAAAAAACAAATATTGTTTTTACAAGTGTAAATCTTCACAAAATGTAAGAAATATTTTTTTTATTTTGAGCTATGTGTTCTCCGTACTTTAGTAAACGTGGTCACCCTACATCTGTGTGGAGGCACAAGTGGCATCGTTAGTGTGTTTCTGAGCAACAGAACGAATTAAGGGGCTATTGAAGGGCTTTCATTTGTAACGTGTGAGGAAATTAAGTCTGACTATGTGGTAAAGATATTCTAGTTGGTACTTTTTCTTTAATTAGATGTGTGATGTAATAAACTTAGAGTTCTTTAGAAGTAGACTTAGGAACCCGTGGCTTTATTGACGTGGATAATGCGAGATATATGCATCAGTAATACATTGCATGCCTTTATCGGTATACCTAAAGTGACCCATAGTCTCCAAATCATGCATCTTAAATACGTTTATCAGATCTTTAGCAGACCCCGAACTCATTTAGTTCTAATCAAGAATACCAGGTTTTGAGGTGCTATCGAATATTTCAGCTTTTCATGGGTGCTTTTTAGATAAATTTGATTACCAATCAAGCACTTGAAATTTTACTAATGAAACTCATATTAAGTTTATAGTATTACGACAATTTGCCGAGAATACTCATGACATGGGCAGCTTCAAGAGAAATATATAAAGAAATCTCCAGGGTAGGCAACGCATCAGTAATGCTCCCGGTGTTACTGACGTCAATAGCCAGCGGTGACCGCGCAACATCAGGCGGTTTTAAGAGCAGTAGAACTCTCGCCAAGTTCGTCCGGGGCAGTACTGCCACCATGCCCATTTCTGCCGCAAAGCAGTAACGCGTTCGCGTTACTGTGTTCCGGTTTGATAGGTATGGTTTCCGGTGAAATTACAGGCACAAGGGACATTCCACATGCACGTCTCAGAATTACGGGCGCACACGATGCGACTTGGGTCTTGTCGTACCTAGTAAGGGAGGACCCAAGCGCATTGGTTGTTATGGGCAGAGGTTACCGTAGAGGCGGACCGTAAGCCTGTCTAAAATTAACATAAATAATGAAGTCTGAAGTAAACTTACCGACAAAATCCTTGATGGCCTGTGAGCCGGGGTCGAGTACGTCCGTGGGGTTGATCCTGATCTTGCAGTACTTGACGAATGGCATGTCGGGCAGGCGCGACCACTCGCCGCCGCCACTCGTCGTGCAGTGCACGTCGATGGAGATAGAGTTCTCGTACGCGCGGATAACGCGCTGTACCTCATTCTCTTGATAAGCGTCTATAAAGTCTGCGAGGGAGAATGTCCCATCCTGCAGAGAAACAATGCTGTTAGATACGTCGTCTTATACATTGGATCAGAAAATTGGAGTTTTATAGCTAAACTTTCACATACTTTCATTTTTGAGTAAAAGCTGTATTTATGTATTTTCAACCGACTTAGGGACAGTTGAAGTGTTTTTATTGTAAGAATGATTAGTGTTAAAATATTATTCATATTATTAAGATCGACCCGTGTTCAACTAAAAAAAAAATGCAAGCAATCTTAACGCAATACACTAGTCACTCAAAGATATGAAAATGTTCTGGAAGTCCTAAAATGTTTGTTTAATTTCAAAGGCACTAGAAATCAGTAATCCGGGCGGCTTACAGACGACTCATCACGAAAATACTCTTTGTCGGATAATTGATGTGTCCCCAATGACGATTTGATACGCCTGCCCCCGAAATTGGTAAACCTTAGTTATAATGATAATAGCAGTGTTGATGGGTATGTTACGTCAGGGGCAAATTTTCTCCCTGGAAATTTATCCCTGTACTTTGTATAATTAAATTTCTGTTTACACTTTGAATCTGATACTACCCTTCTAACTTTATATTTTCCTTTAATTAAAAAACTTTGCTACTGAATATTAAATCAAAAATTCAAACTTGTGTTTTTTCATTAAACATTTCGAAGACGAAGGATAAACAAGTGAAACTTTATTCGAAAACCGAAGTCCTAGCTCCTAGCTGTAATAAAACGAAAATAACCGAATGTTTTTAGAGTTGGAAAGGCTTTGAACGAAACGAGTCTGCAAAAGTATGCGAATTGGAGAAGTAGTTAGGTTGTCGAGGGACGTTCGGGTAATTCGCTCGAAAACATTTTATATTGGGTCGTTGCGCAATTAATTTAGGTAGGTCTTAACAATTTCGAAAAGGGTGTAACGGGCTGTGTTCCCAATAACATATTTTCCCAATATTTTCGCTATTGTCAAGTTCGGCTGCACGATATCAAGCAAAAGTTTCTGATTGGACTTCAGAGATTAAATAGTTTATTGAAACGTAAAAGCAATGTATTTCCAAACGGAAATTAAAAATGCCAGCGTTCTGCGGAGAGGACTCAATGTTACCCAAATATACACTAAAACGTGACCAGGATAATAAAGGAGAAGTCATTTTTGGGAAACAAAAAATACGAGCCCAACATTTTGCCAACAAACAAAACTAATTTTCGCGTTCGCTTCGCACAGTGCACACGTTTTCCGAGATGACCGCTGCGTAGGATTTCAGTTTAGGGGTAGTGTATCTTTGTTCGCATTTCAAAGAACCTAAAGTTTCGAGGTATTATGTTTCATAAGATTTGAAATAATACAATGCAAAACGTTATGGAATTGTATTAATCAACATAAATTTATATCCGAACGGCTCGTTAGCGCAGTCTTAATTTCCGTCCGTCCATCCTTCCGATCGTCATGACAGGGAAATGGACGATAACTTTTCAATGAATGCTTTAAAGTTTAAAGTAGAAAATGGTTCAGTGGATCTTGGATAATTATTTTATATTATGTTACGTTAAACATTAGAATGAGAATTAAGAAGTCACAAAAGAGAGTATCCGTTAGTATTGTTTGACATCTCATGGAGAAAAACATGCATCATGTGGTACAGGGAAGCTGAAATCTTGAGAAAAGGAACAAAGTCACAGACTCAGTCACAAAAAAAATTCAAAATAGATCGAATCTGGAATCGGTGTTTTACATTTTCAAAATACTTCCGTAATGCTTCTGGCACTTTTACGCAAAATTTACCAGATACAATAAACAGAGACTCGAAACTAAAAGGGTCCGTAGCATTTGAAGTGAACCCTACGCCGTTATCGTTATTATTAACGATTTGTCAACAGACAAAACAAGAGGGAAAAAGTAATCGTGAAAAAGAGAGATGATTATAATTGCCCCAAAGGCGACAATATAACGGTGCCCCAGAAAGATAAGCCCTCTCCAAACAATGCCCCGAGGAGTGGCTTTGACAACTGTTTGCTCTCACTCGCCGGGAAATTACCATATCTAGGTACAAACCTTGGCGGAAATGGAAGTAAGGTTTTATCGGGAATGGTTTTCGTAGCGAGAAATTATGTTAGTACTTAAAAATTGTATTCTGAAGGATAACTTAGATAGGATAGAATAGGACTTAGGTAGGATAGGATAGATTAGAATAACTTACTCAAGTACTAATTAACGCCATAAAATATATAATTTAAGTTGTAAAGAAAAGTTAACTCGTCTCTGTTTTATTATTACAAGGTATAGAGCAAATTAAGTTAATGTATTAAATTATTCCGAGCGAAAGGTTACCTTGCTCCAGTTTACCTTCCCCAAGTTGACACTCAGACTCGCAGAGACAATATAAACAGTTTAGTGAACAAGTAAATAATTGGAACGGTGAAAACACATTAGCGTTGCCGGTTCAGTACGAATTCACCTAAAATTAAACCTTAATTTAGCGTTGGTTGTATTTCGCGCCTGAAGCGACGCCATCTTGAATGCCGTGAATATTTGATCGCACCCCGCCAATGCGGTAAATAAATTTAGATCTGTTTTACAAACGGTTAATTTTAGGTGTACTAGTCATATCAAAGACCACATTCCTTTAGCAGGAAAAGGAGAAGATTAGATAGAAACTGCAATAAAGGCAAATTTGCTCCCAGTCGACGGCTATTTACACGTGGTAATTGCGCTGGCTTACGGGAATAGTAGGGTTATTTGTCTCAAAGTTTATTTGACGGAGTATAATTTGCAGATTTCTCGTCTTTATTTGGAATTTAAAAATAAATGTCGTGAATTAATTTCGTTGCTGCTATATACAGGGTTACAGGAAAAGTCGTGCTAGATCCGTTAAGGGCGTGGAGTACCCATCATTTCTGACTTATTTCACTATGAAACACCCTACCCTAAACTTAACCCTTTTCGAGATATTCGACTTTTAATTTTTTATTGAATAATGCCGATTTTTAGGCTACGAAATTTATTTTTGTTTATTTTGTGTATCTTATTATTATTATTATTGCATTTTTACATGTGTAATAAGATGCTTTAGGACATCAATCATTAAAATAGTGCATAAGTTAATTGAATAGACCGTAGTAGACAAGTGAAAGTAAAAAAATAAAAAATATATTAGCAAGCTTATTTTTCTCTAAGGGATATCTAAAAAAAATATTATGACACTTGTTCGGCAGATATTTTTTAAAATATCTACGTTTCATCAGCTATCTAACGAGGTATAATAATCTAGGGTTTTATTCAAATGCATTGGAAAAAAATTAGTTTCATAGGCGACAGTGGAGAAGAAAATTTATACTTAGCCCTAAAAAGTAAAATAAAACATTAGGTATGCATGAAATGTCATTTATTAAAGGTTTTCACACAACTTTTTCTTATTCTACAGTTCATGTTCAACATGGCCGCCTCTATTTCTGAAACATTGTCGCATCCTTCTACGGAGACCAGTCTTCACTACTCCAGTGGTCAACGTGGTCCTCATTTTATTTGCTGCATCCACAATCCTTTCTCTTAAGTCTTCCACAGACAAAACTGGATTCGGCTCGCTGTACACAAGACTTTTCATGCACCCCCATACATGAAAATCCATGGGAGTTAGGTCCGGACTTCTTGCTGGCCATGGCAACGGCCCACCTCGTCCTATCCATTTGTTTGGATAATTTGTGTCCAGCCAGTCTCTGACACTTCTCCTGAAATGGGCAGGGCAGCCATCGTGTTGGAACCACATTTCCCTGATCAGGTTGAGTGGCAGATCATCCAGCAAATCACTCAAGTCTGCTCTCAGGAAATTTTCGTAGCTTTCCCCATTTAGATTATCCGGGAGAAAGTAAGGTCCAATCAAATGATTAGAGATAATGCCCATCCACACATTCACGCTGAATCTTCGTTGGGACCCTTTCACTCTTTTCTTATTGGGATTCCTTAGTTCTTTTGGGGCCCAGTAATGGACGTTGTGATAGTTGGTTATGCCATCTTTATCAAATTTGGACTCATCCGTCCACAAGATATTTCTTAGAAAATCTGGGTCTTCTACGTCAGCATTTAGCATAAATCTGCAAAAGTCCAATCTTCTCGCGGGGTCTCCTTCTTCAATAACGTGTACCGGCGTGTAATGGTACGGGTATAGGCCAGCAGTATGCACTGTAAACCACACTCTCCATTGCGAAAGTCCCAGATCACGGGCAACAATATTAGTGGAAGTAGTCGGATCCGCTCGAAAGCGTTGCACTATCTCATTGTCCTGTTCTTCGTCGTCAATTCGTGGTCTTCCCATGTCTGTATTTCGTCTCAAAACAGAGCCAGTTTCTTTAAGTCTTCGATAAACTCTGTCAAAACAGGCCACATCCGGCACTCGACGACCGGGGTAGCGAGTTATGTATTCGTTACGAGCTACCGTTAGAACTGCTACCTGGAGCGTCCCAACTACTTTTTTCCACGAAATGTAATACAAACCCTAGATTATTATACCTCGTTAGATAGCTGATGAAACGTAGATATTTTAAAAAATATCTGCCGAACAAGTGTCATAATATTTTTTTTAGATATCCCTTAGAGAAAAATAAGCTTGCTAATATATTTTTTATTTTTTTACTTTCACTTGTCTACTACGGTCTATTCAATTAACTTATGCACTATTTTAATGATTGATGTCCTAAAGCATCTTATTACACATGTAAAAATGCAATAATAATAATAATAAGATACACAAAATAAACAAAAATAAATTTCGTAGCCTAAAAATCGGCATTATTCAATAAAAAATTAAAAGTCGAATATCTCGAAAAGGGTTAAGTTTAGGGTAGGGTGTTTCATAGTGAAATAAGTCAGAAATGATGGGTACTCCACGCCCTTAACGGATCTAGCACGACTTTTCCTGTAACCCTGTATAGATATAAGTTAGAATCAGAAACTTTATTTCCATAAAATTCATAAAGAAATGGCTTGGAAACGACAATTAATAATGCGTACTTATCGCTAAGCTTGAAACCTATTCAAAGCCTATCTGAGCCTCCATGACGAAGACTAGTAATAAAATAATTTCAGGCTACAAGTGTTATACAAAAATCCATTTAATAAACAACTTATAGACACAAAAAAAAACCCACAAAATAAGTCCTAAGCAGTAAGTTATAATCGTCGATTTAATAAAGTTTTGAAGCAATGAAGGCTCAACAGCCAGACACCCAGACACAGAACAAACGTTTATATTCATCATACAAATGATTGTCCTGAGTGGGAATCAAACCCACCACGCATAGAAGGCAAGGTTACTACCAACTGAGCTGTGAAGCCTGTACACTCACTTGCATAATCCATGAGCCGTTTCCGGCGAATGTATATCCGGCGTGTATGAGATGTCGGTGCCGAGTGAATGAGCTGAGCAAGTTGCGCATGCACTGCATCAGCGTGTTCATTTGCGGGTGTATCAGGATCTCAGTCACCAGGTTCTCTGACGCGAACTGGATCAGTCTCTCGCCTGGAACATATGACAAGTGGTGAGTTCACGGTTGGCGTTGAAGCAGAGAATAATAATAACTTATATCAGGAAAAACTTGAAAAACAGCACACAGTAGTTTAAGAGCAGTAGAACTCTCGCCGAGTTCGTCCGGGGAAGTACTGCCACCATGCCCATTTCTACCGCCAAGCAGTAACGCGTTAGCGTTACTGTGTTCCGGTTTGAGAGGTGTAGTTGTCGGTGAAATTACAGGCACATGAGACATTCCACCTACACGTTTCATAGTTACGGGCGAATACGATGTGACTTGGGTATTGTCGTACCTAGTAGGGGAGGACCCAAGTCGCATCGGTTGTTATGGGCCGAGGTTACCACTTACCACCAGGTGGGCCGTCGGCTCGTTCCGTAACTATATAACATAAAAAAAACACAGTAATAAAGAAATAACAACAGAATACAATAGAAAATTAAAATAGAGAATCAAGATATTTTTTTTTATGTTATTTAGTTGTCGGAACAGGCTGACGGCCCTTCTGATGATACTCGTAAGTGGTAACCGCCGCCCATAGACAACAGCAATGTGACTCAAGTCCTCTCTACCGAAGTAAGAGATGACTCAAGTCACATTGCGTTGCGTCCATCACCTCGAGACGGGGATGTTACGTCTTACGCGCCTGCAATTTACCCGGCACACGCCAGAAAAAAACTAATGTATTTTACCTTACATTTATATATAGAATCAACTTTAATATAGTGATCTGTTTAACTATCACTTGCGAGTACATAGAAACCTCCCCTACCCCTCACCCTAAGACATCTGAGTGATATCTAATCCTCAGCTACGTCGTAGAACTGCTACGGAACACCCACGCAAGCCCGCACACATCCGCTTATCGACATCTGTCACAATGCATTAGCACCTTGAGATCTATTTAATGTGGTCACAACAACAATCAATAGCCTTCAACGACACACTTTATTGTTTAGGGGTTGTAGCAAATTTCAGTCTGTATCAATTATCCAAGCAATAATGATAAGGTATCAAGAATATCTGAGATTGAACGAATTTCAAATTTTTTTAAACTCTCAAATAATATTCGCAAAAATAAGCATTTTTAGATAGACGAACAAAAAATAACACAAGTTTATTTAAGTGCCTTGTTTTCAGACCTGATAGTTTACACACAAAGTAGAAAAAAAGAATCATCGAACAATTAAAATTTAATTCAAAATTGTTTATTGCGGCAGTTGAATAAATATCAATATTAAAAACAAAATTACATTTCTCTACATTCTATATTGCACATGTGAGTAGAAAACAAGTTGTTCAGACTATGCCAGGTGGGTGCCACCTGGGGGGTGCAATCTGCTAATAGCAAAAGCAATTTAAAATAGGTTAGCGGCCATTTAGAACCCACAATTGAAAAAATAGGTCAACTTTCAATTGTTGTAATGTTAATGTGGCTTTACTGTTTATTTGACAACTTGAACTAATAGATAATGAATTTAAAGTCAAAGTCAAAGTCAAAAACTTTATTTCCATAGAATTCATAAAGAAATGGCTTGGAAACGTCAATATTCGAAACATAAGGTCACGCGTACTTATCGATAAGTTTGATGCCTGTTCAAACCCTATCAGGAATTCAGGAAACACCTTTCAAAAATGATCACTCATATGAGCATTGAACCCAAAACTTGTTTCCAGCCTTACCGTAGTATGCTACCACTACGCACTATACTGCGTTCAGTAAAGCCGATGTTGCGGATTCTATTCCCATGCGTGCAAAATCTAATGGATTAAAAACTATCCAAAATAATTTAGAAAAACTAAATTACACAACCCTTAGTGTGTCTTATCTTATTAATAGTATGAATATGAATTTATAATGTGCAAAATGAGCTGCCTTACAAACTCACGCAAACATTCCCCATATTTCTATTACTACAAAAGTAATCAAAGAACCAAAGAAACTTCACACAGGCTCAGTTTGGGGAATAAAGTCTGACTAATGCCCTAAGTTGAAACTAAGCAATTTCTTACGAATCCCCAGAGACAACAATAATAATGAGGATTCTCCTGTAAATAATGACTGACATTGATAAATTAAGTTACAAATGGGAGATCGGGACGTCTCCTTGACCGCAGAGCCAAAGAGGGAACAAAGCTTTTAGATGAGGAAAAATGGGCTTGATAATTAAATATAGCCTAACAATTAGTGATTATCTGTAGGTAGATTGTAAGAAATGGGCCATATAATGTGTAGTAAATATTAGTAGTTTTCCGTTTAGATTTTCTATAAGTTTTTTTTTTTATAAGCTTGCTTTTTATGTGAAAAAACTGCTCATGCCTCAAAAAAATAACTCGGCACGGTAACGTTATTAAGCAAAAAATATAGAGCTCAACATTATACCCAAATACAGTTTATTCGAAATCAAAATCCAGCTAATAAGCGGTCTTAACTTATAATTAGCTTCCAGAAATTCAGCATTTAATTGCTGACGTAATAGAAATTTCCATTATGTAACTTCTCGTCCAAAGTTTAATTGCCAAAGCCAACTTTGGAACTTGCGCTCGTCACATGTAGATGAATTTATAACTTGATATAAATAATTTTGTATCGAAGACGTGTGTACCAAGAGCCCCTTTGTAGCGCACATTAGTTCTTTCGTGGTTCGAGAGACAGTGTGACGATTAGCAGCAGATAGTAGCATTATGAATCGAAAGCATTATAAAGTTAGTAGCATTATGAATCGAAAGCATTATGACTAATAAGTTGCATTTAAATTCAAATTGAAGTTATGGTCGCTGTTGAACAAAAATTCAAACCAATTTGGTATCATTGCTATTCAGAAGAAGGGCCGAATAATAGCTGTCTGAGTCACAGTGACCGTGGACGACTTTTCATCGGTATAACAATTTAGTAGCTGGATGACTTGTATACAGAGTGATTCGTGAGAAAAGTTATGCCTATAGCTCTTCTAACGAATCACCCTGTGAGTACAAACATCATCAAAATCCCTACAAAGGACAGTAACAGTACTGAGATAAGGCTAATACACGTACAGACAGGATGACAGGGTAAACGTTTTTGTATGTATTCGTTAAATAAAGGTAACAAAACGTAAAATGAACAAAATTTCCAAGAGTTTGTGCTCGCAAATTGAGCAACTTTACGTCGTGCCAAGGTGCCGTTTATAATCAAAGTACTCACAAAAGTTGGCAAATTATTCTTGTGAAGCGCTCTGATCAAGCAAATTACGTTTGGTACCGTGTGGGCTGCAAAATGGTATCATATAGTTATTAAATCAATACCAATTTATTTTTACTGAATATTGTAATGGCTAAATCACTTCCACATATAATCATCGAACCCTTTTCCGGACCATTACTTTTAATCCTGCCGTCTATAGCAAAACACCATTAAAAGACCCCACAAAGTTGTTACTGGGTACATTTTACCTAAATTCCAACACAACTGATGTACTCCTAACTCATTCACCCCGTACCACCCTTAAAACACCTTGTGTACACCCCATCGACGCTATTGAGAGAGCTATTCACTTTATATCCGCCTGAATAGATCGCTATTGTACTTTTGTAAGTTAAGATGGGGTTGGGTGGAAAATTTCTTTGATAGCTGGAATTGGTAAAAATCAATGTTGAATATTCGCTTACTATTTTGTAGTAATACAGTGAAATGTACTAACGTACAGAGTAATTTATTTGCTTACACAAATACAATCTCCCTATTTGACCACTTTTAAATGATTTTTGTTGTATGAAAAGTTTGGACTACATTCACATCAAGTTCACGCATCGGTGCATTACCGTTTTTATAACAAAGAAAAACAAAATGGCGTTAAACGGTAAGCTACTTGTAAGGCTCCTTTCTTCTTATTCAGTTATAATTGTTTATATGATAATCCGCAGTAGTAAACCATAATACTATGTGAAAATTTCATATGACTACCTATAACGGACTGTTGATTAAAGTTAGGATTGACAGACCAACAGACAGACGGGTAGTAGGGTACTAGCCTTTAGGTACTAGCCTTTAACGGTGTACTTAACAGTAAGAGACGTAACATCCCCATCTCGGGGTGATGGACGCAACGCAATGCGACTTAGGCCATCATCTCATACTCTGTTGGAGAGGACTTGAGTCGTATTGTTGTTGTCTATGGGCTGCGGTTACCACTTAACATCAGCTCAGCCCATTCTGACACCCGAATTGCATGAAAAAAGTACCGTTATTTGAGTAAAACTTAAAATAAATATCGCAATATCACAAAAAATCAGACACTCGCCTCGTCACCTCACAACGCTTTACAAAAAGCACAAAGCTTTTCACGCCCGCTTGTTCAACCTCTCTAATTGATATTTTCGCTACAAAAGGAAAATGAAAATTCATCATAAAATTGGCAGGGTACTATGTAAAACTACGCTTTTCATTTCAATTAAAGTGAAAACACGGTAAAATAATATTTGGTAAACGGTGCTGGACTATATGTTCTCTTTTGTTAATACCTGTATTTCACAATAAATGATATTGATTGATAAAACAAAAAAATAATTAAGCTGTTAATACGATTTTCGAAAATATTTGAAATTGACTGAAATGAAACTGTAACGCATGTTCAGAGGATGTATTCTCGGCTGATGTGAGATGTATAACTCAATTCGAAAATCGCAGATTGAGACCAACTTCTATAAAAAACATTACTTCAATAATACAATTTCCCTAGTTTCGAAAGGACGAGGAATATACTTTTTTCCTCTTTACTAACACAAAAATAATGGCTACCAACTTATACAAGCTTGCATAATACAGAAAACTATAAACTTATCAACTAATCCTGCATAGCTACAGACTTCGCGAATTCTGCATTTATACAATAGTATTTTCAGGAATCCAACCATTTCTCTAAGCCCTGCAATCCAAAACGTCTGCAGTTAATGCCCGGTCCACACCTGGCGATGGTGAGTGCGCGAACGCTGTGTCAAGTGAATTTACCAAACAAACCCAGACGAAGCCATTAAGAAACGTAACTGAAAATGTTTCTGTAAACTGCAAAGCTATTAGCTTAGCTATTACCTACGGAGGAGAAAGATGTAACAATCCTAGCTAAAAATCTTATTTATTAATTAATTATTAATTAAGCTGACTACCTTGCCTCCGATTAAAACGAATCGATTACTAACGTCCCGTCACTAGTATGTACTACAACCACTACCCACATGATAATAGTATCAGAGTTTGGTGATTCACTGAGATTTGCGTGCACGAGTGAACGAATGTTCATCAGGTGTGGATGTAGCATTAGATGTCCTAATCCCCTTTGCGGAGGCGCGATGTATAAGCGAGAGATTGTCTCACAAAAGGGTGGGTACAATGGGGCTTTTGTTTGGGGATTTGTTTCATTGTTGTTGGTGCAAAATAGCTTAAATATGAACCTATTGTTTTGAGAATTCAAGTGATTTTAGGGCAAAATTATATAGGTAGCCCCCTTTTTTGTGGCGTAGCGACAGCAGTATGACTTCAGTATGGATTCTGCACTGGGTCCAATTTGAGAAAAAAGAAGGCTACATTCTCCTAGCTTCCTAGTGTTAAGTGGTAACCTCCACTCATAGCAATAATTTGAAGGAAGCAAAAGCTACCGCATAATTAGCTTTCCTTGGTCTTCAATAACGTTTACTATAGAACTGTTCAGACAAAATAACTACGCAGAAGCATGTAACTGAAATAATGTTGAGTTATCTGAGAGAGCAGCCGAAACTTGTTTATTTTGCTCATCACTCAATCTTATTTCTTCAATTCTGACATTTCCAATTGAATATCTTGTTGGTTTAGTCGATTGAGAAACACGCAAAGTTCGCATTTCCTCGCAGCTGGACAAATAAAAGCATGCTCTATAAGTATTTAATTCAATTATTTTTGGGATCGACATAATCATAGAATAGTGATGGCAATACTGTGAGTATTTCTCTGCTATTTTTTTAATCATACATAATTAATTGCCTTTAAGTGCCAGCTGACTATAAGTGACAAATAAAGTGCCATTTTAATATTTTATATTTTTACCTGGTAATAGCGATAAGTAACGTTATTCCTGGATTGGGAATTGAAATGGGATTGGATCTTTGGAATTAATGGTGGCAGTACTTCCCCGGACGAATTCTGATCCTACAGCTTGGTTTACTGCTATGAATATATATTTAGTAAACTATCCTAAGCCAGTAAAGCCTTGGCATTATTTCCTCCATAACAAGCTCTTTATACCTCCGCTAACTTATGTAGCACATTCATTTTTTTCATGTTTCAACCTGAGCTTGTGTCCCAGAAAACCAAATGTTATACGACTCAGTGAACCAGAAACCTGATAACAAGGGTTACAAACAACGCGAACCTTTTGTTACGATGACAGCTCAGTAGTGACGTCGGCTTACGATCTGAAGGTCGTTGGTTCGAGTCCTATAACGAAGCTCGTGAAAAATGCTACATTTCTTCTTCACATCAACCGTGTCATTACTCAGTGAACTCGAAACTGGCAGATAACACTAATCCGTTCATTGGTTTGTTACTTTTGAATACAAAATATAAAAATTTACAATATTTTGTAACCCAGGAATATTCATTGTAGTGTCTTATATCGTTAGTGTAAATGGTCTAGACTATAACCATATTTTACAAGACATAAATTCAATTCAGACCGGCGGCATCCCTGCAAGGTATACCTTTAAAATCATTTAAAGACACTTTTACGTTGATGGAATAAAAACAGCTATGGAAGCAACTGAATCATTTAAAACAAATATAAACCATTACAAAAGTATTTATAGATAACTCAAATAATCTCCCACCAGATAATAATATATTCCAAATATTTAGAATATGTATTAGTTACCTGTTAAATAAATAAAGCCCTGTAGTAGGCTTTCATTTACAGTCGAAATATTTCGTAGATAGCAATACTCAATACTCAATTCATTTATTGTTTCACATAATAGTTACAAAGTTAATTAACATGATGAGTTTTACATTATGGACCCATGTGAGAGTACTGCAATATAATCTATAGATGCGGACCGATTACGTAGGTTGGCTAGTAACTAAATAATGTATGTTTTGGAAGTATTATATTATATATTAATTATAAATAAATAAATATTGGTGGACGCACAACGCCATCTAACCCCAAAGTAAGCTAAGCATAGCTTGTATCATGGGAACCAGACGACTGGTATACATACTTATATATTTTTTTGTTCTAAATACATACTTATAATACGTATCAACACCAAAAAACAGAACAAACATCTATGTTCGCGACACAATTTGTTGTCCTGGGTGGGAATCGAACTCACAACCTACAGAAGGCAGGGTTACTACCAACTAAGCTGTGAGGCCAGTCAGTAATATCTAGAATAGTACTGAATAAAAGTCTAAAAATAAATCAGGTCATTTTTATCTCTGTTGGACCTTACAGAGAACACATATGTCCCACCCTGATTGTATTAGTCTACATTCAGCATTCGTATCGCGACAGAGCAGCGTTAATGGAATCGTCGACAGTTGCGCGGTCCGCTGAATGGAATTATACTAACCATTGTGTTGGAATCCAATTCCCATCGCGTGAGGGTATTAGCTCACAGTGATGATAAGGCGTTAGATATTTGCAAAGCGTGGTGGTCTAGCGGTACTGACCCCCGAGTTTCAATCCGGAGGTCGCCGGTTCAAATCCCGACGTGCACCTATGAGTTTTTCGATTGAAAGATTTATGTGCGCAATACCACGTTCTCAAAACTGTGAAGGAAAACATCGTGAGGAAACCGACATGTCCTAGAACAAAAAATTCGAAGACATGTGTCGTGTGCACGAAAGGTGCCTCATTGTGGCGCACTTACAATCCTTTCACCACACTTGTTCGACAGAACCGGTGACTCGAAGAAGAAGAAGATTGCTTTTGTTTGCTGTATGATATAAGCAAATTGACATACGTGAAATTGTTTTTTACTCCGTTAAACAATTTTTTGCATTCCACTCGCCTTTATTTTGATCTCTTATATTAAATAATATATATGAATATTAATTTTCAATAATTTTAAGCACTTTTTAACTAGTTTATAAATTCCTAATTTATATACAGTAGTAGAGAGTACTGTCATAACACCGCAATACATGTGACTAAGATCACACTTGGTTATGCATTAAATATATTGAATTTTGAAACTTGACAAGCCAAACTTAACTAACTTAACTAATTAAAAAGTTATGGGCAGAGGTTACCACTTAACATCAGGTGGGCATCTAGATCGCTTCTTAACTTATGTACATAAAAATTTAAGTAATCAAATGACGCATTAAACAGAAGAATAAGTATTTATTGAACAATATATTCACTAAACAAGGTTTCATAATCTTGCCTATTAAGTAGATTTTTCAAGACAAATCGAATACAAATCCATTCAACTCGGTGTCGCTATCTTGTTTAGTAGAGTGATTGACACACATGTACCATCTTCATACATATGTCTAGTGATGGCAACTGTATGTATATACATGTACCTTTATTATTATTGCAATATCACCGAAGTTATAATAGGTATACCAATCTTATTTCAACTCAATCGAAAACAAGGAAAATGCTTGAAAAACAGATAAGAAATTTTGAAAAGGAAATACAAAAGCCAGTACCATCAAACATGCTTCAAGCTCTGACAAACCGTTAGCTTTTCAAAGACTTTCAATGTAGTTTGATTCATAATAAAATCTACTTTTACTCAAGGTTTCCCAAATCCAATCAACCTAATACTCATCGATATATCTAAACGTTCGTTGTCCACCGCTGCATCAATTAGCGGCGTCGGGCGACTCACCGCCTGTTGTCCGACAATGTACACCATCCATCAGCTGTCAGTGATGGATGGCGAGAGGTTGTGAGGTCGCCGAGAGATTCATTTGTTGGTACGAGAGAGTTTTAAAAGATATTACAAGTAAACCCTCTTAGGGTGAAGGCAGACAGCGTCATTTACTCAGCTGCTGTGTGTCGCGTATTTTCTGTCGTCTAATTGATTTCATATAAGATTTCGGTTTTTATACAGGATGCCATAAAATAAGATATCAATTTCAAAAGAAAATAAATTATTCCTCTTAGTATAAACTTTTCTCCTCGCATGGCTTTACCTATAAACAATACTCGTCTAATACTGAGTTTATATTTAGCCATCTGCTGATTTAAGACTTACCATGGCACCATTGGTAAAAGTCAAAAAACGTATTAACATGGTATACAAATGTGCCGCTATGATAATTCTGCAACTTATAGGTGACAGATTTGTACGTATAATGTAGTAGATTACTCCGAAACATATAATTTCAAATAATTATGTTATTAAGAGAGTACTTCAAGAAAGCGTGGACCTTAGAATTAAAAAAAAATATGTCTTTTATAATCAAACTGGTAAGAGAATAGAAAAAGACGTGTGGCACTCGGAGACTGCCGCGGTAAAGCTATTGCGCGTGATATTTCAAAAAGTCATTAAAAGTTCTGGTATTTATCGATAGATGGAAAAACTAAAAAGTATCACCGCTGTGCCGGTCGGAGTGGGGGGTGTTAGGTTTTTTCGTTACTGAATTTCTGGATTCGGTCTCCACGCTCAAGGCCCGCGATAGAAGCTATGCAATAGCTTAATAAAGAAGAATAGAAAGAGTAATCAGAAGAATAGAAAGATATTTTAGCCAACTACATATACTAAGAATTCTACGTTGAACACATGTACCACTCTGGATTAGGCACTCTGAATAAATAGCTATTCACTCTTGTACGTCAGGAGTAGGTAGGTCTATGTTCCTACTGCATAGTAAAGGCCTGTTCAGATATTATATTAGATTCTGTTATTTAAAATAAATTTTTGTCAAATCTCACAGCACAGTTAGAACTAATATAATTAACTTTCTTGACGCTCTTTAAATGAAATGAACTGTTTCAAAGCCTTATAAAGCCCACTTCCAAGCGGATAACGATTCGGCGGAAAAATTAAGAAAACGGTCCTTCATCGCGATAACTTCTGGCAAGTCTTTTGTGAAGGCATTTTGGACCTAAGTTGGAAAGTTATTAATTCAGAGACTTTTCCTTTGATAAGTATTACACTACGATTATTGATAGATCCCCGTAATAGAAAGAGTACCGTTTAGACCGAGTGTCATGCAGAACCAGAAGCAAATACTGAATATGTTAAGATGTTATGCAACAAAAACGTATTTGACTAAGTATTTAGGTATTACATGTTTTGCAACAAAATTCTGGAGCGTGAGATAATATTCCTAAAACATCGCATCGTACCATCTCAACAAAAGTTCAAATAATTCTTCATTCGCTAGTTCACCGTAATGTTTTCCCAAACATTTGATATTATTTATTTCTCGGCACCGACATTGGCAAGGGCAAAGGGGAGCAGCGGTCCGAAACGCGATCTCGTAAAATATCGTGAAAGCTTCGTTATACGGCGAAACAAACGAACGTCAACGAACATTTCCCTCGTTGAGACTGCCTTAGTAGTAATAGAAACTACGCCAAGTGCGTCCGGAATCTGATGGATTCAAAATCACAGCATAAACTAACGAAACGAGGTAACGAGATGTGAAAAAACTGGAGAACTCATTCAATCGAAGAACACTCTAGCGTCTACGGACGCGTTCTGTAGTCTATATTAGCGCTCATTCGATTGGTCTGGATGCAACATTACCCGAAGAAATACCTCTTTATCGAAACAAATAATTCAGCAGCAAATTGCTCAGCCAATTTAGAGCTTTACAAGAAACGTTTAGGGTTGTTTTCGTGACAACAAAGGCGTTTCTTGCCAATATCTAACCATAATCGATTTGAAGTGAAATGTTTCGTAATACCAAAAGGTATTTCTGTGTTCACCGTAAATATAAATTGATGATACAGTACACTTATTTTGAGAGTAAATCAATTACACTTACGATAAATCTGGTTTTTCGGAATTTGACTCCTCTAAGAATCGATTTTATTGAAAGGCGAACGAAACGAACGAAAATTTGAGAACAGTAAAATCGAACGATAAAAAAAACTCATGTTCTTAAAATGACAAAGAAAATGACTGTCGAACAGAATCCAGTGGCGCGGCAAAACATTTTTACACATTTTTGCACATATTTTTTATATTTTTACCCACAGACAAGGTTCAAGCCATTGCATCAAAGATTGCTCATAGAAACTAGTAGTTTTCTCAATTACTCAGTTATTTTAACGTTTTTTCTAAGATTTATGCAAGAAACGCCATTTATTTCACGCTAAAGGTTTTTTTTGACATTTGACAAAAATAATGGGCTTATAATGTAATCACAACCGAAATAGAACTTTTTTTATAGAATTTAAATTATTATGAATCGTGAAATAATCACTTAGCACTAAAGTCTCTCTTTATCTCCCGTTATCTCTATATATCTCACTCTCTCATATCTCTCATTCTATCAATATTGCAAAGGGCTGGAACCTTCTGTGATGAAGTTCACTCTCTCAGAAAACGGTTATATCTATATTTGTTGCGATCCCCAGAGACATAATGTGGCAAATGTATTTACAGATGCAGCGGAGGTTGGCTGTAGTTAAGGCTAGGTTCAGATTGTCTAGAGACGTGTGGATCTGATAAAGATAAGTCATAAGTAACTACGAAATATACTATGACACACCACTCTCTCACCCCACCATCTGAACCAGCTCTAAACAGTAGGAAGACAGTAAATAATGACTCACCATATCTGGCTTCCTCCCCCTCGGGTGCCTGTGCCGTGAGGGTAGCCAACTCTTTCTCCAGGTCGACCTGGTGCTCTCCTGAATCCCATGATAGCAGCCCTGCAACCAAAAAAAAACATTCAGATTCATGCAAAAAGTAAGTATAGCTTGTAGAGATTTGAACCACGGACAATAAAACAGTGGCCACAGTTAAGCGTATAACTTATGTCTCCAAAAGGTCATGTCTCTTGCCATGGTGATATGAAAAGAGCATTTCGGATATATTATTGTAAAACTAGTATAAATTCATAACAATATACAGAGCTACGGCCAAGTGAGAAAAACATTCCCATTATGGTAGAGTTACGCGAAACATTTTCTATTATGGCGGTCCGCACTCCCGGGACCGAGTATAATGCAGGATATTGTTCCGGGAATGTGCGGATAAATATTTGAGTTTCATATGGAAGTTTTGCCATTATCGGTTCCATGCAGAGCATTGTTAGTAGAGTACGATAATACATTAATACACTTCTTAACAAACTACTTTTCATAAAACTGTTGTAATGCAGCAACCGTTAATAACCACACCATGTTTTACAACCGAGAAGTTCGGATGGAAGTTGATAATTGTCTTTTTAATAGTAAATTCCTTCTCATTTGCAAAATAACAGTTGGCAGGTACGAATAGGTTGTAGTTAAAGTTTGGAATAGTTTAATTTCTTCAGGAACAAGTCGGCGCCTAATGTTTTATTCATGTGAATCAGGATGAAAAGGCAAATTCAGATCAGTGAAAATGGATTTTGTAATCTGGTTATCTAAAAATACAAGTATAACACCTATAGAATGGAACCTAAATAAAATCAGTGTCTTTTTCCTCTCTCAAACCAGTGGAATGTTCTAGAACTAAAAATTCGAAGATATCTGTCAAGTGCACGAAAGGAGTCTCTTTGAGGCGCACTTAATTCTTTCACCACACTGGTTGGAGAGAATCAGTGACTCGAATAGAATAGAATAGAACTGGTTTAAAGTTCGATACGGTGAACGTACTTTAGAGAGATTTTTACTTTACTTTTGTTACGCTGATACCTTAAAATCATTACAAAATTCACAGTTCATTCCAAAATCTTTTGTATAGTACGTATTTGTCAAATATTATGTAGTTAATATATTATAAACTTTCTCCCTAAACCAATCTCAAGTGATTCATCTAATTCAAGTGCAAGTTATAGCAATTTATATACCTACCTACTGCAACACAAATTCAATGGAGTTTTTTACGTTGTTTCAAAATCCGTATAGTTTCAATGTCTTGATACAAATTAATTCGTACTATATCTTCAGTTTTTAATCAAGTATCCAAAATGTATATTTTGTTTGATCTGATCTGTTGGGAATTCTGTTCTCCTTGTTATATACAGAAGTGTATATAATACATATCTATTTTCAAGGTAAAAAGTTTCTATATTTCCATTCCCTCTAATTTATATCCCAGAAAATCTAGAAACTAAGATCAAAAGTATTCCGGCGGTCTCGTTACTCGCAAGATGGTGATAAGGGCGTCTTCTCAGGTAAATAACTTATAAAATATTACTAAGAAAGTCGTGATATTTAAGTATTACCTTTTTAGAAAATATTTGGGAATCCGATGGTATTGAAATATCGTATTTTTTTATTTAAGTATAATTTACATTAATTACAACTAATGCTGAAGGTGACTTATCAGACTTCTGCTTGCTCGGGTTTTCTTATCAAAATAATTTTTAGTAGCCTTTGAAAGAGTGAATATTAATTTCTAATTAAATAAGAAAAGTTTCTTGTACTACGTTTTTACAAATAAGACTGCTTGATACACAAAAATACCAATTAGTTACTTTTTCATTGAAAAATTCCATCTTTTTATAAACACAGGCAAAAGTTTTGCAATGTCAAATTTGAATGGCATTTGGGATCAAAACTTCTTTTCAAACCTGTCAAGCCCATTTCAAAGTTTATTCATAAAGGTCAGCCCTTGAAAGTAACAGCTGAAGTTACACAAATAATCTGAATACGAGTAAATATGAAAATATATTACCAAGACGTAAACCTGATAAGTCCTTGTTAAATTTTGATGGAATAAAATTTGTTCTGGTCGCTGAGTCGGCCCCATTGAAACCATTCAGACCAGAGGGACTATTCAAATCTCAAAGTTACTTTATTCATCCATTCTTTCTGTCCATCCTATTATTCTCAGAATGATGATTATTATGATAAAAAGCAACGGAATGGGAATAATAAAAGGAAATTAAATGAGTAATACAACAAGCTTGATGTAACAAGTTGAACGAATATGGCACTCAATCTCCATCCATTTCTTCTCGTGTGTCAAGTTTCATTCTATTTCCCACACTTTTTATATCACCAATTTCAGGTCTGGTTTTAAAGCGGCAAATTATAGTTATTATTCTTCCACACAAATGCCGGACACTTATTTAATAACGATGTGTCTCGCGCAGAATTATTGACATTTTGCAGTGTCAATGAAAATCAGATTTGCCGGGAGACTGCGCAATTCATTTTGTGAAGTACAGTATGCGCCGCATAACCGACACTACGCTACCTTGTGCATTGCGTGTGTCATTTTGTGTGGTTCAAGTCCCTCTGTCAGTAAGAAAAACCTATTTTTTCTTCTTATTTTTACACATAAAGTTAAGTTAAGTTAAGAGCAGTAGAACTCTCGCCAAGTTCGTCCGGGGAAGTACTGCCACCATGCCCTTTTCTGCCGCGAAGCAGTAACGCATTCGCGTTACTGTGTTCCGGTTTGAAAGGTGTGGTTGCCGGTGAAATTACAGGCACATGAGACATTCCACCTTCACGTCTCACAGTTACGGGCGCATACGATGCGACTTTGGTCTTGTCATATTTAGTATGGGAGGACCCAAGTCGCATCGGCTGTTATGGGCCGAGGTTACCACTTAACACCAGGTGGGCCGTCGGCTCGTTCCGTAAATGCATTACATTAAAAAAAAAAACAGAAAAGGAGGTTTGAATTGGTAATAAGATGTTAGAGTATAATTGTCACTGTATAGTGTATAGTATAAAGCAATGTAGAGCATATAGCAATGTTTAAAATTTGTACTTATAACCAATTTTTAATATCTAATGTTCTTTTTATTATGATTTCATGGGTCCTTTGTTAACTAAACATTATCTTCATTCTATTAAATTATTTAACTGTGACTTTTTCAATTCGGAGCTTATTACTAGCATTAAATTCACGATTATATCAATTTGAAAATTCCATCTATCTTTAGTTGTCAATGAATGTAGCTATTTCTGACTTTTCATACAAACATTATGAACTGCTTTGTTTACGAAAACTTTAGTTTTATTAATTGCTATTCTAAAAGTGTCACAACAGAAAGCTAAATCTAAATATCAATGTAAGATTTCAACGATTACAAATTTGGAACAGTCATGAATCCTTTATCCCTATTTGTTTATTACTACAAAACATGGCATCATGAACTAAATAGGTGCCTGTTAATTTCGCGTATACTGTAGCGCAGGTTTTACTCATGTCAGCCCAACAGGCGACTAATTAATTTCAAAATGGCCGCCTAGCGAACGCTAGACTCATTTGCGGGTGTTTATAGGTCACGTGTCGCTGATAAAATTTAATTTGATAAATTACTTATGACAGAAATAACTACATAGTGCCTCGAAAGAGTTTTGGTATATATGGTAAGTAATTACATTTGTAAAAAACATTTACCCAGATTTAAGAGATTTAAATGAAAAGAGAGTTACCTTTTTGTTAACAAAGAAGATTTTATAAACGTTCTTAATTTTTATATATTAAGTGTTTAACAGAAAATTAATTAATTGCATTAAAGTTAGATCATAAACTTGTTTCTATCTACAATTTCGTTAAAATTCTAACTAGCCTCACAGCTCAGTTGATAGTAACTCTGCCCCCACCCAGAACATACATTTGTGTGCAAACAAATGTATGTAACAATAAATGTATGTATTTACAAATAAATTATACAATTATTCTATCAGTTCCAACAGTATAACCTAAGTCATTTTAAGGATAGATGTAATGTCCACCAATATTTATTTATTTATATCCATGACAGAACTGGTTGTAACCAACATTCCATTACTGCACCTAATTACAGCTATTATAGTGAACTAAAGACCGATGTACACGGTACACAATTCCCAGTAGCATTTTGCATAATAACATTACGTGAAAATAACTGTTTTTACCTGCAATACTTTATAGCTTAGTGGTTTCTGGTCACGGACTGATCTACTTCACATCTTTCTAAAGTATATAATTCAAAATTTATTAAATATTTGATATCGTCCGCTGTTGACGTGGTTGAAAGCCATGGGTGTGAAAAAACATTAAACAATAAACACGACACAATAAGTTGTGTCTCTGTGTGCCAATTTTGACTCAATGTACCAACCCACGAACCCACGACCTACAACGCAGAAGGCAGGGTTACTACCAACTGAGTTGTGAGCTAACATGTGAGCAGTCATTATATACTATTTTTTGTAAATACATACGTATAATACATATTGATATATACTGGTACATCCAGGTAATACGTTCCTAGTCCCGTGAAAATTACAATGTGACCCACGAGTGACACCTATGCCCTTCGAACCCCACCTTCAGATGTGGTCGTTAACCCTATTCCATTGTTTCGCTATGACCCGGTCCGGTGGTTATTTTCATCCAGGTATGACCTCTTTCGCGAACGACGGATAACGAATAGCGCTAGTTTTTTAGATACCTTTATTACATACAGCATGAGAAAAGTAGCATTTAGCTAGATTTCTTTAGATAGAGAAACCTCAGCCTAGTCTAAAATCAATTTAGTGTGATTTCAACATCACTATTGTTAATATAACTAGCGAAAAAAAGGAAGCCCTCCATTAGTGGTTTCTTTTCTGGTCTTCCCCATGGAGGGTCGGGTAGGGTTTGAACAAGCGTCATACTTAGCGATAAGTACGCGTGACCTTATGTTTTGAATATTATTGACGTTTCCAAGCCATTTCTATATGAATGAAATAAAGTTTTTGACTTTAAATAGAATCTGAATTCCATCTTTTATCGAATAATTACATTATAAATGTATGTAGGTATCAATTTATCTGAAAAAGCTCTTTTACAGCCGCAACTTGTAAATTTAAACACGTATGTGCTAACTATTATTTTGTATGTAAACTTCACTTTAGTAGATAGATAGATGAAACATGTATATCAGCACAAATTACACAGAGGAACAATACAATACATTGAAACAAATTGAAATAAACGTACAGGCACTATTTTATAATGTGGTTTAATTTAAAGTTTTCTGTTTCATAACAAGAGCAATAGAACATAAATCGCACATAGGTTTAAAAAGATTCAGGTTGCATCGCATTTCACCCCTTAAAGACAACGAGTGTATAAAATGGCTATCATTTTCAAAATTAGTAATTTCCACCCTCAAGTAACAAGATTCTGTTTCTTTTATAAACCTGCTTTTGGCATCTGTCTTACCTGATGTCGAGCGTCTAGTCATCAAGCACTACGTAGGGTTTCAAACCACTTTGCCATCAAGCACTACGTAGGATTTCAAACCACTTTGCCGTCAAGCACTACGTAGGGTTTCAAACCAATTTGCCATCAAGCACTACGTAGGGTTTCAAACCACTTTGCCATCAAGCACTACGTAGGGTTGCAAACCACTTTGCCATCAAGCACTACGTAGGGTTTCAAACCACTTTGTGATCAAGCACTACGTAGGGTTTCCAACCACTTTGCCATCAAGCACTACGTAGGGTTTCAAACCACTTTGCCATCAAGCACTACGTAGGGTTTCAAACACACAGCCAAAACCACATACCTACGTCACTACTGCGCCATGACCGCTTCAAAAATCAAATCCAGTTCAATAGTGTATCTTTATTTCAAATAAATACCTAAGTACGGATTAATTATACATTTTTACTGAGTTTATTATTGTATAATTTGTTATGTAGCTAGTTTCTCGGAACCTCAGCACATTTCCATACAATTTGAATAATTCTCATTTTGTCCCGAGACAAAATGGCATCTCAGTGTCTGTATATAATTTTCTAGAATAATCATGTTAATTTGTTTGCCTAGGTTCTAAAAGGTCTGAAGGTCAGTCAAAGTAGTAAAATTTCTATATTTGGACTAAACTGAAAGAGGCCAAGTGTTAGTCCAAGTTCTAATGCCTAGTCCTCATTATTTATTATTTAATTTATGATACGTAAACAGCAGATGGCCCACCTGATGTTAAGCGGTAACCTCTGCCCTTAACAAAAGCGGTAATTGGGCCCTCCCCTACTGGATACATAAGTTGACGTCATTAATAAGCCTTCATCGCTTCTGCTAAAGTAGGGGAAGGCTCAAATCAAAGCATTGCGCCACACACCCCCGCCCTGAAATATGGAGATGGTATATTTCGCAGTAGTTTTAAGCACTTTTGATAAGCACTTAAGAGCAGTAGAACTCTCGCCAAGTTCATCCGGGGAAGTACTGCCACCATGCCCATTTCTGCCGCCAAGCAGTAACGCGTTCGCGTTACTGTGTTCCGGTTTGAAAGGTGTGGTTGCCGGTGAAATTACAGGCACAAGAGACATTCCACCTACACGTCTCATAGTTACGGGCGCATACGATGCGACTTGGGTCTTGTCGTACCTAGTAAGGGAGGACCCAAGTCGCATCGGTTGTTATGGGCAGAGGTTACCACTTAACACCAGGTGGGCCGTCGGCTAGATCCGTAACTGTATCACATTAAAAAAAAAAAAGCACCAACGCCCACTACGTATTTTCAACTTATTTTTAAATTAAAACAGCGAAGTAAAAAAAAAAACATTTGGTACATCAGTTTATATTGTAGAGGTGAACGGAGTTTATTTATAGGGGAAACTTTACAAAGGTGAATTAATGAATACCGCCTACATGAGGCTCAAGAATAAATGGAAACAGCATCTAATGACCTAGAAACTTCCTTTATTTTCTAACCCATTTTCCTGAATAATATATTTTAATTACATTTCTCCAACGTAACGATGATATTTGCATGTATCCGGGATACACAGGAGACGAGGCAAATATGTAAGAATAAATGGCGTATAACTTTTCTCCGTTATGATTATTATATTCAGATATAAACGCCTAAATAAAATTTTTATATTTTTTTGCACTTTTTTTACTATATTGTCCGCTCAATGTGGTTATGAACTACCTTACTGGAAGAAATATTTAAGTTCGTTTGAACTTATTATCAAATTTGATGCATATTTTATAATAATAGGTGCTGTGTACATGACAGTAAGGTCAATTATTCATTATTTTCACATATTCGTACGATATATAAAAAATCTTTTAAGCATTATGTGCTCCTGTTTAAGAAAATAATTGCCATAGTAACCAAGAACAATTTGTACCTTACTCGTGAAAACATTTGTATTAAGCTATTGCATAGCTTCTATCGCGGGCCTTGAGCGTGGAGACCGAATCCAGAAATTCCGTAACGAAAAAAACCTAACACCCCCCACTCCGACCGGCACAGCGGTGATACTTTTTAGTTCCATCTATCGATAAATACCAGAACTTTTAATGACTTTTTGAAATATCACGCGCAATAGCTTTACCGCGACAGTCTCCGAGTGCCACACGTCTTTTTTTTTTTATTAATTTTGTGTTGTGTCATATAATGTTCCATCGCAATAATGTTGAGTTCCCTAGTAATGAACATTTCAGGCATCAAATTTTGACAACTCATTAGGTAGAGCGCGCAACAGTCGTAACTTCCACTAATACTGAGACAGTTAAGCTTCGTAATGAGACATTAAGATGCGTATCATTTCATTACGACTCGATGGGGATTTCAAGAAATTACGCTTAAGGGGAGTTCGGTCTGAAATCGAGCCTGCGTGCTTAGCGCCAATATTTATTTATTAAGGGTTTCAGTATACACACATTTCTTAGATAATTATCATCATAAATGTAGAATTCATGTGCTTGATAGGAAAATAATAAAGAGACACACTTAAAATGGCTCAGTGATTGAAATAATTTCGACAACATTAAAAAAACTCGATATTAGACATCAGGCTGACTTTGCGTCATGGCTTTATGAAGAAATTGGTAAAATAATTGCAAAATATTATCGTTACTTTGAAGACGTTCGCTCTCAGGCAAAAACAGTGAAACAAAATTACAAATTCTAATTTAAGTTACTGTTGTCAGGGACGAGAAGGACTGAAGGAATTTAGAGTTAATGGAGATACACTAGGTCTATTAAATTCAGGTCATGTAATACAATGAAAACTTAATTTAACAACGAATATATATACTCGTATTATTACTTGTATGTACATGGCTACTATGGGAGCCATTATCATACATTATTCGGGTGAAGCAATGGCGTCAAACCAATTAAACTATTGTCAAATGTTTGTTCACGGGATTTGTACAACTGACATTTTAACGCGCCGTTTTTAGCTCTACCTAACCAGAACAGAAAATATATACTTTTAAATTTAATAGTATAAATGTGCTTTAAGTGTATTTCTAATCTGCAGTAGAACTCACGCCAAGTTCATCCGGGGAAGTACTGCCACCATGCCCATTTCTGCTGCCAAGCAGTAACGCGTTCGCGTTACTGTGTTCCGGTTTGAAAGGTGTGGTTGCCGGTGAAATTACAGGCACATGAGACATTCCACCTACACGTCTCAGAGTTACGGGCGCATACGATGCGACTTGAGTCTTGTCATACCAAATAGGGGAGGACCCAAGTCGCATCGGCTGTTATGGGCTGAGGTTACCACTTAACACCAGGTGGGCCATTGGCTCGTTCTGTAAATGTATGACATAAAAAAAAAACTAAATAAGATATCATTGTTTGTAATACCAACAGAAACTTAATACATATGCCCACATAAACAACCCAAGATAAATCATACTGTTAATTAAGATTAAAGATTGTCTCTAGACTATCTCCTCGGACCGCTAACTAAGTATATTTTCCATAATGAATTGAACCACTTTTTCTTTAATAACTGCAGCTAAGGTATAACGGCTATATAAGTTTACATTCTTTTCGCAAATTAAAAGCTTTCCGACAGATATTTTGCATATTCAGTGTGGAGCGAGCGCCGCTAATAAACTGCGGGAAAATGGAGTTATTGAAATTCATTTTCGCACTGAAAATGCGTTTATCTAGATATTGTTTCACATTCGAGTCAGTAATTAAATTGTCTTGACTTCATTGCTGCCGTGACTGGAAGGTTTGAATGTGGGATAATCCTGAGTAAGTGAAACCTTTCTTATAATTACTGATTTTAATATTTAACTAAAATATGTTGGATTTTAAAGTAACTTTATGAAATGACATTTACAGAAATAGTTACATCATTGGCATGTGCTCACTCTTTTCAGAAATCTGAAAGGCTAAATATTTTCCGTGATTATAAACATTTTTCAAGTCAAATATAATTAACGTTTTTTAATAATTAAGTTAAATGTCAAAATGAAGACTAGCTACGTCATCATTTAATTATCCTCCCACGAATAATTTTGATAACGCTTTATGGTACATAAATTAGAAATCATATAGGTGCTTACTGCAATAAATAAAATATCTATATAGTGTGAGTGCATCCCATACATACTATGTACGCGCTTTTACTTCACAGTATTCTGTTAATTGTATTGATACCTCCTAGCCACCACATAAATATGTCTCCTAAACAACATGTATCATGTACGCTCATAAAACCCTATATAGCCCACATAACCCCTAAAATATTTGATAAAAAATCATATCATATAGTACTTAATCCAACTAAAGTTAATTTACCATAAAACTACTGGTACATACTAACTTTGAAGGAAAAAACTACAAATCGTTGCTAGTTACCTAGCAAAGTTATATGAAAAAGTCGTCGCAATACAACGTGGGCGGTGCCATGAAAAATATTAATAAATCATACATACTCCTAGTCCTAGAGGCCACCAAACTTTCGTCAAGTGTTGAATAAAAGAAATGTCTGCGGAGTTTACGGCTTTTGAAAATGCGCGGTCGTAAAAATGGAGGGCATAGGAAGGTGGGTAAACCTAAAATACCCCATTTTGTATCATTTTTCCATTTATACCCAGGTGGCGCTTCAGTCGTAAAGTTTTATGGAAAAGTTATGCCAATATGTAAAGCTTGTTTAGATTTATTTACCTCGAGATTTTCTTCAGCACGTCACTTAGACACATGATAAGGAGTGAAATAAAACGAGATTTCCCAAGATGGAAATGTAGATTGACACATGATAGATTGTATTGTTTGTAGGTAACTGTCACTTCAATTCATGTGTCACCAGCCTATATACATTTAACTAGTCTGATAATATATATCTGAATATAGACATTCAATTATTGCTAATAAAACGCAAATTAACAATAAAGAAATATATAAAGGGCAATTCACTGCAGATCATTCTTCAAAGTGTCTGTCGTAACAGAAGTTTCGTCAGTATTTGTATTGAAAGTGACAGCTACAGTGTTACCAATAGATGGATAGGAAAATACACTGAGTAACATTAAGTGCCGTCTGTCATTTGAATAAGCTGACAGTGTAATGTCCCGCCCGAGTGTACTTACTCGCAGAGTTTCAGCGCAATAAAACTAAAATGTTAAAATTGTCTCTCCGGTTCTTTTCGACGTGTTATATTGTGAAATACAGAGGCAATATATTTCGAGGATGATAAAAATAAAAGATTAAATGGTTTTCTTATGAAAATTTAACTCACTTTGAAAGCCAGACATATTAAGCTGGGAACAATGAACAGGTCTCAGGTTTAGGTATATTTATCTGCATAAAAGAATTTTTACGTGAAATTCAATGAAATACTTAATTTTGACGTATATAATGGCTTCTTAGATCTAAGATCTAATTTGCCTTCACTCCTGGCGAGATTAGAGGTGGAGATGAAACCAAATCGATACGTCATCTATATAATATTCTAGTAAGTCAAAGACAAAAACTTAATTTCCATAGAATTCAGAAATAAATTGTTTGGAAACGTCAATTATATTCAAAACTTTGCGTATATTATGCCCTTGTATTTATTATTATTATATTTATTGAACTATGAACTATAACTATGAACTATTATGCCCTTGTAATGTAGGATATAGAACGAGCTGACGGCCCACCTGATATTAAGTGGTAATCGCCGCCCATAGACAGCAATACGATTACACGATAATAAAAGTGTTTAGTGAAGCCTTAAAGCCGAAGACTTTTAGTTAGGCTCAATGCGGTTTATGTGATTTTTCTTTGACTTTGACTTTAGATTATTTGCACAATTGTAGAATTATAACACTATTATAGATTTTGTGGGGGCCACAGGGTGTAAATGGTCAGGATTGGTTCAAAACTTCAGTGGACTGTATATAAATTTTCTTTATTCGGTTTCTTCATTAAAAAATCATCGGGTGTCGCTTTCGGGAGGTCCAAGGAGCAGGGGTTCAGCGCAGCTTGTTATTTACAATTTCTTCGGAGTTCTTGATTCGTTCGAGTGCAAGCAGGAATACGAATTTGAATAAAAATGGCGCTACTTTTATTCCCACCTTGGACCTCGCGTCGCGCATCTCACTGGCGACTAAAACGAATGAGGAGGGAGCGAGACGGGTGCTTATTGCGCCTCGCTTCTTACAATAGGTTCCTCTCGTCGCACATATTGTTTTCTTTGTCTTAAGTAGTTTACAATATTGTACATTATCGCAAAGGTATAGAATAAACACAAAACATTCAATTTTACTTAAATTATACAAACTAGTGGAGTGAGCGAGGCAGCGAGTTTTATGAAATGGCTCTGTCCGTAACAGTCTCCCCCCGGCGAAGATCTTCGAAGCCCTCATCTATCGGCAGGACAATGAGCCTTCTTATAGGTCGCCTAAAAACTCCCCCTCGCGTCCTGACACTAGCGCTTCGCACCACCCCGTCTGGCCCGGTGAAGACTTCCTCTACTTGTCCTCTTGGCCATACGTTACGGGGTAGTATACCGTCGGCGATAAGCACTACGTCCCCCTGTTGAATGTTTCGCTTATTGCACCTATGATCGCCGCGCGGCGCTAAAGTAGGTAGATACTCGGTGAGCCAACGTGCCCAAAACGAGTTCGCCAATGCCTGCGCGGCTTTCCAGGTTTTTCTATCGGCCGCACTACATTCTCCTACGTAAGGTAGCCCGTTTGCTGAACCTAATAAAAAATGATTTGGCGTAAGCGCCTCGTCATCCTGCGGGTCTACAGATACGTGTGTGAGCGGTCGGGAATTTACCGTATGTTCTATCTCGGCCATTAATGTATTTAAAACTTCTTCCTTGGGCGCGCGTTCGTTCAGAGTTACCGAAATGGCTCGTTTGACGGTCTTAATCATGCGCTCCCACGCTCCCCCCTGGTTGGGAGCGCCGGGATCGATAAAGCGCCACTCCATACGCTTTGCCGTTGCGTAGTTCTGGAGAGCGGGGAGCCATTCTTGATAAGCCTTGTTTAGTTCTACGTTTGCCCCATGAAAATTTGTGCCGTTGTCCGAAATTATTACGCTCGGCGTACCTCGTCGCGCGGCCATTCGTCTTATAGCCATGATCGCGGAATCGGTGCTGAGGCTGGCCAGGGTCTCAATGTGGATGGCTCTTGTGACCATGCATGTGAACAGGAGTCCCCATCTTTTCTCCTTTCGTCTACCTATAGTCACCCACATGGGACCGAAACCATCTACCCCGCACTTTGAAAACGGCCTACCGTATGGTTCTAAACGGAGCTTAGGGAGGTTGCCTTTGACCGGCGTTCCTGGGTTTGCCCGCCTTATCGCGCACCGCGTGCATCTACTAAGCACTTTACGTACTGACGGCCGCAGGCGCAAAATCCAGTAGCGCTGTCGTAGGTTATTCACGATCTGCTCCCTACCTACATGTTGGTTTACTATATGCTCTCGTTCTATTAGTAGTTCTGAAAGTCTGTGTTTTCCGTCTAAAATCGGTGGGTTTTTCATTGTTTCGGGAATCACCGCCGCGTTGATACGCCCGTTCAAACGGATGATCCCGTCCCGAAGCTGCGGATCTAATTTAAATAGACGGCTCGATCTATCGACGCTCTCCCCCCGTTTCAAACGTAGGTACTCGGGGTAAAAGCTGTCTTTTTGAGCCTGCTGAATGAGCAACCGTTCTGACTCTAATACGTATTCTAGGTCTGTCTCTCTCGCACGCTTTCGGCACTTGTCAATGAATCTGAGTGCGCAGGCTAATGCCCGTACCATTCTCTCGTACGAGGAGAATCTAGACATGTCTATGATGTGATTGCATGTGGATTCGGTAACATGCTTCACCTCTACATCGTCAGCCACGTTAGGCTGATCTACTTCGTGTGGCCATTGGTCCGGGCCGTCGTACAAGAACGCGGGACCTGTGAACCATCGGTCCGTGCTTCGCATTTCTGTATAGCCGCTGCGCGTTGCGTCGTCTGCCACGTTACACTTTGTCGGGACCCAGCGCCATTGTTCGGGACGAGTTAACTCTGCGATCTCCGAGAGCCTGTGTGCTACGTATGGCGTGTACCTCACCGCATCATTTCTGATCCAATGTAGCACGGTCTTTGAGTCGCTCCAAAATGTTACGTTTGATGTGTCCCCGTGACTCTTTAAAATTTCCGCGGCGAGTCGAGCGCCTATCAAACTTGCCTGTAACTCCATGCGCGGGATGCTTTGCGCCTTCATTGGAGCTACTTTTGCCTTCCCCGCGATTAGTCTCACTACTACACCCTCGGGGCCCTTGAATCGCCAATATGCAACGGCGGCGTACGCTTGTTCACTAGCGTCACAGAATAGGTGAAGCTGCCGTTCATATTTACGCGAGTGTGCGTAGTAACATCGTGGTAGGCGCAAGTTTGCTATGTGCTGCAGGTCAAGTTGCCAGTCAACAAATGATGCCGCTTCTTCATGTGGTAATTGCTCGTCCCAGTCCACTTTTTTCTTCCATAGTTCTTGCAGCATGATCTTAGCTGTTATGGTATACGGGCTGAGCAATCCCAACGGATCAAATATCGACATGACCGCTGCCAAAGCTTCGCGTTTTGTCGGAGTTCGTTCCCCGTTCTTTACCTCGGCTGGTACCCTAGGCATGTTGCAGTTAAACGCGAGCTCGTCTGTTTGCGTTATCCATAAGACGCCTAACGTCTTTCCGTACGGATGCGCGTTCGACGCAAGTTCCACGGGTGCGTGCGCTCTCAGTTCCGTCGGGACGTCGTTTAGTACGGCCTCGCTGTTACTACTCCAACTGGCGAGTTCGAATCCTGCTCTTCTGTGAACTGCGCGGACTTGTGCAGCCGTTCTGGATGCGATCTCCTCGTCATCGAAACTTTCGACCCAATCGTCCATGTAATGGTTCTCCGTGATCGATGGGAAAGCTAACGGATGCGAGTCCTTATGATCTTCCGCGTTTCGGTTCCTTACGCTGTGAGCGATAAACGGTGAGCTTCTTGCCCCGAATATCATGGATGTCATGACGTATTTGTTCGGCGGGCCGGTTCGGTCGGTCCCTCGCCATAGAAAACGTTGCGCTACCTGGTCTTCCGGTCGGATTTTTATCTGCAAAAACATTTCCCTAATATCGGCCGTTACCGCGACCGGTTTTTGTCTAAATCGGAACAATACCCCGTACAATGACTGGAGTAAGTCTGGACCGTCAAGTAACGCATCATTCAAACAGACACCGTTGGATCGCGCCGCCGCGTCAAAAACCATTCGAAGCTTTCCAGGCTTATTGGGATTCGTTACTGCAAAGTGTGGCAAATACCATTCCTTTGGACTCGTTCTGTCCTGCTCACACTTTGTAGCGTACCCTTTCTGAAATAGTTTTTCCACCTGCTCGGTGTACGCGGTTGCGAATTCGGGCGACTTATCCATTTTTCTCTCGATGCTGTTTAATCTGTTTAATGCCATATTGTAGCTCGGGGGCAGGGTGGTTTGATCCTCGGCCCACGGCAGCCCCACTTCGAAACGACCATCTACTCGCTTGGCTGTCTTCTTGAACACTTCTTTGGCGCGCTCTTCGGCAGGAACGGGTTTCCTCTTTATCGCAATGCCTAGCGCGTCTATCTCGAAGTGCGCTCTGACGGCCTTGTCCAAGTCGATGTCGTTCGAAGTTTGTGTTTGTATGTGCAAAACGGTGTCTTTGTCTTTGCAGACCGTACTTCTAGGCGCGGATCCGTGGATTATCCACCCCAACTGGGTTAGTGACGCGGCCGGTTGGTTCCTTCGTCCGGTTAATAACTTCCTTGTCACTATCAAGTGCCAGTTGTCGGCTCCTATCAGTACGCGCGGTTTAGCATTTGTATAAGATACTATTTCCGGTGGCATATTCCGCAGATGCGGCTGCCTCAATAGATCTGATCTCACGGACTGACTTCCTATCGTGAGGTTTCTTACGGTACGCGCTTTGATGTGATGTGTGTCCGTTTGACTTTTCCCTCGTATCCTAAGATCTACGATTTGGCTTTCGGTTTCGGTCTGAGAAGAGGTTGCTCCCATGATGCGTAGCGTTCTGGTTGGGCCTTCTGCCCCGATCATCTGGGCGATGCCTTCGTCTATCAACGTGATAGTTGATCCTTCATCCAATAACGCGTACGTGTCTACCTCTTTCCCGTCTTTTGCTTGTATCGTGATCGGACACACCTTCAACAGCACTTCGTTTGTTCCGTACGTATGTGCCGTGGCTGTGGTTGCTGAATCTTCCTTGGATTCAGGAACTTGTGAATGTAGCAACTTGTGGTGGGACTGTCGACACTCTTCCACACCGCAAGTTTTCGCCTTACATTTAAAACGTCGGTGTTTACTCGTTAAACACCGGAAACATACATGGGATTCCTTTGCCCATCGCCACCGTTCATCGATCGACATATCATTGAGCTTTCTGCACTCCGTAGTGCCGTGCTTTCCTCCGCAACATAAACAATCCGTTTTCTTCTCGGTTGTTGCATACACGGCGCTGCGATTCCGTTCTTGAGTGCGCGGTCGTTGTTCCGTTCGAACAGCTATGACCGGTTGTCTCGATACTGTCGTCGTAGTGGAGAACGTGTGTTTCATTGCGCGGTCTGCTTCGCGCATGAGAAAGCGGGACAGAGCTACTATTTCCGGCTCGCTCTGTTGTTCGTGTTCCTCTGCGTAATCGCACCAGCGAGACTTAACGTGCGGACTGAGCTTCTCTGTGACTTGACGCGCTAACATGGGATTCAGTAAGTACCCTTTCTCATCTACACAAGAAATAACCGTCACGATGTTCTGTAGTTTGATCGCGAAGGAGTTCAGTTCGCTCGCGGTCGCGCCTACTCGTGGCAGTTTCTTTATGTCTTCGAGTGCGCGGTCAATAATCACCTCCGGACGCCCGTAGCACTGTTCTAAAGTCTTCATAATCACCGCTGGTTCGGTAGCGGTGAATAGCAACGCTGACACGGTCTGTTTCGCTTCGCCTCGCAGGCAGGATCGTAGACGGGCTAAGTTCTCAGTCGGCGTGAACTTGTGCATGGCTGTAGATTCTCTCATCGCGGCTTTGAACGGCAACCACTCGCCAGGCGCTCCACTGAATAATGGAAGATCTTGCGTCTGTCGTGGCGGTGCTCTTCCGCGGGATATTCGTTCTAATGCCTCTGCTAGCCGGTCTATTCCTTTTTCTTCATTTGCCGTGTTGTTCCTAGTGGGTGTCGGCGATCGGTGTCTCACAGCTGACTCGAAAGTAACCTTGTTCGGAAGGTACTGTTCGTTCCCTCTCGCTCTGGGCGCTGACGATCTGTAGCGAGTCTCGGTGTCCGTAGGTTCGCGTTCCTGAGACGACTCCCGAGGGACGTTCTGCTGTAGCCAATCGTGAACCCTATTTTCTGATAGGTTGACTTCGTTCGCGCCTATACTTTCGCGATCAGTTTCCTCGCGAATGTTTGCAACGTTAGCGGCTAGTCGCTTCCTAATAAGTTCCGCTTGAATTTGAAGCTCTTGCCTTCGGATCATGGCAAGACTTTCTTCTGCTTCGAATTCAGCTTGACGTATTCGAGCTACTGCACTGGCGGCTGACATATGTGAACGAACGGACGGCGCGCGCATAGTTGGTACTCCGGCTTGTGGTACGTCCCTACTTGTAGTCCCGGTCGCGACGTTACTCATTGTGGTACGATCGGTCGCGTGTGGTGGTTCCATCTGCACGGCAGGCGGCGTTGGTTCCGAAGGAGACGCGGGATAATCTTCGTAAACTCTAAGCGCGGCAGACTTCTTCCTCGTGACCGGCGGACTTCTAGTAGTCATCGTAAAAACGTACCTAACCCGATCCTAATCTTAACACTGTACTAACGCACAAAAAAAAAAAAAATAACACCAAAAAAAGCAATAAAAAAAAACAATGTAAAAACACTTACCCCGATATACGCGCCTAACAGTTGCCTCTCGCTCACTCCCTAGCCCTAACACTATCACTTACACACTACCTAACTGTCCCTAGCAGTCCTTCAGGAGGGACTGGCCACGCGGCCAGGATACGCTCCTTTAGGGATGGATCGTGAGGGATAGGGTGGGGTAGGATCCACTCAGCAGAGGAAGGAACGTGAATACGGGGCGCTCGGTAATCGGCTGGAATGTCCGACCCCTTTGGCAGTGCCTACAGTCTGGCCCCCGCACCACGGTACCTTCTTACTGACGAGGAAGTGCACTTCGGTCCGCGCCCCGGTGCGCTCTTGATGGAACCGGTGGTGTCGCACAACACACCACACCGCCGTGAGGCGTTAACCTGCGCTTGACACCGTTTGACACCGTTAGGTGGTGGCAAGACACAGACCGCAGAGAACTGCGTATCGGATATCACCTGCCCGGGGAACACGACGCGACGATTGACTCAGGCTGGAGACTCGGAGCACCGTTCGGTGTTTTTCAGCACCCTGTGCCCGACGTGACGCTCGGCGCACCGTTCGGTGTTCTTCGAGCACTCCCTAGTGCCCCGACGTTGAGCACGGCGTGTCTTCAAGTCGAATCTTAAAATGGATCGACTGGCTGCTGGCTGACGCTGCTGGCTGACGCTGCTGCTGCTGGACCTCTTCGACACCCGGAACTGGTTCAACTGGCTCGGAGAGTATACACGTTCGTCCCCTGGGCTTCCGTTCGGTACACCCAGTGGATTGTGGCTTCTTCCGGCGGTCTTCCGTTGGTTTATTCAATCCGGCTTCCGATGGACCAAGAACACTGTGGGGGCCACAGGGTGTAAATGGTCAGGATTGGTTCAAAACTTCAGTGGACTGTATATAAATTTTCTTTATTCGGTTTCTTCATTAAAAAATCATCGGGTGTCGCTTTCGGGAGGTCCAAGGAGCAGGGGTTCAGCGCAGCTTGTTATTTACAATTTCTTCGGAGTTCTTGATTCGTTCGAGTGCAAGCAGGAATACGAATTTGAATAAAAATGGCGCTACTTTTATTCCCACCTTGGACCTCGCGTCGCGCATCTCACTGGCGACTAAAACGAATGAGGAGGGAGCGAGACGGGTGCTTATTGCGCCTCGCTTCTTACAATAGGTTCCTCTCGTCGCACATATTGTTTTCTTTGTCTTAAGTAGTTTACAATATTGTACATTATCGCAAAGGTATAGAATAAACACAAAACATTCAATTTTACTTAAATTATACAAACTAGTGGAGTGAGCGAGGCAGCGAGTTTTATGAAATGGCTCTGTCCGTAACAGATTTGTTTTTTTTTATGTAATACAGTTACAGAACGAGCTGACGGCCCACCTGGTGTTAAGTGGTAACCTCGGCCCATAACAACCGATGTGACTTGGGTCCTCCTCTACTAGGTACGACAATACCCAAGTCGCATCGTATGCGCCCGTAACTCTGAGATGTGTAGGTGGAATGTCTCATGTGCCTGTAATTTCACCGGCAACCACACCTTTCAAACCGGAACACAGTAACGCGAACGCGTTACTGCTTGGCGGCAGAAATGGGCATGGTGGCAGTACTTCCCCGGACGAACTTGGCGAGTTCTACTGCTCTTAAATTATGCTTTAGAAATAATTTACTTGTATATACTTGTTATATTGCTAACTTAAAATGCATGCTTCCACATAGTTGATTATGGACCTCATATCTGAATGCTACGCTACCTAGGGTGCCATAATTTACCTAGATTTCTCTCACAAACGGTTTCAATCAGAGTGTCAGGCTGGCAGAATGCGTGTGAAGTCACAGCTACACAAAGCCCCCGTGATTGGCTAGTTTCCCATTCGCACTTGACGCTTGACGTGTCAGAAACGCTTGGTAAGGTAGAGCGTCAGCCATTATGCAAACACGGTTGGTTATTATGTTCGTGAACAAATAGTTAAGTTGGAACACTAAAATAGTTTATTATATATAGAATTTTCTAATGACGTCTATATTTTATCGCCTGTGATAGCCTGGAAGTATGTGAACTAATGAGTAAAGTGAATGCATAAGTTGGAGTATTTTATTTGTAAGATTCATACGTGAATTCGACGTCTATCTGCATTAGCAAGCTGATAAAACGATAAATATCTACTATTTCTGCAGCCAATGATTCGTATTACTGTGTTCGGTATGGAAGGTTTGGTTTTTGGTGAAATTACAGACACACAAGAAATGCCTCTAAGAGTTACGGGTGCAATACGATGCGTCTTGGGTCTTCCTATTCCTAAGTAAAGGAAGAACAAATTTTAATTGCTTTTAAAATTGTTTTTTTATGGGAAGGGTACTTTTCTTGTTCTGTAAAAAGTCAAAGCCAAAGTAAAAATAAAATAATGATATCAAAACATAATAAATGTCGTGTTGCCCAGTCAGGTAATTAAATCGAATATGTTTGTTCTAAAAGTTCCATTAACTAACTACTTGTAGGAGTAAAATGAATCAAAGAAATGACAAAACTTTCCTACGTAGTGTTAATGTGACTCTATCAGAGAAGTGAAGTAAAAACTCGATTCAAATGTAAGTTGAAAACAAGATGGCGACATGTAAGATTTGAATCCTCTTGAACAGTTACTAAAAGCCGAAGTTTGAACATCTTTTTAAACAACACGTTGGAGGCGAGTGAAGCTCCAAGTTTCAGAAACTATCGGATTTGTGAAATTGAATGTTGCAGACATAATGCATTGAGTTATAGATTTCACTGGCGTTTTATTCGTTGGAAAATAGAGATAAATTGATAGAATGGCTGTTTATAAATAAGAACAGCTACATTTCCAATTCGTCAGAACTCTCAACTAAATTGGTAGTGGTTTTGTCGCTGTAATGGTGGGTTTGAGTCCCACCCGGTACAAACATTCGTGTAAAAGACTTTAAAGTTTGTTCTACGCTTGAGTGTTATTATATGTATTTGTATTTTTATTATTCGAACAAAGGATTGTCGTGTGAGGTAATTTAATCAAAATTTTGAAGCCACTGTTAAGAATATTGTAGGTAGTATTTTTATGAAAATACTAGCTTCAGCCCGCGGCTTTGACGGCTACTTTACCCGTGGACACTGGAACTAAACATAGCTTATATGCAATCCAAAACTTGTATGCGCAAATTACTTACATCGTAGTCATTAATTTTGTTTCATTATTATGTCGTAAAGCTTAACTTTCATATATTATAAATAACGCTGAAACGCACAATATTTTTACTTTAGCTTACTTTGTCTCTCGAATTATGAATTCTTTTGAGAATTAAAGCATTTTTCTGTTAAAATAAAACATTAATTTTAAATTGTAAAAACCGGGAGGACAATTTATTTTGAAATGCAAATAGAGGTCGGAATAGAACGAATATTACCAGCTACAGCTGCGCCGCTGTCTGCTAATGTAGCCAACTGTGGGCACGTGTCTTCATTTAATGAACCTTTTGTGCAGATGTCTTCTAATTGTTGGGACAAGGATATGCCATTTTCTCAGGATATGTTTTTGGAAGGTCATATTACATACATAATTTTTTGGGCACAGAAGTATAGCAGCATGTGATTGATGGATAAAGCGAGCTCCAGATTCAGTGAGTACCACTGTACCATATTGCTCTCGGACTTTTTTCGGACTCGAACCGTCTAAAACCCTTATATTAGGGCTAAGTGCAAGCAAAAGCACTCTTCCGCGGCAATTACTGAATCCTACCGTACGTATAAATATGTAACTTAACATACAAATATATATATAATAAAAATACACTCTGACTGACCAGTGATCAATCAGAGAGATCACTCAGAGATCAGTACTGGTCAGTCAAAGCATCAATGAGTTTTTCATTCCACAAAAACACTTTGCCAAGTTTATTACTCTCCCAAATTGTTTGTCGTCTGAAACCTAAAATGCCATTACCAAAAGTAGAGTCCATTCATTATTAAAATTGGACATTTCGACGAACTCCGCCCGCCCTAGACGAGCTTAGGGGCGGTCGGACGATCAATACCGAGCCTTCTAGCTTATGAATACCCGAACAGAAGTAATAAATAAATAGGTGGTTTATCCCCATTGATACACTTTCCATTTTAAAGAAGAGTTCCCTGGAACCTACGAAATGAGAGCATAAAGATTGGTATCGAGTCTTGGATGTCTCTCTGTGTGGTGTATGCCACCTGCGACACAGTGTATTCTAGTGCACGTATGTACGTGTTAAATCATATCTCCTTGAAATCAAATAATCAATATGAAGAGAAGCAAATATGTGAAACCAAATTTAAGTGTAAAATCAGCCTTGTAAAAGGCTGTTTTTTTATTTGGGTGACAAAAATCCAACTCCAATTTCCAAGTCGTTAAAAAGGGGCCCGTAAACTCAACGCGTTTCCATTTCATCTTTTAATCAACGGCTCTCGCCCTGAGCCTTAGAGATCACATTTCAAAACGACTCCCCGTGTGGTGTAATCCTTAGAAACCTGGAGTATCCCGGTAAGCCGGGGCTGCGGGCGGGCATTTTCGCACGGTTTTCTGGATTATATTTTGTTAGTATTAATATGTTTAGAATCATTTACATTATACATTTGGTATGAGAAAGCTTGAACTTACGAAACTTTACAATTTTGTATACTTTTTGTAAATACATATTAATACCCAATCACAGAACAAAAATCTACGTCACACAAATGTTTGTCCTGGGTGGGAAATCGAACCCACGACCAACAGCGCAGAAGGCAGGTTTACTACCAACTCAGCTCTGAGTCAGTTATTCCAGCATTACCTAAAACTATTGAACCGATTATGATGAAACTATATCGTTTATATATTTCATCTCGCTACGTTGACAAAAGATGAAGATATGAAAATAATGCACAATAATCCTATTTTTACCCCCATAATTTATTGTCTTATTATTTTAATATAATTATTGGTAGAATTATGTATTATCAACATATATGGCGATGGGCGTAATAAACAACTATGTTTACTATATTCCAGAATACGAAATGCTGTGATATAGCTCTAGAATTGAACACTAGAACCTCTCAAAGCCTAAGCTCTAGTCAAACGGGCGACATTTCACAGCAGCGGAAGTTTCCCGGAGAGCAATCTGGCTTCGGATTCAATGAGAGCTTTGTAAAGTTTGGTGGCATGAAACGTTCATTTGGATTGATCCGTTAGTTAGTAGTCTGTGACTGAGTTATTTGTGAGTCTGTTTTAGTTAGAGCGATTGCGTAGTTTACTTACGACCATACATCCGCTAAACATATGCATATTGTTGAGTACAAGATCTTACTACGTAGATCTTTTTCAAAATATTTAGTTTTAAAGATCTCAAAATTAAAAATTCAAAGAATACACCAATAAAACCTTACAATATAAGATATCTCCGTCAAATACTATCACTATTCCTCGAGTCGCCGGCTGTCATGAGCTACTATCACGGTGAAAAGATTGGAGTGAGCCTCAAAGGGGCTCCTTTCACGCATTTGACACAATGTCTTCGTAAGTTCTAGGACACGGCAGTTTCTTTACAATGCTTTACTAATCGTTTGTAGGTTATACTGTGCACATACATTTTTCATTAAGGCAAATAAGTTTTTCCAATGTTAAACCACTTTGGTGCACACAGGATTTAAACCAGCGACCTCTGGATTGAGACTCAGAGTTGGATCACCAAGCTCCAAAACCTTCCATCCAATAAAATAATTAATACCATAAGTCATTCAACAAATGTTCAGAACTGGGTCACCTTCTTCAAAATGATTAAAGTAATTTTAAAAGTCATTTTTATGACTTTTGTACGTCTCGGCACGTAAAACCTATTTTTGGTTATTAAAAAGTGTTTTATATAATACAAACTCTAAACAAGGCTGCTGTTCTACCTTTCGAAGGTTTTTAATAAACGAAAGAGTAAAAAAACTTACATTTTTTTTTTATGAGGTACATTTACGGAACGAGCCGACGGCCCACCTGGTGTTAAGTAGCCTCGGCCGATAAGAACCAATGCGACTTGAGTCGTTCCCTACTAGGTACGACAAGACCCAAGTCGCATCGTACGCGCCCTTAACTTTGAGACGTGAAGCGGAATGTCTCATGTGCCTGTAATTTCACCGGCAACCACACTTTTGAAACCGTGCTTGGCGGCAGAAATGGGCATGGTGGCAGAACTTCCCTTGACGAACATGGCGTGAGTTTTACTTCTCTTAAAAATGTCTGGAGTGTGTTATTTTCCAAAGACTTAAAAAGCATTTAATATTGTTTTAGTTAATTTCAAGTAAGTCGTTGCGTAAGGTCTTAATAAAAGAGCTACAGTCTGAGAAGCAGGCTATAAATTATGTAAGCTCCATTTTAGTAAGAACAACGTGCTACTTGATGTAATTACACAGGACTTGCTTAATAAGAGGATACCGGAAAGGATTCCGCATAGCCATTGCAGTTTCCCGTCTGTACATACGTCGTATGAAGCAGTAATTAATTGGTTTTATATAAAAAATATAGTATTCTATTCTATTTGAGTCACTGTTCTCTCGAACCAGCGTGGTGAAAGGATTTTAAGTGCGCCTCAAAGAGGCTCCTTTCGTGCATGTCATCGACACATGTCTTCGAATTTTTAGTTTTAGGACATGTCGGTTTCCTCACATTTTACGTAGAAGGTTGGGAATAGAGACTGTGTCGAATGCCTTTGCTAAGTCTAAGAAAACCCTAAAATATATATTAGTTTTAATGTATATATCTATGGATCATGTATGTATATTATTACTGTTGTGTTGTCTGATTTAAATTAAATGCAAGATCCAGTCGCACCCCCATTTGGGTCGAGTACCCAGTTTCTATTTAATTGACACTCTACCTACATAATCCACTTTTAAAATGAAACCAAAGTGGGGCGCAGAAGAAAGTCCTAATGTTTGCATGACCTGGATACCTAGATCCGTGAACAAGCCTTCAAAGTTGAATGCCTAGCTAAAAATGTCAGAAAGTTTCACACGCGGGAATTTCACGTAATTCTTTTGCGCCTACATTAAGCTCATTTCGTTTTACTCAACGACTCGTATTGAATTTTTATTCATTCCATTTTAAAATTACTTTCTTGTAAATCTCTTTTGTTTTTTATTACTACCATCTGTTATATCATTATATTCCAAAAGTATATATCTGTGACACAGCACAAAAAACATTTCTAGCTAAACTTTTATTAATGCAAGGTTGAAACAAGCTTAAATAATACTAACTTTAAAAACGTATTGATAAATGATACACAGCAAACTCGAAGTTATTTCTAGACATCATTAAATTATATTGTAGCATTATTCTGGTAAGCTATTCAATATATCTAAGCGGTTCTGCCAACTCGAACGTAACACATACGAGGGTGATAAGCTCGGGAAGCGATTATTCTTAGTTAATGCAAAGCTCGTAATCTTCACTCCTGGATCCCGAGGGGTATCAAACATAATGATTAAACATTGCTTCCACAGTCTCAACATTGCGTAACATCCCTCCATGAGTTTTTCTAGTGACTAATTATAGTTTATTTATTAAGGGTTTCCAGTAAGTTATACACATTTCTTACATAATTATCAACATAAAAGAAGACTTCTATTGTTTACTTAAGGTATGGGGGTCCACGTTGCTCGCGTCCGTAGACCCTTTGAATCCCTACACGTGCCCCCCGGGTGGTGCAAAAGGAGCAACCCAAAGTAGCAGTAGAACTTGTGCCAAGTTCGCCCGGAGAAGTACTGCCACCAAACCTTGTAATCTCCCGCCAAGCAGTGATACACTCGTGTTGCGGTGGAAGGCTGCTGCCCCTATATCGTCCGACCATCGGGCTGGTGGGTCTGCCATGGAGGCGAAAACCATTCAAGATGATCTGCTCCTGATCCTAGTTTTTATTTATTTATTTGAAAGATCGGTCGATCGATGGTATTTGTCTATCACCATGGCTTGATTTACAACCTTTCAAGTTTGGTGTGCTACACAGACTCGTAATTACCTAGACTTCGTAGTTTTTGTTACCGAGTGGAGGGCAATTTTTAATCCCAAGAGAGAGAGCTGGACCCCCCTGACTGGATATCTGGCAAATGACCCACGTGTGATGTTTGAAGCGGTATCTTCATAACGTTAAGACGTTATAAGCTTGTTCTTACATCACGATATGTTAAGAAAAATAATCGATATGTTATTAACGATCACACTAGCCACGCTGCGAGTGAGAACTGAAATACTAGATACTGTTGAGAGATTTTTAGTTCGTTTTTAGATTTTCTATAGATGTTAATCAGTATGGGAAAACTTCTAAATCAATCACTCCACAGCACAATAATACTAGAATTGTCATACCCAGGGAAATCTTCTTCTTCTTCGAGTCACCGGTTCTGTCGAACCAGTGTGGTGAAAGGATTGTAAGTGCGCCTCAAAGAGGCTCCTTTCGTGCACTCGACACATGTCTTCGAATTTTTAGTTCTAGGACATGTCGGTTTCCTCACGATGTTTTCCTTCACCGTTTTAAGAACATGGTATTGCGCACATAAATCTTTCAATCGAAAAACTCATAGGTGCACGTCGAGATTTGAACCGGCGACCTCCGGATTGAAACTCGGGGGTCAGTACCGCTGGACCACCACGCTCTCTATGGGATCCCAGGGAAATGAAATGCAATGACATAATGTAAAATATCGTTACTCATTATCCGTCCAACGTTGAGCTCCCGTCAAATAGGATCTATTCGTACTGTGAACATTATTTATTCATCCCATGGAAACATTTCCGAAATTCCAATTCTATTTCGAAAGGACTTAAATAATGTTGTTCAGAAACAATGAGAGGATCAAAATTAACAGTGACGAAGGTGTGAAGTCTAATTAACTGTTTTGTAATTGTGGTATGTTAGAGTGGAGGAAATTAAAATATTCTTTGGAGATCATAAATTTTCACACAAACCTATTTCTGTTCAGCATTTTTTGAGAACTTGGAAAATTATTTAGCGTCGGAACGAAATTTTTGCTAGAACTTGAATTTTGACTATGAATTTAATATTATGTTACATTCGGACTCTTATGGAAATACTAAAAAAAATTGTGCGTGTCAGTATGGAAGAGCAAATGAGTTTCTAGTTTTTTAAAAACATAACAAATTTGTTAACGCTAATTTTACTACACATCAAATTTTTGTGCCTCAAGGAGTGAACTCCAAAATATTTATCCAAAATGTTTTTTCTTCTACATTAGGGCACGCAATTCCACAACAAAATTTGCAAAATATCAAGTCAATGATATTTTTTTATTAAGTAGCATATTAGATTAATGAATAAAGTAATATGACGTATATGTAACATAATATCTTCATCCCTATAAAACTTTCCGGGTACATACTTCAGTTCTTATTAGTTTTCATTACTTCAAGTTACCGGTAGGTACCTAATGTATTTATATAATTTCAAAAACTTATCCTCTTCTCTCTTTCTCCGACGCACTTTACGGAACTCGCCGACGGCGACGGAAAAATGTGAAACTTTTTCTCATTAAGCGAGGTTCCAAAATGCGATAAGTTCCCAGTATTTTTTTTTTTATATATTCAGTAATTAGGTGGTTCGCTGGAGCTAGCTTATGTTTTAAGGCATTATATGAATAATTATGAACCAACGATCGCCGCTTCGAAAGCCTGTATGTTTGAAATACTGGACAAATTGATTACACTGGCATGGAAAGATTCAGATTTACTTATTTATTGCCAGTAAGTAAAAGCTATGTTGGTTAATTAAAATATAGTTGAAGTTAAATTCTATTATTATAAACGTGAAAGTTTCTATGGATGTTTGTTACTCTTTCACGCTCAAACGGCTGAATAGATTATATCCTGGATTAACGCATAGGCTACTTTGATCACGGAAAAGTGCAGTTTTCCCGTGGGATTACTTATTCACCTCGGGTAACACCGCGGGGCGCTGTTAAATATATTTTAATAATATAGTTTAAATAGTTGACTCCATCCATCCATCAGTTTTAAGTTAACTGTTCCACATTCCCTTTAGTAATCTCTTCCAGAACTCGTATGCCCTTACATCGTATAATGACCCAACTCGGAGTCCATTTTTCTCCTGATCCATTTGTAACGCAATATCATTAGTTATAGGGTTTTGTTGTGCCCTCAGAATGTCGGGCCCTCTCGTCCATCTCGGCAGGCTTTCCAACTGATTACAACGAATTCCATTTAGAATTGTATTATTACTGCATTGTAAAGCTGAAAATTGCTTGCGATTTTTGATAAAAGCGCGACTTTGTCGAATTCGGTTATATCACTCACTCCTATCTTTTTTTTATGTCATACAGTTACGGAACGAGCCGATGGCCCACCTGGTGTTAAGTGGTAACCTCTGTCCATAACAACTGAAGCGACTTGGGTCCGTCCTACTAGGTACGACAAGACCCAAATCGCATCGTATGCGCCCGTAACACTGAGACGTGTAGGTGGAATGTCTCATGTGCCTGTTATTTCACCGACAACCACACATTTGAAATCGGAACACAGTAACTACACAGCAAATGGGCTTGGTGGCAGTACTTCCCCGGACTTGGCGTGAGTACTACTGCTCTTATATAACTTCAGCTATCAGCCAGTGAGACCCGTCAATATTGGTGCAGCTGTTCATGGCTGCAGCTGGACATTAGCCGGAACAAACAGACAGACCGACAGGCAGATAGATAGACAAAAATAATATAAATTATTATATATATATTATTGTTATAAGTGCCGTATATACTTTTGTAACGTAGAAATGACAAGTGATCATTGCACCATTGCCCTTGTTCAGTGAAATGTTGAAAACACAAAAATGGTCCGTTATTGGACAACACATCTTCACCCAAAGTTATCGAGTTACGAAACTTAAGGGCGAAGTCACTATCAGCAAGTTTCAAGAGATATATCAGAAACTAGCGAGTTCTTCAAACTTGTACAGCACTTTGAAACATGGGGTTCAGTATGTGGGAAAGTAGCTACTTTCAATGTGATTGATTAGTTTGGGGCAATATCCTAATCGATACTTATTGATTTTATCTAAAGGAACCATTTAATTTGAATCTCTATGCATGGGAAATGAACATTGCAAACAAGAAAAAACAAGCTTTTGCAATGATTTCAAACATTTCCATATCACAGCCTCAGTTAGCTAAAGAAGTTGCTTAATATTACATTAGCATGATATTCCAAAATGCTATGAAATGGTCCAGCGTTGGAAAGATTTCAGAATTTTCTGCAAAACGAGATTCTTTGTACGCGAAAGTTATGACTCGTTTGAAATGATAAATTTTCGGCCTCGACTGTGGCAGATGACCTGGTAAGTGAAATGTCATGTCTGCGATTTAATCTTATTTTATTACACTCAAAACAATAGCCTCTACCTGTGTATTGTGCTAGACTATACTTTTAGCTTCTTCGGCGTACAAAAACCAATATTCATTATCATATATCCATATTTCCTATATTCATATATCCTTGAATATCCTGCCAATATAACTATTAATGAAAAATATTTTAATATATCAAGTATATATTTAAGATATTACTCCCATTGGATACATACAAACTTTTACCTACATAAAAAAAAAGTAGATATCCATGCGCAAAACGTGCTGTATTATGTATACCTTAAATCAAACTCTAAAACAGGATTTTCCCTTGAACCTGTAGTTACCTGTAGTTACAACAAAGGTTACGTAAGGCCTTGTTCAAGAAAGCTTCAGAGAAAAACAGGTTCTTGCTGTGAAATTAGCTTTGATCACTGAGGTAGCATAGCCTTGTTGTAATAACTTGTTACAAAATGTATGGACATAGTCTCAGGGTAAACTTATTGTTAAAAGTAGAATGCAATTTTCAAGAAAAATATAGTATAAGTCACTAGGCACAATTACGTGGATAAAACAAATATTAATGAACATTTCTCACAGCGCCATCTAGTCCGAAACTACGCAGTTTAAACTATGGCAACCAGGTAATTTATAGGAAACTAAGATTCCTTTTCTATGAATACATAAAATATCTATCTTTTCCTATCTACAATTAACCTCTGGATCTATAAGTGGATTGGCCATAGCCAAAAATATTTTAACATATGTTAATTAAAAACAAAAAAGGCTTACCTTGATAAACCTGACCAAAGTTTCCAACAAATTTTCCACTCAAACTTGAATATTTGAGTATAAGTCTCAATTTGAGCTCTTATATACTTTACAATACCGTTTCGCGGTGAGTTTGCGGAAGTTTCTCGGAGCGCCTTAGAGTTTTGACTCTACAAAGCTCTTATAAGTTATTGCTACCAGTCCACAACTCTGTCGTAATTGTACGCCGAGTCCTCACTCACCTAGAGTCGTTATAACAATGCGGTTATCAGTACAATTCATGCTTTTGTTGTTCATAAAAGCTCTACTCGGAGTTAATTAAAATAAGAATATGATACCTTTTCATATTTTACTTCAATTATTATTAATAAGAACAGCTATTATGAAATGAATTATTTTTCTTTTAAATTATAATAAAGGCTCTTTACAGAATTAAATGTACGTAGGTTATATTTGGAAACCCTAATTTAATCATGTATACATTAAATAAATGTTTCATTTTGAATAACTATAATATATATTTACCTTTCTTTGTTCTTTAAACTTTTATTTGAGATGCTTTAATTAATATGACTACGTATTCTTGTCAATAATATTTAAAATTACTACCCAAATATTGTTTTTTTTTTATGTAATACAATTATGGAACGGGCCGATGTCCCACCTGGTGTTAAGTGGTAACCTCGGCCCATAACAACTGATGCGACTTCGGTCCTCCCCTACTAGGTACGACAAGACCCAAGTCGCATCGTATGCGCCTGTAACTCTGAGACGTGAAGGTGGAACGTCTCATGTGCCTGTAATTTCACCGGAAACCACACGTTTCAAACCGGAACACAGTAACGCAAATGCGTCACTGCTTGGCGGCAGAAATGGGCATGATGGCGGTACTTTCCTGGACGAACTTGGCGAGAGTTCTCTTGTAATATGTAAGATATAAGATATTTATCTTAATTAATCTAATTGGTTATGCTATCTTTGATGAATTTTTATGTTTTAAAACGATACCATTGTGTGGCATGCAGTGCCAGGAGTACTTACGTACCTACATGCAAACGGACCAAGGACTAGTGACTGCTTATCTGCCATAAAGTAAACTTCACTTACTTAACAATGGCAGTAAATCATCTTCACGTTACCTGCAACAATATGACAATAGTAAATTATTATACAAGGTAAAGTTTAACTAGCTGCTGTAAAGTGCTGAGGGAGAATGTGATTGGTGGCCGCGTGGTACTGTGTCAACATTTGTAAGTTTAGGAATTTAATATGTCTTCCGAATTAAATATAAAAGATGAATGAATAATATTTATCAATTAAAGATTTTAAGCTAATTTAAGTAGGTTAGAATATATTTCAGACACGATTTGTAATTTGTTTTCGAATAAATATGATTCAGGTACGGAAAGTCAGTCAGCCCCCATGATGTTAAGTGTCAAACTCTGCCCATAACTAAAACGATACTTTTTGTAGTCCTCGCCTACTTATTGTATGGTAAGACCGAGTCACATTTTATTGCGCCCGTAACTTAGAGAAGTGACCGTGTCTTTGGGATGGAATGTCCTACATACCTAATTCCAATTGATGGTAAAACTGTGCATCTCGTTGCTCGTTTTGACTTTCATCATCATGACTAGGTTTGATTTAAAGAATGCTTAACTAAATTTTCTTTGAATCGTGCACAAACCACGCTCTAAAAATTCACCATACTAGCAACATTTAAAAAAATAAGTGTATGAACAGAGCTTTTTAAAAAATTCGGTTTTAGATGTTCTATTACGCGAAAAATCAATATTACAGGACCCTAACACATATATTTAATTTTGTATGAACAAAGTAGCTATCTGACAAAACTGGTTTTCAATTACTCAACTTATTTCCAAGTTCAAAGTGTACCCAATTAAAGTGAGTACCTAATACTCGGAATGTATGATGTCATTTAATCCACAAAATTGGACAAAGTAGAATATCCTGTCACTGAACTCATCAACCTTTTAACGTTTACCACATCGCGCACTCAGCGTATTAAAAACCATAATAAACACCACGAAATACCTGCTTGAAATAATGAAGTAGAGCTTGCGCCTAGTTCGTACTGCTACCACCACACCTATTTCTGCCTTCAAGAAGTGCCTGAAGCGTACACATTATCCGGTTTGAAAGGTTTGCCGGTGAAATTACAGGCACATGAGACATTCCACCTTCACGTCTCACATTTACGGGCGCATACGATGCGACTTGGGTTTTGTCATACCTACTTTGGGAGGACCCAAGTCGCATCGGCTGTTATGGGCCGAGGTTACCACTTAACACCAGGTGGGCCGTCGGCTCGTTCCGTAAATGTATTACATAAAAAAAAAAAAAAAAAAAAACTTTTCTTTTGTAAATACATACATATAATACATATTAACACCCAGACACAGAACAAACATCAATGTTACAAATGTCACATAAATGTTTGTCCTGAGTGGGGATCGAACCCACGACCTACAGCGCAAAAGGTAGGGTTACTAACCAACTGAGCTATGAGGCCAGTCAGTATTGTGAGCTTAGTAATGTCTCGCTCCAGTAGTACCATCTGTGACGTCACCCGCCGTGTGAATGACGTCAGCAGGTCGAAGACTGACAGAAATGTAAGCTCTCCTGAGGCAATTTGCGAGAGTGTGTGGGGACATTTGTATATGAATAACTAATGGTATATTTGCTGAATACACAAGCGAAGTTTCAAAGTAAATATTTTCTAAGAGGTGGTTTCACAGTCGCATTCTAAACACAATTCCTACCCAAAATTTGACGATAGACATAGAAATGGGCTATTCAACATGATATCAAGTCACGTCTGAACAACTAATGGTCTTGTTTAAGCGATGAACTTGCGAATGACTCTAATTGGGTCAAGTACCCACTCGGGACATGCTAATAGAAACTTCAAATATTCAGCTTCATACATCCACTCTGTGACATGTAATCCCCACGTACATGTAATGCTCCGTTTGAATGGGATGAACGTTGCTTTGAATATATAATTTGATTGCTGATAGATATATATAAAGAGATATATATAAAGAGCAGAACTCTCGCCAAGTTCGTCCGGGGAAGTACTGCCACCATGCCCATTTCTGCCGCCAAGCAGTAATGCATTCGCGGTACTATGTTCCGGTTTGAAAGGTGTGGTTGCCGGTGAAATTACAGGCACATGAGACATTCCACCTTCACGTCTCACATTTACGGGCGCATACGATGCGACTTGGGTCTTGTCATACCTAGTATGGGAGGACCCAAGTCGCATCGGCTGTTATGGGTCGAGGTTACCACTTATCACCAGGTGGGCCGTCGGCTCGTTCCGTAAATGTATTACATAAAAAAAAAACATAAAAGTATAGTCAGCCGCTCAATTAAAGAAAGAAAAATATTTATTTTGTGTTACATTCAAAATAAAATTAGGTAGGTACAAATAAAATAATATTTGGCTTGTAACAGCAAAAAAGGCTACAGCATGTGCTGTATTAGCGGTGTGACTGCTTCAGCGCTGGTTTTCTGTGCCACCTGTGTGTGTGTGTGTTTTTATTTAATTTCCTTGTTTATTTTCTTAAATTATTTATTATATTACTCTTGATGGCTCTATAAGCTCCCAAGTGGGTAGCACCTAGCTATAATAGGAGTTATAATTAAGAGCAGTATTCCCTATATTGCATACACGAATTCATTGTGATCGAAATGATGTCAGAAAAAATATTATTTTACTAATTTTTCAGTGTTTTCTGCATTAAGCATATAATTATTTTGAAGTGCATAGTTATCCTGGAATAAAAATGAAAATATAAAGAAAATCAATATGAACTAATGAATATGTTTTGACATGCCACTTACACCGTCAACAAAACATATAACAGTATTGATGAAAGTAGCCCTCAGTGGAAACTTGAACATTCCCCAAGTTTACGAGGGGCCCACATTCAACGCTTTGTGTAAATTGTTGAAATGTCAGAACCGAGGGCATGTTTGTCGAAGCCATTCAGAAGTTTCAACGACTATTCAGCAGTTTGCCCGTGGAATAGCCACCATATTGGATTTCTAAGAGAATATTAGCTGAGTTTTTTTTTATGTTTAACCTTCAAATATCTTGTAAGGCAGTGGTAACTCACTTCATTCAATTCTGTTTATCTATTCGGGATGAAAGGTACACACAGATTTAATTCCACAGAAAATATGATAACAATGCAGTGCTGTCGAAATCATCTGATGTTGGAGACGGAAGGATAATAGTCGTAATAGTCATTTATTGGTAATAATTTATTGACAATATAGATTACATGTCAAACAAAAAATGGTTAAAAAAATGTTTACAAATTTCAATAAATAAAAAATAATAATAATAATAACTTAGGCATACTCATAAATTACATTACATAACAAAACTAAACTACAGGTGGTTTATTTTTAAGCTATTGCATAGCTTCTATCGCGGGCCTTGAGCGTGGAGACCGAATCCAGAAATTCCGTAACGAAAAAAACCTAACACCCCCCACTCCGACCGGCACAGCGGTGATACTTTTTAGTTCCATCTATCGATAAATACCAGAACTTTTAATGACTTTTTGAAATATCACGCGCAATAGCTTTACCGCGGCAGTCTCCGAGTGCCACACGTCTTTTTAAGCTATTTTAAATATATATAGGATACCTATCCGTTCTGGTGGACATAATGGTGGTTTCCAAGAGAATATAAGTATATCTATGTTTTTATGTTAAAATGAAGAAACTTTTTATACTTTTCAATGTAACTTATATTACAGAAACCTGGAATTTAAAAAGTTCTGAAACAAGCTTGCATTTCAGGCTGATTTAATGTGGGTGCAAGTATATTAGGAAAAATGAACATAATGGACTGACTGACATTGAATAGTCTGAATCATTTTCAATAATTTATTAAAATTTTTACCTTATTTTTCTTATATTTTTTAAGTTCATTGAACTGGTCTATACAAATTAATTATAAGCTATTGGTATTTTCACCGAATGCGAAGTAGTCAGAAAGCAAATAATGAGATTTCAAATCATTTGGTAACGAGCTGAAGTGGAAACCATTTGTGTGGCGTTTGATATAGTTTAAGATGTGTTACTGTATTTTCTCTGTATGTATTTTGAGCAAAATCATGTTACGAAGTTTTCTCGCCCTATTTTCACGACATTGCTCTATCCGTCGAATGTTTTCCCAAATTCTATCAGACCCTAAATAGATTCCGATCCGATCACACGCATCGTAAAATCGACGTTCAATTTACAAAGCTTTTGAAGGTCCTACTATTAGAACAGTAAAGTACTATTAGATTAGTAGGTACCTACTTGTGCCAAGTCATCCAGCCACTGCCACCTTACTTACTATTACCACCAAGCAATAAAGCAAACGCATTACTTACTACCGTGGTTTCCAGTAAAAATATAGACTGCTATGTTTAGGGCTAGATGGCGCTGTCTGAAATTTCCACCAATATTTATTATCTATCAATGTTAATTTGTATACCATAACACACCTGCGACAGAAATCCTAGTGCAGGGCTTAGAAGCGATTTATAAAGATATAATTTACTTAAGAATCGAATTTTGTACCAAAGACATTTAAAATGCTTATTGGCCGAGTAGTATGAACTCTAAACCTTAAATTTACAAAAAAGAAGAGGCATGCCCAAACAATTTTTCACTTCAATAATTTATGCACGTAATAATAGATGTCTCAAACATTGAAGAAAAATATACTGTCTTACTTTTCACATCAGTTTCAACTCCAACGGATAGTAAAATATATTTGAACTGAATCTGGCAAATATATTTCCGCTCCAGCCATTTCCTTTCGAGGTAACAATCGAATTTCCGTTGTCGATTTTTATACTTAGATTTCAGGATACCCCAAAATTTGATTTGCGATATATCCACTAAAGCCGAAATGGGTTTGGTAAACGTTCGATACCCTTCTATTGACAGCTCTATCAAAATCGACTTGTTTCTTAGTATAGTTTCGGATAGTAATACTAACTGAAGAAATCTGACTAAAGATACGATTATTATAACTTATAACTTGAGTGAGTTAACATGGTTGCTTTTCTTGGTAGATAGGTAAATGTGTAATGTTGATTATGTAGTCATGAGTCCCGTTTCAATGTCCTACTTTCGGCCTTATAGGCAAAGTACCCCAAAATGAATGGTTTCATGTGATATCGACAGCGTGGTAAACAACTGCTCTAGTACCCACGAGAAACGAAATCAGGACACACTCTAGCACGGTAAATCATCGATCATCCCTTATCCTAAAATGGGGTTATTATTCATATATGCAATTCGAAATATATCTCTAAGGTATCTACTAAATTGATACCAGAGTAAGATAATAGAATTAATACTTGCTATGACTTTCACAAAATACTTCTACTCTCAAGATTAAAACCTACTAAGATGTACGACGCAAATTAGTATTACATGAATTACTGTAAAAAAAAAAAAAAAACTCCCCTAAACTGCTATAGAATAAGATTTCTAAATGTAGATATCCCCGGGACCACTCTCCTAGCTGAAACTTAAGCAGATGGCCCTTTGATGAGCAGCGCACGAGCACTACTTAAAATACACACTGATAGAGAACAAAATTACATCTGAATCCATCAAGTGATTAAAAAGACCAATAAATTATTACTTACTATTAGGATCATATAATTAAATGCTAAAAAAACAAGAACGGGAAAAAACGTGCACAGAAAAATTTTTGGTTTACTCTTATATTTTCAGGAATATTTTCTTTCCTTAGTTTTTATGTTCCTCGTCATGAAAGTTTACTAACTTCGGGACAAACGTTCTTATGTTCACATTTTCGTAACCTACTTGGTTCATGTCTTTCCGATTCTACTAAATCCATCATTCCATCCTTCATATTACATTCATCCTCGAGGTAACATATTTGCATTCTATTCATACATGTTATCGGGGCCGTATTCTCACAGTGAAACTCACCAATTTTTAGTACATATCTCATGTAAACCTTATTACTGTAGAGATGTCAAATTATCGAAGTAATAGCTCAGTACAGTGACGTCGATTTACAACCTATATTTAGCTTTGAATCTTAAAATGACCTTGAGTTTCATATAAGGAAAACTCATCAGGCATGAAATATGGAAAATAAATTATTTTCTTTCTTTCTTTCATGATACCAAGGTAGTAGGGAACCCCGTTACCCGGCCTAAGCCGGCGCCATCAGTACGTTCATCCGTCTAGAGTCTAGACTCTTGAATCCTAAATGTTATCTGGTTGACATTTTCACAGCTAATGCGTTACTATGTCGGGTAAACTGGTAAATAATAAGTTGTATTTTGGTCCTATAAAATATAACTTTTAGTCCTCTTGTAAAAACAGTAATACATACAAGCCACACCTACTGCCAGCCTACTAGTAGACGGCAGAAATGTGTATGGCGGCAGTACGCCCCCGATATAAATGACATATACAGACCTGCTACTTGCCTAAAATAAAGTCTACATGGAACGAGGACTACAACGCTACATTGTTAACAAAATGAGGTCGCACCTTGTCGTCTCAGTATTTTTCTAGAATCACCCCCTATTCCGATTTAATCGGTGAGTTGGCAAGTTCGCCCATAATTCAATTAGGGCGGATTTATGGCGCTCGGTTCCAACTTTATCTGGATTTACTCATTGCTCATAATGCTTCTGTTATCTCATAAAAATAATGGCTATAGAGATCAAATAAAATTGATCACTGGCTTTCAAAACATAAGGTCTAAATTTGGCCTGAATAGAAATTATAACGGAGGTTTCGACAGGCTTCGACAGTTTTGTTTCATACAAAGTGGTTAAATATGGTTATTTGCTAATTTAACATATTTTTTATCCTCTTATATTTCACAGTTATTATTTATATCGTCCTTTAAAACTGATATTAATAAAAAAACATAATCATGGCCGTAAAAAATAAATTAACTGAAGGCACAAAATGTTGTCATTGTGCTGTATTACATGCTATCTTATACTTTATTTGGACAGCTTAAAGTTCAATTTTCATCACGGTGCTGAACCAACGAGCAACGTTCATCTAATTATTATTAATTGGTTTGCCAAGCAATTACCTGTCGATAGTGGGGAGGGAATTTGGGGCACACAGGACGTCTTATTCGATTATCCCTTTTGGAATTCTGGTAGAGTTGGTGTGAGAAAAGGTAAATTGTATTGACTTTAATGAATGGAGGGTATCTTGGGGGTTGATAGTTGTCTTGGGGGTTTAAAAAAGTGGGGACAAGTAACAAAATTTAAGGTTGGTTTTGGACAACGTTTTGTATAAGGGTGTGGATTGTATTCGTCCCCTACCACACAGATTAATAAACGATATCCGTTTTGTTTCAGAGTAAAAGAGGGAACAAACTAAAGAATCAATACAAATGTGACGACCTCTTGTCTTCTGCGCTGTAGGTCGTGGGTTCGATTCTCACCCAGGACCAACATTTGTGTGATGAAGATAGATGTTTGTTTCTGTGTCTGGGTGTTAATATGTATGTATTTACAAAAAAAAGTATATATGTATTCTATCAGTTGTCTGGTTCTCATAGTACAAGCTGTGCTTAGTTTGGGGCTAGATGGCGCTGTGTGAATATTAATAATAAATATAAATAATATTACATTTCAAATAATGTCGTAGTAATAGCAATATTGGTTCTTCCTATAAGAAAAATGTTGAAGAGTTTGTTGCAAGTGCTGAGTTTGAATGAAGAGAAAACAAGAGATTTTATAATTGAATCACAATTGAAGCTAATTTTAGAATAGTATATCGAGCGTTAAGGCATAATATATATAGTGTATTCGTATTATGTACCGTGAAGAAAACTCCATTTAATATCAAAACACCAATTCTGGTTGACCCAGTATTTACATACCGTACCGGCCTCTAATTTTTCAGTATCAGAATCTAGAATTCCCTCTGAAACCATGCACGTTCAAACAAAGCGAGTTCAATAGCGCGCATGAAAGAAATATTTTTGTATTTCCCTTTCTGTCTGAAAACACTGAACAATGGATTGTTGCTGAAATAAACCCGAGGGTCAGGAAATATTGTGCATATTTTAGCGGTGAGTTGCCATATTTCAGCAGTAGCCGACGTAGAAAAGGCCTCGTGAAAAATTCATTCAATCCGAATTTTATTTTCATTTATAATGATTTTATTTCAAATGTACTTTTTTTTTGCAGGTTGTATATTCCAGGGAATATAACCAAAATATGAATGTGGGAAGTATATGCTTAGTGTGAAATATTTGTAAATAAATAGCTCATTCATGGTGAATACGAAAATTTCTTAGTTTAAATCCTTATTTCTTTTTTAATTTTCTATGATTGTTATGGTAAATAATATGTACACTTTTAATTGTCATATATATCAGAACTGTATTTTTATTTATTTTATTTTATTTTATTTTTCAACAGAATCTACAGCTCTTAAAATTACTTAGTTACTTACTTAAAATTACTCTTACAGCCAATAACAGATTCAATTTTAATTGAAATTAAAAATAATTAAATAATAAAAATAATATTAATAATTTTATTTATTTGTTTATATTTAATTGTTTAATGTATGTGATACTTAATAACAAATACAAAATTTATTTGCGAACTAAGTGTACAGTTAGGTCTTACAGATAATCTAGTGCTTATAACAGGTGCTTAAGTTTACTATTACCTGAAATCCCCGTCTCCTGTTACCTGCACAAGTGGTTGTAAGCTACTCATCAGAACTGTAGTGCTTCTAATCTCGCATTGACCTCGGGGCGAAAGCGAAGTAGTTATTAAGTAACATGGTTTTCATTGGATCACTATACACACATAAGGGTGTGGATGTACCGAGCCCTTATATTTACCCTCAGTGACTTAGTACGTGATTGGAGTCAGTTTTTTTTTTTATATAATAATAATAATAAATTTATTCAAATAAAACATGGTAAATATAAAAAAAAAACATAAAACTTATTTAGACATAGGTATATAGGTATAACATAATAATAAATAAACGGAATAACAGTGAAAGGTAGGTGATACCAAAGAATTAATTTATCCGAAAATGCTTTGGGTGTGTGGAATTTTATATTGTGTAATATGGACTTTTTTCGAAATAAAAATTCTTATTGTTAGATATTATTAATAATACAATCTTCTCAATCAATTTCTAACCGATAATTTCTTCTTTATTTTAAAATTTGCCGACCAAAAACGACATACTTACATAAAATTTCGTGAGGAATAAAAATAAATAAACTCTTTTACTTTCGCATAGCCCAAAGCCACCAACTCCCTCCGCAACCAAGTGGTAATGCATAAGCTTTACTGTGTTCAGATTTTAAAGGTGTTATTGCCGGTCATATTACAGGTACATGACACCTTACACCTTCCAGAGTTACGGGTGAATTACGATACCTGGGTCTTCCCATACCTGATTAGGGCTCAGAGGTTCAGAGACAGAGGTTACCGCCATCGGATCCCTCCGTAAATAAACCACATTTACACATTTACATCCTCCTAGCTGCGTCTTCGTATTGTTTATAGCCAATCAAGTCAAATTTTAAACACTTCCGACTACCATTTTTTTTTTTAACCTTTAATAGCACTTGAATGTTTTACACAGTATTTCTTTTTTAATTTTAATTTTAAGTTTGATTGTTATATAATCATCAATTTTATTTTTGTTTTATGATTTGTTTGCAAAGACCGTAACTGCCGTCCGTGTCGTCAATGTCTGAAAGGTTTTTGGCTGAAAACCAGCGCTGAGTAAAATTACTCAGCATATAGCTGAGCCAACCCCTTTTTCGGCACTGAAGGCGCATACATATTGTAATATTTATTTTTTCTTCAGGTTTGTTATTTTTAGTCATTGCTCTTTTGTGTATTTGTGTCCTGTGTGCCAAATAAATGTGTTATCTATCTATCTATCTATCTATTTAAAAATATCACCCAAACCACGCTCCAAAGGTCTGTAGGCTGAAAATCCGAGTTGAGATCGGAATCACTTTCAAAATGCTGAAAATCTATACTCAGCTTTGAAACATTTGGGTAGCCGTCAATTTCGTTCGTAATATCGACATTGATCCGCCGAAGGATACCTAAAGTTCAGCTTTTCAGCAAACTTTACGAGCGTCTATCGGCGGAGCTAGTTTTATCGGATTATCAACTCAATGATGACGTGCTAAGGTGCAATTCAGGTCGAGGGAATAGTAACCTAGCTAGTATTAGGGAATATACAGTTTTGCAAACTGTTTTTAGCTTTTACGAGGTATATTTTTTATAGAGACGATTTATTGTCTGACTGAAATCTAAGAGGTTCTTAACTCTTGCCAATTTCGTTGTTAACGACGAAATAAACTCATAATCAGACAATGTCATACAGTGTAACGTCGTTAATAGAGTTTTAGAACTGAGATATATGCCGTGGTAACGGATTTTTTCAAAGGTCTGGCACAACGGCTTGGTCTACAAGCTTTCTCAACTTGGTGTGCCAGACAGACTCGTGCTCATCATACGAGACTTCCTGACCAATCGTAGCTTCCGCTATCGAGTGGAAGGGAAGCTGTCCGAACCCAAGCCCATCCGAGCCGGAGTCCCTCAGGGCTCCGTACTAGCCCCCCTCTTGTTCACGCTGTACACCAGCGATGTCCCCCACTCGTTCCAAACAGAGCTCGCCCTGTTTGCGGACGACACAGCATTATACGCATCCGATCGGAATGCCGATAGGGTGCGCATAAAGCTGCAAGCCGCACTCAATGCACTCGGTGCATGGTTTACGAAGTGGCGCATTGAGGTGAACCCGACGAAAAGTACCGCGGTGTACTTTTCCCGGCGACGCCCAACGCTCAAGCCCCTCACTCTCTATGACGAACCCATTCCATGGGCGAAGTCTGCCCGCTACTTAGGCGTCGTCCTTGACAAACGTCTTAACTTCAACGAACACATTAGAACTGTTCGTAACAGGGCGGCCTTTATACTGGGTCGCCTCAATAACCTCGTATGCAAGAAGAGTAAAATGTCCCTTGGCAACAAGGTGAGACTTTACAAAGCTTGCATACGCCCCATCATGACATACGCTTCCGTGGCTTTCGCTCATGCTCAAACCCGCCCCCTACAGCTTATTCAAAATCGTTTCCTACGGAAAGCCACGGGCGTTCCCTGGTACGTACGCAATCGCTCCCTCCACCGAGACGCGCGTCTCGAGTCTATTGCCCGCTTCATGAAACTCGCCTCCCAGCGATATTATGATTCGGTCGAGTCCCACCCGAACCACCTGGTTCGCACCATACCCGACTACTCGGTTGTCCCCCCTGCTAGGCGCTCTCTTCGTAGACCAAGACACGTACTTGGTGACCCCCCTGACGAGATAACGGCCGCCTATCCGGAGTTATTCCTATCGTCAGCCCCCCACAGAGAAAACACTCAACCTTCGCACCGACCCCGCCGGCGGGGTCGAAGTATCTCCGTAAATGCCCGCGCGGGGCGCATTTTCTCCAATTCCTCCCGACTCGCAACGCCCCAAGCCGAGGTCCGAACCTAAGTGGTGCCCTTGGTGACGTTGTGTATAATATTAAGTTTTACCGGTTGAGAGCCGTCTGCTCTCACCAAAAGCCCGTGTAAACGCTGTCAAGGCCATCTGCGGCCAACAGCTTAATGTCCATTCAAAAAAAAAAAAAAAAAAAAAAGGATTTTTTCAATAGTTTTTTTTTTACTTTATAAACTTTTCTTTAAGGATGCTAATACAGATATATTCTGGATAAATAACGCGACAAATTTTGGTTTCAGTCAAAGCTGCAAATTCAATTATGTAGGGCAGCCTACAGTTGAAACTAAAATCTGTGGCTGTGGTCCCTGGATTAAGGCGTGGCGTATAAATGGCGTCCATTGTACCACCCGTCAATATCCCGACTTAATCCAGACGTTGACATTTTAAATTGGAAAGAAAACTTGGAAATACCATTCCAGGACTTCATAGGACTTGAAGACGTTATTCTTTTATTATAAAAACTCTTACGGGCCTGTCATTTACACATGCTATGTGTGTGGCAAAGGTATCGAGTCAGTAAATATATAAATAATGAATATAGAACTTTGAAACTCCAAGAAATGCATTAATTGCGAAACTTGAACGATACTTTAGACTGACTGAGCGGTAAGTTTGTTCACAGTAGTTATTCCAATTATATATTTCTAAGTATACAGCTAGCCTCCGAGGCGTGTCTTGAAATAGCCTTGACGGCACTCCATATGCTTCGTTCGTATTACCGTTTTATTGTGTTTACTCAAAATACGTAGCTAGCCGTCTCGCCCCCAGATATCCTTTGTACTAAACAAATAATAACAAAATATTTAGTAATATCTAAGCTTGTCATTGTCTACATTTACACTACATTTTGTTACTTGACGGCTTTCTTTATTATCCTTTATATCTAGACATGTTTTAATAGGTTTTATTATATCAGTTGTCTGGTTCTTATTGTACTTACTTATTAGCTATGCTTAGTTTGGGGTTAGGTTAGGTGGCGCTGTGTAATTTATATCAATATTTTTTTTTATAATTTATTGCACATTACGTCTTTAACATATTAAATCAATGATAATTATTTTTTCTATTACTCAATTTTTTTGCATCCAAATTTCGTCTTATATTTAGTCATTTGGAATTTCACTTCGTGTAAATAAATTGACTGACTATATATTAGCATAAAGTAGCTTTAATTTTATCGGAATAGTGGTTTTGGATATTCAATTCCCCAATTTTACTCAGCGAAATCTGAAAATATCTGAACATTTCAATATGCTTCAGGCGCCTACAAAATCATGCGAGCAATATCGGTAAGGCGTTTGCTCGTCGATGTTGGCAGGCGTTTAAATGGAGCGATGTATGTAAATTGAATGTTACAGTACCTAATGGATTTTCAGTGTCGTAATACGTGCCATGTAAGTAGATCAACTCAATATTAGTTGGTAGTTACGATAATAGTTATAGACATATGGAGATAAATGTCAATGGCATATCTTTATGCGAGTTGTATGTTTATTGCACTGTGTCTCCAAGTTTAATTGAATGGTTTTCTTGATCTTCTGTAATATCTTCGGTTTAGTCAACAGATATGAGACATTTGCTATGTTTTTTTTATCCCTAACATCTACATTATAACTCCCATCTAGATAATTAAATACCGCTTGTGTCACACACAGGCTATCTCAAAACAGTTTTGTAAAACTATTAAAGCACACCGCATCGAGACTCCTTTATTGCATTGACATTATGTGGAAATTTTAGTGAATATATGTTTCGTTTAATATTACGTAGAATACAGTAAGGTACTAAAAAGTATTTTATCGATGATGGTACGAAAATGAAAAATAAATCAACTCAAAATGAAATCAGCTAAATAAATTTCATTTCAATCCCAAAATTGATACTCATTTCTGTATAACGATGTAGCAACGAGTACATTTCTAAATCTTACGTAACTAGAATCTAGAAATTTCTCCGGTGAAGTATTGCACCCCCACCCCCCACAGCCACCCCCCCCCCCCCCCATCCCCCGGGTGCACTGATGAGAGCTCGTATTGATCTCATCCGAGATTGCTGTTGTAAGTAGCTTTTCACGTTGTGAAATATATCACAAGATTTCAAACACCAACGTTGGATCTGTAAATCGGTTATTACTACATTTGTTTTTAAATGTCGTAATAATGTAGGTCGTGGGTTCGATTCCCACCCGGGACAAAAATTTGACAAATATAGATGTATGTTCTGTGTTTGGGTGTCAATATGTATGGTAGGGGTTTCTTGTCTATTCTTCCCCATGGATGGTCGCATAGGGTTTGAACAGGACTTATCAATAAGTACGCATGACCTTATGTTTTGAATAATATTGACGTTTCCAAGCCATTTCTTTATGAATTCTATGGAAATAAAAGTTTTGACTTTGACTTTATGTATTTACAACAAAAAAAGTAGGTATTATATCAGTTGTCTGGTTCCCATGAGACAACCTATGCTTAGCTTACTTTGGGGCTAGATGTGTAAAATGTCCACCCATTTTTTATTTATTTAAATTATGTCCTATCTGAGACACTCGAACAAGTATCTGGCTAAAAATAGAAATAATATACAAACATTAATATTTGGTAGAATTAGTTAGAACAAATAAAATACACACTACTTTCTTAAAGAAACTTGAGGCGTTATCAGAAGTTATCGTTAAATTGTCATGCGGCTGACCTCATAGCTCAGTTCGCGGTAACTCTGCCTACTGAGTTGGGTTCAATTCCCAACCACGACATTACTACGTTTGTTCTGTATTGGTATTATAGTATTCTGTCTGTGATCTGGTTGCTATAGTACTATCTATGGTTAGTTTACAGCTAGTTAGTATTGTGTGAAATCTGCCAATATTTATTTATTTACAGTTAAAAAAGTAAAGCTGCCAAAAAGTAACAATTCATCAAAGCTATGACCCACATTTCTAAAAAGTAGATATCTCATGTTTTCCTTTGAGCAAAAGCGATGGGTGTGAGTTGGGTTCTGGATCGAAATCACCATAAATTTCCATACAATTCAGATCTGAGAGGCGTTAATAATCTTCGGTTGTTTTAGGCTCCATTGAAGAGTTTCTTGGTGAAATGATGTGGCTAATAGGTAATTTTGAACAAATACTTAAGACCTAATACTTAAGGACCCATCATAATTGAAATCACGAAATTTTTAAGGAATTTCATACCAATCTTTTAGCCACCAAGCAGTACCTACTTACATTACTGTGTTCCCTTTAAGAGATATAAGTGGAAGTGAATGCAGAGGGACTTGGGACAGAGAGATACGGGCGCATACGATGCGACTTGGGTCTTGTCGTATCTAGTAGATGATCCAAGTCGCATCGGTTTATAGGCCGAGGTTACCACTTAATCAGGTGGGCCGTCGCCTCGTTCCGTAACTGTTTTACTTTGCAATTGTATTACATAAAAAAGAATCATATAATCCCGCAACAAAGTAAGCCTAGGCTGCCTGGGTGTGCGAGCGACATGAAATCCAATTTCCAGCCCAGCCCTGTATAACTACCACCTATAGGTAAGTTATTGCGTGTCACCCTGTCGGTCACATAACGGTTTATCTTGATCCAATAGGTTTTTAGGGTAAGTTTGTAAGCAATTTAAGGTAGGGAGGTTGTTAAAACGCTGTAACAATACGGGTTTATATCGGAGTTTTATTAGAAAACTGCCTTAGAATAAGCGAAGGATGTTTTATTTCATGTATAATCTAGGTTAACTGCGTATACAGTTATTTAAGTGACGTGCTTTGATGGTACATGCTTAACTAAGGTTCCATTTGTTACGTTTTGGAACACTAAAACGACAAAATAAAGTCAAATATTGTATTCTTCTTCTTCGAGTCACCGGTTCTGTCGAACCAGTGTGGTGAAAGGATTGTAAGTGCGCCTCAAAGAGGCTCCTTTCCTGCACTCGACACATGTCTTCGAATTTTTAGTTCTAGGACATGTCGGTTTCCTCACGATGTTTTCCTTCACCGTTTTGAGTACGTGGTATTGCGCACATAAATCTTAAAATCGAAAAACTCATAGGTGCACGTCGGGATTTGAACCGGCGACCTCCGGATTGAAACTCGGGGGTCAGTACCGCTTGACCACCACGCTCTCTAATATTGTAATTCTAGTAATTGAATTATGAGATTGGCCCTGATGAAAACTTCCTTAGAAGAAGGGGTATAATGGGGAATTCATAGAACAATATTTTACGATTAATTTACTAATAGTATTAATAATTGTTTAGTGTCTGGATCTTAATATGTATAATATGTATATATTTACAAAAAAAAATAAGTATTATATCAGTTGTCTGGTTCCCATGATACAAGCTATGCTTAGATTACTTTGGGGCTAGATGGCGCTGTGTGATATGTCCACCAATATCATTATATTATATTAATTAGTAATTTTACTGTTATCCGTACTAGAGGTGATCATATTTTATTTCAAATATTTTCTATATTGTTGAATATTTAAGTGAATGAGTCAATATTGATAGTTAGTAATATGTTGGGAAGGCGTCGTCTGAACGTCTTGTGCTTATTTTCTATGCCCTAGCGTGAATCTAGACGTCTAATTCCGTCTGGCGCGTCTAAATTCGGCGCGGGATCAACGCACGCGCATCGCCGGTATCAATGTCAACGATCTAGCAACGCGCGGCGCAGCGAAGGGCACGCTATGCTGCCAGCATTACCTACTATTTGCTAAAAAAATGTATATTACTAGTGGTTAAATAAATAAATATTTATGGGCATTACACACAGCGCCATCTAGTTGGCTTATATACTTTTAAATTATTTATAATATAAATAGTACTCGCTATGATATACTTAAATATTTGCATGCCTTTAAAGGAAGAACTTAACTGAAAAATTTAATATATTTAATAGCTACAACTGTAATCTACATTATGTTGCAATAAAGTAATCTTTATCTTTATCTTTATTGTTGATTTGGCCAAATCTGAAGCAAATTCAGAAACTTTTAATTTTGTAATGCCATACACAGCTAACATTAACTAAATGACTCGCTTTACAGTTTAATTCCTAAATTATTCAATTACGCCTTATTCAAGCATTGTTTTTATTCATGATGATGATTTCATTTAAGTATTATTCAGATATTATCCATACATCCATCTCCGTTTTAAACTAATTACCGCTATTCTATACTGTGTCCGGAAAAAACATGACAACATCATAATATACATGCTACTATATACTTTATGAATCTCGAATGCATTTTTGATACTTTTATAATGTAAAGAAGATTCGGGGGTCTATAATATCCCCCATAACAGCAGCAATTGAAGTTAATTCCTCTCTTACAAAAGTATGGGAAGACCTAGAAGACCAAGTCACGTCACTGGACTTGAACCTCTCATGGGCCTGCAATTTCACCAGGTACTTATTTGCGTTAATGAGGCTTAGTTCCGTGAGCCTTATTACCGGGTATTAAATCACAGTTTACCGCATTTGCTGTCCGTCCTCGTAATTTTATACCGTTTTAGCTTGAAGAGACACGAGAGGTAGCTCGAAGTTCGCCTCGTATTTGCGGCTGGTTATAAGCATTTTTTAATGAGTGTTTCGTTAAAATTTAAGCTGTTTTAATTTAAAATGTTTAGAGTACCGTTTTGTGTTTTATTTAAATTTAATGTTATGTACTTATTAGTGTAAATTTAGGTTTGACACTATTTATCTCCTGGACCGCGTTACACAGAATCTGTTACGCCACACTTAAATAATAAATAATGGTGGACATTTCACACAGCGCCATCTAGCCCCAAAGTAAGCTAAGCATAGCTTGTATATGGGAACCAGACAACTGATATAATACTTATTTTATACTTTTCTTTTGTAACTACATACATATAATACATATTAACACCCAGACACAGAACAAACATCAATGTTACAAATGTCACATAAATGTTTGTTCTGAGTGGGGATCGAACCCACGACCTATAGCGCAGAAGGCAGGGTTACTAACCAACTGAGCTATGAGGCCACTCAATATGATATTAATATGAAATACTTACATTACTAGGTAAATTTGTAATGTGTTTTTTATGAATTTATTAGCTTAATACGTTCGTTCAAGGAAGTACTGCCGCCTAACCGATTTCTGCTTCCAAATAGTAGTGCATTCGCGTTACTGTGTTCTTGTACTCTGGTTTGAAAGTTGTGAAATTACATGACGTTTACATTCACAGTTTCGGCCGCATACGTATTCCATACCTAAGTAGAGGGCACAAGTCGTACGGCTTGTAATGGGCGAAGTTTGAGGTGGGTCAACTGCTCGTTTCTTAACTTTATAATATATACTTTATTATATATACTTTATATATATAGTTGTAAGTCATGTTACTATGCCAATATGTCTATTTTCTCCACATAATTTGTCCGAAAATGTCTTAAAAACCCCTTCATTTGACCACATTGTTAACGTAACTCACGAAGTAATGGACGTCGTGTGTCGATCCATCAATTAATTAGCGCTGGAAAAAGTTAATCGTTTGATTATTTTAATGATTGAAATCACGCTATAAGAATATATCGTAGGGTTTCAACACTTTGCCTGAAACTTTTAGCTGTTTTTGCAAGGTTTAAAATATTTCACAATGCTTTTTTTTGTACCTTCGGTTTTAATATTTCGAAAGTAGCTTATAGAATAAGATTTTTTTCCACATTGTACATATGAATAATCTATCAGATGGCCCATTTACGTGAAGCGGTATCTGCTGCCCTCAGCAACTTAAAAATATCAGTTGAGTCCGCGCTTAGTAAAAGGGGGCCAGACGTTATGTCGATATTCTCGTACATAACGCATTATACATATTAAATGAATCTAAAAATCTGAAGTACATAGTTTTGTATTTTATTTAAGGTTAGTAAATGCGATTTGTTTCTTTTTTATATTGGTAGACAATTCAGCGCCATCTAGCCCCAAACTAAGCATAGTTTGTACTAATGGAAACCAGACAACTGATCGAATACATGTAAAGTTTTTTTTGTAATTACATATTATATAATACATATACAATACCCAGACACAGAACCAACATCTATATTCGTCACTGAAATATTGAGCCTCTTTGAGGCGCACTTACAATCCTTTCAACACACTGGTTCGACAGAACCAGTGACTCGAAGAGGTAGACTGAAATATTTGTCCTGGGTGGGAATCGAACCCACGACCTACACAGAAGGCAGCGTTACTGCCAACTGAGCTATGAAGCCTGTCAGAATTAAAATTATAATACACTTACCTTTGTTATGATAACATTTTGATTTCTTGGATTGTAGCGAGAAACTTACCTGTAGAGAAAGCAAAAGTCTGTTAAAAATTGTATAATTTCTAAAATTCTTAAACAATGAAACATACTAAATATTTGTGTAGATAGAGCAATGACTTGGCAGGGCACTTTATACTGACATTCATCCCCTCATCAGCCCACTACCTCTCCGATGTTCTCGGCCATCTCAGGCACGATATCAATTTCATTATATCTTATTTGTAGTGGTAAATTTCAATATATCTTGAAAAATATGTTCAGTTTCGAGAACCTGAATTAAAAATCCCTATTTCCCCTTATTAACACTAATATGGGGAAATCGGGACATCCTTAAAAATCACTAAATATAAAAAAACACACTACGGGTTAAATAGGTTTCTTATTATAAAATTTAACATATCGCTAACCCCTTTTTAGGAACAGTTTGGGATTCAAAATTAATGTTTTATTATGCATACTAGAGGATCCGCTTGTATTTTTTCGCGTGAAATGTGGTTTCCTAGCCTAGGTAAGTACTAAAGTCTAGAGAGGTAAGTTCTAAAAGTAATCCTAGGCATAAATTCAGACTCTAAGGTCATAATTTCTAAGATTACATAAGAGTCGTCAATGAGGTTGATCTAAAATATTTTATATACGGAACTGATTATTAATTACTCAAATGTTCGTGCTAGAAATGATCCCCACCCCTTTAAATTAGAAGTATTTCATAAAACATAAACGTAAAAATGTTCACTAATTTGATACAAATAATGCAACATTATAATTATTACGTGTAACGGCGTGTTAACGGCGATACGATCTGTTTCGTTGTACACGCACGCGCACGCGCACACGCACACGTCTGTAACGCGGCGCGTGCGCACTCTACTGTCTGCACGGTCACCTACCAAAATTTTATAAAATGCTTTAAGGGGTTCCGTATATCGTGTGCGTACTATACCAACCCCTACCCAATACAAATCATTGCAGACCTCATGAAAACGCGTAAGTTTATTTTTATGCGATATAGTTCGCGATCATTTTCTTTAACGTTTTGAGAATGTAACTAATAATAATAATGGTGGACATTTCACACAGCGCCATCTAGCCCCAAAGTAAGCTAAGCATAGCTTGTATCATGGAAACCAGACTAATGATATATATATACTCATATACTTTTTTCGTTAATACAAACACTTAACACATATCAACACCCAGACACATCAGAAACATCTATGTTCGTCTCACAAATGTTTGTCCTGGGTGGAAATCGAATCCATGACCTACAGCGCAGAAGGCAGGGCTACTACCAACTGTACCAACTGAGCTATGAGGTCAATCCTAACACAGTAATAACAGTAGTAACTTCCTACACAGTAATATTAAATGCACATAAGTTTATCAATCAAGAAACTTATTTGTGTCGGCTGGATGTGAACTAGCGACCTCCGGATACTTACTCGATTGTATTCTCTTTGCTTGGTAATTATTTATCTATTTTCTATCTACATATATAGGTTTTCTGTAACACCTTTACAAGTGCAGTTAAAGTAAGTCATCTTGCGTAAAAGAAACATAAGTTTGTTATTGTATATTGCCTAGTTGCGGAACTCTAATAAGGGGTAATCCATCACGCTGACAAGCGCAACTAAGTGAAATGTAACCAAACTGAACATTATTCAATATACAACACATTCACGCCGATGAGCAAGGGTAGGTTCAGATGGCAGTGGACCGTTGCCATTTCATAAACTTAAGCCATTTTTTTTTTTGCAAAATTTTGTTTTTTCGTCCATTTTTTTTTTTAAAGAAAGAAAAGTTAGCTCAGACGTGCAGTAATATAAAAATAGTTTATTTCATGTTAAAAATTAATTAATAGATGCAACAAAAATGACTGTTTAATACAAAAAATAAAATAAATAAAAATATTATAAGACAAAATTTATTTGTATTTTAACTTAAGGTGTTATTAATTGTTAAACATTTATACCTAAAGTTAAAATACAAAATGATCATTTGAACATAATTTAAGTTGATCAATTAATCATGGGCTATTTACTATCTGTGGATGATGATCCCAAATCAATAGCTTCAAACGCGCATAATACAAAATCAACATGGATATTTCAAATAGCTCATCACAACGTCGATATATTTACTGAAAATCACACAAATTCCAAGCACGCATCACAAAATCCAATATTTGCGCAACGTTTCGTAATAACGAGTCCCCTATTTCCTGGAATTTAGTTGGTTAGTTTTCAATACCTCGTTTCGTACACAGTTTTCAGTTTATAATGAGAGCGTGGTTGTCTAGCGGTACTGACCCCCGAGTTTCAATCCGGAGGTCGCCGGTTCAAATCCCGACGTGCACCTATGAGTTTTTCGATTGAAAGATTTATTTGCGCACTACCACGTTCTCAAAACGGTGAAGGAAAACATCGTGAGGAAACCGACATGTCCTAGAACAAAAAATTCGAAGACATGTGTCTAGTGCACGAAAGGAGCCTCTTTGAGGCGCACTTACAATCCTTTCACCACACTGGTTCGACAGAACCGGTGACTCGAAGAAGAAGAAGTTTATAATGTAATTCCGACCGCAATGGCAAATTCTTGATTTTGTGATTATTTTGTTAATGCCTGGTTGGATTTAAATAGCTATTTTGTGAATTGGAAATTACTATTGCTTTATTTACCTAGATGTAAGTTTCTACGAAATTTGCAGGTTCATTTATATGTACATTAGTAAGAGATTGAATTGAGCAGGCACACGCTGCTCAGAACATGGGTCCTATTGTAAAATGTACAGAGAAGACCCAGTCGCATAGAATTATGCCCTCACACTGAGACTCGAAATGGCATGTGCCAGTAATTTCACTAACACTGGCACTCTTTAAACGGAACACAATGAGAGAGCGCTGCTGGTGGCTGAAAAGTTAAGGTAATTTGTCGGACGAACACTGTAGAGTATCTAAGGACAGAAATGAGAAGAAGGAACTTGAATTGAAGAGGTACTAAGCCAATGGAAAGTATATTTTTGAAAGTTCCACTACAATTTTTGACTTCTTTGTTTTAATTTCTATTTTTTATGTTATTTCCCCCATCGATGGTAAGACCAACTCGAAATAAAAACTAACAGATTGACCATTAAATTAAATGCATAATACACCATCATTACAATGCCGGCGTAATCTATTTGTATTTATTTTATTACAGTAATTAAAACGATTCGTTCCAGATTGTTAAGCACCAAGTAAGTGAAGTAAGGAATATTTATGTACTTCAAGTTTTCATGCAAAATGCATTCGCTTATGCATAGAACGTTTATTGCAGGTTGGATAGAATGCTAAGTTACTGCATTTTGGGTAAAAGAGATAAATAATATAGAATTTCATTGTAAAAACTTTGAGAGCGTGGTGGTCTAGCGGTACTGACCCCCGAGTTTCAATCCGGTTTTCGCCGGTTCAAATCCCGATGTGCTCTTATTTTTCGATTGAAAGATTGATGTGCGCAATACTACGTTCTCAAAACGGTGAAGGAAAACATCGTGAGGAAACCGACATGTCCTAGAACTAAAAATTCGAAGACATGTGTCGAGTGCACGAAAGGAGCCTCTTTGAGGCACACTTACAATCCTTTCACCACACTGGTTCGACAGAACCGGTGACTCGAAGAAGAAGATTGTAAAAAAAAAATATTCAATGCAATTCGTGGTAGATACAATAAAATAAATAAATAAATATAAATAAAAAAAAATTTGTTAAATCTAGATTGAAAACACAAGTGAAGTGATACATAATGGTGGATATTTAAATTTAGCTGTATAAGTCTCAGAGTGATGGATGCAACGCAATGCGACTTGAGTCTTCTCGTACGTTGGTGGAGAAGACTTGAGTCGTTTTTCCTGTTGTCGATGGGCCGCGGTTACCACTTAACATCAGGTGGGCCGTCAGCTATTACCAAAATGACATAAAAAAAGGCGATCATATCGTGAGGCACGATTTCTTCCAGACTACCGACTTAATCATAAACTATATATTAAACTTAAACCAAAAGCAAAGACATAGTAGAAAAATAATATAAAGACATAGTTCTAATATTTTTTCATCCTTTGGCATGTCACCAAGTCCCTATGTGTAATGGTATTTAATATCTTTCACATATGATAGACTATGAAAATACCTCGAAGACAAAAGGCGAGTTATTAAAACATTCACAAGGGCTTCATAGAGCATTATGAAATTGAGTGGGTCTTCTGCTCAGGTTGGTCAGGTGCAATTTAAACAAATTAAAATTGCTCATCAAACATTTACATTTATTTGACATATATAAGTTACATGCGCATGCTAACATGAATTTTTTGAATTTGAAATTGAATTTCTCCTCTGCAATAAAGCATGGTGCTACAGTTAAATTTACTGATCTGAATATGTTTACATGACTACTTTTGCTAGTGACTACAATCAGGCCAAATAAATACTAGGAATAATTTGTGAATATCATGTGAGTAACTAATTATCCAATAACATTTGATGTTATATCTGGATTAATGAGTAATAATAACCGTTTCATATAACGGTCGGCTCATTATTACAGATTGTATTGCTAATAACTAACAAATTAACCTCAAGTGTGCTACATTACCAATCAAGCCTTTATTTATTTATTGGGATTACCACGTGGGTCCTAGGTAAAACTAGAAAAATGTTATGATAAACTGAAAATAAATTAGTTTATGGATATTTATTTTATTATTATGATATTTAAGATAACATTACATCCCAAATAGGCCGAGAATGTGGCATCTAATTTAGAAAAACATTCAGCCTAAATAAATGAAATTTAGACACACATTAATGCAGTAGAACTCACGCCAAATTCGTCCGGGGAAGTACTGCCACCATTCCCATTTCTGCCGCCAAGCAGTAACTGTGTTCCGGTTTGATAGGTGTGATTGCCGGTGAATTACAGGCACATGAGACACTCCACCTACTAATCTCAAAGTTACGGGCGCATACGATGTGATTTGGGTCTTGTTGTACCTAATAGGGGAGGACCTAAGACACATCAGTTTTACGGAACGAGGTTACCATTTAACACCAGGCCCTTAGGCTCGTTCCGTAACTGTATCACATTAAAAAAATACACCAACACAATATCTACCACTTAATATAGAAGCGCTTGTCAAGCTCTTAATAAAAGAAAAAGGCATAAAATAAGGCTTGTAAAGTGACAGTGTGAACGCAGCCGCCGATAAAGTTCCACAGTGGTATTGTTCGCTTTGTCGGAGCTACGCTTTGTCTCCGGCACACTTCGGAAACGTCGTTGGGTAGTCGACAAGCATCGCCCATTACTGAGCGGTGTCTGTTGCGTCCACAATACAGGGATAAGTTTCATCGCACGAACTGATCTACCTCTCTTTTCAAAGTTGTTAACACACCACTATCTACATGTTTTCAAACAAAATAATGCCCGTTAAAACGATAGCCAAGTTTAAATACCCACACCAAAACTTATTTCCTCTGTATACTGCCCGTTGGTCAGAGATTCAGCAAAACCTCACACAAATTTTTCTCTACAAACTAACGTAACATACGGAGACCATTCTAGAGAATTATATCTTACAATAAGAACACACTTTTCTATACGTTTCAGACTAGCTTGCTACAAGTGAAGAATAAAGTAAAAAAAAAAAAAAAAAACAAAAAAAAAAAAACAAGTAACTTTGTTACATTGACTTTGGTTGATGTTCAAGCGAAGGGTGAAATTAATGGCGCATTTAAAAAATCTCTGTTAATCAAGAAGTTCTAAACAGTTTTATACAGCTGTGTTTATAGTTCCCCGTTCCAGTGAAAGTTTGCAAGCAAATATTTTCTTGAAGCTTAGACGTGCACTATGTTGCCATAAGAGAAAAGATTAATAACTTTTTTCTTGTTAGTACTAGACCTCCTTTGTGCAGAGTTGGTCCAGAAAAGTGGTGCCAGCATGCTTTTTATTTTCAGTATTTCTGCCGTCAGCCAATACGTTCATATACAATAGGTTTTTTCATTGTATTTTTTCAGTTCAGTTCAGTTCATTTATTCCTTTTCGATACTAAATGTACACTCGGAAACGTCACTAACAATATCATAATTTTCGTCGATTTACAAATTTCACACAATATTACATATAAATCTAAGCAAAAATTCATTCTTTTAAATAACTACACTAAATTCATCAGCTAGTGCTTCGTCAATATTATAATAAGACTTAAACAATAAAAAAATTCTCAACTTAAGACTATATTCCCTAAAATTAAGATTTTTAATGTCACTAGGTAATTTATTAAACAGTTTGATGCTTAAGCATAAAAAACTTTTACCAACTTTGGTAAGTCTGTGATTTGGGAGAACAAGCTTAGATTTATTTCTCGTATTATAATTATGGATGTCACTGTTAGATTTAAGGTTATTAATATTTAATTCATTCAATGGTGCTTTCAAGGTTTTCAAGGTTTCAAGAATTCAAAAAAAGGAAGAAGATAAGACAGGCGCAATCAAGGTCTTGTTATAATTTGTTAGGAAACCCAAGTCGTATTGCCGCTGCAATAAATTCAGTTCTACTTGTCCCTAATGTACTTGTACTACGACTAATGCTAGATTCATCCCAAACTGAAGAACGGGTCGTCAATCTCAATACCTCTGCTCCAGCTTCATTTACATGCGCTTACGCCAGCGTCCTGCTTCAAAATAGGCCTAATACGGCAGCAAACATACCTACCACGCGCGTCATACCCAAAGCATGCTCCATGATTTTGAGGTAATTTCGTACAAATTTCAATAAAAAAAAAAATGTAATTTTATTTTAGAATTTTTTACAACCATACTTTTTTTACGGTTCTTATATGGAAATATGTAAGAAAGTCTGTTTTATGTTTGTGTGTACCTCATACCCTAACTAATAATAATAATTACGCCATTGGAATCCCTCCGGAAGAATAGGTTGCAGATTTGTTGCTGTTTAAGCTACTGACAAATACTTATATCTAAAAATAATTTATTTCTATCAACTATCAGCGGTACTTACTTTTTCTTTATAAGAAACTATAATCAGAATAAAGCCAAGACAGCAATTCATTGTGATTCTGAGTAGCTGTCATAGTTTTTATGCATCATAGCTAAATTATTAAACCGGTTTACGCTAAGTTGTAGTTTCTATAAACAAACACTATAAAAAAAGTCGATTTCCATCGACTTGAACCAATTACTTCATTTACGCAAAGCGCGATTATTCTATTGTGGGGGGGAAAATATTGATCGGTAATCAGTTCCAATGAATGACTCAATAAAGTCTAGTGTAAGAAATATGAATATATTTATGGTAGAGAATGTTGGAGACGATGTTTTTAACAACAAATCGCGTCATTGCTATATACATTACCAATATTACTTACGTAAGAGTTATAAAATATTCTTTACTAGCCGGTGCCCACAACTTCGTCTGCGTACTTACTACTACCACTGCGTAGTAACTAGTAGGTACTCCGAGTAGCATATTTTGCTCGCTTTCATCAATCTATCTGAATACAAAGGCAGATAAGTTCTTTAAAAAAAATTACTCTCTTATACAAATGTGGTTTTAACAAATATTGTCTGTCTGTCTGAAACGATTCCAAAACTATTAGTCTACAAAAACAATCCATTATTTTTATCAATATTTCGTTATTCCTTTTTTAAATTCCTGTATTTTTAAATCCTAAATCCTAGTCACCCTAACAGAGTGAGTCCCAACTGGGACAATTTGTCGTTCGCCTAAAATTAGATTTGCGAGTCCAATGCGTCACCCGAGTGTTCCGTCGACGTGTTCCTGTTCTGTTCAGCTCTGGAGAATACACAACAACACTTTATTGGATATTTCATGTACTAGTAATACTTGACACCTTTTCACACAGCTGTACTACTTACTACAACTACTATAGTATTACACTTACTACTATTACACTTATACTTCTACGTAATCAGTTTCTATATAGATAATCTCCTCTTCTAGCTCTGACTATTACAAACATTAACATTTTACTTAACGAATAATGTAGTGATATTATGGAGGTAAATCTCTGAACTGGTATTAAATCGAGAAATTTATTTCACTACTAAAAAATTTACTTTATATTTTTAAACAGTAAACTGGCTGAATTATATGTATTTTAGAGAATCTACGTTACTATATACCTTCATATTGAAATTCACACTATCGTGGGATAGTGTCACAAGATATGCGCGCGTCGCAGAAACTGAACAACTTGGCTGACATTTCACACTTTTCAATAAACCATCAATTTCTTCCCACGAATTTACTGATCAATCAATATTCTATATTCAGTTATGTACGTGGGCAACTAAAAAAGGAGGCCTTCCTTTAGGGGTTTCTTGTTGTTCTTCGCCATAGAGGGTCGGATAGGGTTTGAACAGACGTCAAACTTAGCGATAAGTACGCGTGACCTTATGCTTTGAATATTATTGAGGTTCCCAAGCCATTTCTTTGTGAATTCTATGGAAATAACGTTTTTGACTTTGAAACTTTGAAAGCAATGCTTACAGAACCTAGAGTAGGTAGGTATCTATTAATAATCCCACTTTAAATTCACGATGTAAATTTTGAAGCCACATTTATACTAATGAGCACTTAATACTTTCAACCCCTAAACCATGCACTGACTCATAATTACCAGTTCTCGGAACAACTAGGGGAGTTAACCCTAACCACAAAAGCCCTAACATACCCTAACTCTACAAGGGTTCACTTATGTTTTTAAATGATAGTTGTAAAAAGTTAAAGAGCTTCGACAAAATGTAGAAACGAGAAAAGTTTAAGTGGTTTTCGCTTAGGCAGGGAAGTTGCGAAAGTTTCAAGTTACTATTTGAATATATCTCGTCGATATTCGAGAGATTGGTTCCGTGTGAGAACATTGAGTCGAACTAGCAGTAGTAACAGTAGAACTTATGCCAAGCTTGTCCGGGCAGTACTGCCACCATACTCATTTCCACCGCAAAGCAGTAATGCACTCGTTTCTGTGAAATTAAAGGCGCATGAGACATTCCACCTAGGCCTCTCAAAGATATGGGCGCACACGATGCGACTTGGGTCTTGTTGCGGGATGTTACCACATAAAACCAGGTGGGCCATCAGCTCGTACCGTAACATTATCACAAAAAGAGACCGCCTGAGTATAAATCAACTTCGAAGCTTAGCTGAGCTTTTTTTTTGTATTTACATCAAATTTTTGTAAATATTTTTTTTACAGATACCTACGTAATATAACAAGAAATAATTTTTGACAAAACACCGCCATAGTTCAGCCATTTTGTAGACAATATGTATAAATTTTATACATAAACCTAGTTCGTTTATCTTGCTTTCCATTAGTGAAAATCCTATCAAAATCCGTTGCGTCGTTTAAAGAAGAAGTAGGCAGAACAGGCAGAAGCAGAGAGCGACTTTGTTTAATACTAATAGTATAAAACTGAAAAAGACTTAGAAAAAGTACGTGTTTTTGGGGAGTTCGTTATTAATTATTTTTTCTAAATAATAGAAATTTATTTAAAACTCGGCTGAAGTAAATATAACCAAGTATGGTTAATATGCCGGAAATGATTCACCGACACTCGAAAAATTTAACCACCGCACGAGTAATTGGCAGGTCAACGAGATAATGCCAGTACTGTCAATTGGGACATTCGTCAGAGAGAGAGAGAAATCTACACTATTTTAGTCATAACATATTTTTAAGAGCAGAACTCTCACCAAGTTCGCCCGGGGAAGTACTGCCACCATGCCCATTTCTGCCGTCAAGCAGTAACGCATTCGCATTACTCTGTTCCGGTTTGAAAGGTGTGGTTGCCGGTGAAATTACAGGCACATGAGACATTCCACTCACATGTCTCAGAGTTACGGGCGCATCGGTTGTTATGGGCCGAGATTACCACTTAACATCAGGTGGGCCGTCTGCTTGTTCCGTAATTGCATCATATAAATTAAATACATCGATTTCATTGATACTGGTGAACTTTATGGCTAATTGAAAAACTGCACTATTATAAAAAGGCATATTGTGTATGGCACCTAAAATTTATCATAAGATACCAAAGTCCTTTTTTAATATATTTAAGATCTACATACATACATTATGTTGACGCAAATAAATTAATCTTTAACTAGCTTCATCTCACGGCTTGGCTCGCATAGTACCAGAATGAAAGTAATCTATGTGTTATTTCAGGTGGGTCTTGTCTGTTCAGCTAAATCATTTAATTACTTTTGGAGTTTAGGGAGTAATAAGCATCTAAAGTTTGACTAGCATCACAGATCAGTAGGTCTGGTTTGTCATGTTGTCGTGGGTTCTATTCTAAGACAAATGTTTCGGCGATAGATATAGATGTCTTTTTTCTTTATGTAATACAGTTACGGAAAGAGCCGACGGCCCACCTGGTGTTAAGTGGTAACCTCGGCCCATAACAACTGATGCGACTTCGGTCCTCCCCTACTAGGTACGACAAGACCCAAGTCGCATCGTATGCGTCCGTAACTCTGAGACGTGAAGGCGGAATGTCCCATGTGCCTGTAATTTCACCGGAAACCGTGGTTGAAAATGTGGTTTCCGGTGAAATTACAGGCACATGGGACATTCCGCCTTCACGTCTCAGAGTTACGGACGCATACGATGCGACTTGGGTCTTGTCGTACCTTTCAAACCGGAACACAGTAACGCGAACGCGTTACTGCTTGGCAGCAGAAATAGGCATGGTGGCAGTACTTCCCCGGACGAACTTGGCGAGAGTTCTACTGCTCTTAAAATTTTATCATCGTCATTTGACTGGTCTTATAGCTCAGTTGGTAGTAACCCTGCCTTCTGCGCTGAAGGTTCGATTCCCACCCAGGACAAACATTTGTGTGACGAACATAGGTGTTTGTAGTGTGTCTGGGTATTATATGTATTAATTGTAATATTTACAAAAAAAAATATAAGATTTATATCAGTTGTCTGGTTCCCATGACACAAGCTATGCTTAGCTTACTTTGGGGCTAGATGGCGCTGTGTGAAATGTCCACCAATATTATTATTATGTGATCCGATGAAAACTCAAAGCGTCCGATATCTTATAAAAGAATATTATTTGTCGACAAACAACTTTCTCGTCCTCCATCAAAGTAATTACTAACAGGAAAACATACGAGAACTCATCCTTCCGGCACAATATCCCGTGGTCCCGGGAAAATGTCCTGGGCTCGTATTCTCGTATGCACCTGTGAGATTGCTTCGCAATTCGTTAATAGAGAATCAACATCTAATATGTCGATTACTTGAGTCGGAGCTACATTTCACTTCCAACAGCTTCACATTATAAAGCTACATAATCCCTGACTTTTTTTTTATGTAATACATTTACGGAACGAGCCGACGGCCCACCTGGTGTTAAGTGGTAACCTCGGCCCATAACAGCCGATGCGACTTGGGTCCTCCCATAGTAGGTATGACAAGACCAAAGTCGCATCGTATGCGCCCGTAACTGTGAGACGTGAAGGTGGAATGTCTCATGTGCCTGTAATTTCACCGGCAACCACACCTTTCAAACCGGAACACAGTAACGCGAATGCGTTACTGCTTGGCGGCAGAAAAGGGCATGGTGGCAGTACTTCCCCGGACGAACTTGGCGAGAGTTCTACTGCTCTTAAACTATGGCTATGTATCCCACTTATTTCACTAATGTTATAAGTTAGTTTGAATAGATGTTTTGTACGCCAATATACCTGAGCTAATTTAGCTGAAATTTGATAACCAAAACACAGACTTTTTATGACTTTTAAGCCGCGAGACAGAAGCAAATATGCAATAAATTATATTGATCATTAATGTCTGGTATAAACTCTTAATTAATATTTGCATAGCTTTAATGGTTGCAAAGTATTCTGTTTTTTATAGAATATCTGATTTGTATCTACATACTGAACACAAGTGAATTTGAGAGTTTATAAAATCTCGTAATCATCTCGTGTACGACATTTCGTCGAGAATGACCCACCGGGATGGCAAACTTCCCAGGATTCAATAATGCACTCTGTACGACAAATTGGAATTGGAAAAGTTGTATCCGGGACAAAGTTGTCGCTGGTCCCGCATTTCTAGTGCATCATAGTACTGCACATAATTGCTTTCTGTGGCCACAAAATAAATATGGGCGGCTACAGCTCGCTAATATTAAAAGTAAATTGTCAATTTTCTGCTCAGTGTAAGCGCTTTTTAAAATGAATCTGTGATTTTCCCTTTTTTGAAGTTTTACGTAAAGTTTTGATGAAATATTGTTACGATATTAATGTAAGGATAAGTAAATGGGATATTACTGACTCGGGCTTTCAACGACATCTATAAAGTTAATTTCAGACATGTAATCTATCAACCGAGATATTGAATGGAATTCGATAGACTATTCTTAAGATTATTCTCAGTTCGATGGATAGATATTTCTAATCATTGTTATGTTTATATATTATATATAATTTGGTTGAGAAAATACCGTGTTTTGGGCACAATGTCCCTGATTGTATCATTTGAGCTATCTATATATATCGATTTAATTGTATTTTGTTAGTATAATTTACATAATGTTTTTGTCAACTGTAGCGATATAAAATAAAAAATGTGTTTTATATCGTCTTAGCTGTGTTTACCCTGCATCGGCGTAGAAATGTGTAGACATTGCGGCAACATATAACCATTTATCTTCACCATAGAGGCATAGAAACCAGACAGAATGTATTTAAACTGATGTGTACTGAAAATTGGGTTACATTTTAAGATTTGCCACGACAACAAAAATATCGAAATAAATAAATATCTATAAATACTGGAAACGATAGATTCATCGAAAAAGGATGGGTACTGTGATTTATAAAATAAATGTGGCAAAGTATTTCTTGTGCTGTACCCTCACCAAACCCGCGAGCTAAAGACTGCGGAAATAAAAAGATATCTACTCTTTTTTCAGATTGAAGATATTTTGGTATTAAGATCTTAAGATATTTATTATTAATAGCAGAAAGAATTTCCGAGCTGATGAAAGAAAAACTCAATAACTATAATTCTTCCCTTTGATGAGGAATTTGATGTGATTTGATTAGGAAGAGGCATTTTGAACATAAGATCTTAAAAAGTAGAAAACATGGCTAGCTTCATTATGATTGCTTTAATCATTCTAACCTTAACTGGATGGCGTCAACGCTGGCGAGACGTGCGTGAGACATGACCATTTTACCAAGACCCCAGTTATTCTATCCAATCGCCCCTCTATTATACGTTGTTAGTTAAAGAAGGGGGGCAGGGTGTGTCTAAGTAAACTGGTGTGTTTTTGTAGGTGACTCACAATGACTCATGGTGAAGTTCGGGCATTCCGTCGAAAACAGACTCGATCGATGTCGTTAATTTTATCGTCTACTAGCTGTTTGTGATAAAATAGTAACTATGTGGTTAAGTCATTTTTATCTATTTGCGAATTAACCTCGGTAAAATTAGCCAAAGTTAAATTAGCCCTTATAACATCAGCTATCTGTCAGTGAAAGTCCCGTCAAAATCGATTCAGCTGTGTTGGAGATTAGCCGAAACAGACAGACAGATTTTTATTAGAAATACCTTATGTACTTTCATATGCATTTAGTAAAAAGCTGTTATTTTGAAATTATTTTTGTAATTTCAAAATATAATTATAAATATAAATATAAGAAGAAATATAAATACTTCATTTTGATTTATTTGTATTGATTTATGGGTTCCTGGATGTGTTTTTACTGCATACACTGGCTTAGTCCCGACAAGCGAGAGTGGATGGCACATAAAAATTCTGACATGAATTCACTCAATTTTTTTATCATATGAACTCCAAATTGAAGCTAATGAATCAGTATAGCAAAAAACATAAAAGGAGGCTAATTAGGCTGCAAGTTTTTAGATATTGCGCCAACAATTTGCACCGAATGAAGGCATATGCAATTGCTAAGTTATGCTAATTCTGCCTAGAAAACATATATGTGACGCCATTCTGCAAATTCAGTGTTTCGCGAAAATACTGTAAATTATTTACAAAGTTATTATTTACACATGGTTTTACACATTCTTATTTTATTAAAGCTTTGATTTGATTTATTTAAGTGAATGCTCCATAACGGATACCTGTGTGAAATACGGATTATCTTTACATAAATATACATAGGTACGTACTTGTTTATCTATTTATATTACCTAAATTATGTATTTAAACTTTATGGAATCAAATTATTATTATTTTGTTCTTTGTCACATTCTTGAGTTTAATTTGTTCATACTCCACTCTAGTCTCCTTGTCTCTGCTCCCAGTAGAGACAAAGTGTTTACCAGTAACAAAAGTACAAAGGTAATACACAAGTCGGTCAAAAATCACAAATCAAATAAAAAGAGTACAGTTACGCAACAAACTGATAGTAATTCGCTCGAAAATAATGACAGACAATTCAGTATCAAGCGATCGGAGAAAGTATTTGGTGAGCGTTCAGAACAATGAAACCTCTCAGAACGCTTCATCGCAACACAAAGACTGTCTTGTTGGTTTATTATTTAATGTTTGTTGTTGTTTATAAGCGGTAATTGAACTGAAATTAGATTAGATTTGTTCATTGAAATGTCTTGTCATTTAGTGGTATTTTTTTTTAATTGCTGTTACACATTCTTTTATCGGGAATGATAAAATACTATCTTATCAACATAATATTATTAGATAAAGGATATCCTGATTGCGTGTACAATGTACAGTATAAACCGCTAGTCTAGACACTTCAAATTTGAGTGTATATTTCTTTCAGGGCGTAGACGGAGACATTATATTAAATATTTTTTGTGTCTTAATATGAATTCCAAAATGTAGTTTATGTGTCAAAAGAAAAGAAGCTGTATTCAGGAAACCACTGCAAATGGATCCATGTTTTTAGGATGACTACTCAAACAATAAATAAAAAATGGTTCTGGCAAACAATTAAGTCTGATTTTATCTCAAACAAAATTAAAATTGTGTGGCAGTATTTAGCTTCTTTTTCCTGTACAAAGGCTTAAAGCTTTCAAATGGTGCTGGTAAGAAGTTTTATAAAATTTCAGAATTTGAAAGTCAAACTAGAACCCAAAATTGAAAATTCAAGTTTGTCTCACTTAAAAGGGTATATTATACAACAGTGAAATTTATTGTGTCTTTTTGATTCAATTCTTACATTTTAATAATAATAATAATAGACGTTACCATAAATATACGAAACTATAGTTTTTTTTTTTTTATGTTATGTAGTTACGGAACGAGCCGACGCCGACGGCCCACCTGGTGGTAAGTGGTAACCTCGGCCCATAACAACCGATACGATTTGGGTCCTCCCCTACTAGGTACGATAATACCCAAGTCGCATCGTATGCGCCCGTAACTATGAGACGTGTAGGTGGAATGTCTCATGTACCTGTAATTTCAACAACCACACCTTTCAAACCGGAACACAGTAACGCGAATGCGTCATTGCTTGGCGGCAGAAATGGGCATGGTGGCAGTACTCCCCCGGACGAACTTGGCGAGTTCTACTGCTCTTAGGTTAAAGTATCATTAAAATTGTTATGAAAATAATAAATACAATGAATAGAATAGATATCGACGATTCAAAGAAATAATTATTTAGTCTGGAAGCGGAAATATGACCCAAAGAATTCGAAAAGAAGCGAGGAAGAGAAGAAAGAAGGAAGATAGATTGGTTGGTTTTATTCGGTTTCTGGGTCGACTATTGTTCAATAAAAGTTATTGAGACAGACTCAGTGTGATGCGAATTAGGTCTCCGGTGCATAACAAGGGGAAGAGCTAATCTTTCCTGTTGCTGTGGGCAGATGGTCGAGAGGCCGCCTGTTCGCAACTCCATTCACATAAACAAGAATGCCAAATTGACCATCACCTCTGAATAATTATCATTGAATCATCACTTGTTTAAGGAAAGCAATAAAGAAACAATAAGCCGACCGTATATATACAGTGTCATTCAAGTTACTCTACCATTTAAAGAGTCCAACCTTGGCCGAATGGCGACTGGCGAGCGTGTGATTTCGACACGGGTATATTTTAGCAATCTTTTAATTCGAGTTTTGACCTTAACTGTACTTTCCAACAGTTCATATATTTTACTCAAAGTGTTTGAGAAAGTGGCCAACAGTGTTGTAGGATTTTTTTAAATTTAGACTTGGTTAAGTGCTAAATATATTATTTATTATTAACAGTAGTAGGTATATTTAATATACCGCCAAAACTCATAAACTTGTATAGCGCTCCTGTCTAAAACTATCTCGTATTTAAATTTATTGCCTTTATCCAATCCAGAAGTCTTTATTCAGTACATTATTCTCGAGCAACCCCAAATTATTATTGTAAAATTTATTAGTTAGTTGCAAACCTGGCTATTTCCCATCCATTGTATCTACCGGTAACTCGATTCGAAGCTAAAGTTTGATAAAATACGCAAAACGAATATTAATGCGGTCGCTTCAATGCATAATAAACATTTTTATTCTCAATTGTACGCGGGTTGCTGTACAGAGGTTTTGGGGCTTTATCCAAATAACTTATATTGTATAACATTTGTTATATTTTAATAGAAAAGTCAAAGTCAAAAACTTTATTTCCATAGAATTCATAAAGAAAGGCTTGGGAACTGTGCTGGGCTTTCTTTCAATCGAAATAAAAAACGTACATTAAAAGGTTTTCGGTTTCATTTTAACCGACCAATTATTGTGAAATCGCAAACTTGAATATCGAACACAAACATTTGTTCATGATAATGGACGCAAGTTAGGAAAGCGAACAAGAAGTTTTCAGCTCGAGTTCGATTTGCACGAACAAAGTATTCCATATATTATTGTATTGTGCAGTATGATTACAGAGAGCGAGGTGGTCTAGTGGTCACTGACCCCGAGTTTCCATCCGGATGTCACCGGTTCAAATCCCGACGTGCACCTATGAGTTTTTCGATTGAAAGATGTGCAATACCACGTACTCAAAACGGTGAAGGAAAACGTCGTGAGGAAACCGACATGTCCTAGAACTACAAATTCGAAGGAATGTGTCAAGTGCACAAAAGGAGCCTCTTTGAGGCTCACTTAAAATCCTTTCACCATATTGGTTAGAGAGAACCAGTGACTCGAATAGAATAGAAGTGATGATGTTTGAAGATAAAATAAAACTTCATGGGCATCGTTCAAATGACCTTACGTCAACGAACCAAAGTAATTTCCTGTTAAAACTCATTTTAGTCACAGGAAAGGTAAACACAGCTCGGGATGAAAAACTTCAGCCTGTTTTGTGTAACGCAAATAAATGTGAGGCAATCGTACATTTATTGGTTCCGTCTGGCGTTGGCTCGTATTGATCCGCCCGCCGACAGTCCCCACTACAGAATAGGAACGTAGGTATTCCTCCTAGGCTACCAATGTCACCTTTACAGTATAATTGTTCGTAAAAGACGAAAACATTGTCGTTAAATTAAAATTAAACCTATGGATCTCAAAAATATACTCAAAAACTTTATTTCCATAGGATTCATAATAAATGGCTTGGAAACGTCAATAATATTCATAGTACTAATAATAAAGACTAGCTCAAGATAGTTTTCAGTTTACAAATGTTATTTCTCAATGTACAAGCACGTTGTGTTCAATTAAAATAATCTAGTGATAAATTATAATAGCATAATATTTCTTAATTTACATATTATCTAGATAATATTTTGTTTATGACTTTTATATAATTATTAGACACAAAAATATGGTGTTGTCAGGCTCAGCTAGAGCAAAGTTGAGTTGTTAATCGTCGCGGTTGCAATAAAACATAGAAAAATGGCATTTGAACCTTTTATAATCTGGAGAATTTGCGTATTTTAACACACTAGCTTTTATCAGCGTCGTTTCTGCCGCGTGGACTTAAACTTAACTTAACTTAACTACTCATGTAGATTAGATTTTATTGCAAGACTTGTCAGTAGTCTCATTAAACAAATAACTCGTGTAGAAACTGACAAGCTAGATATATGTGTAATTCCTATCTAAGTTCTAGATTAAAACTAGACCTTTGATGTGTTAATTGGAATTCTGCTTGACTGAAGATTGGGAGGAAAATTGGATAACTTGATTGGCTATTCGATCTCAGAACAAGATTAACAGTCAGGGAAATAGGGATAGAATTTAGAAGATACTATGCTTAGTACATTACAGAAATATATTATAGGAGTATTACATCCATAAAACCCTTATAATGATTCTAGTCTTTGCTACAGAACATTTAGCAGCATGGCTGTTCGACAGCCAGTTTGATATACCTATATATGAACTTATAAACGTTTATAAGGTAAATTATCTTGGCTGTTACGTTTCCAGTCCAATTAAACTCATGAATGAGAGGTATTATACTGATGACTAGTTACTCTGGTAACTCACACTTGTAAGTTTTGTGACCAGTATATGTAAAAGCCTTGCTTGCATCAGCAAAAGATCCTGTAGTCGTATTAAAAACTGATTATTTACTGTTTGATACAAGTATAAACAGCCCACATCAGTCCCGATATCAAACATAGTCGCATTTAAATATTTAACTTTGGGTTAGTAACATTAGTAATGAAATACCTGTCCTTACACTCGGTTACTACTCTTACTCTTACTACTTCTTCTCTTCTCTCTTCTCTTCTTCTACTATTCTCTTACTCCTACACTCTTTTAAATTCTCATATATAACAGGGGTTATTCCCGACTCAACCTTCCCTTTGAACGAGTCACGAGCAAAATGAGACAGAACAATATAGGCTATTATATCATACACTTTCAATAAAACCAGCACGTTTCTTATCGATTTATGTCAGCGCCTTTAAATCGCTACCAGTGAACCTGGTGAAGGTCGAACCAATCAGTCTAAACATAGCTCAGCCATTTGTATGGCCAGGTAGGGTCTATGAACTACGTGTGAGTGAGTCACTATACCTGACAATATTATGGTTTCATTTTATGTGATGCGTGTGGCGTAACGAGCTGACGGCCCACCTGATGTTAAGTGGTAACCCATAGACAACAACAATACGACTCAAGTCCTCTCCACCAAAGAACGAGATGACTTAAGTCGCATTGCGTTGGGTCCATCACCCCGAGACGGGGATATTACGTCTCATGCGCCTGCAATTACACCGACACCCACTACCCACAGAAATATGAGTGTATCACTGCTTGGCGGCAGATTACCAAGTGTGGCGGCAGTACTTCTCCGCGCGAACTTAGCACAAGTTCTCCTGCTACTTTGGGTTGCTCTTTTCGCACCACCCGGGGGACACGTGTAGGGTAATCACTTACGGACGTGAGCAACTTGGGCCCCCCTATATGTTATGTTACGTACAAATAACACTACACTACGATACAGTCACACAACGACACACAAATCATACAAGAATCAAAGATGTCACACAAATATTTGCCCCAGTCTAGTATTGAAGCCGGCACGTTTTTCCAGCAGGTTCACTGTTAAATTGTAAAAAACTGTCAAACATCAAGCTATAAATCAATGTGAATGGCGTGAGGGCAAGTTTTATTTTCGTCGCTGCAAATGTTGCAATAAATTCAAATGTAGAGGCTGTTTTAATTTCTTTAATGAATGCGACAGCATTTGCAAATTTGAAACGTTTGCAAAACATTTCTTTGGCTTTGAAAACGTGCAAAAAAGGAACTTAACGACCGAACGCCCGCACGGTAATCTGAAAACCCAACGTTAAAGTTTCAGAACGTAAAAAAATATTCATTCCATAATGTGGAGTTAGCGGCGAAATTTTATGGAAATTCAGCAGTAAAACGTTAGTGGATTATGAGTAACAAACTAACAAATTAACTTTAACTAAAGACTTTTGTGTCACGCTAAATGCGGCCTTGGAGAGTAAAGCCTAGTGACCCGACTTGGCAGGACCTACGAAGGCCACTGGCTCACTCCAAAACATTACAGGCATAATAAATAAGTAATGGTGGACATTTCACACAGCGCCATCTAGCCCCAAAGTAAGCTAAGCATAGCTTGTATCATGGGAACCAGACAACTGATATAATACTTATGTACTTTTCTTTTGTAAATACATACATATAATACATATTAACACCCAGACACAGAACAAACATCAATGTTACAAATGTCACATAAATGTTTGTCCTGAGTGGGGATCGAACCCACGACCTACAGCGCAGAAGGTAGGGTTACTAACCAACTGAGCTATGAGGCCAGTCAAAAAAGGCATAGTATGAATCATTCATCAAAAATTTACATGAGCGATTGTTCAAGACAACGGAAGGAAATATTAAAAGTAGAGTAGTAAACTGGAATAATAGTAAAAATGATATAATATTTATTATAATATATAAGAAGACACGTAGTCAGAATCAGTCATTATCACCAATTGAGAAAAATCATGTCTCTGCCGTATAATATGCTGCAGCAACATTGGAACGAACAAGATAGCCATAAAGCCAAGAGCTCGGCATATTCGGGGCACATAAGGCATATTTCGTTGGTCGTAATACGCTTAAGGGGCTATTAACCAACCCTCGGATACGTGACGTAAGGGATTTTAGGGGCAATTAATGATTTATGTCGACGTTTTTGTTCAGGTTTACACGTCCTTAATCTTTACATAAGGTTTTGTTAAGGGTACAGACAGCATTAGAAGTAGATAAACACTATATTTCTACAAGTACTTGATAGATTTCTAGAAATAAGTTATGGGTCAAACCCAGTCAAATGTGTCCAGTATATTCAAATCTGAATGCGTTACCTATCTCACTTACCAATATAATCTATCAAGATACTTGTAAGTTGATGGTCAGTTACAAATTTCCTTTCATTGAAAGGTCAAGTGCATGATAATAAAAATAACTATTATTTGTTTTACAATTAGTTATAATATTTTGTAAATGACTAAAATTGCAACCTTATAAGCGGAATAGCTATACACATAGAATTAGTTAAGTAATCATGACGTATTGATGGAAAAATAGAAGCGAATCTGTAATCTAAGTGGAATTCCACATCAGGCTCTGATGTTGCTGACTGTACCGTGTTTTGTTGTGCGGTGGCACAGATCATTGATTTACGTAATATCTACGAAGCAGGCTAAATTACGTTATTTTGGGTATTATCGACAAAGTATTGCCATTTGTTAATGCGGTTCAATGAAACGTAAGTATGATTCATTCTAAGGTTAAGAAAAGAAAGAAAAGAATAAATTATGAATTGCACAATTTGTGTAAATAACAAGCTGTACACAACAACACAATATAAAAAGAAAAAGAACAAATATAAGGTTAACAAAAGGTTAAGTTGTTCTGTACTCAGGAGATTAAAGTATGTTTGGTTTAATTTAAATTTTAACGTTACCTATCTTGTCGGCTTCTTAAGGCTGGCATATTTATAATTTTGCAAACGTTAAATATTATAGGCAAATAAAAATGGCAAAAAATGTTCATGTGATTTTCAAAATAAAACAAAATCTTAAAAATAAATTAATCAACATCTAACGCAAAGTAGAATTAAATATAATTTTTTTTCGTTGTAAAATCTTCAAATACCATTATTTTTTTACAAAAACATGCGGAAGTTTATAAAAAAACATTAATGCTATTAAACTAAATTTGTTCTTCGAAGATAGATTTGACATAAAGATAAGCAAAACTAGATTCCAGAAAACGAGTGGTAAGATAATTCTAGATCAGCGCGACCATAATTATATGGCTGTTAATTTATTATATTCACTTTATTTATAAAAAAACTTCATTAAAAATATAAGAAGGAATCATAAATTGGATGACATGATCTGTTTATCAACACCGGTAGCTATATTATTGGTTTATCGATTTTATTAAAGACACTGAACCCAATCGTAGTTATAAAAATCCGAATGAAAGATTAGCATAGCCACACAATTTAAGATATTCTGCTGAAAGCACAGTTCCCAGACTGAAAACTAAACAAAAAGAAATCTAGTTTAAGAAAACAGTGGAAGAAGACTTAGATTATATTCGGAGATGGTGTTCGTCATGATGGTGCGCGCTCGTAAACAGCGCAAAAATCCTGATTGCGTCACAGCAATCACACAGAGATGGCGCTTGGAGCAATTCTTAAGAGAAGCGATTCAGTAAACGAACATAAAAGTTTAAATTTTTAAGCTATTGCATAGCTTCTATCGCGGGCCTTGAGCGTGGAGACCGAATCCAGAAATTCCGTCACGAAAAAAACCTAACACCCCCCACTCCGACCGGCACCGCGGTGATACTTTTTAGTTTTTCCATCTATCGATAAATACCAGAACTTTTAATGACTTTTTGAAATATCACGCGCAATAGCTTTACCGGGGCAGTCTCCGAGTGCCACACGTCTTTTTTTTATATATTCGTCAATTATTGCTAACATGTAAGACAATATCGTTAGAAATCGTTAGAAACCGTGTTTAGATAGTTTTATTGGTTGTATTATGTACATATTATATATATTGACTGGCCTCATAGCTCAGTTGGTTAGTAACCCTACCGTCTGCACTGTAGGTCGTAGGTTCGATCCCCACTCAGAACAAACATTTATGTGACATTTGTAACATTGATGTTTGTTCTGTCTTTGTGTTAATATGTATTATATGTATGTATTTACAAAAAAAAAGTATCTGAGTATTATATTAGTTGTCTCGTTCCCATGATACAAGCTATGCTTAGCTTACTTTGGGGCTAGATGGCGCTGTGTGAAATGTCCACCATTATTTATTTATTATATATTATATACTAAAGTATAGCGTCTCAGAATGTTATACTGTCAATATTGAATATTATAATAAGGTAGTTAACTTCATCGTTTTAATGTTTTTTTGAAATCATTCAACCAATTTTAAGAGCAGTAGGCACCGATTTAGCTGAAATTTTGACGTTATTTGCAAATGCTTGTTTTCAATAATGTATTCATAAAACAAAACTTTGCTTTCCGCAGTACAACAAAAGAGATCTTCTTATCTGTCTGTCTATATGTCTCTATGTATCTGAAATTCAATAAAACTGGGGCTCCCAACATGTTTCAATACAAGGAGTACAATATCCGTTTCCTATTCCGGCATTTTGTAGATGGTATTGCGAAGAAACGAAATAATTTTCCGCAGTGGCCAACAATATCACTAATTACTTCCGAAGTGACAAAAATACATATAAATATCTAACTTCAAAATTTTCTATGTGAGATCCTAATGCTGTCGAGAAGTTCGGATTGTCATAAATTCTAGAAAATAGCACTGAGTTTTTCTACCAAAAAGTAGATTTTGGTAGCAGATTACGTGTAACAAGTTTCATAATACTTTAAGCGGGGCGACAGCGAACCTTCGAGGAGCGTGCTTCACTCACGCGATTACTACAGGCAAACCAGCGAACGACAGTAGCGTCTTTCTCAATAGCCACGCGCACCCTTTTTCTTTTCGGGGCGAAAAGAAAACGTCGCTGTCTCGCAGAAGGAGCTAAGAATGGCTGCACACGTCAATTTATCGTAATAGGTTCTTCAATGCGATGATGATAATAATAACAATAATAATAATAGTAGTAATAATAATGATGATAATAATAAACCTTTATTCATTGATTTCGTGCTAAGATTAACATAGTGAGTTAGTATTAAACCACCTTACATAGGAACGCAACCGCCCGACATACGCCCCTTACGGTTGGAAAATTTAATGTCAGGTTATAAGGCACGGACGATGCATCGAATGGATCGAATCGTGACAGTGCTTATCTATTCGGAAAACCGTATTGGATCGAATCAGTCGAATCAATATGTGCTGAGAGGCTAAATTTCTACGTTTGGATTACCAAAACGCTATTATCGCTCGTAACTCTTCGCTTGAGCCAAATACGGTGATTGATATGAATCACGTCAAATTTAAACACTTATTCCAGTCAAGGTCCCGACATGGCGCATAGCTGAGCCGGCGATAAAGAAATGTTTTTTGTGACCTGTTATTGAGCCTAGCGTTTATAACCTATAGTTAGCTGAGATCTAATCTAAGTAAAGGCGATTTCTAATTCATGTTATATAATTTTGGACTGTAGCGAAGTTTTTGTTCAAGTATAAAGTTTTTTTTTTGTTTTTTTTTTTTTAAGTTTGTTTTTTTGTTCCCGGCAATCAATAAAATTTTCCTCAAATATTAACTGCGTCTACATTTAACTAGTGATACTGAACGAAACATAATTTACCACGAGGGACTTATCGACGACTTATAGTCACTTCTTCTTCTTCGAGTCACCGGTTCTGTCGAACCAGTGTGGTGAAAGGATTTTAAGTGCGCCTCAAAGAGGCTCCTTTCGTGCACTCGACACATGTCTTAGAATTTTTAGCTCTAGGACATGTCGGTTTCCTAAATGTAATGTTTCCTAATGTTTAGTCACTAAATGTAACATAGGTTTAAGTACGCAGATTGTTACAAGGATCGCGGTCGTGAAAAAAAAAGAATCCCTCGCCTAGAGGTTTCTTGGCTGTTCTCCCCCATGGAGGGTCGCATAGACTTTGAATAGGCGTCAAATCTTGTGACAAGTACGCGTGACCTTATGTTTTGAATATTATTGTCGTTTCCAAGCCATTTTTTATGAATTCTATCGAAATATAATATATAATAAAATCATATATAGTTCAAGCTTTTATGATTTGTGTTTGTCAGTTATGTGAACTAGTCAACTCTTTTAGGAACATAGCGGGTATTTTATTGAAACACACTTCATCCTTATCAGTCCGGGACTCCCGTTTAAATACCAGTTATCCATCTCGTCTCATTCTGGTGAAAATGCTGCCTTAAAATGTAAATATCAAAGATTGTTTCATAGACTTTCCTTAAAAAACAACGGGATTGTTCTATAAGAGGTTTTATGGGAGAGCCAAAACAATTTTATATAAATACGGGACATGTTTTGCCGGACGAAGTAAAACCTTTTCAAACCTTGACCTTGATTTTGAATAATTCCAGTAACCGTCGCCTCCTTTCGTGTCGTAGCAAAAACGAAACGGCCGATGTTTATGCTAACATTTGCTAATTGTTCTCGTCTCGTCTGATACGTGCCTCCGTGAGAGTAATCTGCAGCGACCTTGGATGCTGCAAACAGTGAGCTCATCCGCAAACTAAAGTCACAGACATACCAAAATAGCTGGACAATTTTGTGTAGCAATCATTTGTATTTAATTATTTTTTATATGGGAATCTAATATTCTCGCTCGTACGAAAAAAAAGGAATCCTTCCATTAGGGGTTTCTTGTCTGTTCTTCCCCATGGAGGATCGGCTATGATTAGAACAGGCATCAAACTTATCAATAAGTACGCGTGACCTTATGTTTTGAATAATATTGACGTTTCCAAGCCATTTTTTTATGAATTCTATAGAAATAAAAGTTTTGACTTTGACTTATCTAATCTGCCTTATCGATCCAAAGGTTGCATGGAAGAGATCACTCTTAGTGGTAATGCCGCTTCTTGTGCCCATTTTTTTATATAGTGGTAATATCTTGTAATTAGTATTCTTTGTTTTTGGTGTGCAATAAAGAGTTTATCTATCTATCTAATATATGCATCTGGAATTTATTATAACTAATCAATATGTATTTCTTAATTATAAAAATCACAGAACTTACAGAAATTTTAAAACTGCTACATTCCTTCTGAATTAGTATAATATTTTTAGATAATTAGTTCAAAATATCTGCTATTAAATTTTTTTTTGCAATACACCGAAATTGGCTAACTGTGTCGTACTAAATAATATCTTAAGTAGTTTGATTTCGCAATACCATATATTGCGAATTATAATTTTGAAAATAAAAAATCACTTAAATACCTGCGTTTACTGCAAAACTCCACTCAAAGCAGCTGTTATCAAGGGCTGTGTCATTTTACAACGTTGACTGAGCAAGTCCACACGTGCAACCGACGGGACCGTGTTAATATGTACCAGTATTGGCATATTTAACTTTAGTGTAAATTTGGCACTTGCATATAATATACGCATGCATATTACATAGATAAAAAACATACATCCATGGTCCTACTCTTCACAAACGAAAGTAATAGATTCTTGCGTGTCATATGTGCCAAAGTAATCTTGTGTAACGGATAGCAGCAAGGCCCCATGGAGGGTCGGATAGGGTTTGAACAGGCATCAAACTTATCGATAAGTACGCGTGACTTTATGTTTTGAATATTGACGTTTCCAAGCCATTTCTTTATGAATTCTATGGAAATAAAGTTTTTGACTTTATTAGACTTTGGCCCCATTTATGGAATCACAATTCTGAATACCATAGAGATTCTGACGCTTCACTGACTTGGCTTTTGCCGGATGCTGTAGGTAATCTGAACAGACATAGTCCGCGAATCAAACCCGGAAGACATTGGCACGCTGCCAAACTATTTAACGCCGAGACGAATTGTCGAAACGGTACGGATTCAGTAGAATTATCGACGCTGGATACATTTTACAGTTGTTCGAAATGTAATAAAGCCCAAGTTTTGATGCCTAAGGACAGCTTCCACCAAAGCGCAGACATTTGGTGAGGATACTGTGAGAGAGATATACAGGTTGTCCGGTAATTAATGGATAACCTTGAAATGGGTCTTAGTAGAACTATTGGGCATTCGGAAAAAATATCAAATAAAAAAAAACCAAGTACCAAGTTTTATTTATTTGATATTTTTTTCCGACAATTGGTGGACATTTCACACAGCGTCATCTAGCCCCAAAGTAAGCTAATCATAGCTTGAATTATGGGAACCAGACAACTGATATAATACTTATATAATTCTTATGTAAATACATATATATAATACATATTAAACCCAGACACAGAACAAAACATCTATGTTCGTCACAAAAACGTTTTATCTCAGTACAACAGGTAAAGCTGGAGACAGAAGCTAGTATATTCACAAACGAAATGGGAATTAATTACGGCTGGGAATAAATACAATTTAAATTTCAAATGTTACAACTAAGCAATATTTCACTGGCATTTGGGAACGGCAGGGAAATAACTTAAGCTATTAAATGGGCTTAAAGTCTAACAAATCCCTTGAATGCCTGAAAAATATTGGGCTATTTACCAATCTATTACATAATTAAAGTATTTATAAGGAAATATATTTTGTTCCTCTGTGTTGTTGAAAAATGTCGTGGCAGTACTTCCCTGGACAAACTTGGCATAAGTTCTACTGCCTATAAGTAACGACGATATTTTTGGCGGCAGAAATGTTTTTTTTTTGTTCTCGTTACTCGTTAACTTAATCGTTAAGATTACAACCCTGGGTGTTATAGGCTTAACTTACAGTGAAACCCCTAAGCTTTAATCACCACACGGAAATTATATAATCAAAATTTATAATTCCCGCCGTCCACCGAAATTCCGAAGCCCTATATTTACGGTAATTGGATCTGGAGCCCGAGTGTCCGCCATTTTGAATTGTTAGTGCTCGGTGTTTTATTTATTATCGATTAGAACTTCATTAAAGAAGTATTTAGTTTTTGAAATAAGTAGTAATTGAAAAATCTATTTCTTGGATAATAAATTAAATTTGAAAAATTGTAATTCGTAAATTTTAATGAAATGATTTTTTTTATATTAAATATTTAGTTATTATATTATTATATTTCATTCATTTCTTTGTTATGATATTAAATAAATATTTTTCTTACTTATTATTTAGTACAGTTGCTAAACTTTTCTTGGTTTTTCATGAGTTTACGACACATTCATAATATTTAATAGTGTGTGGCATGGATTTGTAATATTACACATAATTTAAATAATTTAAAAAAAAATAGTTGCCTTCAATATTGCACATACGTTTATTGTTTTGTATGGAAATTATCTTCAATCATTTGAGAACATGAGTACCGCGCATTACTCTTTTTTTTTCAGTATAATTGTTCCTCATATTAACGCCTCAAACCAGTGATATTAAGATTCAAAGACAAGAAACCACACCAGGCTTCTTTTCACCCCATCTGCTTAGCGTCCCACATAACACCTAAGCAGTTGCATAACCTCCGCGAGTGTACCAAGCCTCTACAGATGAGTGGTTGCTTAATTACCTTTTTGTTGTACTATCTGTTCTTGATCAAAGTGTTAAGGTCTACATACTCCGGCTGAGACAATGAGGCGCGATAGTGATGTGCTAATGTCGATAACATTTGTCGATAGATTTCATTCGATAAGATTTTATTTTCATTTATTATTCCAGAATCAAGAGGACTTTGATACAAATACAACTGGAAACATATTACTTATTGCCAATAATAGATTATCATGTGTGTGTGTATGTAGGTATGATTTTAAAAGCAAGGCCACTGCAAACTTGACAAATAATATAGAAAAACTAAATATTTTTTTTTTGTTAATTTAATTGATAATCGATGAATATATTGTATTGTAAGATATTAAGCTAATTAGGTTCGTGTTCATCAATTTCAAGAATAAAGCTTGTTATTTATATGAGCAAAATCCTATCTCGCTCATCTACGGCTTTAAATGGCGTACTGAATATATATTTAGTATTCGTCGCGATCATTCGATGACCTTTGGATATCTGAAGCCAATATTTTACGACACTATTTTAACAAAGTGTATTTAAACGTTCACGCTTACTAGTTTTGTTGGAGGAATCATTTCTACTTATTCAGTTATACAGGGTGTCCGGTAATGAATGTATAACCTTGAAATGGGTCTTAGTAGATCTATTGGGCATTCGGAAAAAAATATCAAATAAAAAAACCAAGTAGTACCGAAAAAAAAAAAAAAACAAGACAAAAAATCAAAATATCGATATTATTAAAAAAATACATATCTTTGATACTACTTGGTTTTTTTTTATTTGATATTTTTTTCCGAATTCCCAATAGTTCTACTAAGACCCATTTCAAGGTTATCCATTCATTACCGGACACCCTGTATATATTAATCGTGTCCAATATCGATATTTTAAATTGTGTGTGTAAGCACGTCTCTATTCTCAACACAATGTAAGCGTATGAAAATGGGATAAGAAATTGCTTCACAGCATCAGACTGTCCATTATTTTATTTTTATTTCGTGTTTTACTTCTAACCACATGTGTTACATAGAATATCTAGGCTGTGCTCTTTCACGCCAAAGGTGGGTGAAACCGCGATATAATATATGCATATACATAAGGTAATCACGTAATCTATGTAAGTAACCTATGGATTTGAGAATTTCATGATAATTGTCAAAATTGTTTTTTATCACTTTGACTACAATATCCCGCTCTTTTTTCGATTTTGAGTTTACATTGAGGTCACATATAAGTCTTTAATTTTATTTATATGTAAGTTAAGTAATAATAACGTTCAGGCCCTCAAATCATTTAACTATAAAACTTTATTTGCAATAAAATGTTTCAAAATAAGATATAATTCCGTTTATTATTTTATAGGGAAATGCGCCATTATATACTATAGTTGCCGGCAAACAAATTGAAAAATGACATTCGATGTGCAAATTTTACGTACATGCCCGAATTTTCCCCCGTTTCACAAACTATGTTCAAATTCTTTGCCGGCAACTATAGCACGCCTTACGCATGTCTAAATTTCATTAATTTACGTGTCCATATTATTGAAATAATATTATATCTGTGTCACAATAAAATAATGTTTCTTTCTTTTCTAGAAACCGGAAATAACCTAGTACAACATAACTAGATGAAAACAGAATTAAATGTACCAAAATATAAACCGGAACTGTGCAATAAACGGCCACTTGTAACGGATACACTCGCAGCACACACTGTATAGAGTACTGCGCGTACTATCCGACTCATCGACGATTGGATAACAGACAGACAGACAGACAGTGCTTGTGACGTTACGTACTAATAATAATAATAATATTGGTGGACATTTCACACAGCGCCATCTAGCCCCAAAGTAAGTGAAGCATAGCTTGTATCATGGGAACCAGACAACTTATATACTTTTTTTGTAAATACATATATTATAAGTAAGTAAACCCAGACACAGAACAGAATCGAACCCACCACGGTCGTGAGTTCGATTCCCACCCAGGACAAACATTATGGTGACGAACATACATAGATGTTTGTTATGTATCTAGATGGCGCTGTGTGGTACCACCAATATTATTAATATTATAAGGCAGAAATGGGTATGGTGTATTCAGGTCAGTAACTGCTTGCTTAATTTTGAAGTGTAGAGCCGATGGCCCACCTGATCCTGTAACAGCGGCACGTCGCACGCTTGTTATGCAGCCCGCGCCACGCCCGCCCATTGTGTCATACTTTACGTTTCCATCCTTTTGAAAGCTTACCCAATTTATGTATTGTTTTCGTAAATGTTGTGTTTCATCCATATTTCGAACCTTTTCTCTTTGTGTTGTGTTAAATAAATCGTTGGAATACATTGAGATCAGTTTGCAGTTACTGTATGTATATACGTGTTTATATATATCCAGATAAAGAGAATGAATTCAATGTCCTTATAGATTTGTTTTTTTTTTTTTTTCAAAATTTGAACTGTTTGATTTTTGAATGTTTGGCAATAACAGCTTTTTTATACGAAATTTTTGTTATGCCGTATTTTACAGCCGTAATATATATTAATTTAACAGTCCTTAATTTTATTCCACGCATCCATCCCAAAAACATGGACCGAAATTCGTTTTAAACAAACTATAACCCAATTCACATCGGTCGTTATGAGCAGAGGTTACCACTTAACACCAGGTGGGCCGTCGGCTCGTTCCGTAACTGTATTACGATAAAAAAAAACCCTTCATACATTAATATACTCTACAGTTCAACTATGCGAGAACATAGGTTATTTGGAAAAAAACCTGTGTTTCCAATCCTTTGAAGTTACAAAGTAAACTTCGTTTGCTACAGCTGTGCCCGTGACGCAATGTAACGGGCACTGTACAAAGTAACGACCAGTCCGTTACTCAAAAGGAAATAACTCTTCCGTTCTCTATAACTCACGTAGGATATCTAGATCGAATGATTATCGATACTTTTCGGCGAAATGGTTTTGAATTGGGGTTGTACGATATAATAATAATATTGATTGACAATTCACACAACGCCATCTAGCCTCAAACTAAGCGCAGCTTGTAATATGGGAACCAGACAATTGATAAAATACTTAAATACTTTTTCTTTTGTAAATACGTATAGTCTGAAGTACAGGGGGTGAGGTCTACAAAATTGTAATTGAATTTTTCATTTCAATCCAAGTATTTCCTTATTTTGATCGACCGAAAGACATTTCTCCAACACGAATTAATTTGGTAACATAAACTAAAATCATTATTTTAATATCGATCAAAAATCGATCAGACATTAAAATTCATAGCCGTTTCATCAAGTTTATACAGACAAGTTTATTTCCATACTACATATTATTCCATACTACAATATTTGTCATATTATATCGTTTTTTATAAGAGCCGTCATACACTTAAAATAACGAGTGGGTAATTTTTATTCACAAGAAAAGGCCGTCTCAATTGATATGTTGAAAGAATTTCTGAGAGACTCAAGTCTCCTCAAAAAATTTCGTAAGATATGTATTATAATAGGCTATTGTTCGAATCTGAATGTTCCTCATCAAATATACTCATTTATATTCTTATTTTGGAACAATATAGGTACATTTCATTATTGAAGTATTCAAGGGACTTTGATGTCTTAGAATTATTTTAAATATAAAACCATTTGTTGGACTAGTTCCTTTGATGACATTTTGCTTTTAATCATGATTTAGTCTTTGATTAACAACCATTTTTCCTAAATAAAAGTACGTTCAGTTGCTTTGAAGTACTAAGTTTTTCAAAATATTTTACTATTAAATCTTTTCAATTTAAGTGAATTTTTTTCTATATTTTTGTACTTTATTTTACGTCAAACCTCTGTGATGACTTGCCTGACGCGATATCTTGTACCCTGACAATACTGTCTCGTTAAAAAACCCACTTTTGAGAGGTTTCTAGACTGTTCTTCCCCATACACAGTCGGATATATATTTAACTAGCACTTTCAAAGTGCACTTTCAGATTCAAAGGTGCATCTTATTCCAGAACTGACATAAGAAACAGAGCTTTGTAATTTAACAGACTTATTTAACTACGAACTAAAACAAAAAGCATTTTATTAGAGTATTTTTAGGGTGTGAAATTAATGGTTGACCAGCCCAGGGGTTCCAATACATAAGACAAGGCGTTGTTAGTGAGGAAATGACCTTGAACTTTTAGCCCCTCACCTTCGCGAACCGCTTTATGTCTTCGCAAGGAGACTTAGTGATTTACCGGCAAAGTTATGTCATGCGGTTAGCTGTTACTTATTACTGTATATTGTGTTACAAATACATTTGGAAATAAAATGGCACGTATGCAACTGTTACAAAACTATTCAAGGTCAAGTTAATAATTAAGTTTTGAACCATGCTATTTAACTATGAACTTAAGTAGTTTTAGGCATTACGTGACATACAAATAGTTTTAATAAAGAATATAACAGAGTTCAGTGTTAGAAAATCCAACAACATTATTGACAGCCTCACGGCTTGAATTTAGTAACCTTACCTTCTGCGCTATAGGTCGTGGGTTCGATTCCCATCCAGGACAAACGTTTGTGTGACAAACATAGATGCTTGATCTGGGTATATGTATTATAAGTAGGTATGTATTTATTTACAAAAAGCATATAGCTTTTCGGTTTCAGTTTTACCGTTTCCATGATACAAGTTATGCTTAGCTTACTTGGGGTTAGATGACGCTGTGTGAAATGTTCACAAATATTAATTTAATTTCATAATGATTAAATCAGTTGAATTTAAAGTCCGACAAAAGCATCAAATTTTTCTCAAATAATCGTACGTTAGACAATGGAGTCGCGTCCGATCCCGTCCGATGCCGCCGATAGCTCCGGCATGCGACGACTAATTATAGATTGCATTCGAGTACTTTCCTTTCGCGTCTCGGTCCGTGCTGAGTTGGGACATCTGCTTTTTATCTCGTTTACCTACTGGACCAGATATGAGCTCCAGACATCGAATGCGGAGTAGGTACAAAATTAATTGAAAATATGTACCCCTGTATTTCGGAAACCTTTGTCATATTATACAAGTAGGTACATATATTTAAGTATTATATAAAATGTGTTCTTGACTTCCTTAAGAAGGTGGATTTTCTTTGTCATGAATTAAAGATTTCGACTTTCTTAGCGTCTTTTGGAGGGATCAAAGTAAAAGTCAGAAACTTTATTTCCTTAGAATTCATAAAGAAATGGCTTAGAAATGTCTTTTGGTATGTGTAGAACTGACGCTAAATGAATAAATAATGTGAGCTCAGGAACTTATATTCAAGCAGTAAATGGTCAAAAGTAATCCTGTCAGGAGTAAAAGTGTTTCACAATATTGTGTAAGCATAATTTAAAAGGTTACATGGAAGAGATCTCTTTTAGTGATAATACCGCCGATTGTGTGCCTAATATTTTGATGTCTTTTTTCATAAAATGTTTTCTGGTGTATACAATAAAGAGTTAATCTATCTATTCTTTGGCTATAACTTGCTGTTACAGGCCCTCCCATACGAATAGGTACGAAGACTCAAGTTGCATCACACTGCGCCCGCCAGACACTTGAAGTTCTATGTATTAGTATAATTGGTTAAGAGCAGGTGGCCCACTAGATTTAAAGAGGGTAGACAGCCCATAAGCAAAACCTAACAAATTCGGTCCCCCGCATGATCTACAGCAGTGACTCTAGCCGAGACAGTGGAATGTCTCATGCGCCTGTTATTACACCGGCCTACCTTTCGAACCGGAACAAAGTAAAGCCTTGATTAAAATGTGTGAACACAAAACAAATTATATTCTGATCTCGCCGCACTGTCACTAACTTGTGTTAATAGTTGTGTAAAAACTGCGCTTGCTATCGGAACTATGTACGGCTCTATGACTAAGTTGTAGTAACCCTTGAAAGCTGGAATCGTGGGTTCAACCCCCGGCCGGGGCAACATTTGTGTGCTAACCACAATTCTCTCGTTCACTTTTTGTTTTGTGTTGTGTGTCTATGCCAACTCCTACTTTTAGGAGACATGAGTTCATTTGAGATGCATACTTGAATAATACGGTAACATCCAATGGACAACGTGAAAGCATTACTTTTAAATACATGGCTAGAGTACGTGTATGTAAGCGGTTTTAAATAAATCTGTTTGATAACAGACATTAGATAAAACATTATTTCTATTAATTAATCAGCTACTAAATTTCAAATTAAGTAATTTTATTTTTATAAAATTCATGAAGAAATGTTTTTGAAACGTTAATAAGCAGGGATGTTAAAGATATAAGGTCACGCATACTTTAGCTAAGTCTGGCGCCTGTTTAATTAGTTACGTCAAAATTACAAATTCACAACTACTTTGTTCGGTGCCTTTGATTATTTTTTATCAAAATAGTTGCACCACGTACAAGTATAGAGTCTGAGACGAATGTCATCTCTACATAGTATAAAACAAAGTCACTCCCGCTGTCTGTACGCTTAGATCTTTTGAACTACGCAACGGATTATAATACAGTTTTCGGCAATAGGTAGAGTGATTCAAGAGGAAGGTTTATACGTATAGTTTAATATTGTTTTATGTTAATTTGTTAAAGTATGACGATAATATTTCAAGATGTCGGAAGAAATCAATCCGACTGAGAGCTTAACGGGCGTGCGCCGCGTAAACCAATAAAAATATCTTATTTAGTTAAATTAGACAGTCGTTTTCTTCTTTTTTTCAGGCGTATATGCGAAGCCGGGGCGGGTCGGCTAGTTGTTATTATAAAACGTTAATATATTTTAACGGTAAACTTATTTTTTCAGTATTTATAACCAAAAGTATAAAGGAATATCTCTCTTAGAGAATATATAGGAAATGCCGATGCAATGATATGTGAATGGGCGGCGTGCGTCGCACACGTCTTGCGTTGCGTCATTTTTTGTTTTTATTCCGAGATCGTGCATTTTCCGGAGATTCTGTCATAGATTTTTGCGTTGCCCTTGAATTTATCTTGTTGCTGATTTAATAATTTTATAATCAGTTTTATGTAACTACTTCTATTTTGCAAATGGATCAATCCATTTGGAGACAATAATTAACTCGTTGAAGATGCCGGTATATTATACTTAATCCTACTTATAAAGATATTTAGAATAGCTAGTGACCAGTACTGTCTGTTCACCAGCTCCCGCAACCACTGTGTCCTCCGAAGCACAAACCACTCTTCAGTAAATTATTTATAAATAGTCATCTATTCCAGTTATAACCTGCTTGAATTGTTTAAGCTAATTTCCCGATAAATCACCTTTCTTCACCGCAATATGTGCTACGTTAATATATTCTGAGTCTGAAAGACGATATTTTAACATCAAAAATGTCTCCGAATCCCTCCCTCTCCATATTCTGTAATCCGCACCTTATTATCCGACAAAATGAGAGTGGGATATATAAGGAGATGAGCTGATATTCTGAACTCGGCCGCTTAACCCCCTGTGAAGTAGTTCGTATAATATTATTCTTTAGACCCATTTCCTGATGACCCTACAGTTTTTCATTTCATATGTCTTGGGTTTTCCCTTTTCAATAACACTCTGCATTCATGAATAATAATTTTCTTGAGTGTTATTGGTTTATCTTTGAAATATTTTCATGATTTTCTTTGAGTAATATTGGAGTGTTTCCATTGACTTAGAATGTTAAAAAAAATGAACAATTGACTGGAAATAACTGTATCATTCTATATTTTGTTTCTTTTTTGTAGCTACGAGTATTATAGACCATCTATCTAGAAACAGATGCGTAAAATTCAGCGCAAGTTTAAAGATCTAATGTACGATTATTTCGAATTGATCGTATTTTCTTGAATCCGTTTAAAGAAAACACGATTGGATAACATCTTGGAATAATTTTCCAAAGCTGATTTTGTAAATTTTGTAATTAGAATATTGAATACAGAACAAGATTGATAAAATAGAATCGTTTAATTTTGCCATAACTAATATTTAGATAAGTTTTCTATTGTGGTAATGGAACGAGCAGATGGCCCAGCCGATACTAAGTGTTTATCCTCTGCCGGTAACTAATGCAAAACTAATTTTATCCTTTACGCAAAACCTTTAGGTTTCCTTTCCCCAACCCTTCCAAAACGTGAAAATGCTCATAACTTTTAATATCTAGAATAAATTGCTGCGACAGTTAACTATTGCTTAATATTTTCGCTGCACAGTCCGTGACCGGGTAACTTCGAAGGAAACTCCGATTATGTTAGTTTTTCGTAAGGCTCTATGCGTGTTTCGGCAAGTCACGAGTGAAAAGGAAGTCGGGAAAATCAATAGCTTTCTTTCTTAGAGAATGGATTCGTTGCGGGCACACCATCACATTTTATTGGTGTCGGTAGAACGGGTGTAATTCTATGGCTGTTCCGCCCCATGAGATATTTGATTGAAGTTAGTGGAAAAGGGTTGTTTTTCTCACTATTTTTACTGGATAATATATTTTTATGAAGACATGTTTTCTTTTTATTTTTCTTCCAACATATTATTCATTTTGAAAAATTCATTTATACAATTATTTTCGTATATACTTTTCATTTCATCTTGATTTACCAGCGGATAACTCAATATTTGTATAAATCAGTAAAATTTTAGACTTTAATTTGATTTTCTAGTCTGTTTCCACAATGTTAGTACTTTTAAAAAATTGTATTTTAATCATACGTATCTAATTAAAAAGTTTTTTTTTGTAGGTACCTGTCTTGATCTTATGATATTTTAGGCTTTATTCAATTTCAACTTTTGTAGTCTGCTTGCATAATTTGAGTAATTTAAAATAAATGTATTTTATATATTACGTTTTTATAGTAGGTCTAGATTTTAGTATTGGATGTTATATGCCAAAGTGTAGTATTACGTAACGGAAGAAAACCCGTTGTTGATGTTGATTTTGATAAATTGTGTTTGTTGATAATTTTTTATGAGGCATTTAGACTTATCTTCCACACATTGTTGACCTAATACTCTATGACATCACCTGAAATCATTTCGTTTAGCATTCTAATGCAATTATTAAATATATCTTTCAAATCTCAATATATTTCCTCATTTTGAAGCTGGTGAAAGCTCAGACGCGTTTTTCAGGAATTTATGAACATGACTAATACAATTTGTAGTAGCAAAAATCGTTCAAATCGGCAAAAAATTATCCCTTAAGAGCTAGAAAAAAGAAACTTAAAAACCTAGAAATTTCCACAGGTGAACTCGAAGTGCGCTAAAGTGCTAAACCATACAAAACAACATGGCGTTAAATTGCTTGACGCAAAAACTGTCATGCGCCACCGCAGCAGTTCCGTTGAATAATTCAATCAGGCTCAATCCTCAAGTCACCGGTGACGTAACAGGAAAACACAGACCAAGCCGGCCGCATACACTAATGGCGATGCGACAGCCCTCACTTATGTAAGCGGAACCTCTAACACGCCGGAACAATAAAACAATCCCAATAGTAGACGGAGAAAGTGCGCGTTGCAAAAACTGCTTCCACACGGTACGCCGGCCGGCGGATTTCCTCTCCACTTTGACAGCTGTCAGCGTGACAGATACGCACTCACCTTTCACGAGACGCTGCAGTATAATGTCCTTGTGTTCGCCGGTGTGCGGCTCCCCGATGACGGCGAGCAGGTAGCATCCGGTGAGGGGGCTCGGCGGGGGCACGGAGGCCGAGAGCTCCGTCCCGAGGGACAACGACCGTTCCTCGTCGTGGTCCATCGCCGACGGCGTCGCCGGCACGACTGCCGACGGTTCGCCCAGTGCGCTTACTTGTACCGACCGCTTCGCGCGACTTCTCCGATCGGAATGGAGTCTGGCGGCCGGCGAGCGAGCGGTGCGCGCGCCCCTCGCATCGACCGCGGCCGCGCGCCGCCCGGCACGCAGACGCCACGGCGGCCGGCCCCTACCCTAATATCTCCGCCTCTCTCCAACCCACCTGCTGACCCCCTGGCGGGAAAAAGACGGAGAAGCTAGGGCGTATTCAGAAGGCTCTGTCAGTTTTTCAGCGCACACGTGATCTGCATTGCGTCTAAACAACCCGGCTGAATAACCTCAGGCCTGCTCAGCTGTTTGACAGAACACCACGGAACAATCGATACCACATAATGGGGTGGATTGACGTGTGGCTTCCCACCATCTTGGGCTGATAGAGCTGCACAGACTATATATCGATTTGTAAATGTAGGCTATTTATGTCACTCAGTTAACCTTAAGGAGGTTTTACTCTTTAGTACCTTTTTTGGGGTTAAATTTTTCACACGCTATAAATATTATTCTAACGTCCAATCTCATTTAGTTCATCACACAAAGACCTATTACCGGATAGGTGGATGGCTCCTAAAGACCTGCCTATTGGCTCGTCGGCGACCAACCGGCATATCCCGAACATTCCCGACTTTACAGGTTTTATCCGAGTTATTCGGTCCATTATTCAGCAGGTAATAGGAATATTGAAAAGTTGAATAAGCTCTTTCATGCATTTTTTGAAAATAATTTACACTGAGTGGTTGAATAGTTTGTGTAGCTGGCTAACAGTCAGTGGATGGAATGACCAAAACATTTAGTAACAACCTTATTTTGTTTGAGCTGAATAATTTCTGTTCGTTCGGAAATTTCATGATTCGCTTTTTCTTATTAGCGCAAACCATTTTTGATTAGGAAGTAAAAAGTAAATATTTAATTTCATCCGCGATGCATTCAGAGAAATTACTAGTAATAGTTGTGACAATATTAGGATAGTATTTGCACTTGTAAAATTTGAAAACATAAAATTTTGAGCTGGGAATTTATATCCCTGTTCAGATTTCTATGTACAATTTTCATTTCATTTCATTATCACATCATTCATTCATTTATTCATTCATTCATTAAGCAATTGAAAGATAAATTTCATATCTACGTAACAAAAATAAGGCTCTTATATTAATTTAATAGTAATGTGTAATAAAGTAAAAAATGCACATGTGAATTTGCACTGATTCAAATCTGCTGATTTACAAGATTGAAATATTTAAATTTGTTACCGTTATACAACTTAGGTACTCGACAAATTATGGAACCCCAAGTTACCTGGCACCACACGCCACCCTGCTACTATGTAATAATGTAACTTCATATGTGCCTGTAATGCCTCCGTCACCAACACTTTTCTAACAGCATTGTGAGTGTCCAAATGCTTGGCGGCAAGACAAGAAGGGGGCCTGATTCAAATAAAAATTATCATAAAAATTGTGCAAGAGTTATGAAAGAGGAAATATAAGTTATTTAGTTAAACTAGGCTCGCTCTTCCAGCTATTAAGTTGCTTAATAGCTGGAAGACGGTTGCCACTTACCACCACACACTTAAAATATCATCTAAACTTATTTTTATTCAGGTTTTTTCGAAAGATAATATTATATATTTTCCTTCTTTTTCGTCTGATGGAGATGTGCCGCGGGTAGGGATCCTAAACTGGGCAACAGTCAGATATCATTATTAATGTTCTCTTCTGAAAGATTTTAATCAAAATATTTTTTTGAATTCACTTATTTTCATTTAATGAATATCAAAATGAGGAATATAAACATTTTGTTTGCTACATTTCAGCAAATAAACATATCATTTCATTTCATGTGTCTCATTACACGCACAAATATTACGCGCCTATTAATATATTTGTGCGCAAACAATTTATCAGAGACCTCAGGCACTCGCAGAAAGTTTGCTTTCTTCTGTAGGCCGTTTCGTAGGTTCGATTCCCAAACATGACAAACATTTGTGAGATGAATATTTGTTCTGTGTCTGAGTGTTGATAATAATGTATTTACAAAATAAATGACTGTAATTATTCTAACAGATATCTCGATGCTTAATTTGGAAATTGTTGCTTAAAAGGTTTACTAATATTTATCACTTAGTTACATATTTAGTTCAGATAAGTGCCAGCCTTCAAATATCAGACGATTCAGATTGAAATGAATAATTTGAGAAATAAAACTACAGGATGCGTAGACGATTCTGACTGAAATGAATAATTTGAGAAATAAAACTACAGGATGCGTAGACGATTCTGACTGAAATGAATAATTTGAGAAATAAAACTACAGATGTGTATACGATTCTGACTGAAATGAATAATTTGAGAAATAAAACTACAAAATGCGTAGACGATTCAGACTGAAATGAATAATTTGAGAAATAAAACTACAGGATGCGTAGACGATTCTGACTGAAATGAATAATTTGAGAAATAAAACTACAGGATGCGTAGACGATTCTGACTGAAATGAATAATTTGAGAAATAAAACTACAGGATGTGTAGACGATCCTGACTGAAATGAATAATTTGAGAAATAAAACTACAGAATGCGTTGACGGTTCTGATTGAAATGAATAATTTCAGATATAAAACTACAGGGTGCGTCAAGCTGGCTGGAATCAGTATTCCGGCCGCATTTCTATACTGTAAAGTTTTCCGCAGTTGAGGTGAAAGGTCGGGGTAGGTCGTTGGCGCATTGACTTTCCGCAACAAGCAGAGACGATGTGCGCCTCTTGTACCAGTACTTGTAGCTTGTTGTAAGATGAGGAAAACTTAAAAGATGAGCTAATGATATTTTAATGATTGGATAATTTTAACCGTTAAGAATCACGAAGTGGAACTCAAATGAGGGATTTACCGATACTGACGGAGCCGACACAAATATTAATATTTGACAGGCCTCACAGCTCAATTGGTAGTAACTCTGCTTCCTGCCCTGTAGGTCGTGGGTTCGATTCCCACCCATGACAAACATTTGTGTGACGATATATGTTTGTTCTGTGTCTGGGTGTTAATATACATATATGTATGAATTTACAAAAAACAAAAAAATATATATGTATTATATCAGTTGTCTGGTTCCCATAGTACAAGCTAAGCTAGTTTGAAACTATCCAATTCAAGCTGAATGTAACATAACACAAAATCTTTCGTGTCATGGAAATTCGTGAAAGTTCGTGTCCCTTTCATTTGTTGTAGTCTTAAGTTATTATATGTATGTATGTTAGTCACTAAGGTATCTATTAATATAGGCCAATGTATTTAATACTAAGTAGCCTGAAATAAATAAATTATTATTATGATTATTATAGAGTCTTTATCTATTGGTGAAAATCGCATCAAGAGACGTCTTTAAAGGACAAGTATTTTCCGAAATAATTTTATATACAAAACAGACGAAAACACGTGGAGCGAATTTAATACATATGTAATTGAATTCACCCGACGCTATGACAACAAAGATTTTGTGTTATTTCGTTACATTCGAGCTCAAACGGGATAATTTCATTAATAAAGAACTTACCTAATAGTTACTTTACATACGTTCAAAAACATTAATTGTAGCCGCATTTTCGTAGCACTTAATATAACTTTTCACCCCGTACATCCCCCTACTCCACTATTTGGCGACGTTCCAATTATCCAAGCTGACCTATAAACACACACGAAATAATGCCTCTTGTACACTAAGGAGTCACTGCACCTTGGAGTAATGCCCAGGAACCAGAACTAATACCTACATCAATATGTTTTAGCTCTATGCGCAAAACGCCCAGTTAAATTTACAGACAAAAAATAAATAACCTGATGTTTGTATACTAAACTTTTATCCGAATATTATTCATGAATTGTTCTGGAAATGGGTGTAATATTTATTTACAACTCCGCTACTATGTAATGAGTTACCCAAAACGTATTTTCCAGTTCTTCACCGACATCAATAACCCCTACTTCCGTATGGGAAGAGTCGAATAAAACTCTGCACAAAAAGTTCCGCAACCTAAATCTCTGCTGCGTGGTGTGCAAGGACCTTAACCCTATTGAAAATCACTTATCGAATGATCACTTCGCTGAATAAACGCTTCCATTTAAAAGCAGCCCATAATTAATGAGATTTTAAAACATTTGCATATCCAGACAAGGGCGGTTATTTCAAAAAATCCTTTCTGCTATACTTTGTTTATATCGGGAATTCGTAGTTCCATGGTTTTTATGAGAGAGCATATTTTTACTCACTACCATGTTGATTCGACCATGTTCTTAATGTAATATACATATATTACATACAGTCCTTATGGTGAAAACTTAACTGGTTTCTGTATTATATATTAGTATTAATGTAACAAAACTCATGTACCCAAATGAAGCAAAATAAATAAATAAATAAAATATATACATTTCACATTAAGTTAGTCTTTACAAGCATATCAAAATAAGTACATGAAATATATCATATATACGAAATTCATTTCTTTAGGCAAATAATACAAATATTGCTAAACTACGACGAACATTGTTACAAAAAAACAGGGAATTTTTACGCGAAGTAATCACGGTTGAAGGTCGAAAGTTGTGTTTCGAAGATTCTTGTCTCTGTGTATCGGCTTTCGATTTCTCGAAAATTCTCCAAATAAAAGGAGAATATTCTTAAACTCCGAAGTTTGTGAAAAATTACATGAAGGAAATTTTCCTACAAAAGAAATTATCGGGACATAAATATTTTAATCTCACTTCTTATGTACACGTCTGTAAAAACGAAATACTTTTTTCACTTTTCCTATAATTCAGGATCAGTTTAAATTAAACCTTAATATTAACAATATATTTGGATTTATCTTTTCTAGGAGCAAATTAGTACTATTGCTATTAGACAGTAGAATGAGTGCTGTATTATAATTAAAAATACATTGAAAAACAATTAAATCGTAGAATACATGTTCCTAATTTTAAAAAACTGCAAAATACGCTTCATGTAAATTATCCTCATATCCCCTGAGTTTGGCTACAAAAGTAAACGATGAAATGAAACCTCATATTCATCGTTTTACTTATTCAGAGTTCCATTTTCAAAAAATGTGTCGCCGGCCATGTTTCCCAACTCTATGAACAACCAAAAACAAGTTCTTAATTTGATGTTACCCGGCATATTTGCGAAGACATGCGACAAGCAGGCCGCGTGCAGCGGCGTGCGTGCTCGCCACTCGGCCGGATCGATCGAGCGCAATGCGGTGAGTTCAGATTTTGAACGATCTTATTAGGGCTGTGTCCGAATGTCCTGGCAACACTGTAGCGTCACTGAATTTTTATAGTCTATGGAATTATTTGCGGAACATTATTTAATTTTTGAATAGTCTAAAATCGGATTAAGCTTAGTTTTATAAGAGTCACGCCTGAGAAATACGTACTTGTTGACATAAATACTTTCTTGAATGACCTCTGCATATCCAGAGAACTTTTGACGATGATTTTTACATCTAAACCCGAAAAATGCCCGCCGGCTTACCATTTCATAAAATACGTTACATGAAGCTCATTTTTACAAATCCGGTTTAGCCTGGCGTGCTCACATTTAATTCTACCGTCTCAGGAGAGAAGTAATATGTAACAGGTTGAGTGGTGATAGCTCAATTGGTATCCAATCGGATAATGTCTACCAAACACGATCAAACTTACCGTCTATGGTAGCATCCGAAGTTAAATTATATTGATATATTTTATTCCGTTAAATGTACGTTCAAGGCGTATTTACACGTTTAGTTATTACCCTCAGTATGTTAGGATATAAACGGTTTGAGAAATATATTTACTCTAATCTAAAGATGTACAAATAAATATTTACAGAGAAAGTGCGAGTAATTAATGATTATCCCAAATAGCGTAGGTGAAAATAAGTAAATGTTATGTTAATTTCATTCATTAAAACTATTTTATTTCACCTCAATACCTAATTTTGTTTTCTTTGATAAAGCTCCGATAAAAACAAATACACTTTTAATGAAGCTAGACGAATTTGTCTTCAATTTTTTTTTTTATTTGCCGCTTTTTTTATAATAAAGCAACTGCTTACTCACTGCTTGCAAACATTGCAATAATTTGTTATTTTTAACACTATTTCTAATTGATTTCATTTTACATAAAATTTGTCAAAATATTAACTAAATCTTATAGACGCTATTCTGTGATGTGTGAACTAAACCAAATTTAGTATTGTTCTTATGTATAGGTAATAAAGATCAGCCACCGCTTAGCAAGTCTACGCACTCTGCTTATATCCTTCGGCAGAAACGGCGTGTATTTATATACTTACTTATTTAATTCTATTTATATTCCTATTACCTATACATATTTGTTTTAAGAGCAGAACTCACGCCAAGTTCGTCCGGGGAAGACCGCCACCATGCCCATTTCTGCCGCCAAGCAGTAACGCATTCGCGTTACTGTGTTCCGGTTTAAAAGGTGTGGTTGCCGGTGAAATTACAGGCACATGAGACATTCCACCTACACGTCTCAGAGTTACGGGCGCATACGATGCGACTTGGGTCTTGTCGTACCTAGTAGGTGAGGACCCAAGTCGCATCGGTTGTTATAATAATAATAATTTATTACTTTATTAATTTATTTTTTATGTATAGGTTATGGGCAGAGGTTACCACTTAACATCAGGTGGGCCGTCGGCTCGTACCGTAACTGTATAAAATAAATAAAAAACAAGTGCAATGTACTTTTTCCTTACTCCAAGCGTTACATTTAAAATTTACGTGAGAATGAATTTCGCCATTTTATTGGTTTTCGCACCCCCATCCATCAAAAGGTACGTTATATCGACATCATTTGAGTCGTCGAGGGGATTTACCTTTCGTTGTCGGTTTTTAAAGGGCTTTCGAATAAAATTTACCAATTTTCCGTCAAATACGAAACAATGACATCGTGGCTTCGACCGTTCAACTTGAATTATTTTGATCTTTTATTGGGTAACTTTACAGTATTGAGTGCTATCACATCATACAGCACTTTTTTTTATGTGATACAGTTACGGAACGAGCCGACGGCCCACCTGATATTAAGTGGTAACCTCTGCCCATAACAACCGATGCGACTTGAGTCCTCCCCTACTAGGTACGACTAGACCCAATCGCATCGTTTGCGCCCGTAACTCTGAGACGTGTAGGTGGAATGTCTCATGTGCCTGTAATTTTACCGGCAACCGCACCTTTCAACTTGTTCTTCTTCTTCTTCGATTCACCGGTTCTGTCGAACCAGTGTGGTGAAAGGATTGTAGGTGCGCCTCAAAGAGGCTCCTTTCGTGCACTCGACACATATCTTCGAATTTTTAGTTCTAGGACATGTCGGTTTCCTCACGATGTTTTCCTTCACCGTTTTAAGAACGTGGTATTGCGCACATAAATCTTTCAATCGAAAAACTCATAGGTGTACGTCGGGATTTGAACCGGCGACCTCCGGATTGAAACTCGGGGGTCAGTACCGCTAGACCACCACGCTCTCTTTCCTTTCAACCTTTTAAACTGAAACACAATAACGCGAACGCTTTACTGCTTGGCGGCGAAATGGGCATGGTGACAGTACTTCCCGAGACGAACTTGGCGTGAGATCTACTGCTCTTGTTTAGTTTTATTTAAAATTTAATTTTGTATTATATTCAGCCTCCTCTGTTCATAATCGCATTTATAACAGTAGTAAGAATTAATTCAGGCTTCAAGTTCAGGAAATTTCAAATATAACTGAGATTTTAAGTAATTAACTGATTTTTTTACAAGGATCTTGAAATAAAGAAAGGAATCCTTTAGAGGTTTCTTTTCTGTTCTCCCCACAGAGGTACGAATAGGGTGTAAACAGGTGTCAAATTTAGCAATAAGAAATCCTGACCGTATATTTTTAATATTACCATACTAACATCTATACTTCTTGAAGTTTCCAAGGCTTTTGTTTGTGTATTCGTTGTGAAGAACAATCAAATATTATCGCCAGATATTGGAGCTCACGTTTCAGCCTCCTTGTGCGTTTTATTCCATCTCCCAAGAGCTGGGCTCGTAAATTTTCGTTTACCGAATCTTCTCACATTAAGGTCAGGGCCGACGAATAAGGCCAAAACATATGACCGATCTGTGACGCTAAATCGTACGAAGCTGACTCCAAATATACGTCAATTAATCCGCTTGCAGCGTAGCTTGTCTGTTCTTCGTTCATTACGATCGTTGCTTCCAAAGGTGAACATTGGGGGGCATTTTCAACAGAAAGAATTCATTATAGAGAGTAATAATCAATTGTCGGCGGAAAACTTTGGAGGAATTCAATTAATTTATAAACAGGAGCCAACTCAGCAATAAGTATGCGTGACCTTATAACTTTTAATATATTTGAGGTTTCCAAGTTACTTATTTATGAATTCGACGGGAATCATTCAGTATGTCTACTAGGCATAGTCATCAAAATCACCATCATACCAACCTATGGTCTTAGTAAATAATAAAATAATATGGTTATTCACAAATTTGTTACAGAATAACCAACCATGATTAAAATATGACGTTTACATGGTTGATATTTTAATTTCATTTAATATAAATTTATCTTCGATAACAAAAAATTACCAAATAATATGGAAACGAAAATCTATTTGAGCGTAATAAGTTATATAAGAAATCTGACATACAATCGGAATGATAGTTTTAACTTATTCTGTTTTCTTTTTGCATAAATAACATCAAAATGTGTGTATACAAAGAAATATTTTTTTATTTTAATTTATAGTTATATTAAAAACAATGAAACACAAAGGGTCAAAGTCGTCTAGTGTTTGTGACGCGCAAAGTATTTACCGACGCCAAAATCGTTATTATCCCCGTGCCTTTATACAGTCACATAACTTATAGTCTACGAAAGATTATAATGAAATTTCACATCTGTAATTTATTGCATATTTATGTTACGACTATTTTATTATTAATAATCTTATTGCTGAATCTACATAACCTGGCCATTAAGTAATCTTTAATGATTTTAATGTAAAACAAACAATATTTTGCTCGGTGGACGATAACAGAGCACAGTTTCTGAATCGATTACAATCACAAGAAGTAAACAAATAAGAAGAAATTTGGGTATCTCTCACTGAAAAAGAAATCAAATGCATTCCAGACTAATAAAAAAAATACCTGTTAACAAAGTTTCATTATCTATATGAATTTCTGTTTCTGTATTACTTTTGTATCATTAACATTTAATAGCATAATTAGCATTAAGTGTAACATTAAAGTTACTGCGTTTTCGACATTTATATAAAAACAATATCACAAAGAGCTCTACTACTTATTATAAAATCATATATTTACGCCCGAATTCTTATTTTACAGCAACATAACTTGGGGCTTCCTGTAATATGAATGAGAAGATCCAAGTCTGTGCCCAAAATCCCATCACATTTTGACAACTACTTGAAGATGGACAGTGGGCCTGTATTTGATACCTTTGAAATTTCCTATATATCAGACACCGATACAAAAAATTGAAAAATAAAGCCTGTGTATTCTTTCTTTTGCATGTTCTTTCAGGAAATAAACGTTCGCTAAGACGGTCTTTTGATCCTTTTACCCCGCGGGTACATTTGTTTTTATCTTTACATATAATAAATAAATGTACCGGCTCGCTCACAGAATCATTGTGATACCTTTGAAACTACATGACCTCGAGTTTTTCTGTCCATAAAAAAGGTGCCAAAAATTGTACAAAAATCTTTTTTTTTACGGGCGAATCACCTGAAAGTTTTATGAAGAATATTCTAGGTTGGGTTTTAAAAAGCTGCCTTCATTTTCTTTACTAGCTAACAATATAAATAGATATAGATTCACAGTCTTTGTATTCTTAAATTTTGACCGTGTGCTTTATTTATCAAATCTATCTTGTTTCAGTCAACAAGAATGTCGCTATTTAGACAACGGTCTAGAACACTTCCAATTGTACTAATCTCCATAGAAAAGCATAGTTTTTCAGCTAGTCTGACATAAAATAAGCGAGCCACAACATAAAACCCCACCCAACAATCAGTCAATAATATAGCCTTGAACTTGTAACCTATGTTAGGTCGCCGCATTTACTTGAGCCCTTACATTTACATAGCAACCTGTCCAAAATGATTTTCCTTCTCAGTTCACACATTGCTGACAGTGAAATTTTATTTTTGTTTTTATTGTATATAGTTTTGTTAACGCTATTATCAAGTACTATACAGATTGCCATTTTCACGGATTTGGGGCCACAGGTTTTTTTGAAAACCAATCGCATATACCATTCCCATAAGATGTAGTTTTTAGGCTCGTCCTACGGTATTGTAAATACGTATGATGAGAAATATTCTAAAACTAAATAAATAAGTATTGGTGGACATTTCATACATCGCCGTCTAGTCTCAAACTAAGACACAAAACTATAGGAACCAGACGACTGTTAGAAAACTTCTTAAATGCTTTTACTAAACAAACATGACATGACATATTCATCACACAAACGTTTTGTCCTGTGTGGGAAAAAACCCGCGACCTTCAACACAGAAGGCACCAACCGAGCTGTGAGGCCAGTCAAAAATGGTATAGAGAGTCCAAATGTAAAAAAAAAACCAGAGCTTAAATAAATACTATCAAAGGCCCAAACTGGACTAGTAGATGGCTCGTGCCTTTTATTCTTAGAACATACAAGATTCTTTACGTGTCTTATCATTAACATTTTGAGAATATGGTAATCACATGTTTCAGTTTTGTAAAACACACTTAATGTTGCATTTGTGCCGGATTTGAACCTTCTGACTTAACTGAGTTTCGTAGTTGTCCGTATATATCATGTCCATCAAAAGTTTGCCTGGAAGAAATCGCTTTTAATGATAACGCCGCCTATTGTGTCACTTTTGTCTACAGCAGTATTTTTACATGTTTTTTACTCATGGTGTACAAAAACATATAATCTATTCTATTCTGAGTTCTTCTTCGAGTCACCAGTTCTGTCGGACCAGTGTGGTGAAAGGATTGTAAGTGCGCCTCAAAGAGGCTCCTTTCGTGCACTCGACATATGTCTTCGAATTTTTAGTTCTAGGACATGTCGGTTTCCTCACGATGTTTTCCTTCACCGTTTTGAGAACGTGGTATTGCGCACATAAATCTTGCAATCGAAAAACTCATAGGTGCACGTCGGGATTTGAACCGGCGACCTCCGGATTGAAACTCGGGGGTCAGTACCGCTAGACCACCACGCTCATATGCATCTATGCGACCAGTCTTGGGATCCACAACACTAGGCCATTACGCCCTCTTCTCAATATTAGTTTATTACTAAGTACTAACTAGTGACCTGTCCTGGCTTTCCTCAAGGCTCTGCCTTCCTCTGTTTATAGGGCGCTTATTTACCGATTGCCTTAAATAATCTAAATTGACATAAAAGCAACGAGTAAGCTTAGTAATTTGTACTGTTATAATTATTATGTTTATTCGTATTTTAATTACACAACTCTAATGAAACCAACAAAAGTGTACGCTCCAAATAATAATTAAGCAGGCCTTTAAAATTCCCTTCCTTGCGCTACTTGCGAATGGATGGTCTAAGTAAACGTAAAATTTGCAATTAAAAACAACCTCTGACTTCTAAATTACCTACTGTTATACAAACACTAAGAATTTCGTTACAGTGGGACATATTAGACAGTGTTATTATAGTTTATATATAAGATATGGGTGGCTTGGTGGCAGAAGATTTGATGAGTACACAGCACTTCTTGCAACAGAGTCTGTCTGTCTGTTACATATATACATAAATACTATATATGTAAACTGTATAATTTTAATAGTATAATTATATTATCTTTTTTTTGTTTCCATTTTAATTTACTCACTAATTTGTGCGAGAACATTTTAAAGAATTTGAATTGGCTCTCCGTAGCTAATCCATAGTTTATACGTAAAAACAAAGCTATTGGTTCTCCATGTAATAAATAAATGGATAACAAACTTAGTTCTGATTCTAAGTAAAAAAGTGAGGTTAAATTACTGACGCTAATTCCTAAATGACGTTTAGATGAACATAAAAATATATATCCATTCTCTATAATTGTAATGATACATGTTACCCAGGCCACAAACAAACAAGGTAATCCAAAATTTGCCCCATCGTGATATAAAAACTACAACCAACAGACAATCGACCAAAGAACCAAACAAATCCACTAGAACCAACTAGAAATGTTGTAAATGTATTAACTGTGGACATTTCTAAACGGCCTTGGGTTATTTGATTCTGGAGGACACTGTGAACTATTTTATTTTAGGAAACGACCTTGTCATTACAACCTTGAAAATCATGTAACACTTCCCAGGGTCATACCTTATATAGATCACAGGCGGAACTAATCTCCCCAAGTTGATATCTTGGACCATTCATTTAGCCGCCGGAGAATTTAGCACTCAGTCTTGTACCGTCCGCAAAACATAGCTAATATTCAGATATTAGTATTGCTGGTAAACGGAAATTCGCTGTTACTTTGAATAATATTCAAATAAATTATTCTCGGCTTGTGCATAGTAAGCGCCTCCTAACTGAAGCATAATGGAGAGAAAGTGTGTAAATTCAAATAAGTCTCTTATGAATGAACAATCGTAATGTAGACGCCCGCCGACCACATTTCAGAAAGCTATTGGATATTAGTTCAGTTTGCCGATGCATACGGATTAATATAGAGCTAAAAAGTCAGAATTACTCATATTTATATACAAGGGGATACAGAGGGTTCCACTAGTATTCATAAGTAAATCCCCAGTGTCCAGTTTTAAACGGCACCGCTACTGAAGTGTTCAGAGACGACGAATACATATAGCGGAAACAGCGATCCCTGGCCATGTTCGCTTTCAATGATCAGGTAAAACTCACTCTATTTACTACTTTTTAATAAATATATGCTTGCCTCCTGTACGTATATTTTGTGTGATATCGACTTGTTTCGAAATAAACGTTAAATAAATGGTTACTTTTCAAAATATACAAATTTAACGAAACGCGTCACGATTTTTGACTAGTTTTTCAATAGGTAAGACAGGTTAAAAATTTTCCTACACATTGTTATCTAGCCCTAAGCATAGCTTGTACTGTGGGAAAATGATTGTATACTTATATACTTTTTGTATTAATATACATATAATACACATATTGACACAGAACACATGTTCATCGCACAAAAATTTGTCTTGCGTGGGAACCGAACCCACGACCTACAACGCCGAATGCAGACTTGCTAACAACAGAGTTTGATGCCAGAAAAATTCATTCCTTTCCCTCGAAGAGTTAGCTCACAGTGAAACGAGACCTAAAAACACTCTGCTTTGGACATTATTACATTATTTTTCGAACATTGCGTTTAAATAATTTTCAAAACTATCATACTATTTGAAAAATCTGTGAATTCCACTTTCGCTAAATATAGAAAGAAAGCCGTGTCAACATCATGAAGAAACAGTCAAACATCAGTAGGACACATCTAAAGTCCCATTCGTCTAGAAATACGTATCGAGCTCCATTGGTAAATAAATACATTTATTATTTACTCTAGTTTGTCGAGAGTAGAATCTCTATATAGAGATCATTAGAGGGTGGCGCGTTATGGATAGATTTTATAGACAACCCCTCAAATTCACGGAGTGTTATGTGAGTAAAAGTTCGCAGTAAATCGCTCCCATATCTCACCGACCCAAAAACCGATGACAGGACAGGACAGTGATAGATTACCGAACTGATAATCCTAGTTCGATAAATTGATTACCCTTCGCAGAACTTTAGTTGTTCAATGCACAAATTCATGAAGAATAAATTTCGATATTTTTATTCAAATAAGTTTCCTTATGTATGAACCTTTATGTATTACGTATGAATATCCTTGTCTTTCGACTGGAGATCTCTTTTCTTTCCGTAATTCCTGATACTTCTACTATTATCTTTTCGAGAAGTAAGTCACCTGTGCCCTTCATTCAGCTGGGGTAATTACTTCATGCTCCACTCAGGTGGACTAGGTAGGTGGAGAAATTATCAAGACTCAAAATATGTTTTAAAATTTCTATACACGGCAGCCTTTTGCTACAGTGATTCTGGAAAAATCATGAAATTCTTTAAGTAGACTTAAGCAGTTTTTTTTTAAATGGCTAAGGACTCCGAACATTGCATAAAATGCTAGTTCCCATGCTATTAAAACTACTAGGTACTGCACAAAGTAGGGGTAGACAGGTCCTATACTGGACTGCAGTACATAATCTATTTCAGTGACTAACTTTTGTGTATATTATGTTTTGGAAGAAATACACATATATACTATATTATATATATATATATACTATATTTTGGTTGATTTAGGTTTGGCGATGTATAACACAAGTATCTAGAGATCAAAGATAGATTTTATTACATGGATTAATAATTTAGTATCAAGATTTTTGCACAATTAATTGGAATCGTCAATAAATGTGTCATATTGGATTATTTTTGATATTAAGACAATATAAAATTAATAAATAAATCTTGGCGGACATTTCAAACATCGCCATCTAGCCTCAAACTAAGCATGGCTTGTACTATGGGAACCAGATGACTGATAGAATACATATATACTTTTTTTTGTAAATACATATAAATTAATATTATATACATATAGGACATAAGACATCTTCAGCTTAAAGGTTTCCATACAACCAGTGAGATTATAATATTGTCTGTTGTACCCTGAAGCACTAATACATAAGCGGCTTAGTCCACTACACGTTTCAGACGTTTAGGGTTTTAGAACGCTTGTTATAAACGTTTCAGTCGGAAATCCATTTTTACGGTCAAATTAAATTAAAGTATAAGTGTCCCTGCATAGACTAGGGTGGCCCACCTTACCGCCTCGCGTCCACCTTGCATCTTGGTGCGACGCTTAGTAGAACTTATATACAGGAATAGCAAAGGTTTGAAATTTGTATTATAACAATGAGACTTACATCTTTATATATTAGACTGGCCTCATAGCTCAGTTGGTTAGTAACCCTACCTTCTACGCTGTAGGTCGTGGGTTCGATCCCCACTCAGGACAAACATTTATGTGACATTTGTAACATTGATGTTTGTTCTGTGTCTGGGTGTTAATATGTATTATATGTATGTATTTACAAAAGAAAAGTACATAAGTATTATATCAGTTGTCTGGTGCCCATGATACAAGCTATGCTTAGCTTACTTTGGGGCCAGATGGCGCTGTGTGAAATGTCCACCATTATTATTATTATTATTTAATATAGTCGATTTGATTATTTTGAAAATGAGTAGATTCTCGCACAAATGGACAATTTGCATCGAAAGCAGTGTCTCTGTTACTATCAACTTCGCTACGAATCCTTCTTTAGTGTTTTCTGCTATCTCTACACAGTGGTGGCAAATTTCAACTCTTGTTAGCATAACAAGACTAAAATTATAGATTTTAACCTCTTTCATGTCACTTTGCCTTCAAGGGAAATATATTCCCCGGCGAGACGGGCGCTTGTCACCACTATTGCGGAGATAAAAATTCTGTGTCTCGCTTGTTTTTGTTTTTATGTGATTGAGATACGGAACGAGCCGACGGCCCACCTGGTGTTAAGTGGTAACCTCTGCCCATAACAACCGATGCGACTTGAACACCCTACTTGGTATGAGAAGACTCAAGTCGCATCGTATGCGCCCGTAACTCTGAGACGTGTAGGTGGAATGTCTCATGTGCCTATAATTTCAACGGAAACCACACCTTTCAAATCGGAACACAGTACCGCGAACGCGTTACTGCTTGGCGGCAGAAATGGGCATGGTGGCAGTACTTCCCCGGACGAACTTGGCGTAAGTTCTACTGCTCTTAAAACTCGCTTAGCCTTACACAATCAAATTTAAATAATTTCAAGGTTTGAAAATCGATAACTGATCAATTTAGCTATCATGTCGCAACCCCACTAAAAATTATTTAGAAAGAATAAGAAGCATAAAGAAACTGTAAATTTTTGAACCGTAAATACTTTCACTTTGACTGGCCGGACAGCTCAGTTGGTAGTAAACCTGCCTTCTGCGCTCTAAGTCGTGGGTTCGATTCCCATCCAGGACAAACATTTGTGATGACAGATTTTTGTTCTGTGTCTGGGTGTTAATATGTATTATATGTATTTACAAAAAAGTATATAAGTATTCTATCAGTTGTCTAGTTTCCATGATACACGCCATGCTTAGCTTACTTTGTGTCTTATGGCACTGTGTGATATGTACACCAATATTTATTTATTTATTTATATGCTCGGTAACTTAATCATAAGCTATGCATCTGCATTTATAAACATCTATTATATAATACATTAAGTAAAACACATACCCCGCAGGTAAATTTTTATGATTCCGCGCGCGTACTCAATGTTTTGCCGATCTGTTCTTAGCAGGGTCCTTCCGGGTCTAAATACACAGGACGTGATCGGGATCTGTAGGAGAAATTACCATTGCAAACACTCGTACCCTGGGGGTAAAGGCCACGGCTTTATAAATAAAGACGCGGGTTCGAATCTTCTTACATCTCAGATAAATAAGTTACCGACTATTACACTCATGATGTTATCTAAAGGGACCTCAAATAATACATAGGTATCTGGAGTTTTACGCTTAGTTTTTATGTCTTAACATGATAATTTATCTTAAGTACAAAAAACATATCTATCTAAGCTTAATATTGCAGCCAAGCTAGATAGCTAAATACAGGTTAAGAATGTTGGATGAGAAAGATTACCCTCTTCAACTGATTCAGTGACGTGGTAGTGTGAAAGCAAATGATAAACAACCTCTACTCAACAATTCGACTTGAGTTCTCCTTTACTTAGTTAAGAGAAGAATCAAGTCACAGCGATTTACTGATGTCTTGTGCTTGCAATTTCACTGGCTACCACTTCTTTTAAACCGTAACCCATTGATGCGAATATGTTTAGTGCTTGGCGGCAGAAATAGATAACCTTATCTTAAACGTATTTCGTAGGCTTATATATGAAACCCACATTTGAACCATATCTCCTGTATTACTACAATTGGTTAAGACCTGGATTACGACAGCATGGTAATGTACTGAAATTTAAACTCATAACAGATATTTAGGGGCTGTTTTCGGCTATTACATTAAGCTATTACAGCTTTCCCGGGCACAGAAGTGGCCAGAATCGGTGGGCTGTTGGAAAATAAAACTGTAAAAATTCATGAGTTCTGGCAGCGGAATTTTATTTGTTGATTTGTCAGAAGTTTTCTGTAGTTAAAAGTGCTTCGCAATGAAAATTTTGATTAATAGTTTTTGGTATGCTATTGTAAGACAGCTAATGTGAGTGCATTCTTTCTTTCTTTCACTCGATTTTCGCGATTTGCAGTGAGGCTTTTTACTGATCTACGTATTTATTCGTGGTAAGTTTAATATTATCTGATACAGTTATGAAACGAGCTGACAGCCCATCTGATGTTAAGTGGTATCCTCTGCCCATAACAACCCATTCGTCTTGGGCCCTCCCCTACTAGGTACGACACCCAAATCACATCGTATGCGCCCGTAACTCTGAGACGTGTAGGTTGAATGTTTCATGCATTTGTAATTTCACCGGCAACCACACCTTTCAAATCTGAACACAGTAACGCGAATGCGTTACTGCTTGGCGGCAGAAATGGGCAAGGTGGCAGTACTTCCCCGGACGAACTTGGCGTGACTTATACTGCTTTTTTATGAGATACCAAGACATTATACAAACGAAGAGTAAACAGAGTCGATAATGCTTTCCATCGCGGGCTGGTCACGTCTCCGCCACCCTCCTCCCTCCACCACACGCGTAATGGAACGTAAACAAGCTGAGTACTGGAATACATAGAACTGGACATCATTTACAGAATTAAACTTTAAAACATTTTTATATGGTTGATATTTCTGGACGAAATACTACGTACGAAAAATGGTGAAGGAAAACATCGTGACGAAACCTTGAAACCATTCTCCAAGCAAAGTTTTGAAGAGATATGACATTATATATAGCTTCCCCATGGAGGGTCGGATAGGGTTTGAACAGGCATCAAACTTATCGATAAGTACGCGTGACCTTATGTTTTGAATATTGACGTTTCCAAGCTATTTCTTTATGAATTCTATGGAAATAAAGTTTTTGACTTTGACTTTGACTTTGATTAAGGCACATGCGTCAAACATTAGATACATCACTACGCAATAGTTTCTTCGAGGCATAATTTTTCAAACTACTAGGTAAAGTTTTACGTTAAGTTTTAAGTTACGGAACGAGTCATGGCCCCTCGCTGTTCAGAGGTACCCTTTGCCCGTAACAAGGAATACAATTGAGTCAACCCCTCCTAAGGAACGACAAGACCCAAGTCGCATCGTATACGCCCGTATCCTGAGACGTGAGGGTGGAATGTCTCATGTGTCTGTAATTTCACCGGAAAACATGTCTTTGGTGGCAGAAATACGTATGGTGGCAGTACTTCCCCAGACGACTTTAAAATATATTTATTTGCCCTACGAAATATAATAACCTTATCTCACTTAATTTTTGACACGGACGAAACGGAACCATTAGGAATAGCCCGACAAAAGTCTAGTCTAGGCATTGGATGGCCCACGTAACTGAGTGCTGTGTATTCTATAAGTGTAGAGCGCAGCGTGCTAGCAACAACACAGCTGCTTATTACTAGATTAGTCTAGATTATTAGGGCTTACCTACAGACTAACCAGCAGCATGTAGTCTTATATCAAACAAGGCTACTCGGTGATGACACAGATACTGAGATTTATCAATTAAATCTATACAAATAAATAAAATTGGAGTGTCTGTTTGTAATACTAAAGTAACCGCTGTTTACTAAGTGCATATGGATTTATACACGGTACATATACCAAAACAACATTTTTTTTAATTTTTGTCTGTTGGTCTGTCTGTCTGTCTGTCTTTTTGTTCCGGATAATCTCTGAAATGACTGGACCGATTTTGACGGGACTTTCACTGGCAGATAGCTGATGAAACAAGGAGTAACTTAGGCTACTTTACCGAGGGGTAAAATAGGGGTGCGTGATAAAACCGAATTCCACGCGGACGAAGTCGCGGGCAACAGCTAGTCGGATATAAAATTGTTGTTGCACTAGCTATACAATAGTAGTACTTGTGCCAAGTCCGTCCAGGAAGTACTGCCACCATATTTAATTCCGCTATGCAGTAATGCATTGCTGTGTTCTAGTTTCACAAAAAGAAATGTATACAAGTAAGTATTCCATCAGTTGTCTAGTTCCCATATTAAAAAGCTATGCTAAGTTTGGGGCTAGATGTCGCTGTATGAAATGTCCACGGTTATTAACATTTGTATTGCAGTGAACAAGCCGTACGCCTAGTCCGTTCAAAGGAACTTATTGATCCCCAGCCTTTGGAGTTGATCCAACGAGGCGGGTCGCGAATTACTCATGCGACATCAGGTTCCGTCCAGTAACACTGCCGGCTAAACTAATTCCTGGAAACAGGTATTTTTTTTATGTTATGTAGTTACGGAACGAGCCGACGGCCCACCAACCACTCGGCCCATAACAACCGATGCGACTTGGATCCCCTACTTGATATGAGAAGACTCAAGTCGTATCGTATGCGCCCTTAACTATGAGACGTGTAGGTGGAATGTATCATGTGCCTGTAATTTCACCGGCAACCACATCTTTCAAACCGGAACACAGTAAAGCGAACGCGTTACTGCTTGGCGGCAGAAATGGGCATGGTGGCAGTACTTCCCCGGACGAACATGGCGAGTTCTACTGCTCTTATTTCTTACGGGTACCACAGATTTACAGGAACATGAGTCTGTACTCCTCTGCGTGAGTATTCCACTACGAGGCATTGAAACTCGCAGTCGACAGGTACCACTAGGCCACCACGCTCTCTTATTATTATCTATATCTGATCTGACTGGCTACACAGCTCAGTTGGTAGTAAAGCCTTCTGCACTGTAGGTCGTGGGTCCGATTCCCGCCCAAAACAAACATTTGTTTAACGAACACAGATGTTTTTTCTGTGGCTGGGTATTAATATGTATGTATTCTAGTAGATGGCATTGTATGGTAAATCTACATTCCTTTCTTTCTTTATACTTAATGTTATCACACGCTATATCATATATACTATACAGAAATACTTTGATTCTTATGGCAGATAATATCGCTTAAAATCAGTTGAGCTAAATGCTAATAAAATATCTTATAAAAACATTACTATGCTGTATACTCTCCTCACTGGTACTTCCCAAAAACCATAAATATGAAAAGAAAATACTGGCCCGAAACATATTCTTAAATTAACTATTTTTGGAAGTAAGTAAATTTGGTTGTAAACCAAATGTCGCTGGCAAAGTATGAAACAATTATTCGACATGTTTGTGTTATAAAATTTCGCGTTCTGTAGAACACAGTACACTTGAGTAAAATCATTTCCATAATATTACAAGCCATTGAATTTAGGTTCATAAAAACAAGAAGGATCAAAAAGAGCAAAGAACTCTAACAGATAAGTTGACAATGTAGAAGTTTCTACTAATAACAAGATTAGTTTTTACAACCATACCTATAGACATATACCTATTATAGTGGGGGCCTTATCGTGATAACCCTTCGAACCCCTACATGTGTCCCCCGGGTGCGAAAGGAGCAACCCAAAGCAGCAGTAGAACTTGTGCTCAGTTCGCCCGAAGAAGTACTGCCACCACACCTGGTAATGAACAGCAGTGATGAACTCATATTCCGGTGGAAGGGAGTGGGTGTCGGTGAAATTACAGGCGCATGAGACGTAACATTCCCTCTTGAGGTGATGAACGCTACGCGATGCGACTTGAGTCATTTCGTACTTTGGTGGAGAGGACTTGAGTCGTATTGCTGTTGTCTATGGGCAGCGGTTACCACTAAACTCAGTTGCGCCGTCAGCTCGTTCCGTCACCTAAATCAGATATAAGTAAAAAACGTAATCACAGCATGTTTTAATTTATTGTTTAATTTGACGATAATAATATTTATATTTATCATACACGCCTACCGAGTGTTTTACACATTCAATTATTCAGTGACATGCATTTCAACAGTATTTTTATGATCACCTTTCGAAAACAAAATCTAAATAAATCAAAAACTAAATTCTAAATTGAATCGAAAATCTTTTTCTGTATGAAAAATAACGCATTCATGTTCCTTTCTATGTTATATGTTTCCATTTATATAAAATGAGCATATTTTTACAACTATTCACGATAAAAAAATAAAACATACCCCTTTCATTCGCGTTTCCAGACATTTAGCAGAATGCCAAAAACAGGCGACTACAGCGGGCGAGAGAGAGTTGGCTCGCTGCCGCGCCACACAGTCTCGTCTGCTCGTCTGCTGTTATGCAACTCAATGTTTGTATCCTGGGGATGCCGTGATCGACCCGAAGTTACCTGATAATAACTCATTTATTTACATTAACGTAGCATTTATACACACTACCTTGTACCCGCGGCTTTACCCACATAGTATTATCATTATTTAGCTCAATTTCTAATTAGGATGTACTCTGTCCTAGAAGTTGGTGACTGTGCCACAGTTTTTTTTTTAATAACTATTTTAGTTACTATCTTATTACTAAAATTTTAACGTGAATTTTTCTGTTTCCAATAAAGTTTATTATTATTATTATAGTGCCAAATTTAAAGTTATACAATGCTCGAAATTTCAATATATCTGTTCAGCAGCTTGTGCGTCAAAGAGTCACAAATATACATACTCATCCATATAAAGAGACCGTTTACCGAGTCGGTACCTGGGGAGGTAAGTTTCATTCGTTATTAGTAATTCTAAACACATTTATTCTATTCTATTCTTTGAAGGAAAACATTGCAAGAAAGGTGAACTGGTCTTGAGATGAAAAATAAAATAACTAGAATTAAAATACGTATTCATTGTTTTTTTTTTATTCTGATTTATTAATACTTGACACTTTATTTGGGCCAAGAAATTAATAAGTTCGGGTTTACTTATTTACATTAGATATTAGGATGACAGACATTTGCATTACTATTATATAGTCACCTTAAATATATACTATAATTGTAATTTAATAACAAAGATTAAAAATACCAACTTTTTTGAGATTAAATGCGCAGTGAGGCTTAAGCCGATTACGATTTTGCCACAGTCAAAGGCGCCTTTAAAAAAATCTAAGCCTTTAGTACCATTAGGACTTTGACTGGCCTTAGACCTCAGTTGATAGTAACTTAGTAGGGCGTGGGTTCAATTCCCACCGAGGACAAACATTTGTGTGACGAACATAGATATTATTTCTGGTCTGGGTGTTAATATGTACATAAAAAAGTATATATCCATCAACAGTCCGGTTCCCATAGTACATAAAAGCTTTGCTAAGTTTGGGGCTAGGCGGCGCTATGTCAAATGTCCACCAATATTTCTAGCTTTTGACCCTTGAACTGAAGAAATCAGTAAATCATTGCACCTTCCTGGCCAATGCTGAGTCTCTATAACATACATACTTTATAGGTTTAAAATAACATACATTAGAGTTAATAAGCATAAAGTCCAATCTATTTTTGATCTTCTTATTTATAATCTTCTGCTTGAGTTCGTTTTCATAAATAGCCAAACTAAAAACTAGACTAGACTAGATGAAAGAAAATCTACCTGTATATAAAACGGATCTAAAATATTTAGCGAGATGATTCTACTAATATATAATACTAACTATAATAAATCTCTTAAAACATACAATTTGGTATAATATGGTAGAAAAACAAACACGGTTAGGCGTGACGATGACACCCGTAACCCAAATCCACGTCCCGTGGCGTAGCGCGGCGTAGCGCGGCGTAGCGCGGCGTTACGTTTATTGGTCGCTTGCGTGACGCGCGCCCGTTCCATCCACTTCTATCGTCAGGCCACTGTAACAGCGTTCAGATTACCCGTATCCAGCTGAGGGCTTCCAGGATATAAGGCGCCGTTGGCTAAGGGAGGATTTTTGAAGGGCGCTTTTCTCTCTTTTGAATGGACTATAATGTTGTTGGGCGCAGATGGCCTTAACAGCGTTTACACTGGCTTTTGGTGAGAGCAGACGGCTCTCAGTGCAGATGGCTCTCATCGGTGGGGCTCCGACAGTGATTCTATTTATAAGCATGAGTATGGAAGGTTTACGAACAGGTCAAAAATCAAAGTTAACTACATGGTATCCATATATTTAGGGGTCTCTATTGCCGGCAAGATGTGAGATGAAATATTAATTTAATTTTCTTCTAGGACAGAAGCACTACATAATTAAATTAAAGAGATTCTAAGTTTAATTATGTACTTTTTAAGTAAAAAGGTTTTTGATTAACATAATTATATTAGTTTCCGTAAGCTATCAAAGCAATCGATCGAGTTTAGTATTAGAATCTAACGATCGACCTAAACTGATCTCAATCGATTAGTACGTTGTGCAAATACATTGAAATATTTTATCAAAGAGATTACATTTAATCGCGTATTTAATTGCCCGGGCCGTCCCTGAACGAAATGGGCCAGAAACGGCCCGCCGCGAACTTTGACCTTATGTCCTGAAACCTGGTAATTTCCACAGTATCGCGTCTGAGGCCCGCTCCCGGCCCCATCACGATTGCGCTGCGGTATAATAATACATTGTTTATATATTTCGGAACATCAATCAACAGTTAGTTAAAACGCCAAACGACGCAAATTATACATATTTTTACTATTGTATGTAATATCTGAGGTCGTGTCTGAAAACCAGCGCCGGTCCAACGCAACTGTGGCCGGCATAATGCTGAGGCATCAACCCATTTGACCGCAATTACGAAATAGGTAGGTAGGTACTTATAATTACTAACTTGATGTACCTCTTAATATTATTATTATTACAACAGTATCTACGTTTTTGTCTTAATTGCTTTGTTAAATGTTTTCTTTTCAGTGTGGCGTGTCAAATAAATGTATTTTTTTCTTTCTTTCTAATGTCAATCATTAATCTCGTATAATAATATTATGCTGTTGCTCCTAAATCAAATTGCAACATGGCATTCGAACAAATTAAATCAATCTAGCAATGACTGATCACAGCCTATTCACTGGACAAAGCACATGTAATTTATATACAATACAAATACAGAATGTAAGCCATGATAAAGTTAAGGTATCAGCAGATGGGCCACCTAGTATTAAGTGGTAACTCTGCCCATTACAAGCAATACAACTTGGGTCCTTAAAACAAGACCAAAGTCGCATTCCTAGGCGCTCGTAACTCTGAGAAGTGAAAAGTCTCAAGTGTCTGTCAACGGCAACGGAACACTTTCTAAACCGGAACACAGTAACGCGAATGCATTACTGCTTGGCGCCAGAAATGGGTATAGTGGCAGCACTTCCCCGGACGATTTCAGCATGTATTGCGACCCGTGATTCAGGTTACACACATACTGTACGATATTTTTATCGTTAAACTTAGTTCTTTTAGTATTATTTCTATTTAGACTTACTGCACACATCGGACTTTCTAGGTGTGGTTGCCAGAAGAATATAAAGTAACTGAAACGCTCGATTCTACCTTTACGGTAGAATAATATGATGTCATGTCATGAAGACTTATCCGGTCTGGACGCTGGAGACTCTAATCAGGTTCTTATTTAACTGTTCCGTGGCTAAGTCAGTCACTCCGTAGCCAAGGTTTAAGTAACCCTGCCTACAAAGCCAGGGGTCTTAGGTTCGATTATATTTCATGACAAACATTTGCGTGATGAGTACTATATTTATCGGGTCTTGAATTCTTGTGTGTGTGTGTGTGTGTGTTTTTTATAAAGAGGTATGACTGTAAAACAATGTTCATAAATCAATAAAATATTGCTACACTCAGCTCAGTAATTCTGCGGTAGATATATTGGTAGAATATAATCCACATTGTACAAATTTTGCGGCAATTTCAGTGATTTGTTCACATTAGCATATTGAAACCCGAAATTTGTAAAAAAAAATACTTTATCATTCTCATTCATTACCTAAGCCCTGTAGCAACGGTATAAATATTTTTATAACAGAAAAGACAAATTATATAATTGCGAGTAAGAATTCTGAATTCTCAGGTGGCTAGAAATATATATTTCATTGGTTTTGGTTTTTTATATTCAGTTTTATTTTATATTTCATATTACTTATATTAGATTTTTATTGCGAAGTTTTGCTTTTTTTAAAGTTACGGAAAAATAGTCGCTAATTAATAGTAACTTACGGAAATTTTATTAAAAAAAATTGTAAGGTCCAAATGCTTCATCCATTTTTATTCAAATATGTCTTACCCATGTGACGGAAGCCGATAATTATATCGAATTGGATAGTTCCAGTTCTAAACTACTAGATGGCAGCACTAGTAGTTTAGATGACATTGACATTTCGAGTAGGCAGGCAATTTTGTGAGATTTGTGAAAATTAACCAAGGAACAATGTAATATATATCTCAAGAAAGAAGTCTGCTATATTATTTCGCCCCCCTGGAATTCGTTCACCATGTTGTGTCTGTTTTCCAACAATCCTGGCGAAATTATAGCGCATTAATGTTATGTACAAAAAAAACTCATTTTAATGAAATAGGAAGCACAGCCTAGATGGTAATCGTTTTTCCAGAATAACTCTTTCCAGTAGGTAAATCATTCCTGATTAATCTTTTTTTCTTTCTTTATTCTTTATTGCACAGATAACAAAAAAAAGGTGACAAAGTAATACATGTACGAAGGCGAGCTTAGCCTTCAAGAAGAGATCTCTTCCAGCAAACCTTTGAATCTAAAAAAGGCGATTTTGTATTGGTAGACGTGTACATATTAAAGAGAATTAAAAATAATAATTAATCCTGGCAGGACAATACTTTTATTAATTATTATTATAATCAGTTTGGGACGATGGCACCAGTTTCACTGTATTACAGAACTACCCGCGCCGTGTTATATCGGAAAGCAATTTCGCACCCTTATATCGGCTGTGCGCCATTACAAACCCCTATATGGAGGTCTTTTAATGAATTATCGTCGTTCTCTTGTGACAGGAATTCCGCCATTATATTCAGCGGAGGGCTTATGTGGGCCGTAAAGTTATGACCTTGACATTTAGAAGTTTGGCCTTCAGACATTTGTTAAACGTGTTATAAATAAGGTTTCATTTAAGAAGTTGTTAATTTTGAACATAAGTAAATGCCTAAGTTACATTATGTTAAGCACTTATAAAGTACTAGTTCGTGCCCGCGGCGTCTCATGGGGGTGACGCCTCGTTTTTAATTAAAAACTATTTGATATTATACACCTTCTGGCACTAAGTATACACCTAGGTAGATCATACCTAATCATCTAAATGGGGCCGAATAATTAATTTCTCGGAATAGGCCAGCAGTGTTTATAATCTCGGTGCTTGTGTGCCAAAAACAATTTTACGTCGTAATAAATAAGGTCGAAATTGAAATTGGATCTGATAAATTAGCACGTGCTGGGGTGATGGGGAAACCTTATCCCGGAGACTCAGCCAGGTATGATTAATGAGCATCTCAGAAACCTGGTGACTGTGCTACTCTAAAAGTTGTACATATTTATTAGTATTTTCAGTAATTAAATCATTGAGGGTAAGTCATTGAGTCAATCCTATTCTCATAGTACTGACTTACTGACTTATCCTGAAATCTCTGAAGCTACAATGTCCAAGAGTAATTTTTTTTTCTTAATATAGCTATTTATGATTTACTCTGACTTTGATCTCTGATTTACTATGAGATTAAAACCATTTGAAATGTTACATTCAGTAGAAAAATAAAAAACGTAACCAAACGTAGGTCTAACTGTCGGACAATAAAACCGCCCTGGCGTTACTGCCTTTTACCAGTTAAATCAACGAGTACTACAAAATCGTATACTGCAAAACACATAACACATAATTTACAACAATAAATAAATTGTTGTAAATGATGTGCTTATTATAATTAAAACCAACGTTAAATTGCAAAATAAAGGAACCGCAACAAAAGCGTTTCGTAGTACCTGCTACGAGCTACGGCGTAGGCGACCCACAATTTATAACGGGCTTTCTTACGGCTGGATACTTACGTAATTAGATATCACTTACGTTGTCTTGAGAAAAACCTACCACATTTATGCGTAGGTTGAAAAAATCAATAGTAGGATTGGTATCAAAAGGTATTCAGTATTTGAATGTCTAATGTAGTTTACCTGTAGAAACTCTTTAAGAGATTGAATAAGTTAATTATAGTCGGGTGTTCCCCGGGTGATTGAAATGTATTATGCTCAACATCAAAATGGATAGTCATTTGATCTCTAGGTATCCCGTGTTAAACAAAATCAAATAGAACTAACCATACTTATCCTTCATGCAGTAGAAAAAACTTCATAACATTGCCGACTCTAAAATAAATAAATGAAAATGGATTCCATGATTTATCGATCGATAAAATGTTTTGGAATGGAATTTATGATCCTATTCAAGCGAGTATAAATTTCGTTCAATAATCATTATAGCAGAATGTACATGAATCAAAGTGTGGCGACGATGCAAAACTCGGTAAATGGTCGGTAATGACTTCGCTAATAGGGTTGTTAAGCCGAATTTTCAAATGGCTTTGCCATTAGTCTACATTTTCCTCGCGTATGTCTTGTACATACAAACACAATATATGTATTCCACCAATCAATAACTCAATGTTATATAAAAGCACTTATGTAACCGCTATAAATATATATAAAATCTGCCTATAGGCATTAAATATAGGATTTAAAACTCCTCGAAGGAAATGGCTAATTTCAAAAGCATATTACAACATCACAGAGTACTTTGATAATTCATTAAATAAATGATAAATAAATGTTAAGATTTTTTTTGTAACTTGTACGTAATTTATTTTATACTTTTTCTTGTTTATTTACTAAAAAAAAACACTATTGTATGTCCAAAATGGACAAACTATACGAAACTTTTAAACAATAAATATTTTCTGATTCTGATTGTATGCAATTTCGTGTAATTCACGTATACATTAAAACATAAGTTTTACGTGCAACCAGTTCACATCTTAAGTTGCAACGTGAATTCAACGCACGATATATTAGTATGTCACAATACCACGCGTTTAGAGTCACTAGAGACTATAGTCACTGTTAGGTACGTGTTTCCACGAGCTAGTTTTGAACAATTAACAGTATAACAGTTTAGTACAATTTGTAAGATATTGCCAAATCGTCAACAAATAATTCAAGGATTTCTTGCCTAAAAACCCGACCTAAAAAATACACCCGTTCCATAGAGGGGCGGGCACCCTTCCAAGCTGTAAAATATCACCCAATTCGTAGGCTCCAGTCAGGCCAAGGACAAGGAGAACATAAGTAATTATATGCTATTCAGACAGTACTTATACATAATTTAGAAATACGTAGTCTAACGGGTCCCGTACAAAAACGAACATGAAGAATGTTGAATCATTTGACACAGCGAGTGAAGTGGAGTAAGTATAACGTTTATAAGATGTCTGGTTTTAATCAGTTCTGTTAAAAACTTCTGAAAGTAAATTAACTGAATATCAATAGCCAATGAAAACTGCAAATATGTCAAAACTAGAGCGTGGGCGTTCTAGAATCTATGTTTTTCTAATCACCGTCTTTACTCACGAACACGTTTTAACTTAATCTTCATCACACTTTCGTGTTGAGTTCCATGCGCCATGATCCGAAAAGTGTTCCTTCAAAGTGTTAAACAACTGATGTGAAAAAAACAGAACACAGAACACCTACCTCTAATGTTAATAAATCAATAGACCACACCTTTCTGACAACATTGCTGGTTAGTCTGTCAATAGTTATACCACGCTAGTTCTATCGAAGCCTTCTTGCCTTTTTCAAGAGCAGTAGAACTCTCGCCAAGTTCGTCCGGGGAAGTACTGCCACCATGCCCATTTCTGCTGCCAAGCAGTAACGCGTTCGCGTTACTGTGTTCCGGTTTGAAAGGTGTGATTGCCGGTGAAATTACAGGCACAAGAGACATTCCACCTACACGTCTCAGAGTTACGGGCGCATACGATGCTACTTGGGTCTTGTCGTACCTAGTAAGGGAGGACCCAAGTCGCATCGGTTGTTATGGGTAGAGGTTACCACTTAACACCAGGTGGGCTGTCGGCTCGTTCCGTAACTGTATCACATAAAAATAAATAAAAAAACCTTTTTTCTAATGTTAGCAAATAGACATGCGGCATAAAACTAGACTTTTTGTATCAGTAAACGCGCGCGCGATCCGCAGTCCGCGGGCTGTCGCGCGATTTTCTATACCAGCTTCTGGTATTCGCAATGCAGAGACAGGCCTACTTGCGAGAAGCGAGAGTGAATCACCATTCAATCTACCGTGGATTCCCGCATCCTGACTGCAGATGGCAAAGTGAAAAACTTTATTGCCACAGAATTAATAAAGAAATGGCTTGGAAACGTCAATAATATTCAAAACATATGGTAACGCGCACGTATGGCTAAGTTTTCCTGTTCTAACCCTATCTAACACTCAATGGGAAGAGCAGCTTTTAAGAGCAGTAGAACTCTAGCCAAGTTCGTCCGGGGAAGTACTGCCACCATGCCCTTTTCTGCCGCCAAGCAGTAACGCTTTCGTGTTACTGTGTTCCGGTTTGAAAGGTGTGGTTGCCGGTGAAATTACAGGCACACGAGACATTCCACCTACACGTCTCACAGTTACAGGCGCATACGTTGCGACTTGGGTCTTGTCGTACCTAGTAGGGGAGGACCCAAGCCGCGTCGCTTGTTATGGGCGGAGGTTACCACTTAACACCAGGTGGGCCGTCAGCTCGTTCTGTAACTGTATTACATAAAAAAAAAAAAAAAAAAAAAAAAAAAAAAGCCAAGAAACCCGTAAAAGAGGGCTTCATTTTTTTTCGCGAGTGCGATCCTTGTAGCAATCTGATTACTTAGATCTATATTATATTTATGACTACAAAAAATACTGAAATAAGATTTTGCGAGATGTTTTGTGTGTCGTTGAACAGAGCGACATCAGATGTCTTTGATTCAAAAACATGCCGACTGTAACAGTTTTCATTCGCCGTTATAAAAATTCATCGCAATGGCAATACGCACATTAATTTATCAAGTGATAACGCATCGGCATCTCTGGATTTGAACCAGTGGCCTCCAGATTGTAAATGGGTCGCTACTATCTAAACCTAGCTTTATTCCTTTATGGTTTCAGACGTTTATCAGCGTGACAGACCGTGTGAAAGGCCACGTACTGACATCGGAGCTTGATAAATACATTAAGCGTTCAGACCTATGTCACTTTGCTTAGTTCTCACTTACAGGAAGCTGTTTACTGGACAAGAGTTTGCTGGCTTAGTTTCACTGATCTCCGAAACAAAATATTGAAAGTCGCGTTGGATATTCAGAGCAACTAATATTAAGTTTTGTCGCCAATGTGATACACATCCCATTTTTTTTTATGTGGTACTGTTACGGAACGAGCCGACGGCCCACCCGGTGTTAAGTGATAACCTCTCCCCATAACAAGCGATGTGACTTGGGTCCTCCCCTACTAGGTACAAGACCCATGTCGATTCGCACGCGCTCGTAGCTCTGAGACGTGTAGGTGTCTCATGTGCCTGTAATTTCACCGGCAACCACATCTTTCAAACCGGAACACAGTAACACGAATGCGTTACTGCTTGGCGGCAGAAATGGGCATGGTGGCAGTACTTCCCCGGACGAACTTGGCGTGCGTTCTACTGCTCTTAAAACATGAAACGTTTATCTAAGAGTATGTTTAATTTATCCACAATTTGCATCGTTTAGACCGCAACAGCAAACTAAGTATAAATAGTTAGTTACTAGTTTTACTATCCTAGTAAGGGAGTACCCAAGTCACATCGGTCGTTATGAGCAGAGGTTACCACTTAACACCAGGTGGGCCGTCGGCTCGTTCCGTAACTGTATCACATAAAAAAAAGTACAGTACACCTGGCGACAAAAATAGATACGATGGCACTATTGTAACACCGCTAATACAATGAATTTGCAAGTCGTATTTTAATACTGCAAGATCTTTAAAGGGACTGAGTTGTCTGGTTTCCCTATAGTTTAACTTCGCCACGCTACGCCAACTTCTCTCAGATCGTGTATAAAAACAGCAATCCCGCAACGTTTCCCGGTTCTTGAAAAAAACTAAATCTAAAGTCAAAGTCAACAACTTTAGAATTCATAAAATTATTTTATTAATAATTATTATTTTATTATAATTATTAATTATTTAATTTATCTTTATTATGTACACATCCTACCTCTATAAAATCGCCTCTCTCTAGCCTCAAAGGTTTGCTGGAAGAGAACTCTTTGTAGGGTTAAGCTCGCCTTTGTACATGTATCACTTATGACTTTTTTGTATATTTTATTTTCTGTGTACAATAAAGAATAAAGAAAGAAAGAAAGAAATGGCTTGGAAACGTCAATAATATTCAAAACATAAGGTCACGCGTACTTATCACTAAGTTTGACGCCTGTTCAAACCCTATCCGATCCTCAATGGGAAGAACAGCCAAGAAACGCCTAATGAAGGGATTCCTTTTTAAATCTTAACATATATCGGGGAGTGTACTATACACTTACTTCCTTAATGTCCCAACTCTTATAGTAAACTCGTCTTCACAGATCCACAAAAGCGCGGAACCCGAGTCTTGTCTGCGAAGTTGATGTATAATGAGCGCCGCGTGACAAAACTTCGTGAACAATGCCGCCGTAGAAGCGAAACTCTCAACACTTTGTGAAGATAATTTAGTTACAGTTGCCCGCAAACGACTTGAACATAAGTTGGCCATGTGGGGAAAGTTCGCGCATGTACACTTAAAATATAATAATAAATGAATGAAATATGAGTTCTGCGCATTGAATGATATGTTTGTTTGCCAACATCTATAGACACATGTATCGTCAGTCTGGGGGGCCATGTTGCTCGCGTCCGTAGATGATAACCCTGTGAATCGATACACGTGTCCCCCGGGTGGTGCGAAAGGAGCAACCCAAAGTAGCAGTAACCTTGAGCTAAGTTCGCCCGGAGAAATACTGCCACCACACCTGGTAATCTGCTACCAAGCAGTGATGCACTCGTGTTGCTGTGTTCCCGTGGAAGGGAGTGGGTGCCAGCGAAATTGCAGCCGCATGAGACGTAACATCCGCGTCTCCAGTTGATGGACGCAACGCAATTTGACTTGAGTCGTCTCGTACTTTGGTGGAGAGGACTTGAGTCGTATTGCTGTTGTCTATGGACGGCGGTTACCACTTAACATCAGGTGGGCCATCAACTCGTTCTGTCACTAATAAGGTATAATAAAAGACGTGTGGCACTCGGAGACTGCCGCGGTAAAGCTATTGCGCGTGATATTTCAAAAAGTCATTAAAAGTTCTGGTATTTATCGATAGATGGAAAAACTAAAAAGTATCACCGCTGTGCCGGTCGGAGTGGGGGGTGTTAGGTTTTTTTCGTTACGGAATTTCTGGATTCGGTCTCCACGCTCAAGGCCCGCGATAGAAGCTATGCAATAGCTTAAAAAAGTATTTTTAGTTTTGCTACAGTCGATGTTATCTTTCATTTTACACATCATACTATGTTTGTAAGCGTACTCCTTGGTTGGGTTGCTTTGAATTTTATTTTCTGCCTCCGAGTGCCCTTGTAGGTACAGCTTTTTGGGCCACTTGACTATTTTGTAAATTTTACGAGGAAATTTTGTATCAAAATATCTCACTTTGTATAAGATATTAAATTTATACTTGCTTTATTAATATAATATTCTTGGCAGATGTTTTTAGGAGGAGAAACTATCTCAACACAAAATCAATTTCAGGTAGTTACATAACTCCACACATAACAGCTAGAATCTGTAAAATTATAGTAATTTTTCATAGAATAGAATAATTATTTATTTAAAAAAATGTATAGTACCACATAACTTAGGCAATTTCACTTCTAGTAATACTATTCTTGTAGCGAAACTTCTTAATAAACCGACAGAATGTTGAGCGCGCCATTCGCTGGCATCGCCTTTCGCCTCGCAGGTAACCCGAACTTTCCGCAATGCGTTTAATTTATCTACACTCTGTATGTGGGAATGTCTATACTTGGCACCCACTTATGTTCCAGTCTACTTGATATCCCCGCTGCAGGAATACAGGTCAAACACTCTCGGAAAGCGGTAAAGAATAAAATAAATAATATTTTATAATTAATATTTTAATAACTAATTATTCAGATTATGAAATTACAGGCACATGAAAAATGACGTGTGTAGAAGTCACACACAGCTTGACAACACGAAGATTCCAAGATACGAAAACAAACTTACGCTCTCACATAAACATTTGCCCCGGCCGGGGACTGATCCCAGGACCTACGCTTTAGTTACTACAGAATAGCTTTGTACTGTTGTGTTAGCAACGAATCCCAAAACACAAGTTAATCAATACAAAACAAAAACGATAGAAAACCCTTAAGCCTTTTGTATAGAAACTATTCTGTGGGGTGAAGATAGAAACGATAGAGGGGCGACCCACTTTCCGGGTTCAGTGACCGGCAAGGTCGTCAGTGGCGTCAGCTGATCGGTTGCGTCATCACCCTTCGCCCTTCTACTTTATAAATACATTTAGAAGCAACCTGTCGTTAGAAAACTGCAGTAACAGTAGCACCATTGCGTGCAATGTTCGTCCGAGGAAGTGCGATTCTCAGTTTCCTCAAATCCTTTTTGAAATTGACTTTCAAATCAATTAAAATGAAAGATTTTCATTTATAAATTCGATTTGGTATATTCAGACTCGTTTAGTATCAATTAACAAATTATGTGGTCCCGACATGGATACGGAAGGAAGAAGTCTGAGAGTGAACGAATGAATGAATGTATGATTAGCAAAATGAATGGAGTGACTGATGATACAGATAAAATATTACATTATGCATAAGTAGTGTCATAAACGCCACAAGTTAGTGTGGACCGAATGAAATTACATGTATACATGTGTGACGCGAATTGGTCCCTACCATATTTAGTAGTGCGCCATCTAGTCCCAACCTAAGCATAGCTTGTACAATGAGAACTAGATTACAGGCCATACATGTTATATTAACATCCAGCCACAGAACAAATATCTAAGTTGGTCACACAAATGTTGGTCCTGGGTGGCAATCGAACCCATGATCTACAACGCAGAAGGCAGAGTTACCACCAATTCAACTGTAAGGACAGACATAACTTCAATAAATATTTAGGTTTTCAAATTCTTTCTACTTAGTTAGCCGTTCACTCAACTGAATATACATACTAAATATAATTCTTCAAATTATTTTACTAATTCTATTGGGACATATTTTAACACTTTCAACAAGAAACTAAAAACTACTTTCAAATAATCCACATTATAATGGCTGATAGTATTCTTTGGCTAATATCTAACCGACGACCTATGACCTAGAGTTGCAAACCCCGGCATTTGCCTATTATAATCCTAATCCGTGTAAAGCAGATGACCTGAAGCCTCACAAGTACTAGTCAGCAAAATTAAAGTGGTTTTCGACGTCTGGCCGCCGTCCAAAACGAGGGTAACGGTAGCTGGCAACACCGTGAGCCTCAACGAAGCGGAAATATCAAAATAAATTGAAATGCTCGTTCAGATGTTGTAAGTAAAAATGTGTTTTGATTAGATGCTTGGAATAACATAGAGTTAACGACTTAGAGGTATTTTGCCGTTAATATTAAACCGCACATTGGTACAGTTCTACTTATAAGTTCTTGACTTCACTAAGCACAAAGTTGCTGGTGGCTGGTCAAATTGTTTATTTTTCCAAAGCTAGAAATCATTAATCCGCGTTGCGGTAAATATCGGAATAAGTTTTCCCGTAATCAAATAGTAATCAAGGTTTCCGAGAACATGCTGCAATACAAATGACCGACTTGCTATACACATAAATATGCCAATATATGCCAACAATTATCTATAAGTTGGTATAGTACTAATAACACAACACTGACACAAACAGCTAGGTATTATAATAATAATAAGGCCTAATATTAGGGTTTTATAGTTTTTTTCCCATATCGTCATCGCTTTGGTCTAAGTATCTACGCAGAGGTTTTGAATGGGAAGACCTCGAGAGTGGATCAAGCAAAAAGGTATTTCAGGATCGGAGCAACAGCATACCTACATAATTTTAAATCATAGTTTTGAAGTGATACTTCTTCAGCGGCGATTCGATAATGACGATAAGTGAACATGAATTGAGACTAAAATTTAAGGACGTTTTACGTTTAGCACGTTTCGTTACAAGAGAGAGAAGAAAGGTAGGACGTAAATAGAGAAATAGAAAGAGTGCTATATATTCCAACGCCAAGGAAATGGCAAAAGACAGCAACGTATACACAATAAAAAAAAATTACGTATTGGATTTTGCTTGCCACAATTCTCATTATTATTATTACTAAGCTGCAAAAGTTTTCCACCTTCAATAGGTAACTTTTTACATTACCAGTAATGTAATCACGGTAGATGTGCCTCGTGGTGAGCACATCGCTGCTATAGTTTTTCCAATTATCACGCTCTTCCATAATTTAATTCCTAAATAACCTGAAATATTTATATCATTGATATAAATGATTTTTTTGAATTGATTGAAATTACCGTCACGAATAACCAGTTTCATTGTGGTAGATACCTACCCCACTACTTACTCTAGGTAGGAAAGGAATTTTCATGAGGTCATTGACTGCTGCTATGCGGTTCACCTATCGGTTCGATTTTCCAACTTCGCTGAAATAATGCTAGGATAACACTGCGCAATTACAAAAATCCTACTTTGCTTATTTTGTTTTCGAATTTGTAAAATACCTGAATGAGGTAATACTAAAGATAACTAAGTCATAATAAGCACCAGAATATTATGTAAGATCTAAATGTAGGTACACTTGGTTATGAAACAAGCTTGAAGTTCCCCTTTTTTGTTTGCACATCGTACAGTTATGATCAGTTTCAACAATATTCACACTCTTAGGTATCACTCGGATAGGTGATCATTACCAATACAGTGGCGTAGTAGACAAATTAACGTATTCTTGTATTATAATAATTTGATTTTCCACTCAAAATGAGCCACATTAAATTAGAATAGAATAGAATTCAATATGAATTGTTTCAGGATCCCCAATAAATAACTAAATGATATTTAGTAAACATGGAAAATAAACCAAAGAATTAAAAAAATGTGTTGGTTCTCTATACTAGCAACACTAATGCTTCAAATATACTTTGACATTAACATAACCCGAATACATATTGACTGTTTGACGTAGACTTGTTTGTTAGTGACAGCCTAAAATTAATCTCAATAGAATTGTAAAAATAATTTTCTATATATTTGCTCTTATAGCACAACATAATACTTTGATAAAATAATTCAATATCAAAACTAGTGATATGTACAATCTGTGAATGTTACGAGAAGTAGCAAAGAATGTTCACGCTCGGACTCCATTCAACTCCATTGTAATGAAAAATGTTTCAATTCGGGACAATATACAACAGAACAAAACGAAAGTGACTAGCAGCTAGCAGCTGACCGTGTGGTGGTTAATAGTGATATCGTAGATATAGTTTTATAAAATGGCGCAGACTGTGAGGCGTCCGATTGAAGGACGCTTCCCTTCATGCTATATACCTGCGAGGATAGAAGAGCGTCGCGCGAAGGCCCGAGTGCTGAGGTACGTTACTATCATGATCATCAATAATTGCAGATTTAAACATGAATGCCACATTTTTGTTCATATTACGCTGTTTTTCACAATGTTTACTTTCATTTTAGTATCGTAAACATTCCCTCAACTCGTGTTTACTGCTATCTCAAGGATCACTAAATCGAGCAACATTATCTTCAGACTTTGATAAGCATAGTGGTGTTAATTAATTGGGCAAAATAAATACTTTGGAAGGCTTATACCAACTTTAAGATACTGAACAATAAAGTAATGTAGGAGAAACAGATACCAAAGTTAAACATGCTAACCCCATTTTTGGAAACTAAAACCAATCTGCTTGGGATATAATTGGAAAAATGAAATGTGTTTCCAACTATAGACCACACTGTTCATCGCATTGCAAAACCTTTTATCTCAGGTCTTTGATTTCTGTTCTCAAGATATTTAAAGAAAATAAGTCTTGAGATATCCTTTGTGAAATGTGTAATCATACAATACCAGTAAATCAAGTTTCAAGTAGGTCACATACTGCCCAAATGCTTCTGGTCATTGACCTCTGGTGTGGTAAATGCTAATTTAAGGAATTCATTTTGTAAAAGCTGAGTGCAAAAATACATTTGTATTACTTTGTAACAGACAAGACAATATTATAATTTTCAAATTAAATCAATTGAGCTATCTTAAGACCGTTTCAACTATCTGTAGGTAGCACAACTGATCCATTTCATTAACTGATATAGGTGGAAATATGTGCAAAACATTGGTAGATGTGCCTTGCTGGATGGCAATGCTTAATCTCTGAGCCAGAAAAGTGCCGGCTATAGTTGAATATCTTATGGTTTATTAGAAATAAATCATCTAAATTTTTTGTCCTAAGCAGTGATCAAACCTAGGACCCTTTGCTTTGCTACTATGCTTTCTGCTTTACCACATATTTAGTTATGGTAGTATATATTTTATTGTAGTAAATTATTTATTTTATAAGTCAATAAAAATATTGTCATAATCATTTCCAGGGCGGAACAACAGCGGAAGTTGGAAAAGCCAGAGGATTTTGTTTGCTACTCTGACAGTGAAAGCGAGGAAGAGACTCCCACGCAGCAGCACAAAATCCTCTCCACCTCATACAATTTTGTGGATTATGTTCGGTCAAGAGAAATCATGTCACCTGAGGTAACATTTCACAATTTTAAGAGCAGTAGAACTCTCGCCAAGTTCGCCCGGGGAAGTACTGCCACCATGCCCATTTCTGCCGCCAAGCAGTAACGAAATGACAGGCACAAGAGACATTCCACCTGCACGTCTCAGAGTTACGGGCGCATATGGTGCGACTTGGGTCTTGTACCTAGTAAGGGAGGACCCAAGTCGCATCGGTTGTTATGGGCAGAGGTTACCATTTAACACCAGGTGGGCCGTCGGCTTGTTCCGTAACTGTATCACATAAAATAAAAACTATCTCATCAAATTAGCTCTCAAATTAATTATAATAAATAATGGAAGATAGCCGGGCGTTCAGTTGCAAATGCATTTGAGATGCATTGCGGGTGATGCTTGGACACCAGGCTCACATCTCATCCATGACAGTGTGAAATTATTGTTGATCTGATACAACGTGCAGCCTATAAACTAATTTTGATATGAATGGTTAGAGAACTCTTTCATTGATCATTCTTATGCACATTTGACCTTGATATTATGTTAGTTAAGACAACTACTTTGTCCTGAGGAGGAAAATAAATAAAAATAAAATTGTAATCTACTTCCCTGCTCTATAATCATAAAAATAATCTTAATTTTTTTATCAGGGAAGTTGGAATGACATTGTCAAAAAGATTCTGTCGTTTCTTATCTTTATTACATATATAATGCACTTGCAATAAAAAACAATTTATCAAAACGTCCATGTGTACCACATCATTTATCTATCTTAAATAATAATGGAAGTACTGCCACTGTACATATTTGCAGCTAAACAGTGTGTGAGTGCTTGTGTAACAACATTATGAGATATTCCATCTTCATTATGTGTTATATCATAATGTTATTGTTATAGGAAAGAAGGTTGTCATCATGTTATTTAAATAATAAATAAATAACTATATATATATTAGTGGACATTTCACACAGCGCCATCTATCCCCAAAGTAAGCTAAGCGTAGCTTGTATCATGGGAACCAGAGAACTGATATACATACCTACTTATACACTTTTATTTTGTAAATACATACATATAATACATATTAACACCCAGACACAGAACAAACATCAATGTTACAAATGTTTGTGCTGAGTGGGGATGGAACCCACAACGTACAGCGCAAAAGGCAGGGTTACTACCAAATGAGCTATGAGGCCAGTCATTATGTCCATTATGTAATACTTGCAGGCTCGGTCAGTGGACGAGTCGTACGCCAGCCGACACATGCTCACCCACAACATGTTCCGGGAGACCCCAATCAACCTCGGCAACATGAACAAGGTGTTCTGCTCGCAGTGGCTCTCCGATAGACAGGTCGTGTTTGGAACTAAATGCAATAAGGTAACTTTTATACTGTACTACATTTATGATTACAAATGTTTTACGTTTAGTTGTGACTTTATATCAGCGGTTTCAAATGATTGTCCCTGGATGATATACATACAGTACATACATACATACAGATATTCACGCCTGTTTCCCGGATGGGTAGGCAGAGATGATGGTTTTCCACCTGCTACGATCCTGACATACCTCCTTAGCTTCATCTACTCTCATCACATTCTTCATGCATGCTCGGCTCGGCAATTATGAAATTACTAAATCTTAATTTGTACTTAAAACCATAAGATTTGTTTATTTGCTTGTGTGTATCAACAGTGTCATTTTATAAGTGTAATAAATGTTTCCTAGATACTACATCTTAAGTTGTAATGAATGAATGACATAAAATCTTAGTTGCATGTCAGAATACAGATTCAAAATTAGAAGTTCTCTAGTAAGTGATTTATATAAATCATAAAAAACAGTTCATCAGTACTTTAATGATAACACACAAATTTGAACGAGTTGAACGGTTTCAGTATTTTATACTTTATTCTTTGTTGTACACAAAAAACAATAAAAAAGTCATAAATAATACATGTACTAAGGCGAGCTTAATCCTAAAAAGAGTTATCTTCCAGCAAACCTTCGAGGCTAGAGAGAGTGATTTTATAAAGATAAAACGTGTACATAATAAAGGTAAATTAAAACAATATTACAATGTTGTTTCTAGTTGTTAGTGTACGACGTTCGCACTCGGAAGCTGGATTCGATCCCGACACTGTTAGCGCGCACGCGCTGGGCCGGGCCCGAGCATCAAACCGGCATCCACGCGCTGCAGATCAACCCCTCCCGGTGAGTATCCCACCGACTGCGCCACTCACGTACAATGATTGCAATATCCCGCAGACTATTAGCACTAACTCCTTGTCATTTGATGTGTACATGTTTGTGATTATCCTACCATTTCATTCGTTCTTAGTGTCATGCCGGCCTGTATTAGCAGTCACACTTTATATATTTCCGTCTCGCTCATTAGTGACGCATTATCGACGCAGTGTGCGTGTATGTTTCAGGACGTTGCTAGCGACGGGCGCTCGCAACTCGTGCGAACTGGCTATATACAGCCTGCCCACACTGTCGCCCGTCTGCATCGGGGAGGCACACAAAGACTGGGTGAGTGCATATGTATAGCGGGGTTTCCAACTCTAAGATATGAACACTTCAGTGGAAACGTGGAAACGAAATGTATTCCACCAAAGCTGACCCCAACATGATCGAACTGGCAACATTCGAATTGTTTTACTCCCAAAACTATTATTTCTGACTAATGACCTAAAAACATGCACTTTTTTATGTGATACAGTTACTTAACGAGCCGACGGCCCACCTAATGTTAAGTGGTAACGTCTGCCTATAACGACCGATGCAACTTGGGTCCTCCCCTAAATCGCATCGTATGCGCCCGTAACTCTGCGACGTGTAGGTGGAATGTGTCATGGGCCTGTAATTTCACCGGCGACACACCTTTCAAACCGGAACACAGTAACGCGAAACCGTTAATGGCGAAAATGGGCATGGTGGCAGTACTTCCCCGGACGAACTGGGTGTGAGTTCTACTGCTTTTACAATTATATCCATCTATTAATCAAGGTAAAGGTAACATAATGTAATGTGTGTAGATCCTGGACATGTGTTGGCTGGACGACGAGTTCCTGGTGACGGGGTCGCGCGACTCGAAGCTGGCGCTGTGGCGCGTGCCGCCCCCGGCCCCCGCCCCCGCCGCCCCCGCCCACGCCTCGCCCTGCGCCTCGCCCGCCCCCGCCTCGCCCGCCGACGCGCACTACTACGTGTCGCCGGTCTCCGTGAGGGACTGCCGCTCCGGTACACACCACACCATACCACACCACACCACACACCACACCACACCGACACCACACCACACCACACACCACACCACACCACACCACACCGACACCACACCACACCACACCACATCACACCACACCACACCACACCACACCGACACCACACCACACCACACCGACACCACACCGACACCACACCACACCACACCACACCACACCGACACCACACCACACCACACCACACCGACACCACACCACACCGACACCACACCACACACTGTTACATATGTGATGTGACTGTTGTCATCCATCTATTCTTTTTACTTCGACTTGGAAGTAGTAGATTGTGGTAGAGTCATTCTTAATCTCGACAGGCGTCACATCTCAGTCGGTAAAGCTGCCTTCTGTCGGTCGTGGGTTCGATTACCACCCAAGACAAACATTTGGGTGACGAACATAAATGTTTGTTCTGTATCTGGGTGTTGATATGTATTACAAAAAAATAACTACAAAAAGTACATAAGTATATAAATATAAATGAATGTGGTATGTGGTGTGCGTGTCAGGTATAAAGGTGCGCGCGCTGACGTTCAACTCGCGCTGGCGTGAGATCGCTGCGCTGACGCTCAACGGATACATCCACGTGTTCAACGCGGAGACGTTCCGGCAGACGCTCAGCAGGAAGCTGCCCTCCTGCCAGGACCTGGTCTGCCTCGCCACGCAGGTACACACACTGCACTGCTCACCAACCACACAACTCACATAGGGGGATAACCCCCTGAATCCCTACACGTGTCCTACGGGTGGTGCGAAAGGAGCAACCCAAAGTAGCAGTAGAACTTGTGCCAAGTTCGCCCGGAGAAGTACTGCCCCTACACCTGGTAATCTGCCGCCGAGCAGTGATGCACTCGTGCTGCTGTGTTCCGGTGGAAGGGAGTGGGTGCCGGTGAAATTGCAGCCGCATGAGACGTAACATCCCCGTCTCGAGGTGATGGACGCAACGCAATGTGACTTGAGTCGTCTCGTACTTTGGTGGAGGACTTGAGTCTATGGACGGCGGTTACCAGTTAACATCAGGTGGACCGTCAGCTCGTACTATACCCTACATTACATTAAAAAAATAAAAATATAACTGGACTCACAGCTCAGTTGGAAGTAACTCCATGCTGTAGGTTGTCGGTTCGATTCCCACCCAGGACAAACATATGTATGACGAATATAATATGTTTGTTCTTTGTCTGGGTGTTAATATGTATTATATGTTATGTTTACATAAAAAAATGTATTTTTATGTATTGTATCAGTCATCAGCCATAGTACGAGTTGTGCTTAGTTTGGGCTAGATGGCGCTGTGTGAATTATCCACCAATATTATTATTATAGTGACTGTATAGTGTATATGCATAGGTTGGATAACCAAATAATCCAACTACCCGTAATTATAATATTTGAGTATGAACTCTTTTTATTTTTGATATATATAATTACGTTGTTTAGGAAAGCGGTGTTTACGCGATCGGTTGCAAATCGTACACGCTGCTGCTGGATTGTCGCACGCTACAGTCGATCAAGAAGATCACCTCTCGATACAACGGGTGCGGGATCCGGTCCGCCTCGTTCCGCGGGGACATGCTCACCATCGGAACCGGACTGGGTATGCGATCATGTGTATTCCTAATAGGACATGTTGAATTTTGAAGTTGAAGCACCGATTAAGCAGTAGAACTCACGCCAAGATCCGGGGAAGTACTGCCACCATTCCTGCCGCCAATCAGTAACGCGTTCGCGATACTGTGTTGCGGTTTGAAAATTGTTTGCCGGTGAAATTACAGGCACATGAGTCCTTCCTACACGTCTCAGAGTTACGGGCGCGTACGATGCGACTTGTACCTGGTAGGTGAGGACCCAAGTAGCATCGGTTGTTATGGGCAGAGGTTACCACTTAACACCAGGTAGGAGTCGTTCCGTTCCGTAACTGTATCTGAAAAAAAAACCGGTGCACGAGTCTTCCGTAACTAGAGGGCGCCACTTGCCGCCGATACTCGGGGTACGTACCACTAGGCCACCACGCTCTCTTAAGATTTGAACTCTCTCTTAGAACTTCCCCTTCTCTAAGGTCTCTCATACTTTGTGTTCAAGGTCTGCTTATGTTCTACGACCTGCGCGCTGGCAAGTACCTCGAAAGCGACATCCACTCCTCGAAGACGGTCACGCTGAAGGCCTCCAAGGGGTACGTGGTGAGTACGTCATCTAAACACGACACATTCCATTCAAACTTTCTTGGATTCTAGATATTATTTCCTATTTACCTGTTTTAAGCTGTCTTCAGAATGTCACGAATTACGCCCAGTGGGCTGATTACAAAACTTGTTTCTATCATTTTAAATTAGCTCTCTAAAAAGGTTTCTCTAACCCTTTATATAAATAAATATTGGTGGACATTTCACACAGCGCCATCTAGCCCCAAAGTAAGCTTAGCGTAGCTTGTATCATGAGAACCAGACAATTGATATAATACTTTTCTTTTGTAAATACATACGTATTCTCACCCAGACACATAACAAACATCAATGTTCGTCACATAAATGTTTACCCTAGGTAGAAATCGAACCCAGGGCCTACAGCGCAGAAGGCAGGGTTACTACCAACTGAGCTGTGAGGCCAGTCGTTTATAATTTTCTCAGTCGTCAAATCCATTCTGTGTTTTCAGTTCCCAGACGAAGAAGCGGAGGGCTTGAACCACGTGAAACACGTTCCCGCCATCTACACTCACTGCTACGACCCCAGCGGCACCCGCATCTTCACCGCCGGCGGACCCCTGCCTGCGCCTCTCATCGGCAACTACGCGGGGCTGTGGCAGTGACACGCATTCTACCACACGCGATACTGAGCAACTACGCGGGGCTGTGGCAGTTACACGCATTCTACCACACGCGATACTGAGCAACTACGCGGGGCTGTGGCAGTTACACGCATTCTACCACATGCTATACTGAGTAACTACGCGGGGCTGTGGCAGTTACACGCATTCTACCACACGCGATACTGAGCAACTACGCGGGGCTGATGCAGAGACACGCATTCTACCACACGCGATACTGAGCAACTACGCGGGGCTGTGGCAGTTACACGCATTCTACCACATGCTATACTGAGTAACTACGCGGGGCTGTGGCAGTGACACGCATTCTACCACACGCGATACTGAGCAACTACGCGGGGCTGTGGCAGTGACACGCATTCTACCACACGCGATACTGAGCAACTACGCGGGGCTGTGGCAGTGACACGCATTCTACCACACGCGATACTGAGCTACTACGCGGGGCTGTTACAGTTACACACATTCTACCACTTGTGATACCTACACGAATTCTACCTCGCGGCGTTGTAGCGGCAACACTCCCATCATTTTTTTCATTTTCATTTTTCCTAGCTGTGGCGGTGACACGCATTCGACTGACAGTGACAGTAACACACATTCTACCAGCTGTTGCTTTAACCCGGCTTAATGATAAAGGCAAATAACCGCGTTACCTCTTTATGAAAAAAAGATACCTCCATGGTGAAAAAGTGTAGTTTAATCTGTGTTGTGTGTGATGATGATTATACAAATGGACAATGTTTTTTATAAATTGTAAAGTGACAAGTCTATTGTTGGTCTATATCGGCTAATCAGAATTGCTGCAGGGATTTGAAACATGTTTTGCCTACTGATTCACGAGCAATGTTTGTTTCTATAATTTGAGAGTCTTCCGGTAGATTTAGAAAATGCAACACAAATGTTCAGGCTTTAGTGCTCTAAAAGCGAAGATAACAGCATTGTGTATACAAGATATTTATCTTGATTAGCAATATTTATAATAACATGTATCTTGGCAGAGTAGCAAGAGTGGTATAGGATATTATTGACAGGCTTCACAGCTCTGTTGGAAGTAACTCTGCCTTCTGCGCTGTAGGTCGTGGGTTCCATTCCCACCTAAGGCATTTGTTTGATGAATAGATGTTTGTTCTGTGTCTGGGTGTTAATATGTATTTAAAACAAAAAAAAGTATATATGTATCTTATCAGTTGTCTGGTTCCCATGATACAAACCATGCTTAGCTTACTTTGGGGCTAGATGGCGCTGTGTGAAATGTCCACCAATATTATTTATTTATTATAAAAATGGTATGGTAACTTATGAAGTGGTATATAATGGTAATCTGCTAATATCAGAAACTTTCCAACAATATAAACCATCGCCTTTCAATGTTAACTATAGTAAAAAGAGAGAGATTCTCTTAATTTGTAAAAGATTAATTAATTTTGTAAAATATAGTTTTTATTAAGTATGATTAATTTATCGCTGTTTAGTTTGAAATCAGGAAATACTTTACCGTTAGTAAATATGGCACACACTGGCGTCGATTCTCTTGGCATCAACTTTCTAATATTAAAACTGTATTGCTACATATTCCTTTTCGTTCATACGCCACATTGATTCCATTTAAATCAAAAACTATTTCCATAGAATTCATAAAGAAATGGCTTGGAAACGTCAATAATATTCAAAACACGTTACGCGTACTTATCACTAAGTTTAACGCCAAACCCTATCCGACCCTCCATGGGGAAGAACAGACAAAAAGACCACTAACTAAGAAGTAGAAGGCCCACCAGAATTGACACCAGTTTATGATAAAGCGTATGTTCGCTAATGGCTTAGTCGGTGGATGCAGCGCGTCACCTGAAGTTTCTGTCGGTTGTATCGTGGAGACCAACTGTTGTGCAATAATAAAGCGGGCTACACACCTTCAGTTTTAACTGATCAGTTGTTAAACGTATGCATGTAGGCAAAACTGAGAGCTGTTACAACTGATCAGTTAAGACTAAAGGTCTGTAGCCCGCTTAAGTATTCTTATAGGTTTGGTTGTCGTCTACTTCATGACCAACCAGTAAATAAGTAGTGATTTTTTGTACATATAGTTAAAAGGGAGAATGCGATGACAGTTCTGACAATGACAGTTGTTAACAGCGATATGAGTGGGAATGATTATTTTGATTATAAATACCGTGTATATTCATATTTCTCAATAAGATGGTTTTTATTTTTATGAATTTGTACAGTTTTAGAATATTTATTGAAATTTTAACCATAAACTCGTGTTATTTGTATATGAGAGTATCACAAAGGTCATTGGCAGACAGCATAGTGAAAGGTGAAGAATGTTTTTGAAAAGATGGAAAGAATATTTTTCAAGTTTATTTGAGAAAGAGGAGGCATTGTCACTTATCTCAGAAATGAATGAAAGTTTCGAACATGACAGTGGTATTAGCATGAATGAAATTGTGAATGCTTTGAAAGGTATGAAATCAGGGAAGGCTGCAGGGTATGATAGGATCACAGTCGAGATGTTGAAGGCTGGACAAGGCATAGTAGCAAGTCAGTTGTGGCGCCTTTTTAATTTGTGCCGGAGTAGCGGCCATGTACCAAGTGACCGGTGCATGGCCGTCATAGTACCGCTCTACAAAGGGAAAGACTCGCAGGAAGACTGCAAAAACTATAGAGGCGTCAGTTTACTCAGCGTCGTCGGCAAGCTGTATGCGAAAGTATTGATTGAAAGGGTTGTGAAAGAAACCGATGAGAGAGTATGGGATGCACAGGCGGGATTTCGAAAGGGTATGGGATGTACGGATCAGGTCTTTTTTTTTGCAATTTTTGCCGAGAAATTTTTGGGCAAGGGTCAAAAAGTCTATTGCGTATCCGTGGATTTGGAAAAGGCCTATGACAAAGTGAGGAGGAATGACTTTGGTCGGTACTGTTGATGTATGGTGTGCAACCTTATTCGAGCTCTGAAATCTCTATGAGAATTCCAGTGCTTGCGTAAGGATACATGGCTCATATACTGACTGGTTTAACATGGAAAAAGGTGTTAGGGAAGTGTAGCGTCACCATGGCTGTTCAATCTATTTATGGACAGTTGTTTAAAAGGTTTAAAAGATACTGAAGGTGGATTAAGGATGAACGAGTTACTCATCAAATGTCTCCTTTATGCCGATGACCAGGTGTTACTTGCGTCTTCGGCGGAGGAGTTACAGGAGATGGTAACAATTATGCATGGAGCCTTTGAAAGAAAAGGAATGAGAGTAAATGTGTGTAAGACGAAAGTTATGGTTTTCTGATCGGTGGAGTAAAGGTGGAACAGGTGAATGAGTTTGTGTACCTGGGGACATTGTTTACGAGAGATGGGAAGTATGAGAAAGATATTGAAAGGATGAATGCTGGAAATAAGGAGAATGGAGCGCTTCACGCCTTTGTGAGTAGCCGGAATGTGTCCAAAAAGGCACGGCTGGCCGTACATAGGGGAGTGTTAGCGCCGACACTCATGTATGGCAGTGAAAGTTGGGTATGGCAGAGAAAGTTGGGTATGGCAGAGAAAGTTGGGTATGGCAGAGAAAGTTGGGTATGGTAGAGAAAGTTGGGTATGGCAGAGAAAGTCAGGTATGGCAGAGAAAGTTGGGTATGGCAGAGAAAGTCGGGTATGGCAGAGAAAGTTGGGTATGGCAGAGAGATGATCAGAGTAAAATTAATGCAGTAGAAATGAAAGCTTTGCGAAGTATGTGTGGGCTAACTTTGAAAGATAAAGTGAGGAACAGCGTGATAAGCGTTGTGGAGTAATTGAAGTCGTAGGATTGAGATGGGTATGCTCAGATGGTTTGGACACAGAGAGAATCAATGAAAGAATGACGAAACAAATGTTGAAAAATGCAAATGTGAGTGTGAATGGAAACGGTAGAAGGGGTAGACCTCAGCGTACATACTTAGACCAAATCGGTGACGTTTTGGAAAAAGGCCAAGAGTACCCTAAACGGACGAGCATGCATGAAGAATGTGATAAGAGTAGATGAAGCTAAGGAGGTATGTCAGGATCGTAGCAGGTGGAAAACCATGATCTCTGCCTAACCCTCCGGGAAACAGGCGTGGTTTTATGTATGTATGTATGACTGTATGTATTGGTAGACTGGTAGACTCAAATAGCTTTTGAAGCCATCACCAAAAGTATTGATTATTTTATTGGGAGTTTATAGATCCCAAATTTCAGTGTTTGCAGGCTGTATCGTATATCCTTTTTATTTTAATCTAATTGTATACCCATGTTTCGAAAAATAAATATTTTTGAATTATAAATAACTACCTGTATATATAAACTAAGATGATTCTATTTTGTGATGTGACTGTAGCTTTATGTTCATGTATTTATTAAAGCAATATATCTATTACAGGTAAACCCAATACAACAGAGTAGTTAATAATAATCCAAAAACACAATAAATATAAAATTAAAATAATATTAGTCCTTAAATTCTACACATCGCTGCTTAAATTTGACAGTGACACAACTAAAAAAAACACATTTTTCAGTAGAGCGGTTTTGCGTTGAGCGATGGCGGGTAAATCCAACCAATCAGATACCGACATTTAGTGACGTCACTCGCTCAGTTGGCCGAATAGGAATATGAATGTTATCCACATTATAATACAGAAGATTTGGCGTCTAACTACACTTATAACTCGATTTTGACACATCTGGTTTTGTGCCACTATCGAATTTAGGCAGCGACATGTTGGGTGCGGTTTTGTCTGTCATCCGAGTGTGCCTACGCTTAATTATCTCACTGCCCCTATATATCTAGTTTAAGACTTACGTTGTATGTAATTAAACGGCAGTACAAAGCGGTGTGTCGACTTATTTCACTAGGTTTACCTGTTTATAAGCTGACATCGAGGGCGGGGCGGTGCGCGGGGCGGCTTGTAACCGCACACCGCCCCGCGCTTTCTCTAAACTCTTTAGTATTTAATCAACCCTGTTATTATTCTGTAACTAGCTGCGCCCTGCGATGAGTAAGTCAAGTCACGGGAACACTGCACTTTTCCGGGATCAAAGTAGCCTATGTGTTAATAGGTATAGTGAGCACAAATTTTACTATTTTACGGTGATTTCACTGAAGTGGTCTTAAGTAAACGTACCATTAATCCATTAATCACAATAACAAATCCAGCTAAAAAGGGTCAGTTAAAATTAACATACTGTTAGTTAATAGCATCAACTAACTTGACTATTTTTATTTTATATTTTTCCCGGAACTAGTACGACTTCCCCCCCCCCCCCCCTCCCGCCCCGTGCCCGCTTGACGTTGAGTTTCTAGACACCCTGTATGTACATATATATCACCTTTGTATATGGTGTCTTACTATCAATATGATAAGCGGAAAGTGGCTGCCTCCGCCCCGTAACAACGCGAGAAAACTGTGACGCGTGGAGTTAGAATGTCTCATGTGCCTGTAAATTCACCGGCAACCAAACCGGAACAGTGTACTTACCTTACTCTTTGATGGCAGAAATAAGTATGGTAGCAGTACTTCCCCGGACGAACTAAATGTGTTCGCGCGCGTTAGTTTAATGCAAAATTTTGAGTGATTTCTTAAATTATTGTTATATGGATGCATTATAGGCTCCGTCTGAAAACCAGCGCCGCTACCGGCATGTTGGGATATATCTATCATGTTAGGTAGTGGCTTGCTGAGGCGGAGACCCATTTGACCACTCCATGAACAAAAGCCAATTTTATTTTCACTGTTTATGTATGTGCGTGTAAAATAAAAATAATAAGAATCTACTAGAATATACAAGGAACAAGAGTAAGGGAGATTCGGCTCTTTGCCTAGTGTGGAGTCAGGCCAAATTCTAGGTCACGCACAGAAGTGGACTAGGCCTAGACTAAACATCTTAGGCGCCGCAAACTGTCGCGTCACCCGTCTTGGTGTAAATAACTTAATATTTTTGTAATAACCATATTGAAAATTCAAAACGTCTTCTGTAATTGCGCCGCATTCGCTTTGTGGAGTCAGTCAGTTTTCAGGATTTAATCATAATTAGGTAGCAAAATCCACTGTTTATACGTATTTTAAATCGGCGAAGAGTACACTCGTTTTAACTGTGTTCTGTGTATGTATTAATAATACGATTAAACTTTTGTGTTAAGTGCGTTGGTTTTCACTATTTCGGGATACCGGTTTAGTATAGTCACAGAATAAAAACTCCGCAAAACCTATAGCCTTGTTTTATTTATTAGTTTCTCCTGCCCATTGTTACTATTGCCTGTTTGAAATGCATTATTGCCAGAAGGCACAGTGGATTAAATATTATTGGACATTTCACACAGCGCCATCTACCCCTAACGTAGCATAGCTTGAACCATGGAAACTAGATAGAGAATGCTTAATTATATATTTGGTAAATACATATTAACACCCAGGACACCCAACAAACATCTGTCTCGGGTGGGAATCGAAACCACGACCTACAACGCGGAAGGCAAAGTTACTACAAAACTGAGGCCAGTCATACTTTGGGGTAAGTTACTGTAGTCTGATGACGGTCATTGAGGCATATCATCCCGGGGCCATCGGCTCTTCATTTTAAAAACATTTTTAATGCTGACTGCCGAACCCACGTTTGAAAGAAAAAAAATTGCAGGTCTAAAACAAAACTCAATACTATCAAAAAATATTTATTTCAAAAGCTTAAATGCATTAAACGCAACTGAATAGGTCGCAAGTGGTCCGAAAGGGTCACCCCTCGTGCGGGGGGAAGCGCGGCGCGGCGGGCGGGGGCGGCACCCACCCCGCGGGGAGACACCTCCCCTCGCCACTCAGGAACGAGTCCCACTCGGATCTGTAAACAATAACCAACACAACCCTGAGGTCTACTCACTGATTCCACTATAATATATATAAAAATTATTTGGGTTTACATAATTTTTGTTTGTTTACATTTGGGTAAAATTGTCGCTTACGATAAGTCGGCGGTTAAGGGTCATACATACATAATATACTCTATTCACTGATGTCAGTCACAATTTTTGTCAAGTCCGAAATAACAAAAGAGCAGTCATAATTTGAATGCCGTCTTATAATTAAGTTCGTCCGGGGAAGTACTGCCACCATGCCCATTCGTGCCGCCACGTAGTTACACATTCGCGTTACTGTGTTACGGTTTGAAAGGTGTGGTTGCCGGTGTAATTACAGGCACATGAGACATTGCACCTACACGCCTCAGAGTTACGGGCGCATACGATGCAACTTGGGTCTTGTCGTGCCTAGTAGGGGAGGACCTAAATCGCATAGGTTGTTTAGGGGCCGAGGTTACCACTTAACACGAGGTGGGCCGTCGGCTCGTTCCTTAACTGTATCACATAAAAACTTACCTAACAGAGATAAAGCGGCTCACGTCTCCTGCAAAATCCACTTGCGGCATCACCCCCCCAAACATGACCTCCTTCCATCGCTCCAAGTTCTCCGTCAGCTGTCTCTCACTCTCCCTGGTGGAGAGCTGAGCCTCTTCTGTCTCCTCCCTGAGTTTGGTGCGAAGGTTTGACTCCTCCTGGTCGTACGCTGTGAGACGTTGCTTCCACAGTGTCTTGAGCTGTTCTGGAAAATAGTATATCACATGTTATGGGCATTTTTTTATGTAATTAATAGGTTGAGTAGGAGTCTCACTTGATGTCAATCGGTAGGCATTACAACTTCAGTCTTACCATACTGAAATACGGGACACCTAAGTTGCAACGCATTGGACCATTAATTATGGAAACTGCAAGATGGAACATCTCATGAGGCAACAGCTCAAAAGACAGCTACTCCAGATTATGAATGCCTTATACTATCAAGCGCAGCTCGTTACTAACTTATTTACAAAGAATCGTAGCAAATGGTAATTCTTTAAATTTGGTGGATGCAATACACTGCAAACTTCGAGGGTGAGATTAGTAACATAGGGCCCATGTCCATAGCTGATGATTATGCTACATATGATCAAGCTTACATCATATTCATTTCACGACAGGCCTCACAGCTCGGTAGTACTCTGCCTTGTACGCTGTCTGATTCCCACCCAGGACAAACATTTGTGTGACGAATCTAGTTTAGATCTAGATTTATTCTGTGTCTGGATGTTAATATGTATTCACAAAAAAGTATATTATGTATTCTATCAGTTTTCTGGTTCCCATACTACAAGCCATGCTTAGTTTGGGGCTAGATGGTGCTGTGTGAGTTGTCTAGCAATGTTATTGTTTCAGAAGAGGCCATGGTACTTACCTATATTTTTATGGAAAGTTTCATCCTCAGTATGAGACACCTTCTCGCCCCGTCCTAGCGCTGTGTTCTGTCTGGCTCCGCGCAGCTTCAAGAGTGCATCTAACTTCACAATGTAATTCTTAGCATCTTGTTTCTTGCGCAGCGTCTCTCTGAGCACAACATCTGCTTGCGTTTTGGCTTCTTTTTCCTATAAACCATAATATAAATATATAGTATAAATATTTTGAATAAAACAGATTTGCTATCTTCATTTTCGTTTGTATGTTTGATATTTTTTATTTATTATTTGGTTATAAATATGAGAAATATATATAATAAGTGTATCTCATAGTATTCAATTATTATTTATAGATTAATTTTAAATTGTTGTTTTTTTGTGTTTTTCATTTATATATTGACATATAACTGTATGTTCGAATAATTTAACTTGTTTTTTTTTTTATGTTACAGTTGCGGAACGAGCCGACGGCTCACCTGGTGTTAAATGGTAACCTCTGCCCATAACAACCGATGCGACTTGGGTCTTCCCTTACTAGGTACGACAAGACCCAAGTCACATCGTATGCGCCCGTAACTCTGAGACGTGTAGGTGGAATGTCTCTTGTGCCTGTAATTTCACCGGCAACCACACCTTTCAAACCGGAACACAGTAACGCGAACGCGTTACTGCTTCGCAGCAGAAATGGGCATGGTGGCAGTACTTCCCCGGACGAACTTGGCGAGAGTTCTACTGCTCTGAACTTCATATCTCTCTCTGTGATATTAGTGCATCAATTTAAAGCAATCACTATTTTCACATAGAGTGGCTATTTCATTGGTAACTTTAATATGCAGTGGAAGCACATAGGATGGTATCAAGATATATATATACCTGTTTAGCTTTTGTGATTTCATCCTGATATTTCTGCAGCTTTTCATCAATCTGTCTGGATTTCTCCTGCATTAATTTGATCCACTCTTCCTTCTCCTTCTTCCTCTCAGATCGAAGCCTCTTTAGCCGAGCTCTTTTAGCCAACCTCTTTGCTATCAGTTTCTGAAGCACTTCTATATTCAAATTATTGATACGGGACAGGATTTTTGTGACGGTAACCTTGTTCTCTTCTATCTTTTTCAAATTAAACCTCCATTCTTCATCGGACAAGTCTACTTTGTCAGACAGATTTTTCAATTGATTTTTAATATCATTTAGTTTCAGAAGGAGGCTGCATATTTCATCACGGACAGACGATATAGATACAGTATGTTTACGTTTGGCAGGTTGTTTTCTTGGTATTTTACACTGAAACTGTCTTAAAAAGTCTGTAATTTGTGCACTTGGAGACCAGGGATTTCCAGGTGGAATGAAAAATGGGGGCGGTGGCGGTGGGGGGGGCAAACATTGAGTAGTATTTTGGAATGTTGCATTGCCGTGAAAATTGTTAGAAAATTGGTTATAAGACATGATTGTTGTAAAAGTAATAAGATTATTAAAATAAGATGAGATTTTGATTATGCAGTGATATTCTGCGGAAGCAGCGGCTCTGCCTCCTTCAGGGCTTGTTCTGCGGCTTTGTACTCGTCAGCTTCTTTGAGATCTTGCTCTATTTCTAACACACCTTTAAGGTCCGTGTAAGCTATCTGCAATCTGCAATACAAAGCATGAACACTTTTCAGAATTTCACTATTATATAGTATTGTGTATTAATTATGTATGATTGTGGTTAGCTCTGATAAATCAGTTGTTGTATAGCACTTGACAGTATATTCGAAATATGTAACAATAAGAAATTGATTATGACGTAAGACCAATTACCTAAAAGAGTAAAATCAGAGATGGTATGTAAAATGATACCATCAAAAGTTTTGTACATGAATTATTAGATTCTGGAGGTTATATTATGGAAATACAACTATTTTAGTTACTGTTTTATTAATAATTTTGGAATTGAATATTTGGATATTAATTTCATGTATTTTCATCATTCTAAAATTGCGTGGTGATCTAGTGGTACGGCCCCGAGTTTCAATCCGGAGGTCACCGGTTCAAATCGCGATGTGCACCTATGAGTTTTTCGATTAAACGATTTACGTGCGCAATACCACGTTCTCAAAACGGTGAAGGAAAACATCGTGAGGAAACCGACATGTCCTAGAACTTAAAATTCGAAGACATGTGTCGAGTGCACGAAAGGTGCCTCTTTGTGGCGCACTTACAATCCTTTCACCACACCGGTTCAACAGAACCAGTGGCTCGAAGAAGAATTCTAAAATTGGGAGTTTTGAGTTTGAGCAGCCTTGATAGGCAACCATGCCATATTTAACTATATCTGTATGTATATGTTTATTAATATTTATTTGTGTCGGTTTCTTTACTTGGCGGTTATCCCAAGCTCTGTCTTTGTGCGAGATTAATTATCTAAGATATATCGGCTGCTTTGAGGGAAAGCAGCAGATATCAGAGCCATATTTGTTTTACAAAAGAAAGAAATACATGCATTTATGGTGACTCATCTTCAACGAAAATCGCACGACCAACACATAACCTAAACACATGCAACTTTGAACAAAGAATACGCTGTAAATACGTCAGGCGGCACCCCAAAAACAGAGCAGACGCCACAAAGAAGTTGTAAACATATTATGAAATGTGTACAAACCTCCTTTGGCACTCCGGGATCATCATCAGGGACTCCTGAAGCACCTCCTGCTGCTTCCTAATGTTGTGTTCGTCTTGACCCTCGTCCTTTATTTTCTGTACACGGTTCTTCTGCTGTTCGGCTTCCTTGTCGTAAACAACCTTCTCTTTCGCGATGCGCTTCACGACGCCGGTTTTGATTTTTATTTGACGAATGCGCGGATCTGCCATGTTTTGATCGAAATATTGAGAACGCTTGCTTGTGTTTCTAGGTTCCTTGACGTGTGTCATATCGCAATGACTTTTCAAATCCCAACGTGTGACGTCGTACGAAGCGTGCCGTGATGTGATGTTGACAAAGAATAGAATAATCATTTGTCATGTCAATGATACAACAAAGTATTTCTTTTGCATTATACCCAGAAAAATAATAGGTACGTATAGATGGCTTGTGTATGTATGTATGCCTTCAATATATTTGATTTTATATAAAAAAAACAATATACATACTTATTCCCGTAAAAAAACTTGGAATTGAGTTAGGAATTAGGAGGCATCAGTAAGATAGCAAAATGAGACGAAATTATTTAAGTATATATAGTTTTCTTTCTTTCGATGAACAAAGTAGTTAATTTTACAAATTTTTGGATACGAATCTTCAAAAGAAAAAAATGTAACATACTAAGTATTGTTATTAAGTAATTTTTTTTGTTTGAAATTTTACACACCGCGTTCTAGCCCCAAAGTAAGCTAAGCATTGCTTGTATCACGGGAACCAGACAACTGATATAATATTTAAATCTATTATTCTTGTACACATACATAATTAACACCCAGACACAGAACAAACACCTCGTCACATAATTGTTTGCCCTGGGTGGGAATCGAACCCACGACCTATAATTAATTCCTCTTCAATTTTGCAGCCTTCATCTGCATCTTCTCGTCGACATTTAAAGCAGCGCGGCATGGACCTGCTTTCGAGTTATTGTGTGGCCATAGGCCATAGGCTGGTAAAGGCTAAACACTAGCTCTTGCGCGCGGCTTCACCCGCGTGTATCGGCGAAAAATTAACCATTGTTAATCCATCTCGAGTTCAGCTGTTTTGAAAATATCTGTAGTCTACAAAATGTCACGGTGGTTATTAAAATATATATTTTCTATGATTTTTTAAAACCAAGACTATGTATAGGTAATTAAGGGTACGTAGGTATGTACAAGGAGTTAAAATTGACAGATTAGAAAACAACAAAATACTTACGATGAATGATGGATGGTATCTTATCTAGACTTTAAATGTGGATTGGTAGGAAGGTGCGGCCATACTTCACATACATCATTTATAGGTTATAAAGGTAGGCAGGTACTCAGATGGGTGATGTAATGACCTTGAGCGTCCGCTATATGGGCCAGGATATAATTATCCTACATTTACACTATCAACCAATTTCTCAGCTTGGACAAATCTTCACAAACTTAAATATATATTATTCGTTTTGTCACATATGTATTGGGAATTTAAATCAATTTAATTATTAAAAAAAAACAGGGTTTATATGAAAACAACGGCTATTATTGAAATAAAATAGTCGATAGGCAAAAAATGTGCTCCAGCCTGGGTGAACCTTTGTTGAACAATTGCCAACATGGTGTTCAATATTTTTGTAGCGGCAACACTGTTACGAGTCGTTCACGTTCCTCCGGGAATGTACTGCCATATTGCGGCCAAGCACTACCTACCCCTACTGGAATGAAATAAAATGTAAGAGCGTATGTAATAATGTAAATGTATTTACAAAATAAAACGTACCTACCTAAGCTACAAACCTGAGTTACATTTTCAAAAAATTAAAAGCTGTCATTGTCTTTTAGTTCCAGGTTCAGTAGAACCGGCCAACCGCAGTAAACAAATTTTAATAATAAGGAAATATGACTTGTATCTTCAAGTTTGATGTCGAACTAAAGTAGAAAATGGATAGCGAGTCTTAAGTGATGGGTGGGACACTTGGCCGGGGGTACGTCGGCCTCAGTGCAGACCAGTAAGAGCAGTTAAAATCAGTAAAACTCACGCCAAGTTCGTCCGGGGAAGTATTGCCACCATACCAGCAACAGTGGCGTGCTAGAGAAGAGACCCGTACTCAGGGTGTTACTGGCTCATTAGATAGATAGATAAGACAATATTATTCAATTAAAATTAACCATTTATAAATACCCCTGCGAGTGAAGCACCCTGTACAAAACAGATTCGACAACTTGATTATGTTGTCGCTGGGGGATTTGTCGGAGATATTTGTGATATCTCATCTTAGCTCAAGATAAGTGTTGATTAGCCGTGATATATTGTATCCACGGTGACCAGTTCGTCAGGGTAACGAGATGAAGGTGCTATTGCTTTTGGCAGGTCAGTTTCTAGTACCATTAAGTATTTCCGTTCAGACTTTTTTGTTGGTAAATTGTATTTTTATGGGGAAATAGAAATCATCACATAAAAAATAAAACAAACGGAATTACTAAAACACTAACTTCTGTTTACGGCATCGCCTGCTTGTTACCGAAATTGGCACAACTTGTTATTTCAGGCCATTTCTCAAGTTTTTTTTACATAATTCAAAATTTTGGATCAAATCTATCCATACAAACAGACATACCTACATTCACATTAATATTAGTGTGGTAAAACAGTAGATGAAGCGTATTTCATCAGAGCGTTGACAATAATAGCGCTGCTTTTCAAGTTTATGGAGAAAGTATCGGAAAAAATAGATTCCGTGACATGAACAAAATTATGAGGCACCTTTATTTCCAGGTTTAGCTGTAGCGCTGTGCGCGGTACCTAAGGTGCCGGCGCAGCGCGAGCTCCTGGTCGATGAACATGAAGATGGAGGCTTCCTTCTCTCTATTGTCGGACGTAAGTATTCAGTTGTCCCCTATTTTTAGGGAACCTACTGCTGGGATAGCGCTTGATCAGAAAAAACTGTGTAATGCAAAAACATTAATGACGTTTACTGCCGCCCAAGCCTCTCTCGTGCTTGGTGTGAGATTGAGGCGAAATATTTAATTCAATTTCTACAAAACTAGAAGAATATTGGTAAAAAATTATGAGATACCCGAAAGGATATGAATGTTTTTCATGACTTTTATTAATGTTCTCTGGTAGCGGAAGTTGAATTAGTAGGTATGAAGTGACATTAGGAAGAGGATAAAAACCCACTAAACACATAAAATAATTTTTGCAAACTACCTACATATATAAGGGAAACATTCAAATAGTACATTATTTAATTTAATTAATAAACTATGGAAAAGTTGGCATCTCTTAGCAAGGTCATGGTGGTGATAAGGCAGCTGACAAAGAGACACACATACATCCCTGAGCAGGGATTCCCCTGCAGGAATTCATAAAGAAATGGCTTGGAAATGACAATAATATTCAAAACATAAGATCACGCGTACTTATCGCTAAGTTTGACGCCTGTTCAAACCCTATCCGACCCTTCATGGGAAGAACAGAACAAGAAACCCCAAAAAGAGGGCTTCCTTTTTTTCACGAGCACGATCCTTGTAACAATCTGATTTATGAGCTTACCGTGTCCCCAGCCTCTGGCACCGAGATTGTCGGTCACATCGGTCGCAAGGTCTCCGCCGAGGACTCGTTGATCAGCTTCGAGGTGTCCACCGCGCAGGACGACGCCAGCGGCGGCTTCAAAGTCACCATCAGCTGGGACGGACCCGCCGACACCGTGTTTGAGGACTGCTTCGATTTTGGTTAGTCAATAAAACTTTATAACGAATAGAATTTTCATAGCGATAAAACTTAAAAACCGGATATCACAATAGATATTGAGAGCGTGGTGGTCTAGCGGTACTGACCCCCGAGTTTCAATCCGGAGGTCGCCCGTTCAAATCCCGACGTGGACCTATGAGTTTTTCGATTGAAAGATTTATGTGCGCAATACCACGTTCCCAAAGCGGTGAAGAAAAACATCGTGAGGAAACCGACATGTCCTAGAACTAAAAACTAAAAATTCGAAGACATGTGTCGAGTGCATGAAATGAGCCTCTTTGAGGCGCACTTACAATCCTTCCACCACACTGGTTCGACAGAACCGGTGACTCGAAGAAGAAGAAGACAATAGATATTAGTTAGTCTAAGGAAGTATCTACTGCTAACAGAGCAAGGCATTAACACTGGTTTAGCTGTGGAGAGCCAATTAAAGGTTCTCACGTTCAGATTACAGATATCGCAAAATCAACATTAATACAGATTTCAATTAAAACAGATTGAAACTAAAGATACATAATTACCACAGTGGAGATCTTAACAAGAGTCATTTGCATACAAAACGTTACAAGAATTAATTAATTATCAACATGATATCAACTGAGATTTTTTTGTACTTGTAGTATAACTTCGATTTATATTTCAGACTTCAATATAATGTTGTTACGTTTAGAAGAACTGCCACCAAGTGTATATCTCCCTAACATTAAGTTTGATTTGTAGGTTCCAAGCAATGGTACGGTGGCCCCGAGCAGAAACAGCAATACTGGCCAATCCAGAACGGAAAGCTTCAGAAATACTCCATAATCTCCAAGGAGGATGACAACTCTGCTGTCTCCGAGCGATACTGGCTCAATTCTGCCGGACAGTACTTCTACGTTCAACCTGAAGCGCCCTTATTTGTCGACCATCACAATATTTTGGACAACCATATATGCTTCATCGCTGAAGTAGCAGCTCCTTACTCTTCGAGACGTACCCACAACGTTCTGAAATACGATATTTGGTTCTTTGAAAACGCTAAAGTTGCCCACCAACACGCCATCGACACTTACCTCGGGAAGCCTTCGGGTATCCCCGACTACAGAATGATCCAGTACCCAGTCTGGTCCACGTGGGCGAGATACTCGCGGGAAATCGACCAGGACATTCTATGGGAGTTCGCTAATGAGATTAAGAACAGTGGTTTCCCGAATGCTCAGTTCGAAATTGATGATCTGTGGGAAATCTGTTACGGTTCTTTGACTGTTGATGAGAGAAAGCTGCCCAATCTCAAGAAGCTCGTTCAGGATATCAAGAATCTTGGCTTCCGTGTTGCCATTTGGGTGCATCCCTTTATCAATAAAGACTGTGATCCGTGGTACTCCGATGCTTTGGAAAAGGGGTGAGTTAATTTAAACGCTCTATAAAAATGCTTACTGAATCATAGTTCTCAAAACCAGATCATCACGAGCAACATCAACCATACCAGATAGACGTACATGTTTTTTATTTATTTATAAAGTTTGCTACGGTAGATAGATGTGGACTAATGACAACTTTATTTTTAAGTTACCTGGTGCTGAATGAAGGCGGTAGCCCGGACACCACCTGGTGGAACAACAACGGCTCCGTCCCCGGCTACATTGACTTCACCAACCCTGAAGCCTCCACCTGGTACACCGACAGGGTCAGGACTCTTATCGAGACTTACGAAATCGACAGCGTTAAGTTTGACGCTGGTGAGTCCAGCTGGTCACCTCAGGCGAGTAGACATTAATAGTTTTCTGCTGAGTAAAATTGTCCGAATTTCAATTGTAACTTTTTTGCAGTAGCATTTTCTAGCAAGTAAAAGTTTTTATGTAATTTTGTAGATCCCAGTGCAAAATGGAGACATAGACCTGCATCCGGGTAATATCGTCCAATCCTACGTGAGAGCCGTCTCTCAATTCGGACCCATGATTGAAATTAGATCTGGAATGAGGTATGTATGAATTCAAACACACATTGATACATTCTGACTGTATTCTTCTACCTCATGGAAGCAGATGACCCTTATACCTAAATCTCATCTCTCTGTTATACGAAATCAGTCATAAATTTTCAACGGGATCCCAAAAGGAAAAATTGAAGTGGACTCGCAGTAAGGTAATTTACCAAAATGACAGGTTTTATTCTGTGAAAAAATAAATATCTTTGAGGAGGTCATAGGACCAAGAACTATTTTGGGAATAAACACACAGTTCTTTTTCAGAACTCAGGACCTTCCTGTGTTCATCCGCATGGTAGACAAGGATACACTTTGGGACTTCAACAACGGACTGCCCACGCTGGTCACCACCCTTCTCCAGATGAACATCCAAGGCTACACGTTAGTGTTGCCCGACATGATCGGTGGCAACGGATACAACGAAAAGCCCAGCAAGGAGCTGTTCGTGAGGTGGCTGCAAGCTAATGTGTTTATGCCCACTCTACAGTACTCCTTCGTTCCTTGGGACCATGACGAGGAGGTAAGATATTTCAGGGTTCTTAAGTGCGTTATAAATTTACCCAATGCCAACCATTATATACCATACCATATAGCCTATTTGCGATAATATTCGAAGATGTGTGATGGTTGTATGATCTGTTTATTTGGCCTGGCTACAATGTACCTACGAGCTATCCCGCGCAGTCACTAGTTTACGGAGCCCAATCATTTAAACGATTGTATTGACTCTTTTGCATCTCTGAATGCGATTGAAACTCGCGGGTGATCCCGAGACCTTCAGAACTAGTCTTGCAAGAAGTTTACGTTATCCTTCTGAGAATATGGATTTAAAGTTTTTTTACTCAAGATCTTTGCCACATTTCAGTATACAGGTGTCAAACTTTTAATGCCGCGGATCTGATAAAAGATGCTTTTCTTTTTCGAACAAACAAACAAGTTATTTATTTAAATTACATTACAATGTTATTGCTTTGATGAATTCTTCTGTTAAGTTTAAAGAAACCTGTATAAGAAGAGACCCCTCATTTCTGTGGTCTAGATTTACTTGGTTATACTTTTAGATTATATATTATATGTACCTATATTAAAATATGTATTACTGTAGTAATGTAGTACTTTTTAACTAATCATAATCCTGTTTATTTACTAGACAGTAGAAATCTGCCGTAAATACACCCAACTCCACGCGGATCACGCGGACGCCATTGAAGCGGCGATGCGCGCGTCCGTCGAGCGCGGCACCCCCGTCAACCCGCCCGTCTGGTGGCTCGACCCACACGACGAACAAGCTTTGGCTGTCTGGGATGGTAATGTTATTCGTTTTTGAGTATTAATCACTTGGATTCTGAAGGTTTTTAGGTTTTAATGGGAGATGTAAGCTAGGTATTATAAAGATTCCTAGTGTACATTTTCATATTGCAACATGCAACGTAATATTACTCTGCCTCTGAAAGCAATCTTTCAAAAAGTGCTTTTAAATCTTTTGATGCCACCTCATTAAAACGCACTATAATACATTTATTCTTTTTCCACAAACTGAGGTTGAATTGTCGAAACACTCTACTCAGATGCATACCGGCCACCACATTTTGTTTATTTAGGTATATTTGGGTCTCAAAATGAGGCGATGAGTTCCATAAAACCATTATCGCCCACTTTACAAAGTTGAATGATTGCGTTTAATATATTATTACATAATAATTAATTCCCAAGCGTCATAATTTGAATTTGAAAGTTCCTATCCAACTACCAACTCTTATGTAATCAATACGTTGAATTTCAGAGTTCCTTCTCGGCGAGAGGATCCTCGCGGCCCCCGTCCTGGAACAAGGCGCGGTGTCCCGTGATGTCTACTTGCCCCGGGGCGAGTGGCGCGCCGCTGACGGGGCACGTCACTCCGGCCCCGTGTGGCTGCGCGACTACCCCGCACCTTTGGACACCCTGCCCTACTTCACGTTGGAAAACTGAAGTTACCTGACTCTACTCACCGAAATTCCTAAACTTGTCAAATAATTTGGATTGGATTATGCTTTAGATTCTGTATTTTTTTCTAAAATACAGAATCCGGGGCCTAAAGGGGCCTAAACTTCTTAATAAACTAATATGTATCTCAAGCATATTATTAAAGCTCCAACACCATTATGTTCATTTATTTCATGATTGATATATTTGTTCTGGCCTGCCTTAGGGCTGTGTCATAGGGCCCATATTGTTCCCAGTGTATTTCAACTCTATATGTGAGCAGTTAATCGCCTAACGTGAAAGGGGGTAAATTGCTCACAATTGCTTCCATGCAAAAATACCCTACGAATATTGCAACAGGGACAGCACTCGAAAACGAAAAATTATATTAACTTGTTTTAATATGTATTACGAGAAAATAAAAGAAATCTGTTTTAACAAACATTTTTAAAATATTCATGAGTTTTTTTCTTCATCTTCATGAGTGCAAAATATAATGAAATTATTGCGTGTATATTAAATTTTAATACGCGTATTTTTTTTTATTAAGCTTAAGAAGTTTGAATATTCTTTAAGAGGCATTTAGGTAAAAGGTAGTAAGTAGGTTAAAGCTAAAGCAAGTCGTAGCTAAACAATTGTTTTGAAATATATAACAACTATACAATAAATTAAAAAGCACTATTCCCAAAAATGTGTTGATGAAAAATCTGATCTCCATGACTCGCAGGGCGCTACAAATGTCATTTTGTGTGCGCACACAAAATGCCTCTGGTCATAAGGTTATTTTGTAAAAGTGAAATCAATTGTTATAATTAAAACGTTGGTTCGAGGAAGAACCGCCCCCATACTCATTTTTATCACAGCAACAGTGAAATTATTGGCAAACAGAACGTTCCATCTTCAAGTCTCCGTGTTACGGTAGCAACAAAATCAGTCTTAAGTCTTCCCATACCTACATGCCTAGGGAAGGAATACAACTGTATTTAATTGTTTATGGACAGAGGCTAGCAAAGGTTAGGCTTAGCTTGTATCATGGGAACCAGAAAACTGATATAATACTTAAATACTTTTTTGTAAATACATTCATATCAACACCTAGACACAAAACAAACACCTAAGTTCGTCCTAAGTAAATTTTTGTGCTGGGTGGGAATCGAACCCACGATCTACAGCGCAGAAGGCAGGGTTACTACCAACTGAGCTGCGAGGCCAGGCAAAATAATGAATATTTGTTCACACGGCCAATCACGGATTGGCTAAACAGCAAGGGTTGTAGCCGAGATCAATAATCGCGCCAATCCAAGAATGGAAATGTTTAGATGTATCTATCTGTCAACTGGATATGCGTTCAGGTAGTAGCTGCTGTTATGCCCATCTTCCACTGCAGAAGGGAAATAAGTGGAAAATTGCTGAGTGGAAAGGAGTAAATCTGTTTTGCCTCCACCGAGAGTTTCACAGTAAACTGTTTTTGCGGGTAGGCGGGAAATGAGCTGGGTCAGGCGAGCGACATTGTGTACTTCCATATCCGAGGGCGTTGCGGAGTGAGCCAGTGCAAGCAAACCGTTGTAACCTAGTGTCACAACACATGGCCTAAGCTATAGTTATTGACTTTAAATAGCTTTTAAATATCCAATCTAAGTATTTCAATTACCCGCCCTTCCTCTGACCAACCAATCACCAGCATTTTGTCGAGGTAATGCTGTATAAGAATTAATATAGCTTGCTACAATATAGACAAGACAAAAAAAACAAGTGACCTTGAAGTTGGCAAAAAGCGAACTCTTTTATAATAAGCGTGTGTTTAATAATGTTACCTACATTAAGCGTTTGAGATGAGTTGAGTTCCTTATATTGTTTGTTTGTGGGCACAATGGATGAATATTTCGAAATGATAAATCTATATGATTTATTAGCCAGAAAGCTTATCGTTTACCAACGTCTATAATATGAAGATTGATCGATAACACGGATGCTTCTTTTTGATAATACAGACTCTTAAGATAGCATTATCTCACAGTGTCCGGTGAAATTTGTGAGCAATGGCAGTGCTCAGGACGTTTTTTGGTAAGTTACGTAAAGTTTAAAATAAAGAAAGACTTTCACGGAATAAATAAATAGCAACAGAAATAAACACTAATAAAAAGAAAGCGTGCTCCAATAACCGAGCGGTACAATACCAGACTTTCAATCACAAGGTCGCTGATTCAGATCTAGAGTTTATGTGCAATGACATTTGTAATTAATAAAATGTTAAAGGCTAAAGGTAAATAAAACATCATTTACTAATACAGGTAATTTTTATTTTCTAACGTTGGTCTAAATATTTTCTAAGTCTTCGGCTTAGTCTCGGTCATCGAGAGTAGGTAAGCAGGAAACACGATTTTTAAATTACTTACATATAATACATATTAATACCCAGCACAAACAAATATTCGTCTCAAAAATGTCTGTCCTGGGTGGGAATCGCACCCACGACCTACAGCGCAGAATGCAGAGTTACTACCTACTGAGCTGTGAGGCCTGTCAATGATATTTTTATAATTTACCCAGCTATATTAACGCTGGCTGCGCGCGCGCACCCGGCCAGCGTGGCGGTGCGAGCTCATGATGAAGTCACGCTGAGCCTGGAACCACAACTGACTGGAGGATTCCACATGGTGTTCGTTCAAGGTAAATTAATACGAATCTTTTCCCTAACATTACACTCCCGAGTATTATTTATTTCCCTTATTTATCCCTTCCTCGTTGACCCTGAATAATGTAGGGAAACAGCTGGATATGCAGAACTGCGTATCATCCTGCACACAAACCGGCTGCTTAAGGCATAAATACTATAGAAATGTGCCTACTCTACGTATTTCAATAACAAATTGTCGGGCCTTACATATTTTATTACATTTTGGTGCGCACGGCCAAATTTCTTTTTAATGTGATATTTGTGGGGTTTGTCCTACTGATTGTAGGCGGTATACTCTGCCCAAATAACAGAAATACACCCTCTTTTGGTTGTACCCTGTTATGTGTGCGTACCCTGTCACGCCTTCACTCACCAAAACATGCCATCTTCACTTTTTAGTAACCAAGGCAAATACAATACGACTTGGGATTTTTCATACTTCTATAACAGAAGACTCGTATTGCTGTTGTTATGGGCAAAAGACCCAGTTAACATAGGATGGACCACCTATCGATCAGTTACTTCATTCATAAGGAAAGATTGTAACATTTTGGGAATCTCCAGGTGATGAGCGAGTAACATTCGGCCACATCGGTCGCACCCTAGTCTCACCGCACACCGTCGAGGAGATAGACGGAGGGATTGCGGTGCAAATGACTGGAGCCAATCTGACGATCCACACCCTGATTGACGCTGAGAAGGGAGCGAGAGGCATCAAGGTCAAGTGGGACGCTACTCCACTAATAAGACTGGAAGATTGCATTGATTTTGGTAAGTGTAATGCAGAACTACTGAAACTCAACAAATGTTATCTTGATTTTTATCATCCTAGTGAATCACATTTGTCTTTATCATTCTCATCTAAATGTTTCGACATGTTGCATACGATAAATTTTCCTCCTGCAGCAATAAATAAAAACCTTCATTTATCTCTCTCACTGACAGCCATTTTTAATTTTCAGGCAACAAACACTGGTACGCGGGACCGATGCAGCTCAAACAAGTGTATCCAATAGAGAAGGCTGACCAGCGTTACTCTCCATACTATTCCAAGGAATACGATAACGGCGCTATTGTAGAGAGATACTGGCTAAATTCTGCCGGAGAATACATCTACGTCCACCCTCAAGTTCCATTGTTTTTGGACTACAATAACTTGTTGAGCAACCACGTTTGCTTCGGCGCACAAATTGCAAACCCTTATTCTTCTAGACGAACTCATACAGAGCTGGCTTACGATATTTGGCTGTTATCAGACGTCAAATTAGCTCACAAACACGCAGTAGACAACTATTTGGGAAAGCCAACCGGAGTTCCTGACTACCGAATGGTGCAACATCCGATATGGTCGACTTGGGCTCAATACTCCAGAGATATAGATGAAAGTAAACTTATGAAATTAGCTAAACAGATCAGAGATAATGATTTCAGCGACGCACAACTCGAGATTGATGATTTGTGGGAAACCTGCTACGGATCTCTCACTGTTGATGAGGAGAAGTTCCCCAATTTCACGCAAACGATCCAAGACATAAAGGAGTTAGGATATCGTGTCACAATGTGGGTGCATCCTTTTATAAACCAGAATTGTGATCCGTGGTATTCTGAAGCTCTAGAGAGAGGGTGAGTAAACACATTAAAATTAAAGGCACATAAAACGTTCAGTCTTTAAGTTTTTTCAGAATTGTGTCTTCCTATAAATTAATATGGGTTGACCCAAGTTATTTTGTTATTATTGACAAAGGTATTACTTGTGACCATTTGATTCATCTGCATATGACATCACATGCCCACAAAAAACAAACAATTAAGAGACTACCATTAACACATTTTATGTCTCGGCAGATACTTGGTCATGGATGAATCTGGAAGTGTAGATACGAGCTGGTGGAACAACAATGGCTCTATCCCAGGGTACGTGGACTTCACCAACCCTGAGGCTGCGGAGTGGTGGTACACCCGAGTTAAGAGCCTGGTCGATACTTATGACATTGACAGCTTGAAGTTTGATGCTGGAGAAAGTAGTTTCTCACCCGAGGTAAAAAGTAATATAGGTCACTTAATCCGAATGGATTGGATTTAATTTTGAAAGCTTTTGAGTATTGTTTTATATTTATTTTCAAGTAACGCAACCTGTAAGGCTCACTTGATTTTCAGTGGCATCCCCTTTCAGTACAACATCAATACCAGAAGACAAGACATGAAGTTATAATACTTAGAACGTCTTGTGCCTGTGAGTTTAGCGTCACTGCTACCCATACCCTTCAAACCGGACCACAGCAATGCGATTGCATTACTGCAGAAATGGGAGTCTTTGGTGGCAGTACTTTCTTGAACTAATGAGCACATACAGATAGTAATGATGTTGCTGATTCATTTTATGTAATACATTAATTTCAGATGGCCGTGCAGAGTGGTGACATTGACTACCAGCCACATCACATTGTGGAGTCCTATGTACGAACGTGCGCAAGATTTGGTGGCATGATAGAGGTCCGTGCCGGCTTCAGGTAAGTCATCAAAGAGCAACGTGGGTATGTTCATACAAAACTTAATTATTTACAGGCGTCCAATTTAGCGATAAGTACGCGTGACTATTAGGTACGTGTTTTGAATATTATTGACGTTTTCAAGCCATTTCCTTATGAATTCTAAGTAAATAAAGTTTTTGACTTTGAATAAAAAAATATTTAATCATTATTTTCGTAGATATGGCCCATAAAAAAGAAAATAGTTATTCTATAACAATGTTTTAAGTGTTTAAACAACAAAACAGGAAATGTCCCAGATTCCGCCAAATTGAGCCACCTGGACGAAACTAATCAGCTACGACAAGTCCAACCAACAAGGACCAACAAGTCCATTATTGTCGGCAAAAATTGTAGATAGACTTATCTATCTGACTGCATCCTCATATAAAATACAACAATTCGTCTCCAGGACCCAAGACCTGCCAGTATTCGTGCGTATGGTAGACCGCGACTCAATCTGGGGTCTCGACAACGGCCTCTCGACTGTAATCACCACCACCATCCAAATGAACCTCAACGGCTACACCCTGGTATTGCCCGACATGATCGGAGGAAACGGCTTCAACCTGGATCACGACCAGGCAGACCTTCCTACCAAGGAGCTGTTCATAAGATGGGTGCAAGCGAACACGTTTCTGCCAGCGATGCAGTACTCTTTTGTACCTTGGAACTTTGACAATGAGGTATGTAGTGTGGATCGTCAAAGACTGGTTTAGTTGCAGATCTGAATTAACTTAATTGGTATAAAGTAGGGAATCCGTCGTCAAATCAGCCCCTTGGTAATATAATATCATTGCAATGTCACCAAAGTTAAGTACCTCAATAGGGTGCCAAGTTTGGGATACCGATATTTCATTTTTATTTCTGGCATCACAGTAATAAATACAGTGCCCATAGACCTTAAAACTATAAAATACATATAAAATAAATACACATAATGCTTTTATAACTAAGACCGATACACCAAAAAAACATTTAATGCATCAAGTAAGAATAGTTAGTGTTTTAAGAAGTAGATCAGGAATACTTAATTATTACTAAATATTAGTTAAAGTTATAATATGACGCATTGTCTTCTAGCTAACAGAGAATATTAAATGACAAACCAAATAGAGATATTATACTTACAAGATATGAACATCAATTAGTATAAATAGTTGTACAGTATAGGCGAGTTTTTCTGTTACAATCGCAGCGATTTGCAAATTAATTGGTGTTTTACATAATTAGACAATAGGATGATGTTACATGACCGTTCGTCTTGTTCACAGTTAATCATCATCTCGAATGTTTTGCGTAATGCGGATTGATTCCTTGACGATTTCTTCAATGAAACCAATATTCGGTAATAGCTCCACAGCGTAGTTGGAGGCTTGGCAGTAACCTTGCTTCCAACTCAGGTGTTCAATTGCCAGAAAAAGCGTTTTTATGACATTGATTTGGAGTGTGTGTATTTAAATACTAAGCTACCTGGCTAGCTATGTACACCGCCGATGTGAATTCTTTGTATCCTGTCCATCGAAAGGTTGCATGGAAGAGATCACTTTTAGTAATAATGCCAACCATTGTGTGTCTAAAATTTTAATGTATTCTTTTGTAAAATGTTTTCTGATGTGTGCTATAAATAGTTAATCTAACTACCTTAAATTTTCTAAATATGATAAAGTTTAATTAATTCATGTAAAAAGGCAGTGTTCGCTTACGCAAAATTTGCCACTTGTTCAGACTCTACCTGACTCTCGATGAAGAAGAAGAAGAACAATAATAAAAATCAACTAAAATAACAGTTCATCTTATTATCCAGACAGTAGAGATAAGCAGAAAATACACAGAACTGCACGCAGCATACGCGGATGAGATCTACGCAGCAATGGCAGCATCAATGGCGGACGGGTCGCCGGTGAACGCGCCGCTGTGGTGGATAGCCCCGCACGATGAAGAGGCACTCCTCATTTGGGATGGTTAGTTGACTGGCTCTTAGCTCAGTTGGTTGGACCTACAGTGCGGTAAGCAGGGGGCTTTCCGCACTGTAGGTCGTGGGTTCGATACCCACCGACACACATTTGTGTGACGAACATAGGTGTTCGTTCTGTGTCTGGGTATTGATATGTATTATATGTATGTAATTACAAAAAAAATAAGTATTGTATCAGTTGTCTGGTTCCCATGATACAAGCTATTTACTTAGCTTACTTTGGAACTACATGGCGCTGTGTGAAATGTCCACCAATATTTATTTATTTCACTAACAGTAGCTGTATTTGCGCAGTTAGTCCGGGGAATTACAGCTACTATACCTATTTCTAACGCTAATGGGCTGCAATGCTGTATTGTAGTTTAATGAGCATGGTTTTTTGGTTTCTATGAATAGATTGGACTATGATAGTAGTAATTACAAACTTCATGACTTGAAGATGGATGCAATTCAATATCAATGGACTGTCTTTGATAAACCAGGTGACTTAATTCAAGCCAAAACTTAGGTTTCATTACAGTAATTTGCCAAGAAACACGAGCTATAGATTTATCCGCTTAAATATACGTCCATTATGACTATTATTTTAACTGTTTAAATTTATTTTCAGAATATCTCCTTGGAGAAAACATCCTGGTAGCACCGATTCTGGAAGAAGGAGCCGTCTCCCGCGACATCTACCTACCTGCTGGCGTCTGGCTTGAAGAGGGCAACCCTGAGAAAGCTCACGAGGGTCCTATCTGGATCCGAAACTACTCAGCACCGATAGCGGTGTTGCCATATTTCGTTAGAGAGACACATGAGAATGGTGCCGTTTCGCCTGGCGTTGCTGCGCTTTTAATAGTCTGTGGAGTGATGCTTGACTTTATGTTAATTTGATGATGTTTTTTTCCTAGATTAGATTGATAAATATTTATTAAATAAATACTGAAGAATAATTCGTTAATTCATTTATTTATACACACATGTTATACTTACTTTTTACGAAATATAAATACATACAACACAAGTTACGGAGGCGAAATGTGAACGCAGATATTATTTCGTGAGTGAAAAAGGAAATATGAAGGGCTTCACATTTGAATTACATTTTAATTTAAGAAAATTTAATTTTTCTGTCAAAATAATGTAGTTACATAAAATAAAAATGGCTTGCCATGACGTATGTATCCTAATCAAGTTATAACAGTGTTCTAGTGATTTGAAGTGAGCTAGCTTGATTACACTAACAAGCCTAATGACACGCCGTAGTAAAGGTATTGCCAGAAGTGTTCGATTCCCAAGCTCTTAAGAACCTGTTGAAACCCTCTTCAGGCGCCACTTAAGCTTGTTTACAAGCCCTTGGAAATCTAGATAACAAAGTACCTATAATATGTTTAAGTGCTTGTTGATTGTGTAGGAACACTTTTTGTTAGGCTATTGTTTTGTTATTAACTTGTTCTGGCTGTGTGCGGAGTAAGGGACCTTTTACACTAAAATTATAACAGCAAAATATGTTTTTTCAGCAATGGCTACCAACTTATAAGTATTTAAGTCACTTATCCACCATTTGTTAGTACATGGTGAGATGAGTGAGACACTAATGCTCCCTTTGTGAAATATTGGGATCATATTAATAGAGATGCCGCCACGGAAGTATCTGTAGACGCCTTTCATATATGATTATAGCCAAATTTTTGACATTTCTTAGTATCACAAGTGTAAAAAACAGGAAAAAACTAACAAAAAGGCACCACGGCTCTTGAAACAGATTAAGGCACTAAAAGTTTGTTATTGACACACACATAAGATGTTGTGTCAGCAAAATATATAAATTTTTCTATATTCGAAATCATAAACCTAAATTATCCCTAAAAGATACCTCAGACCCTCAAAAATGCAAAAATTATCCAGTGTATAATCTCCTTGAATGAATCAGAGCTAAGTGATAAAAGCGGTGTGCGATTACACCGCCACCAGATATTAATATGAGAGCGGCGCGACTGCTGAAGTGTCCACTGACAGACGGACTCGCGGGAGGGATGCTAGTCGTACTCGGTAAGTGCAAAGTATTTAATACCAAAAGAGCGTGGTGGGCCATCTCTTTAGTAGCAATTTAGGTTTAAACCCTGAGTTTCAATCCAGAGGTCGCTGGCTCAAATCCTGATCATCACCAATAACTTTTTTTCAGTGAAAGAAAGAAAGTAAAACATTTTGACCACTCACAAATACACACTAAGAAGAGGAAACCAAATCCATAAACAAAGAAGATAAAACAAAAAAGATACAAGTAATAATATTATAATTAATTTGCGCGCCCATTACGTTCACAAAACATTGAAGGAAAACACCGTGTGTAGACCAGTATTTTCTGGAACCAAAAATTCGAAATCATGTGCGTGAAAGGGGCCTCTTTGAGGCGCACTTTATTCCTGGCCCGGAAGTCCCTGACACGGAACTGTGTACGAGTTCATACAAAATGCACGCACGCATTTTTCCATCTTTAAAGGAACTTTTTTCTTTGTGATTCAGTTACGCAACGAGCCGACGGCCCACCTAGTGTTAAGTGGTAACGTCGGCCCATAACAACTGATGCGACTTGGATCCTCCCCTACTAAGTACAAGACTCAAGTCGCAACGTATGCGCCCGTAACTCTGAGACGTGTAGGTGGAATGTCTCACGTGCCTGTAATTTCACCGGCAACCACACTTTTCAAACCGGAACACAGTAACGAGAATGCGTTACTGCTTGGCGGCAGAAATTGGCATGGTGGCAGTACTTCCCCGGACGAACTTGGCGTGAGTTCTACTGCTCTTAAATGATGTCTGGTGGAGACCCTATAAAGCATTTATGTAATCGTAACAGTATGTGCAAAGTTCGTGCGGGAAATTACCAACTGCAAGCATGTCAAGCAGAAGTGTTCGTTGTTCCGTTTTAAAACGGGTGAAATTACAGTAACTTTAACGTTTCGAAGAGAGTTAACGAAGCTCGTCACTATAGCCTATATTAATAATAATAATATTTGACTGGCCTCATAGCTCAGTTGGTTAGTAACCCTACCTTTAGCGCTGTAGGTCGTGGGTTCGATCCCCACTCAGGACAAACATTTATGTGACTTTTGTAACATTGATATTTGTTCTGTGTATGGGTGTTAATATGTATTATATATATGTATTTACAAAAGAAAAAGTATATAAGTATGTATATCAGTTGTCTGGTTCCCATGATACAAGCTATGCTTAGCTTACTTTGGGGCTAGATGGCGCTGTGTGAAATGTCCACCATTATTTATATAATATATAGTTTCCCACAATGATAATTATAAAAGTACATATACAATTATGTGACCTGTCACAAGTCCTCAGTAAACAGTACACCGTAGTGCTACCCTGTGATTAAGCGCAATGATTACAGTCATTATGTGGACAAAGGACGAGACAGATATTTACTGAGAAACTATAAAGACGTAGTGAAACAATCTAATTATCGTATTGTCCTTTTTGTTCCGTGTATTGCCTTCATTTGAATGATAGTTAATTGTTTTTTGATTACGGCTTCATACTTTCCAAGTATTATTGGAAATAAAAATATTTGATTGGGTATACATTTACATAAAAATTGTCTGTGGCCCGGAGAAGCGCGAGTTGCAACTCGGACGCGGACATAGTTTTCCCCAGAATATCGAACATAAATTGTCTTTTTTATGTGATACAGTAACGAAACGATCCGACGGCCCACCTAGTGTTAAGTGGTAACCTTTGCCCATAACAAATGATGCTACTTGGGTCCTCTACAACTAGGTACGACAAGACCCAAGTCGCGTCATATGCATCATGGACGGCGGTTACCACTTAACATCAGGTGGGCCGTCAGCTAGTTCTATCACCTAAACATTAAAAAGAACAAGCGTCCGTAATTCTGAAACGTGAAGGTGGAATGTCTGTAATTTATGTTTTTGTTCTGTTTTGTTGCAGCATTATTCGCTGCGTTAACAGCGGCGTCAGACTGCTCGTGCGCAACTGACGTGAAAGTGCTCGACGAGCCGGGGCTGAAGCTCACGTTGCAAGACAACCCTTACGGGGGGCTCAACGTGCTGCTCGAGAGACGTGAGTTAGGGCCATCTGCTCACATAGCTCGCTGTCAGAACCACTGACACGCGTGCCCGTAAACATCAGAGGCAAATGGCCGACACTACGCAAGATGGAAGTAGAGAATTTTGCAACATTATTTCGCCACCTTTTGTATTGCAGTCAATTCCGGCTCGCAGTTTTAGTGTTCCGACACTATATGGACGGACAGCTTACACCGATATCATAATCCATGCACTAGAGCAGTAGAACTCACGCCAAGTTCGTCCGGGGAAGCACCATGCCCATTTCTGTCGACAAGTAGTAACGCATTCACGTTACTGTGTTCCGGTTTGAAAGATGTGGTTGCCGGTGAATTACAGGTACATGAGATATTCCACCTACACGGCTCAGAGTTCGGGCGCATACGATGCGACTTGAGTCTTGTCGTACTTAGTAGGGGAGGACCCAAGTCGCATTAGTTGTTATATGCAGTAGTTACCACTTAACATCAGGTGGGCCGTCAGCTTATGTATTGCAGTTTAGAACATATAGTACATATGTTTTTTTTTATGTGATGTATAACATAAAAAAGCCTCGATCCATAACATACTTATCACATGAAAAAAGTACTATATGTTCTGAACAGCAATACATAACCAACTCTGTATGCAGAGTTCATCCGAGGAGGTGCTACCATCATAGCCAGCAGCCGCTAAGCACCAGTGCACTCACCACCGAACCTATGTATAATAGAATAGAATAGAAAATAATTTCATTTTATTCTATTCTATTCTAATCTGATGTAGCGGACGAAAGCCACAACTACTTTTTTACGAGCTAGCAGACGAACTAACGAAAGCGACTGCCCTCTGCGATAGACATCTGCAACACCAGAGTCAATGATGCACTGGCAACCTTGATAAGGGATACACTTGAAAAGAGCTGGAAGTAGTGAGGATGTTTGTGTTAACTGTTAAATTCAAATTAATATATTTGCGAAACATAGGTTACAGGATGATATTTGATATAATGCCATAACATAACATAACAGCCATGTTTCTGCTAACAGCGTGCAAATTATTCAACTTATCACTTATACACAATAATGCAGATACAATAATACATATAAAATTAATAAAACAAAAAAAGTGAGCCGTCACCGGACGCCTGGCAGATGTGAAACATCGACATTATTTTGTAAGAAACTAAGTACCCCATCACTAATAATGTTTATGATTTGTCGTAACCTTGCACGGACCAATCAGGGCTCATGCCGTGGCGACGCGTCGCCAAGCCAGAAATCGGTTTTACGTGCGGCTATAGATGTTTCACATCAAAAAAAAAAGTTAATGTCAAAAATTAAAATTATGTTAACTTCATAGGTGAGATCTCGGAGGTGATAGCGGTGATCGGGCGCCGCACGGGCGCCATTAAGGACGTGGTGCAGAATGGAGACGTAGTGATCCAGTTCGAGAACGACACCACGGTGAGGATCAACACGGAGGAGGTCGCCGGCAAGAGGAACGGCGTCGTCATCACCCTCACGTGGGAAGCGCCCAAGAATGTCAGACTTGAAGATTGTGTCAACTTAGGTAAATAGAATGTGCCTTTGAATATGCTAGAAGAATCAAATGCGGAGGATGAACCAATTATTCTAAATTTATCAACAGAAAATCAATCAGGAATCTATAATACATATATTGGTTTTTCCTCACATCATAAATCTAGCTCAAATTATATTATGACGGGCTGACCAGTCAATAAAGCTATACCAATGCCATGCTTTGTATCTGACAGAAGTAACACGTGCTAGGTAAGCGCTAACGACAAAATAGGATATATGAATCAGTGCGTAAGCCAGGACTAACATCCATACGCGTTTAGAAGAACTGTTGCAATCAGACATTGCCTGACAAGATAAATTTCATATTTTTTTCTGTGTCCAGGCGTAGCACATTGGTACGGAGGTCCACAGCAGAAACGACAGTACTGGCCGATCGAGCGTCTCGTCCTTCCCAATTATTCCTACATCACCAAGGAGGCCGACAACTGCGCCGTCGCAGAACCTTACTGGCTCAACTCCGAAGGAGTTTTCTACTACTTCGACAAGAAGGTCCCACTATTCGTCGACCAGAACGACCTCGAGAAAAACGCCGCCTGCTTCATTGCACAAGTTAAATCTCCTTTTTCTGGCAACAGAACAAAGAATGACTTGATTTACGCTATTGGGATCTTTGAAGACGTGAAAAAGGCCCACGAGTATGCAGTTGAAAGGTATCTGGAGAAGCCAAAGGGTATTCCAGATGAGAGGATGATCAAGTACCCGATTTGGTCCACCTGGGCGCGGTACAAACGAGACATAGACCATGATATTGTTCTTAAGTTTGCTGATGAGATCAATGATAAAGGATTCCCTAACAGCCAATTTGAGATTGACGATCTGTGGGAGATCTGCTACGGGTCCCAAACGGTCGACGTGAATAGGTTCCCGAATATGAAGAATACGGTGGATATGCTGAAGAAGAAGGGGTATAGAGTGACTCTTTGGACGCATCCATTTATCAATAAGGGGTGTGAACCGTGGTACTCTGAAGCAAAGGACAAAGGGTTAGTATGTTTATAAAAAAAATCATAAGAGACGTTGAGTTGAAACAATACCCACAAAATGGCGATAAGTGGTATTAGAAACCAGTACCTACACAGGAGTTATAAAACCGCGGTTTTAAAAGTTCATGTAGTTTCTCGGCTTGTCATCGATGACATAGGAACCTAAAGATAACTATTGTTCAATTCAATATTGTCGAAAGCAGCCAAGCTTATTTAGTCGTAATGAATTGTTACACTTTTGGAAACCAATATAAGAAGTAAATTGTCCGATTTGTTTGCTACAGAACGTACATTTCTGTCACCCTTTCTTATGGTTTCCAGTAAATTATCTAAAGCTACTCGCGTCACGCGGTTTTGCACGTGGGATTGGATGAATTTTTACTCGCCGGTTTTAGTTTCATGCCAACAGAATCACCTCAACGACGAGTATATATCGACTAGCCTTATAGCTCATTTCGTAGTAACGCTACCTTGTGCGCTGTAGGTCGGGTTCGATTCCCAGCCAGGACAAACATTTGGGACGAACATAGATGTTTGTTCTGTGTCTGGGCGTTAATATGTATTATATTTACAAAAAAGTATATAAGATTAAATCAGTTGTCTGGTTCCCATGATACAACAATTCTTGAAAAATAATCTTAGTCAAAAGTCCAAAAAACCATAAACACAATATATCTTCCTCTGTCAGTTATCTGGTGTCGTCCGAATACGGATCAGTGGAGACGAGCTGGTGGAACGACAACGGAACGACGACCGCGTACATCGACTTCACGAAGCCCGCGGCGAGGCAGTGGTACGTCGGCCGGCTGCAGAAACTCAAGGATGACTACGGCATTGACAGCTTCAAGTTTGATGGCGGAGAGTCTGGATGGTCACCACAGGTGAAAATATAAAAGGAAAACAAAAGCTCCCTCTCCCCCTACACTAGGATTTACTGTGTCGCAGTGCAAATATACGAGACTCAAGTTGCTTCATTGCTAGCTTTTTGCAGGGCGATATCTCGTAAACTAATGATGTCAAAGGGGCTAAAAATTAACATGTATACCCTAATGAGCACACGATTAGCGACATACCCCCCTCACCCCGTTCCTCGGACTTACAGTCCTCGCCTCGTAGTTACACGAAACAGGTAACTACGAAATATCACAAAAAAAAACAGATACCAACTGAGCTGTGAAGTCAGTCAAAGACAAAAGAGCGCTTATATACTCATAAATGTCCCTGTTCACTGCGATGTGTGAATCTGAGGTCTTATGAGAGCTTCTCAGTTCTGTCAGCGTAATAAAAGCCACGCATAGGGTCCTTGAAATAGCATATTGTGAAATATATGTTTTCACAGATCCCGGTGTTGCGAGGCGACATCAGAGACCAGCCCGGAGTGATCACGGCTGATTACGTGAGGGCGGTCGCACAGTTCGGGCCCATGGTCGAAGTGCGCGCCGGATACAGGTATGCTATCTAGACGACTACTAAAAGGACGTTTATATTGGAGCCTAGCTATCCCAGTACTCCTTCGGATACACACGCCATCAAACAGTACACTATACACCATTAAACACAGTGCTGTGGAAAAACATGAGAGAAATTGGACCAGTTCTTGGACAATACTGGTCATTATAACGTTCTTCGTAGAGGCTGACTTGGATATGATGATAGTACTTCCCCCAAAAACTCTGCATGTACAGTTAATTCTACTGCCACCATATTGATTTCCAATGTTTTTAATTCCATCCAGCGGAGACCTGAACTGTAATCGTTTGTCCTTCACATTTTAAGAGGAATAATTCCTGGCTAGTCTGACTAAACCGAAAGTCTGCGGCTTCCGTGTCATCGATGACATATTGATGGCACGCGACGAGCAGCTTTGTCTCTGAAGTTGTGAAACATATCGCAAATAGACACAGTTTTGAATGCCGTTGGGATATTTGTATACAAGCACCAAGCAGCAAAGTCGCCAAAACCAAGCCGAGCTGCATCAGCGGGTTCTGTAGGGGGGCATTACAGTTTCATCCAAACGAGCTACGCAGGTTTTGGACCCACCGATTCATCTACAATTAAACTGACCCTAACGAGGAAGGATTAGGAAGAAAGAAGTGCATTAAACATTCGTCCTATTTTTCCAGAACTCAGGACCTGCCGATCTTCGTCCGCATGATAGACAAGGACACTTATTGGACGTTCGAGAACGGGCTGCCCACGCTCCTGACCACACTGCTCCAGATGAATATGAATGGGTACCCACTCGTGCTGCCCGACATGATCGGCGGGAACGGGTACGACGAGCCGCCCACCAAGGAGCTCTTCATACGGTGGCTTCAGGCGAATACCTTCATGCCCAGCATGCAGTTCTCTTACGTGCCGTGGGATTATGATAACGAGGTGAGTGTGGAAGGCGGGAATTGAACATACTGAACGCGAGTTTCTTAAGGAGTCTCGTCAGCTGCGCGTCGGAGCTAACGCGCCATATAATGTTTCCAGACGATAGCGATCAGCAAGAAGTACGTGGAGTTACACGCGAAATACGCGCCGGAGATAGTGGCGGCGTGCCGGCGGGCCGCGGCGGAGGGCGCGCCCGTCAACCCGCCCATCTGGTGGATCGCGCCCAACGACACCACCGCGCACGACATCTGGGACGGTGAGGATACATAAGTTGCAGTACGCGGGTCAGACAGTGCCGGCGGAGGGCGCGCCCGTCTGGTGGATCTCTACCCGTGCTGTCACCGAAAGGCCCGGTCACAACAACAGCGCCGCACTGACAAACAATGGTTCAGTGCTGCTGAGACTGGGACCAAAAATAGCTAAGTCCTTATAATAAGCTTTCTACCAGTGAAAGTCCCGTTCAGCAGACTCGACATAAAGAGACAGATAGACAGAACGACAAAATTTTACACTTAATTTATGTGTGTACTTGTATGTTTCCAGAATACCTGTTAGGTGACAGTATCCTGGTAGCGCCGGTGTTGGAGCGCTCGAGTCGGGCGCGCGACGTGTACCTGCCGGCGGGCGCGTGGCTCGCGGGGGGGGACCCTGCACGCCGCTTGGAAGGGGGGGACTGGATCCGTAACTACCCCGCGCCGCTCGACACCCTGCCATACTTTGTTAAAGTGTAGCCTTCAGTTACGTATATACTGTGTTTGATGCATTGAAGAGTTACTTAGCTCCCTTTCGACTTGAATATCTAAGCTCTATACGTGCAAATTTCTGTATAAAAATATAGCATAATGTACTCTGCAGCCCACACTATATAAAAGTGCAATAAATTATATTGAAAGAAAGAAAGAAGACATTTATATATCAAACAATTGTTTCGTTCCAATATTTTTTTCCCTATACTTGTAGTGGAAATGTGTTCTAGATTCTTGAATATTTGTGTTGTGCGATTGTGTGCACGTGTCAACTGCAACACAGATATCATAGAGTCTTCTTCTTCTTCTTCGAGTCACCGGTTCTGTCGAACCAGTGTGGTGAAAGGATTGTAAGTGCATAGAGTGAGGTGTGAACACTGAGACTCGGAACAATGATGTATGTTAGTCACATGAATGTTTGTTCTGGGTGATACCACGACCTGCAGCTCAGAAGGCAGAGTAACTACCAACAGAGCTGTGAAGTCATTCAAATGAGCTTAGTTGTAAATGACCCTAAATATCCCTGTTCAATGTTACTGGTAGTCTGACATATCACTAATCATGTAAAAGGCCAGAAATAAAATTCAATATACTTGCTCGTATCCATACATTAGACACTCGGTTTATTTACAGTAATCTCCCTGACCAGACCGTCGCCGAGTATCCTAAAGTCCTCGACGAGAGCCAAAGTGTTCACTTTGTACTTTGTCTCGCTTTCCACTTTGACTGGTGTCAACGCGTTTGCCGCTAGGAACTGAAAAGCAAATATATTTGTTAATGAGCTGTAAATTTTGGTCATACATAATTTTAATTAACTCATAAACTACTAGTCGAGTCACGACTAATGGTGCAAATCGGGATTTGAACCGGATTGCAACTTGGGGGTCAGTAACACCACGCTCTCAATAAATTAAAGTCAAAGTCAAAAACTTTATTTCCATAGAATTCATAAAGAAATGGCTTGGAAACGTCAATAATATTCAAAACATAAGGTCACGCGTACTTATCGCTAAGTTTCACGCCTGTTCAAACCCTATCCGACCCTCTATGGGGAAGAACTAACAAGAAACCTCTAAATGAGGGCTTCCTTTTTTTTGCGAGCACGATCCTTGTAACAATCTAAGTACTTAGAACAATTACAACAATTAAAACTAAAAAGAACAACCAGCAAGAAAAGTTGAATTAAACTGAAAGGTATGATAACTGAGGCTTGATCATACTTTTTATTTTTTTAAATAAATAAAAAAATAAAAAGTATGATCAAGCTTCAGTTCGTCGCTAGACTAGTTTGGGGAGACATACCTGGAAGTCTTTGTATCCTTCCACTTCAGGTTTCCACAGCACCGCTATCACCTCTCCTCCGTACTGATCGTGGAAGAAAAGTGCAAAATCGCTATATGCGCTCTGAAAACAATTAATTACAATAATACACATTATTTCTAAAAATTCTAATATTAATAAGTAGTAATAGCGAACGCTTGCTTCTACAGTGCCTTGCGGTTATTACTATTAATCAAACAAATTTTAAACGATTCTAATCCGGCCATCTATTCTTCTATTCTATTCTGTCGTATCAGTGTGGTGAAAGGATTTTATGTGAGCCTCAAAGAGGCTCCTTTCGTGCACTTGGCACAAGTCTTCGAGTTTTGAGTTCTAGGACATTTCGGTTTCCTGACAATGTTTTCCTTCACCGTTTTGAGAACGTGGTATAGCGCACATAAATCTTTCAAGCGAAAAACTCATAGGTCCACGTCGGTATTCGACTCAGCGACCCCCGGATTGAAACTCGGGGTCAGTACCACTAGGCCACCATCTGGCTATGAAGATACCCTATGACTCAGAATATTCAAGTTACCCTTAAACTGTCGATGTAATTTCTGACTGGGTTGAATTCGACGATCGGTACGATATCTTCGGCGAATGTGTCCGGCAACGGGATCAGTTCCGGCTTTTTATCCGGCCTCTCGCCAACGTACGGCACTAGCTGCGGATGGAGGTGTATTAGGACATCGTACTCGGACAGGGAAGGGACGAATGCGCCCTGAAACAAAAAGGATTGTGATCACTACTTTTAAGAGCAGTAGAACTCACGCCAAGTTCGTCCGGGGAAGTACTGCCACCATGCCCATTTCTGCCCGCCAAGCAGTAATGCACTTGCATTAGTGTTCCGGTTTGACAAGTGTGGTTGCCGGTGAAATTACAGGCACATGAGACATTCCACCTACACGTTACGAGTTAGGGGCGCATACGTTGCGACTGGGTCTAGTCGTACCTAGTAGAGGACGACCTAAATCGCATCGCTTGTTATGGGCAGAGGTTACCGCTTAACATCAGATGGGTCATCAGCTCGTTCCGTAACTGTATCACATATAAGTATACACCGGTGGTGGCCATAGATGCTTTTCAATGTGGCTTCCTTTGATATTCGTTGGCGGCATACCTCGCGGAAGAATCAAAGCGCGGCCTGTTTTATCCAATGGCCCTAAAGCTGCGATTATCCAGACTAGGGTGGAACAAAAACATATAACATGTACACAGCTCAGTTGGTAGCAACCCTGCCTTCTGTGCTGTAGGTCGTGACTTCGATTCCTACCCGGGACAAACATTTGTGTGACGAACATAGATGTTTGTTGTGTCTGGGTTGTACATTATTATTGTTGTGCCTGGTTCCCATGATACATGCTATGCTGAGCTTACTTTGGGGCTGGCGCTGTGTGAAATGTCCACCAACATTATTATACCTCTAAGTATAGTGCGCAGGCGACTGAGACTAACCAGCAGATTATCGTGGAGGCTGTCCAGTTGTGTCTCCATGTAGGCGAGTGCGCCGCGCGCGAGGGCGCACGCGCGCCGCGCCGCCGCCCGGGTGAGTGCGCGCGCACACACCGCCGGGTGCGCGCCGTCGTACGCACTCGCTATGCAGATGGGCGGCCGCTCCGCCTCCGACGACAGCTGCTGCTGCATTGCGGCTATTTCTTCACCTGTCATTTGCTAAATGTTTGTAAAACTATCATGGTTTTCCGAATCATATTGTGCATTAAGATATTTATAATTCGTTTAGTATTAAATATATCGACCTCTTTTTGGACTTAACTAGGGCAATTGATAGGGTTTCCGAAAAAAAAATATTTGTGAAAACTGGATTTGGAAATTAGAACACGACCTTGCATTGATTTACAAATTACTTGTCCAATAGGGGTCAGTACCTTCCTGTTTCTGGCGAGACTAGTGTTATTGGGAAATTATCTTTCGGAGTGCCACAAGGGTGCATTCTGGGTCCTATATTATTTAATCTCTATATCAATGATATCGTATCTATCTTTGAAATTCAGATAAAGTCCAAATACTGTGCTAAGCAGATGATGAACACCTTTATTTTCCACAGAAAGTCCTGGTGAAGTCTGAAGAAATATACTGGCTCGGGTTAGCGTATGGCTATATGCAAATCTACTAAGTCTTAACGTTAACAAGACTAAATAATATCTCAGTATACTTAAAAAAAAAATTGGGGACCCCTCGCGAGCTCTGCATAAGAATTCATAATTCCGCGAACAGAACGCGAAAAACTAAAGAAATTTTTGAAGATTTTTGAATTAATGATAATTATAACACAAAACATAAACATAAACAAACAGATTAAAGATGATACTTACGAGTCATATCATCGTTGAAATCTAAGATCACAATTTCCGTGTCCCACTCGGTCCGCGCCAAATACTGAAGCACCCGCAACAGCCCCCCGGTGGGACTGCTCGGAGGGACAGTTGGCTCCGGCCGGAGGAACACACAGGCGCACACCAGCTCCGAGAGTGTGTCGGGGAAGTGCGGCGGCGAGAGTAGGTGGGCTGATAGCCAGCGCTTCAAGAGACAGGACGTTGGACCGAAGGCTGGGTACTTTTGTTGGAGCCTAAATGAAAGATAACACACATTATGTCTCGGGAACCAGCGAGTTGGGGAAGAAGGATTTTCTTACAATTATCTTACGACTTTCCATTTGCTATGAAGTCGCCGGTATATTGGATTCAAGCTTTACGTTGTAAAGATCTCGTGTTACTAGTTAATGACCTTATGTTTTGAATAATATTGACGTTATCAAGCTATTTCTTTACGAATTCTATGGAAATAAAGTATTTGACTTTTTGTATGATTATATTAAAAATTATTTATTCAATCTTAAATTAATATGTGACTATTGACTATGTGACTGTGTACAAATACAAAAAAAATACAACAAATTTTATTCATACAAAGTAAGGGTACAAATAACTGTGGAAACTCTGCCTCCTGTTTTAGTTTATAGAAACTGTGTTACAGGAAGCAGTGTCTTCCCAAATATAGGAACTTTCACACTCTTACGTTGTAGACAAGAAAAGCGTACTATGAAAGTAAATATAAGTTATCGGGTTGAAACAGATATAGTAAACGCGTAGAGTGTTCGTGTGAATGAGTTACCCGTGCAAGGCGCCTCGCAGTCTCGGCATGAGTACCGTGTCGACGTGCAGCGCGGCGCTCTCCTCGGTGTCGCGGTACCGCGCCACGCCGCCCGCCATCTCCTTGCGCACCAGCGTCACCTCCTTGGCGTGTGCGACGCTCAATCGGAACACGAGCCCGTGCTTCACCACGTCCACGTGAGTGGCGTAGGGCTGCGTCGCGACCGAGTATTGCTTGCTCAGCCTGTCGGCTATTTGTAGGTGAAATGCGGCCTTCAGACAACGGAACGCTTCGATTTCACCCGGCCATTTGCCGCTGTGACCTGCATGTAACGTAGGAAATTTTTATTTTAACAATGCCAAACTTTTCTGGCCTCATAGCTCAGGTAGTAACTCTTGTCTTCTGCGCTGTAGGTCATGGGTTCTATTTCACCCAGGACAAACATTTGTGTGACAAACTTAGGTGATTGTTTTGCGTCTGGGTGTGAATAGTCAAAGTCAAAAACATTATTTCCATAATGAAATGGCTTAGAAACGTCAATAATATTAAAAACATAAGGTAACGCGTACTTATCGCTAAGATATGTAGTATATGTATGTATTAACAAAAAAAAAGTATTTAAGTATTATATCAGTTGTCTGGTTCCCATGATACAAGCTATGCTAGCTTAGCTAACTTTGTGGCTAGATGGCGCTGTGTGAAATGTTCACCAATATTTATGAATGTTGTAACTCCCTGTATGTATGTACTCGCCTAGTTCTATGACGGCGCACGAGACGGGCGTGTAGTCCGGCACGCGGTCGCGCGCGTCGTGCTTGAGCGCGCACGCGGCGGCGCGGCGGTAGGGCGCGCGCGGGGCGGGCGCGCGCGTCGCCGGCAGCGGCGCGCAGCAGCTGAACACCGCCGATGTACCTGCGCGCATACAGCGCATACACTGTACTAGTTATACAATGATCTACTGACACATTTAACAAATACGTTAATAATGTCAAAGTCAATAACTTTATTTCCACAGAACTCACAAAGAAATGGCTTGGAAACGTCAATAATATTCAAAACATAAGGTCACGTGTACTTATCGATAAGTTTGATGAATAAATCAAAGAAACATCAAATAATTTGGAAATTTTTAAATTAGTAATAGTCGATGTGAAAAAATAGTTGGTTCCTTTATTTAGCGCAATAAATTGTCATTTGGACTAAAGGAAAAGTAGCACCTAAATTCTATTTCCATTATTCTGCGCAATATATATCCACATGTACCAAAGAACAAAAGGACTTGAATGTTATGGCCATTACTCCGCGCAATACATGGTCATTTGGAACAAAGGGCCTAAATGTTATTACCAATATTCCGCGCAATATATATTCACTTGGACCAAAGGGCAAAAGGACTTAAATGATATTACCATTATTCCACGCAATATATTGCTACCTGAACCAAAATAATGTTGCAATTATTCTGCGCACTTAATACCAACCTTTATTCTTGACACAATGCTATTATCAAGTTCAATATCAAATAACACAAATTCATGTGAACAAAATCAGTCCAAACGCTACTAACCATAAACAGCGCTAACATCAAGCGGTAACTGAGTCAGTTGACGCAGGTCCCGTCTCAAATCATCGAAAGCCTTCAGCACTTCAAGCGACGACTCCTCCACGTACAACAGTCCAGAGTCGCTGAACTGTTTGCGAGCCGTCAGGCAGTCCAGCTGGTTCGAGATGTGGAACAGTTCTGATGCTGGGATGTCTGGAAATAGACATGCAAATAAAATACAAAGAGCAGTAGAACTCTCGCCAAGTTCGTCCGGGGAAGTACTGCCACCATGCCCTTTTCTGCCGCCAAGCAATGACGCATTCGCGTTACTGTGTTCCGGTTTGAAAGGTGTGGTTGCCGGTGAAATTACAGGCCCATTAGACATTCCACCTTCACGTCTCACATTTACGGGCGCATACGATGCGACTTGGGTCTTTATACCTACTTTGGGAGGACCCAAGTCGCATCGGCTGTTATGGGCCGAAGTTACCACTTAACACCAGGTGGGCCGTCGGCTCGTTCCGTAAATGTAATACATAAAATAAAAATAAAGCAATTTTATTTCAGACCAGCTGTTGCCCGCGACTTCGTCCGCGTGGAATTCGGTTTTATCACGCACCCCTATTTTACCCCTCGGAAAAGTAGCCTAAGTTACTCCTTGTTACATCTATCTGCCAGTGAAAGTCCCGTCAAAATAGGTCCAGCCATTTCATCTGCCAGTGAATTGAAAAAAAAAATGTTTTGGTATATGTACCGTGTATACATCCATATGCACTTAGTAAAAAGCGGTTATTTTAATATTACAAACAGACACTCCAATTTCATTTATTTGTATAGATAATAAACTATAATTGAATATTTCGGTTATGAATAGTATTCTAAAAACAAACGTGGGATATGAAATAATTACATTAAATAATGTTTAGATAACATAAAATGACATAACGATTTAAATTACATTACAAAATAGAATCGAATATGAAATTATTAAACAATTATTTTCTTTTCTTTTTGTTTCATTTTATTATTTTTACAGTGTATATTTATTACTATATTCTTGCCTAGTCCTGTAACTTGTCGACAAATTTTGATCGCAATCGGATGAACGGTATGGTACCGCAAGGATACGAACAAATTATTGATTTTCATATTTATTACGAACTGACGAGTATGACATTCGTGAATAGTAATAATATTGGTGGACAATTCACACACAGCGACATCTAGCCGCAAACTAAGCATAGCTTGTACTATGGGAACTAGACAACTGATGGAATACATATATGTTTTTTTTGTAAATACATACATATAATACATATTAACACCCAGACACAGAACAAACATCAATGTTACAAACGTCACATAAATGTTTGTCCTGAGTGGGGATCGAACCCACGACCTACAGTGCAGAAGGCAGAGTTACTACCAACTGAGCTGTGAGGCCAGTCAAATGCGAATGCGAGGTGCAGCCGCGATCAGTAGAACAGCATGCAGAAGCAGTACAGTGGCATACCGAAGTTGCGCAACAGCAGATAGTCGAGTATCTGTTGTGTGAGCGCGCGGCGGTCGGGGGCGCAGTGCGCGCGCGCACTCCACACGCACGTCTCAGTGATGGAGCCGTCCTGGAACCGACGCAGCTCAGACTTCTCACCCCAGAACGCCCTGAAACAGTACACAACCTTGTAGTGTAGTACAGTACCTTCCCAGTCTGCTAGTACTAGTGTCAAATATCTAAATAGTATAAAGTCGCATTCATTCAAAAAAGAGCAGTAGAACACTCGTCAAGTTCGTCCGGGGAAGTACTGCCACCATGCCGATTTCTGCCACCAAGCTATAACGCGTTAATAACGCGTAACCTCATACTGAAGGCACAATGCAATACCACTCGGACACTTGTGACTCGGTTGTATAAATGCTGTTAAATACCTGAAGAGTTGTGCCTCCGGTGCGTTGGCAGGCGGCCCCTTTTCTATTATGTCTGTGGCGCGTTCAGGGTTCAGAATGATGCCAAATGATAGATTTTCCTCATATCTGAAACAGATAACAGGTAAATGATAATGTTTTTGGAGTTGTGTACTGGTGCAAACCAGTCTAAATCTGCTAGTGTGGAAAATAACTTTGGTCTTCGCCTAACTCTGTGCTATATAGATTTTTGTCACCTCAAAAAACGATGGGATGGGTAAGTTAGAAAGGTTATGTTGTATGTATCTTAGAAATTTGTCTCACCCCTGCCCTTTCACCTTCTCAGCGGTCTTTTTCACTGGCCAGGAGAAGTCAGCCTCTGTCAGTTGCAGCACGAGATGAGCCCTGTCTCCTAACCCTCGAATCAGAAGCGAGTGCAGTGCGTCAGTCACCAGGGCCAACCGGTCCACCCCGTAGTTCAGCTTGGTGGCAATCGGAGCTTTGGATAGGACAGTTTCCTTGATTGATTTGAAGTTTTTGAACCTGTAATATGAATAGGGCAGGAATGTACAATCACACCAAAACGCACTACCTGTGTAGGAGTCATTTGTGTTAAATATGAGATTGATCCTGAGTAAGACTCTGAAAAGTCTAACTATTCTCCTCGTATGGAGCTTAAAGGCGTCTGAATTAAAATACTAACCTCAAAATGTGATCAAATTGGTACAGAGGCTTTACAGGTGTCATGAAGAGTGGTATGAAGCTGTTAATCTTTCCATTATCCAGCATTTCCACTGCAAGTTCACATTCCCTCCTCAACGCCTGGTATGTTCCCTTGCACATGTCCCAACATAGATTATAGTAGCCTGTCCGGTCTACAAATACGACCGGGAAGTGGGAGTGGAACTCCTCCATTGGTACCGGCTCAGGACCTTTGTGAAGGGAGATGCCTTTGATGTCTAGCTCCAATGATTCTGTAATTTAATTCAGTATTAAGTATTTTTTTCAGTTTTAAGTTTTTTTATGTGATAAAGTTACAGAATGAGCAGATGCCCTACCTGGTATTAAGTGGTAAGCTGTGCCCATAACAATACAAGTTGGGTCCTCCCCTACTTAACGACGTAAACATGATAAGAACTAATTTGCAACGTATGCAAATACATTACTGTTTGGTGGCAGAAATGGGTATGGTGGCAGTACTTCCACAGACAAACTTGGCTAAGTTCTACTGCTACTACCAATGTTAATCACACTGTGCCTAATCCTCAATATATACAAAAAAATATTAGGATATATTTGCTAATTAAAACCATAATATCCATTAACATATATAGAGAATATTTCAAAAGTACTCACTCAATGCAATCCAAATGTTCCTCACAATTTGATAACTGCTCATAATATTATTGATCCTCTTATTCTGAACAAAATATGCCACCAGTGAGCTGACAATGTGCCCGGAAACCTGAAGACTTCTCTGTCGTAACCAAATCTTCAAGAGCACTACTGCCTGTTTCAAATTGTCACTCTTCAATAGAACCTCATTTAAGAACTCCTGGTTTTCTGCTGCTGTTAAGTCAGATAAAACACTGCTATTGTAGTAAGGAGTCGGAGGTCCAACATCAGTATTGCCAGATGAGTTCTCAACTCCCGATGACGACAGCCACGCTTCTCTCAAATTATTTCTTGTCGAACTAAATCTGTGAAATTTATATGCATCCGCATCACAAACCAAGTTTATCGTCACTGTTAAGTGATTACCTAGCTTTCCCGCTGGTTTTACATCCAGTACCGGTTTAGTCTCACAACCGTTCAGCCAGGAATATTGCAATTCTTCAATGGATTCCAGTTTATTCAAATGTGATGCTATGCACGCTAAATATGCTGCCCGCTTTTTGTGGTATCTGTAGTTGATTGAATCATTCTTGGTATATGTTTCCGCCGGAACTGAGATCTGAATGTTAACTTTTAATTTTGAATTAATTGCACATCCTAAAAAGTATGAACCGACTATTTGAACGTCTTTGAATTTGTGAAACCGAAACGTGCATTTTGTCTTGTTCAGTTCACTACAAACTGGTAGCTTCACTTTTAGCTGTTTGACGAGAGTTTGTTCAGATAAGTCGTACTCCGTTTCATTGTCAGGAATTTGTAATAAATGATTTTTGAATTGAGTAAACCACTCAGAAAACTTTTTCTCCGTTTTGTCCTTCACTTTCACCTCTTCAAGTATTTCGTCAATTTGTAGCCTGAATAAGTTGGAGTTGAACAGGGCTTCGGTCTCTTGAAGCCTATTTAGTTCAGATGCGGTGGGCTGCCGAAACCAACTTTTCGTTTTCAATCGCTTAATTCCCTCTTTGTTTGGGTCAGCTGATGGACGTTTTCCATCCTCGTTGAGAGCTTTCGCCTCACCGACCTCCTCAGAAATTAAGGTCTTTATATTCTGTAACGAGTAAAAGACAATATGGTATTCATTTATTTCGTTAAAATCGAGAAATACTTTGATCAAATATATTATTTTCAGAAAATTATTAGCCAGAATATTTAAACTATCACTTACCCGTTTTACCATATTAAGTTTTTTATTTTTTTTCATACACAATAGGTTTTTTTACTGAATGTTGTTATTTTAGCATTTATTTTAAAAGGTTATAAAAATAAAAACAACGTGCGAAACATCGCGACAATAGCATATAAATATTTGACATACGACGCCATGACACTTGAATAGTGACATTGACATTGCCAGGCTTTCTTCAAGAAAGGCAAGCGCACTAGCGGTCATTGGCAGACTGGTGGGCTCATATATTCTATGTAGCCCTCAATTAAGAAGAAGAAGAAGAAGAAAGGCAAGCGAAAAGAAATCGACAAAAATGTACGGTGGTAATGAAGATCAAGGGAAGATCTCATTTCAATGGCTAATACAATATTATATTGTATTACCATCACAATATGATCCCTTGTACTGTAGACAGAGGCAGGCATAAGGACATACTATGCACATATGTAAGTTCCTTATTTATTATATTTTAAATCAGTTATTGTTATTTGACTGACAATAGTAAGTATCTACTTCGCTTTTTTTAGGGTCCGGTACCTTAAAAAAAGGTCTTTTTTTCTCTTATCTGTTGCCATTGAATTCAAATTCATTAAATCCGTTGAGTACTGTTTAATACCTACCTTGGCACGGATGTTTATATTACGACAGCGAGTGTCATTTAGTGGAAGGACAAGTTATTACTAAAATTTTCGCTGCACATTGAAGTGGGGATTTCGGTATAAACCCCGTACTAATTTGATGTGAAAGCAGTTCTAGGTATTGGAGGTAGGTACTAAACATTAAAAGAAAAATGTTTCAAATAATAATACAGATTGCCAGTCGAGGCCACCGGAGCAGGTGGAGAGACACCATTATAGTGCCTTTCAAATAATATTAAACAACACTTGACATGTCTCTGTGAATTCCTGGTTTTCAAGATGTTTTCCTTCACCCAACGTCTTAGAACGTGTTATTGCGCACATAAGCTTTAGTTACTCCTGTATTTAAGATAACATACCGTCATGACGTCCGATGCACGAAGACAGATCTATACCTGTTACATTTTCAGTTTATACTTGTACAGAAATTACAAACAAAACCATTTAATAAGGTTACAAATATTTGACGGCGCTACCTCATAGTGTAATAGGACCATAGACAACTGTAGTCAGTCAGTACCTACTACTTACTACAACTGTCCAGATATGATTAAAAAATCGCATCCAGATTTAATATTTATGTACTGTCTTATATCAGACTTCTTATATATTTTCTCTAAATGGAATTAATTGAATAGAAAATTCTTAGGATGGGCTTCCGCAGACATGTAATTATCACGTTTAACTGTATTTTATGGGTGAGTGTAGGTAATTATAGAAAAACAAATTGTTTAAATATTTTTTTTTTATTAGTAGGTCAATTTGGTACGTGTGAAATTATTCACAAATGATTTACAATACCTAATCTCACGTAGGTACATTTTTATAACAATAAATATATATAATAAGTTTTTGATAAATAATAAATTACAACATAGCAACAAAAAATGTGAAAACCTTCTACGAAAGCGATAGCCAGCTAATGTTTTCTGGATATATAATACTTAATTTTCATTATTACAAGGTACATAAATCTTTTATAATGTACCTAGTCGGTTTGGTAACTCACAAAATATAGCTATGCAATACTGGTAAAGTTCTACAATTCTATATTAATCCTTAAATTCCGTGACTTTTGTGTGCGCTGGGAAAATCGCACATAATTTTCTTTCTTGGTAAGGATCTGCGTTTCTTTCCTCCTATCTTACTACTCAATTTTGCAGGCTTGTGATAGTAATCAACGTTTCATTCCACGCAAAAGCAAGAGATCATACAATTTTTCCTTTCATTTCCAAAATTTACTTAAAACCAACTACGTAACTACATCAGGGGTGGCTCTTATCGTCGCAACGGCATTTGAACCTGCGCAAATACAATAACAAATCGACGCAAGTCAAATATTAATTACCATCGCAATAACAAGGCACAACGTGGGCACCTCACCGCGATTTCTAAAATGGCGGACGCGCTGATTTTCAAGATGGCGGACGCGCTGATTTTCAAGATGGCGGACGCGCTGATTTTCAAGATGGCGGACGCGTGTGTAATCAGCGAATGGTTGCGTCTAATTGAGTTTGGAGATAATGGCGGCGGTGTACTCGCTGCACTTGCCGGTGCCGCCGAGATCGCCGGTGAGGTGTTTGCCCTCGCCGAGCACGGCGTGGCACGCGCGCTCGACGCGGTCCGCGTGCTCGTTGAGCTGCAAGTGGCGCAGCATCATGATCGCGGAGAGCAGCAGCGCGGTCGGGTTCGCCATGTCCTTGCCGGCCAGGTCCGGCGCAGTGCCGTGCACCTGCAACAAACACGTTACACATACATTAACAAATGCCGCGTGGTTTTGTTCATATTGATGTAGCCTTCATTTGGCCGATACACTTGTAGGCAACTCTATTCTTATCACTTGACAAAGATATGGAACGAGCAGATGGCCACCTTGTGTTAAGTGGTAACCTCTGCCCATAACAAGTGATACGTCTTGTCTTTCCCTCGGCTCAAATCGAACACAGTTACGTGAATGTACTACTGTTCGACGGCACAAATAGGTATGGTGGCAGTAGTTCCCCGGACCAACTTGGCATAAGTTCTACTAAAGTAGCTATAGAGCGAAAATATGTTCTCTTTCCATCTTATGCATGTAAAGATAAAAATATTTTGTAGCAAACATTCGTCGCGTGTACATTTTAATTAGCTTCGTATACGCATACAGCTAATAGTCATTTCAAAAAGAATCACACGTACAAAGGGATTGTAGGACAGCCGGCCTACACTAGCAAAGTGAAGCAAATGCCGTAAACATTTGCGTCTTGGTTGCGATGGCAGTTGGCAAACCTAAGTTCGTGGCACGTCGCTCCTAGTTAGTATTTTCAGTTAATAACTAAACTATACACTTACCGTATGGCTTTATTCCTGTTTTACTTGCAAAATCGTTAACACACATGTTAGTAGGTATATTAATAAGAGTAGAAATAAAAGACACATTCATGTCCGCACGCACTTTAATCAATATTTACATGATTCTTAAAAAATACAAATAATAAAATAATACACAGCATAAAATACACTCTACAAATCAGATTCTATCTGAATATTAAACTTAAAATTAAATGCATCACGATTTATGTTTATAATGTAATAAAATCATAGTTAAATAATTTTTGAACTCGTTTTAAAAACAGAACTATAATGCCAACAGTTAAACTTTGTTATTCTGCGTAACTAATCCTATAACTAATGACCACCAGATTAGTCTAATCTCACTATCTACTTATTTACCGTCCAAGTTATGGTTTTCCTAATTCTAGGCCATTACTAGCAGGGCTGGTCGATGCCAGACCAAATTGAAACCTAACAACTGTCTAGTTCTATTACATAAGGAGTAAGAGACGGCAAATATTTTAGTAGAACATAGCAACGAAACCATCTCTAGCCCCTCAACGCATACAAAACCATATAAAAACTCATTTTGAGTTAAATCAAGCATTCCTTTGTGAAACGGAAATAATATATTTTTTCGGTTTATGGTTAATAAGACTCCATAATAATGAATGCAGTGAGGCCAAGGGGCTAGAGTCTGGAGTTAGATGTATGCAGGAGTCATCCAATACTGTAAATTAACATCACAAAAGAACAGCTTTGCATCTCACACAAATATGTCAATTAAAGAATCTATTCAAAGTACTTAAACAAACATTATATAAAATATAACACAGCAAATATAATACTTGTCAAAAATATAACGTTGTCCGTCTGACATGAGCATCACTTCAACGCTATACAAAGTAAATTCGAAATGGTAACTAAATAAGTTAACTAATGAAAATGATTAAAACCTTTTTTATGTGATTCAGTTAAAGAAGCAGGTGGCCCAAGTGGTAACTTCTGCCCTTAACAGGCTTGGCCTTGCCTTGCCCTACTTAGGTGAAGACCCAAGTCACATCGCATGAGCCCGTAACTCTCGAGACATGACGGTGGAATGTCTGACGTGCCTGTAATTTCACCGGACAACCGTTCAAACCGGACCACAATAACACGAATGCTTTACTGTTTGGTGTCAGAAATAGGCATGGGGCAGTACTTCCCCGGACGTACTTGGCATAAGTTATACCGCTCTTAAACCTATCGCGATGATAATAAATAAATGGTGTTTCACAGACATTATTTCATAAATGATGTATGTTACCAGAATATTGCAAAATATTTAATATTAGGGTGAAATTTCAATAATGATTTTGCATCAATTTGCATGTCTGTGGTACTTTTGGCTCAAACAATCATGTTTTATCTTCACAATTGGTAAATACACATGAATTAGAGCATTCATTATTGTCTTCTTTCCTAATTTATCTGGATATACCCAATCAGCACAATATCAAGCTATAAAATGAGTGTTGCTTGCTAATATCCTATTTATTTCCCATAACCTGCATTATCACAATGGACCATCACATTGGACTATGATGGTCACCCTATACCATTACATCCCAACCAATGGCCAACTGCGAAAGTAAACAAATATTTTTAGATATTTTTCAACGCAATCTAACCCCAAACTAAACAACGATTTTACAATGGGAACCAAACTGATAGAATACTCAGTATATAAAACATATAGACACGGAACAAATTATTAAAAATGTTTGGTCTGGGTGGGAATTGAACTCATAATCTACAGTGCAGAAGGCAGACACCGACTGAGCTGTGAGGCCCGTCAAATGGGTAAGCTTGCTGGGATGATATGAAAGTGTAATGGCCCACTGTGCGTGTAAGCGCTATAACGTATATGAATGAAGCCTCCTACAGTTTTATAAGTGAATAGCGTACAAAAGCAAACTTAATAATTCGGTTTTATGGCAGATCTATGCGTGCTGAGTGATTTAAATTATGTAATCCAACACATCTTTGGCAGTTGAAACAGCTTATAGAATTTAATTCGTTCCAATAAATGTGTAACGGTATAATATTATCATAAAAATGATTTATCAATGGTATGATTTAATAATTGAACTAATGTTGGTATAAATACATAATGGGGTTTTGGTCGCCTGCGGATCCTACATCACAAAGGATATCGTATGTGGTCTAGTTCCCTCTTTTATACATTACATAATATAAAGTTCTGGGCTTCTTATCTTTGTATGTGCCAGTTGCTCAGATGTGGGAATCGTGTGCAGAAGTTAATACCAAATGAGCTGTGAAACCAGTCTGTTTCTGCATTTAAATTATGAAGATACCACATCAACTTGGAACACTGAGCTCGCAGCACAGCCGACCAAAACCCTCCCACCCCCCCTTCTCTAGTCCTTCCATTTGAAGCAAAACCCCCACCCCCTTCTCGTCACCCTCCCAGTTGAAGCAAAACCCCACCCCCCTTCTCGTCATCCTCCCCATGAAGCAAAACCCCAATCCCCTCTCGTCATCCTCCTATTTTAAGCAAACCCCCACCCCCTTCTCGTCATCCACCCTATAAAGAAAAACCCCCTCTCGTCGTCCTCCCATTTAAAGCACCCCCCCTTCTCGCCCCCCTCCATTTGTAGCAGACTAGTGTGCGGCTACTGATCCAGGTGGTTGATGATCTCGTTAGTGTACGCGGTGCAGGTGGCGGTGCCGCCCAGGTCTTCGGTGAGCGCGCGCCCCTCGCGCAGCACGGTGAAGGCAGCCGCCTCGATGCGGCGCGCGTGCTCCGCCAGCCCCAGGTGACGCAGCATCATCACGCCGGAGAGCAGCAGCGCAGTCGGGTTCGCCTTGTCCTGTCCGGCTATAGAGGGCGCTGTGCCGTGCACCTGCAAACATCCGACCACTCACACTCAATTACTACTGCTTTCTACCAATTCTTACCAAAACCAGTGGTAGAAAAACAAGATGCATTCAAATGTGTTAACTTTGTTGGTTGGTTGTAATGGGGAATTCAATTTAGATTGAAGACTCCGGTGAATATTCTCTTGATATTAAACTGAAAGGATTGAATTTGACGGTTCTGATGTACTATCCCAATTTAAGGTCAATAGTGGGTTCAGTGGAGTTACTTCATTCGACACTAATAGAATATGCACCGGAGACGGTTAAGAAACCTAATCACAACTGCACAAAGGAAATGTATGAATAAATTTGCACAATCTTATTACTGTAGAGTCAATGGTTACATTCGCTTGACACTTAATTTTACCACTCATGCAGTAATAGTTTCTAGATATTCCAATTTTGGTTCCCCTGGGTTTTTTTAATGAGTGAATGCTTCTTTATACCCAAATAATATTGGTGGACATTATCACACAGCGCCATTTAGCCCCAAAGTAAGCTAAGCATAGCTTGTATCATGGGAACCAGACAACTGATATAATACTTGTTTTAATACATACATATGATACATATTAAACACCCAGACACAAAACTAACATCTATGTTCGTCTCACAAATGTTTGTCTTGGGTGGGAATCGAACTCACGACCTACAGAAGGCAGGGTTCCTACCAACTGAGCTGAGGCCATTCAAAAATTTCACGACTCCAGTGTATTGCATTGGAAAGGACCATGCAATGTTTCATTCTCATTCCAGATTACTTAGCATTCAAAAAAACAGTAACATAATATTGATTCCGTTAAAGCCCCGAATATTCCGTAAATATGAGCGAGATGCAAAATAACATAAAGTATGTGAGAGAGAGAGAGTGCAACGCGGAAGCACTAGAATATTACTACAAATGAAAAACTATGATTTCCCGTAACATTAGAACGAAAAGTAGTAATATTGTACGCGAGATATCACTTGAAATACCATTCACAGTAGAATATTGAGTTGACTATTATTTATTGTAATTTGAAACTATATTAGATTTGGTCAACTTATTACTAATACATATTCTTAAAAATAAGGATTATAAATTTATAAATTAATTTACAAATTATCAGTTTCATGGGATTTAATGTATAGTACTCAATTATAAAAAGTTCACATATATAGAACATTTTTTAAGCTATTGCATAGCTTCTATCGCGGGCCTTGAGCGTGGAGACCGAATCCAGAAATTCCGTAACGAAAAAAACCTAACACCCCCCACTCCGACCGGCACAGCGGCGGTGATACTTTTTAGTTTTTCCAGAACTTTTAATGACTTTTTGAAATATCACGCGCAATAGCTTTACCGCGGCAGTCTCCGAGTGCCACACGTCTTTTTTTTTCAAATCAATAGTTTGAAGTATGATATTATTATAATTATGATGCGACATTTCACTGAAAAGATGCATATTAGTTATCACATACATATAACAAACACATATACATATGTTAATACAGTGGACAAACATTGAAACCATATGTTAATATTCCACGTACAAAACATGCAAACAATTTAGAAGTTTAAGTTAAGTTTGTGCCCACACCGATTAGTCAAACTTAATATCAGAAATAGACTTACATATCTTATTCAAAAGAAATTCTTCGCTTGTAATGCGCATGTTTCAAGATGTTTTCACTGCACGCCATTTTGTAAATGATGCCAAAATTATTATTCAGTTATTCAATTTGTTGGTTCACCTTGTATAATGGTATGTACGACTTGAACCAAAAATATTGGTTTGTAATCAATTTCTGTTAATTTAATGTGATTTTTATGTAAAACTCATGTTTTTCGTAAATGATTTAAAAACTCTAAATTGGTGACATATTGATTCAACATTTTTGATAGGAAAAAATTTATAAATTTTGCTCAATAAATAATCGTAAACCATCTAGTTTCCTGAGGAGCTTCAAGTAAATTAGAACACTGTACTATAATATATTTTATGATTAAATTAGAATTAACTTATTTTGAAATAAAATATAAATGAATCACTTATGATACAAACTGTACTTTACATTGCAAATAGAATGAAGCATTTGTCCTACATCGCCAATTTAGATGTAACTCGAAGCTCTTAGAACGACTCCGTAAGTAGCCACCGTTTTAAATTGAAACTTATGTACTGATAAACTACCAAAACAATTTAGTTATCCCGTTACTAGGAAACCAATTATAATCTTTACCTTCTAAGCTAGGCGTAAAAGCGCTATGGTGATATGATCGCCCATCATACCCTTGATTCAATAAAATATAAAAAAAAAGTCCTTTGAATTTGTGTTCAAGTTTGTACTTATCGTTGAAAAGTCACCTCGGGGCATTCGTTTTGAGATTAATTTAGTATTAGGAACTTGTTTCTCAAGCCTTGACAACTTGTACTAAAGTTTTCACTAATTTCTCTGTAGTTTCTTGCCTGTTCTTCGTCATGGAAGGACGGTCAACTTAGCGATAAGTACGCCGAGTACGCGTCACCTTGTTTTGAATATACTTACTGACGTTTCAAAGCCATTCGTTTACTAAATCAAGATAGTTTTTTTTTTATTTGATTCTGCTTAAGGACTGGACTCTACCCCTTTAAGTATCGTAATGTTAAGGTAAAGAGACCGGGTGGTACAAATACGTGTACTTACAGATTCGAAGAGGGCTCCGTTCTTGCCGATGTTGCCGGAGGGCGTGAGGCCGAGGCCTCCGACAAGGCCGGAACACATGTCCGACATGATGTCACCGTACAAGTTAGGCATCACCTGAAATTACACATAATTGTTACATATCAACATATACATGATGCCTTAACAGCTACTCCCAGTCACTTGACATTTAGAGGGTTCGTTACTTAAAGGGTCATGTACACAGGCAACTCTTGAAGGGCGAAATTACCCACTCGAACCGTGGAATTACAATTTCTGACAGCACTAAGGTAGGAGTTCTAAATATCTGAGAACTGTGAAATTACGGGCACATGAGCAGTCTCTGTGTCCCGCCTCTGTAATTATCATTATTAAAACGCCTCCAATTCGAGGTGGACATAATCATGTAGTTTTTATTTCAAACTAGCTGTTGCCCGCGACTTCGTCCGCGTGGAATTCGGTTTTATCACGCACCCCTATTGTATTCCTTGGAAAAGTAGCCTAAGTTACTCCTTGTTACATCAGCTATCTGCCAGTGAGTCCCGTTAAAATCGGTCCAGCCTTTTCGGAGATTAGCCGGAACAAACATACAGACAGACAGACAAAAATTAAAAAAAAATGTTAGTTTAGTATATGTACCGTGTACATCCATATGCACTTAGTAATAAGCGGTTATTTTCATATTACAAACAGACACTCCAATTTTATTTATTTATATAGCTTCCAATTTTAGTTTTTAAAAACCCCAAAAGGTCATCAGTATCTAGTGTATATGTATTGTGTACAGTAAATAGACAATGTAGACAACAGACCAGCACGTCGAACTTGGATGGGTCTTGCACCATGTTGAGACAGACTGTGTCCAGGTACCGCTCCTCGAACCTGATGTCCGTGTACTCGTTGGCGAGGTCGCGGCAGCAACGCAGGAACAGACCGTCAGACATACGCCTGCAACACACAACACACAGTAAATACTAATAATATTATAAACGTGAAAGTTTGTATGTATGCCATGCCCATTTCTGCCGCCAAGCAGTAACGCATTCACGTTACTGTGTTCCGGTTTGAAAGGTGTGGCTTCCGGTGAAATTACAGGCACATGAGACATTCCACCTGCACGTCTCAGAGTTACGGGCGCATACGATGCGACTTGAGTCTTGTCATACCAAGTAGGGGAGGACCCAAGTCGCATCGATTGTTATGGGCCGAGGTTACCACTTAACACCAGGTGGGCCGTCGGCTCGTTCCATATTTCAATCACAAAAAAAAATTGTATGGATGTTTGTTACTCTTTCACACACAAACGGCTGAATGGATGAAATTTGGTACCAAGATAGCTTACATCTTGGATTAACACATAGGCTATCCTGGAAAAGTGCAGTGTTCCCATTGGTTGACTCATTCACCACGGGTAACACCGCGGGGCGCAGCTAGTAATAAATAAATAAATTTTGGGCACGAAACTCCATCTAGCCCCAAAGTAAGCTAACACATGATATTATGTATACTCACATGATGTTATGTATACTCACATGATGTGATGTTTACTCACATGATGTTATGTTTACTCGCATGATGTTATATATACTAACATGGTGTTCTGTATACTCACATGATGTAATGTTTACTCGCACGATGTTGTGTATACTCACATGATGTTGGCCTTGTGCACAGCGGTGACCTTCTTCCTCTTGTTCTCCCTGGCGAACTGGAAGGCGAACTCAGCGACCCGCTTGCTCGCCTCCTCGGTGATCAGCTTGATGGACTGCACCACGCCGTCGACTATCTCGTGCTCGATGCCCGAGTACTCGCCCTCAGTGTTCTCACGGATTGTCACAACGTCCACGTTGTCGTATAGGGTTTTGATGCTGAGTAACGAAACGGTCGATGTGACATTAGATTATGTTTCGTTTTGTATCCCCTGGCCGTAATAACGTCGATCCTCCCGTACGGACGGTATGGGAAGGGAATGTCTCTCTCTCTTTCGTGTGTGTTTATAATGTTAATCTGAATGTGTTTGTCTATTGAAAAGAGTGGAAAAGCATAGTATATATTGGGTAGCATGTTAACAAGTTAAATTTGCGATGGTCATCACTAACAACCTCGGAACAAACAGTCTTGATATAATAACTATTAGACATTTATCACCACTTATGCACTAGTACTTATCTTTGTTGTTTACATTCAAGATCAGAGTTCGTCACACAAATATAGATAGATCACCTTGTTTAGTCTACAAGGAAAGGGCTTGGAGATGGTTTACAGACTATATTAAACCTTGACTCGTCTTCCTCGTCAGCGCGACTCATCTGGAATCCCCATAAGAAACCCTCTCATTTGTTTATCTGTCTATCCGTCAGTCAGTCAGCGGCCAGTAAGTAGAGTCAAAGGAGTCAGCAACATTCCCGTATCTCTGAGTTTGGTAGACAGGCAAAGATTAGAAAATGGAATAGGAAGATTCACATGAAGAAAGATACCCTTTCTGGTCGTCACCATAAATAAAATAAATAAATAAACATTGGTGGACATTTCACACGGCGCCATCTAGCCCCAAAGTAAGCTAAGCATAGCTTGTGTCATGGGAACCAGACAACTGATATAATACTTATATACTTTTTCTTTTGTAAATACATACATATTAACACCCAGACACAGAACAAACATCAATGTTACAAATGTCACATAAATGTTTGTCCTGAGTGGGGATCGAATCCACGACCTACAGCGCAGAAGGTAGGGTTACTAACCAACTGAGCTATGAGGCCAGTCATGTTTCCCATGACTCGCATATTGCTACTTGAACCTTCACCACCAACTAAGATCAGCACAGTTTTCATAAAGAATTGAACTAGAATTTAGAATCGCGAGTTTTTGCTTGAGACGCGTTCAAAGCCATCGCCTAGACTAGTCTAGTACTAACAATATATAAAGCACAACATTACATACATCCCGTCTGCAAATCTGGACTTAAGCCAACGAATAAAGTCGCATGTTCTTTGACATTTGGATGCATTTATGCTAGAATTAAAAGACATTACAATTTTTTTTGGACATTGCGGAAAAACGTAAATTTTATCCATGCATATCTCGATACGCAACTACCCAATCTACCGATAAGTTAAGATTCCTTACAAATCTGGCCATTGACATTGACAATATCAGGGTCATTAAGAAGGCCTACACGATATGTATCAGCAGGGGCCTTATCACTACTGCCGTGTTAAATAAGTAGGTGACAGACGATCCAACATGTCAGACCCGATTTAGTGTTCATTACATTTCATCGGCTGTCAAGTTGGCCGCAAACGATCTTTTTATCTTATCATGCATGTGATATGGAAAGAGACAGCAATACACTTTGGGTTAATATGTAATTTATACATATATATATATAAGTATGTTTTCAGTCTTACAGTTCCCATAGTCAAACTATGCTTAGATTGGGGCTAGGTGGCGCTGTATGAAATTATAAATTACCTAAATTATATTAATTTTTTTGTATTCTTCGACATGTCCGCAAATATAAGTCTCAGAGAAGCATCTATACTCAGCCTCAGCTCTGCATGTTGGACAGTCAGTCGGCCAGTCCGTAGCGTAAGGCGCACTATAAGTACTACACTGTATCATGTCTCGGCACCCTTATCTGAATGTGATAAGTGTGCGTTGCGCCGCGAGTAACGTATGGACTTATCACTTATGCGTAAATTGATAAGGTAATTTACCTACTAGGTATCTATTAGTTGACGTGGAATTCTTTATTGATATGATATTTCAATTTATTTCACAAATTCTAGGGGTATTTCGTGTCACCGATCAATACTAGTATTAGGTTACAGGTATTTAATCATTTGAATGTGTTATATAAGGTGGTTTCTCTGTATTCGAAACATGATTCAAGATCATGCGCAGAAACCAGACATGTACCTACTTAAATTTGAAACAGGAAAATTGAATCCTGCTATAATGTGCAATTTGAATGCATTAACAGAGCGTCCATAAATAAATTTCTTTTTTCCATCAAAATATTAATACAAGCCATAATCCTTAGTCAAAAGACGAACTGAAAATACAATTAAAGGATTAATAAGACGCTTAGTTAGTCATAAAAGAGTGCATAACTCTTAAGGAGTTCATTATAAGAGGTTGTAGGGTAGGTGCCTGGTTTCGTGTATATACGTACATGTATATAATATAAGAAGACATAAAGCTTGGTTTTCCAAACTAAATCAGATAGATAGATAATCAATATTTATCATTCTCTGTGACATATGGTTTTGAATTTTATAGTCTTAGACTTCTTAGTCTCTGATTCAATAAATATCAAGTCAATATATGCAAAACACTACTTATCTAAGCAGTAGAATTAAAGTTTAGTACAATTGTGACTATGTGCCCATAAAATCGAATTACAGTTCATTAGTCTGAATTAATGATTATGAAGTAATTTTACGTTTGTAAGAACAAATGCGTTAGTTTTTCATTTATTTCATTCACATTCATTCGGTCTGATAAATTATCCACAACACAATTTAATAAGACAATTCTGTTAGGAGTGTGAAGTGAACTAATAAGTCAAAGTCAAAAACTTTATTTCCATAGAATTCATAAAGAAATGGCTTGGAAACGTCAATATTCAAAACATAAGGTCACGCGTACTTGTCGATAAGTTTGATGCCTGTTCAAACCCTATCTGACCCTCCATGGGGAATACTAATATTATAATATAAAATCATAATGTAATTTTGAATGGATCTTAATCCATAACAAAATTACTAAGAATTCTTTAGTAATGATGTTAAATATAGTGAAATCTATTTCTTATATGGTGATCACATAATATTTGCACCATATGCTTGAGGGAATAGCAAAATTGTATTCACTTACCCTTCCAAGCTCTTGCAAGGCCTGACATTAGCGTACAAGTCAAACTCCTTACGCAGGGCCAAGTTGAGGGAGCGGTAGCCCTTGCCGACCGGAGTCATCAGGGGACCCTTAAGGCCTATTTTGTTTTCATTCACGGAATCAATAGCACGCTGCGGAATGCCGAATTTGCCATCTGGTCCCTAAAAATGAGGTAATTTTTTATGCTTATGGTATGTACCTATGTGGTTGAAAGTTAAGTATAAAACACAATAATATTTTGGAAAATTACTTGAAAGTTACAGAACACACATATATCGTAAAAAATAGTTGAATTGGGCTGTTATAAGAATCTTATTAGAAGTTTTAAACAAATCTGATATTGACATCATTTAGCAAGAGTGAGGATATTTAATTTAATCATGAAAAAACTTATCCAAGTCTCAAAAATGTCCCTCACGATTCACTGATTGCTAACAATATGCTAATTTAAAGCAATTTTCCCATGAAAATAACAATATGTAAATGATCCAACAACTGTAGAATACATTTACAAGGTGAAAATAAACAATTTTTAATTCATAAAACGGTCACTCACCCTAACAGCTGTGACATCTACTTCATCCCATTCGATAGGGACTTTCGCAGCTTCGAAGATTTTCTGCACCGCCACGGTGATCTCCGGGCCAATGCCGTGGCCCGGGATCAGAGTCACCTTCCTGACTCCCGAGCTATACTGTGCCGTACCACTCCTTCCCACAGGCACCTGGACACAACCAGAAATTTAAGATCACCTAACCTCAAATCGATCAACGTAATTTAAAAAAAAATATGTCCTAACCTCAGTTTTCCTACCCCTATCCGTCCCGACATTATCACTCGCACTCGGCTCCAACCACTTCAGCAACGATCCCAGCACTTTACTCTCACGAAAAGGCTCCAATAGCACTTTTATGTAATTCCTCGACATAGCTATAATACGTCTATTTTTGGACCAGATTTATTGAGGATAACGGTCTTAGTTGGCGCAAATTAATAGGGAAGCATGCAAAACCCGCAACACAAGTTATTCAGTAACACTGCTCTACAAACTTACAATTTTCCGGATTATTCTTGAAGCCATTTCTATAATTTTCGCAAATTCGGCGACGAGAGATTACTCCGCGGTCTGAGGGGCGGAGGGGTGAGGTGTTGCAAGCGCGGCAACTACGCATGACCGGAAATAGTTTTTTCAAGGACTTTCAATGCTAATAAATTACTGAAAACAGAATTTTGATATTTTTCATAAATATGAGAATTTCTCGTAATGGTGGATTTCAGACTTGCGAACTAGTTAGAATGTTTATAAAGGGTTGGTAAAAAAAAAAGAATGTTTTCTACCGGAAATGAACATGCGACAACACTGGCTCAGCTGCATTTGAATGTCACTGTCTCTCAGCTGCTACTGTCACAATAAAAAAAAAAACTGTGTTGTTGTTTTTGCTATCACGCAAAATACAAAATACTGAATTCATGAATTTTTACGTGTAATTTGATAATAAAACTATCACCATGGATCAACAACCCTTACCGTTAAAGTTGGCTTCAATGAGCTTGATTTCACAGTGTAAATTGGAAAATATTCTATCACAGTGTGGGGATAAGAAAGACCTCATCATAGATCCTTCCCTGATCAAGCCTTTGGAAAGAATTTGTGGAATTAGCTGGTTGAGGTAACCTTTATTATTTGAAGTTTCTAAATTCAAAAGTTTTGTCATGCCTTGTGTGTTCTGTAAGTAGGTACTAGGTATTTAATGCTAAATAATATAATAGTACAATTTTAATGGTATTGGTGTTTCAGGCAACACGGAATCGACAAAATTTACAAAATGGATCCACAGCTAGGCGCCACAGCCAACACAACAAGAGTATACTTCATTCCGGCTTGCATCAACAAGTACAAATGTGTCCTTGACCAGATTGCATCTCTACTGAGTCAAAACTCATCCTTAGCTGATCTCAACTGCTTTCACATCATTATCGTACCTAAAGTATTATGTTCTTATGTTTCAATTTTGGAAAGCAAGGGTTTATATGGAATTGTGAAGCTGCACACATTTGCGTGGGAGCTGATGGCTTTGGATGAACGGCTCCTCAGCTTAGAACTACCCTTTCTGTTCAAGCAGTTGCTCGTCGAACAAAACAACTCATTATTATCAAGCATAGCTATGTCTCTATGGAGTTTATTTCATGTCACTGGAAAACCGAAAGTAGTATTCTCATTGGGTAAACTGTCAGCCAGTGTGTTAGATATGATAGAAATTTATAATGAGACATATTCTAGAGATTTTCTTGACACGAGAGGATCCCAAGAACTAGGAGCTTTAATAATAATAGACAGGAACCAAGACTATGCATCTAGTTTGCTCACACCCGCTACTTACAGCGGACTGCTGAGTGAAATATTCAGCATAAACTGTGGACATTTAGATCTGAATGTGAAGGAAACAAAGCTAAAAAAAGGGAAGCTCGATTTTGGTTTGGAAAACGAAGCTGGTGCAAGTAAGAGTACGATAATGACATTAGATAGCTCAATAGACACCTTGTATGGAGAGATCAAGCACAGACATTTCTCTGAAGTCCTCAGTGTCCTGAGTTCAAAGGCAAAGTTGCTCAAAAATGAAGACATAAAGGCCCTCGGTATTCAGGAGATGAAACATTACGTGGAAACAAAGTTGCAAAAAGTAGCACTTTTCAACCAGAACTTAGTCAACCATGTGCTCGCATGTGAAACAATTATTTCGGAAATGAGCAAAAAGTTCGAGAATCTCAAACTAACCGAAACTGAAATGTTGAACAACAGGAACAAGAAGTCAAACTTCCAGTTTGTCGATGAGAATTTTGGAACGGACATTCACATGTATAATAGTTTACGTCTTATGTGTCTCATAAGTGTTACTCAAGGTTTATCTTACGAAGAATACAATGCTCTAGTGAATAAGTATTTATTAGCTTTCGGTTACAAATTTTTGTACGTTTTTCAAAACTTGATCAATGCTGGATTGTTGATACAGCCTTCAAGTTTGAAATTATCGCTCACCATTTCAAATTTGGGTAATCTCAGCGATCGGTTGCCTCGTTGGCAAAATGAATTTCAGACCATTGCTAATAAATTGAAACAGTTGCCATCTCAACCTGACAAGGTAGGAAACTCCTCCCCCAGTTACGTATTCAACGGGGGCTATGTGCCTCTTATTGCCGTCCTGTGCAATACTGTACTCACTTCAGACACCCTGTCTGATGCTTTGACAAAGTTACAACCGCTTTCCGATTTGAAAGTGGGTGGGACTGTTGTGGAGAGGCTAAAGAGTGGGATGGAGACATTGAATGAAAAGTTATCCGATCTCAAAATAGAGGCAGACTTAGAATTTGGTTGCAGAGATGCCAAGAATTTGATGAAAGTGTTGAAAACGGATCCAAACATGTGCGGTTTGTTCCCTTTGAAACCGAAGTGTGTGTTAGTATTCGTGATAGGGGGCGTCACGTTTGCAGAGATCGCGGCGTGCGATGTTGTACAAACCGAGACGGGAGCCAACATATACTTGGCGAGCGACTGTGTTGCCAGCGGCGCTGATATAATCGCTGCTCATACTTGAAGCAATGATTCCTGTTGGCCTCAAAACTAACATTTATTTTGATAACTCTTGATTGCTGTCTCTTTTCCTCACTAAGAAATAGAACGAGATGAATGGTATTTTGAACGGTCGGTTACTTTTTATTATTCCACCAACTTAAAATTATGGTATTTAATAAGTTATTTAGCAATGTAAAGAAAAATCTCATAATTTAATAAAATATTTTTATTTATTAATAATACAAAAGTATCACAGTACAAAATTCAGATTTTATATTACACATGCTTGCCGGATGCTTAACTTTGATTTATACAAAGCTACACTTTAAGCTAAGAATTTATATTCTTTGAATATATTTAAATTTAAATTGATAAGACAATTGGAAAAACATTACAATAATATTTTTAGATTTTTCTGTTTTTCATAATTTATTGAAGTTGTTACGATACATAATGTTTTTAAACATTTCTTGAAGTCGTGTTGAAAATAAGAATGAACAAAATAAAAACTTTCCAGTTTACAATATAACGTCTAAAACAATGCTTGTGTATTTGTATAAAAGACTCACAATAACACATTATCTAACATACAATTATTTATACTAGTTTTTTTATTTAACTAACTAATGAAGGAGCAGATGGCCCACAACCTATTCAGCTGTAGTCCACTGTACTGTGCTCAAGTTCTATGAGTCATCAGTTTTCTCATTAAAAGATGAAGCGAATAAAATGAATCTGAATCTAGATAGGAAATAAATATGTTAATATTGTTATTAATTAAGACATATTGCAGTAACAAAAGGGTTTGAGTTGAGTGACACATCTGAAATGACATCATTGCATTTCTGTTAATACTTTTTTGACAAAGCCCTTTTATAAGATGACTTGATGTGTGTATGTTAATGAGCAGTATTTTCAACTTACTGGGTTGATTTTTGCCTAATGACAAAACAATTATATTTTTTACTTAAATAAACTTTCTTTTCGTTTCTTTTCACCACATTGTGAACACTCACACCAGCTATAATATCGTTTAGAAGCGCGGGAGGTATATTGGCCTCGTGGGTGACGTCACTGACACTGACACGTCGAGCAGCGGGTTTGCAACGATGCGAATGGCACGAGGCGGGTGCTCGGACGGGGGGGGGGGGGCGGGAGGGGGGCGCTGTAGCACCCTTCAGGACTAATCGAAACTTTGAGCAATACAAATAGTTTCTAATGATTCGTCGAAAATAATTCTTTTGAAATTAAACGAAATCACAATATACCCACACACACGCACACACGCACGCATACACACACACACACACCCAACCACGAGGTTTTCTAAAACTCAAACCGGACATAACGGGAGATACAGTTTGTCTAGCCCCCCCCCCCCTCCGGCACAACTGGCGGCTGCATTTACCCCCCTATTAGCAATGCCGGGGGTGGATTAGTGTACTACTTGCGGCAGTACTGCGCGAACTTGTGGAAGTGTACTGTACTACTTGCGGCAGTACTGCGCGAACTTGTGGAAGTGTAGTGTACTACTTGCGGCAGTACTGCGCGAACTTGTGGAAGTGTTCGACGAGCGCGGCCATCACCGCCGTCACGGACATGTCCAGCAAGTTCTGTAAGTAATGCACTGCCTCCTCGTCGCCCAGCTCCAGTCTGACAACACATTAATACTATCATTTTCTACCGCATACTTGTAGCCATCGGATTGCGTTTAAGACGTACATTCACGTCTGCAATTCGAAGTTGGAACGTCTCGTGTTTTTTTTTTTTAATGTGATACAGTTACGGAACGAGCCGACAGCCCACCTGGTGTTAAGTGGTAACCTCGGCCCATAACAACCGATGCTACTTGGGTCCTCCCTCACTAGGTACGACAAGATCCAAGTCGCATCGTATGCGCCCGTAACTGTGAGACGTGTAGGTGGAATGTCTCATGTGCCTGTAATTTCACCGGCAACCACACCTTTCAAACCGGAACACTGCTTGGCAGCAGAAATGGAAAATCGTGTGCCTGTAATTAGGCTAGGAGAGTGGTACGCACACGTACACGTACACGAGTACGCACGCAGGCGCGCACGTACCTCAGTTTGTCCTGCACCTTCTTGACCGCCTTGTCGGGCTCTAGCGCGATGTCAGGCACCGACGCGTCCACCATCAGCGAGAACAGGTTCAGCATCAGATTTGCGTGCCTGAAACAAACACACAGCTCAGGGGTTCGACCGTTTCCAGATACAAGCTCTACAAAGCAGTTAAGCAGTATACTACGACAGTTTAATGCAATGATTCAATGTAGATATTGTGCGTGGGTATTAATAACCTTAACTATATATATAACCTATTTTATTGGTAACCTTTTTTATTCATTACCATAATAAAAAGTTTGTTACATGTTTATGTGAAACAAAGATTTATTCAACTCTTTCCTATTAATTGTATGCAGATTAGTGAAAGTAGCCTTTTTGATGCTCTCTTAATCCTTCGCCACACTGGTTAGCAGATTGCTGACACGAAAACGAGTAGCAGTATCTATTAAATCAGTGAATATTATTTAAAGATACTTCGGGTTGCAATCCAGGGTGTACCCGAAGCCCACTTGGTCAGCAGCAGAATGTCCAGGCGCCAGCACACCCACACCTACAGCACAGAGACGCACCTGCGCAGATGTAGGAAGGCGGTGTAGCACTGCTTCCGGAAGTGGTGGTACAGTTCCGAGTGCACGCCGCCCATCGCCTCCACCATCTCCTTGCTGAGCTTCATGGGCGGCGGCAGCGGCTTGGGGTCGCGCCCCAGGATGTACCCGAAGTCGATGTGGAACAGCGCGCCCCACTTGGTCAGCAGCAGGTTGTCCAGGTGCCGGTCGCCCACACCTGCACAACACATCACACAATCACACACACTGATATCACCACTAGTCAGTCAGTTAGAAGATACCATAAAGAGGACATAAGGACCATAGAGGCTTCATGTTTTTTATAAAAATTTAGGGTTTGTAATTGTTGGTAACTGATTGATCCAAAATGGCCTAAAGTGATTCTAAAAAGTGTTGATCAGGTCACTTGGGTCGTCGGGCCGAATGTCTGTCTCACAATTGGTTTGGTGTGGAACATTTCCACACTTCTTACGGAAGGTGTTTTATCCAAGGTCAAACAGAATCTGAAGAGAGAAGAGAGAGAATCTTCGAACTAGACCAAGAATAAAAAGGAACCATAAATAAAGGTTTAAATAAACGGAATTTGGATACAACTGGGAATATGAAACCTCGATATTGGCTATTGCATTATAGTATGATAAACCTTGAAGGCATTTGTCCCTTTAGCTCTAGAAATATATACAAAGCGGTGAGTGATAGCAACAAATATGTAAAATAACTCACCGAGTAGATAAGTGATCACGCAGTACCCAGCACAGCTTCTGATGTAAGTGTCCATGGTGTCAGGTTTGATCCCGTAGGGGGCACCTTCGCAGGGGTTGTGTTTGCGGAAGAAGTTCTGTATGCTGCCCTCTGTGGCCACTGCTTCCGCCACCGTCACTGACTCCACGAATTGGAGGAAACCGTGTTTTGAACTTGTTGCTAGCACCTGTAACAAAATTACACTAGAAAGAAAGAGACAAGGAACATAATTTATTTTCTCAAACTGTACATAACACCGATTACATACTTGAAACTACTTTGAAATGCCTACAAGGATCGCTGCCGTGTACATTGCTTGTGAAATAAGCTATGTGCTGAGAACACAAGATCCCCAGCGCTGATTTTCAGCACAAGCTAGGCACTAATATAAATTACATTCGTTTGTTTCTGGATGTTTTGATGTGCCTCAATGAAAAAATTTGTAAGCTGATCTGGCCAGACGATGTAATAACACACTGACCCAGCACATTCCATCTCGTTACTACGCGGGCAAAGCCGCTGGCCGAGGCTACAATTATATATACTAAAATTTGTATGAATGTATGATTGTAACTTCTTCACGACTAAACAGAAAGGATTCAGCCGACATCTAGTCCGCTGTCAATTAGCAAACTACTCTAAAACCAATAAATGAATAAAAAACAAAATACCTTGTACGGAGTAAGTTTGAGATCCAAATTCTCCCTCCGCAGCAGCTTATCCATGAGCGTGATCATCTGGAGTATCAACTGATCTTGTCGCAGATCATCGCCGTGTTTGAATATGGCCTCGTACTCGGAGCCCTCGGTCGTGAGGAAGGTCAGTTTGGACGGCATCAGTGCGGACTTGAAGAGGCTCGCCTTCTTGGCGACGATCCCCTTGATGGTGACGGAGGGGTCGAGAGGGAACGGCATCGGCTCGAAGTTGGTGAAATTGAACTTGAACGCGTCCGGGTCCGCGAGCAGATGCTGGAGCCGCTCCGCCTTCTTGTTCCGGTTGCCGCTCTCGCGCGTCACCGTCTTCACCAGCTTCACCAGTTTGTCTATGAACACCTGTTGCCGGGAGAGGAACGACCGCGTGCGCTGGTGCTCCGCGTCGCCTGCGACAGTTATGTGTTCAATCATTATTTCATCAACTTAATCAATACAGTATTTTTGATGTGAAACATCTATAGCCGCACGTAAAACCGATTTCTGGCGTGGCGACGCATGCCGTGGCGACGCATCGCCACGGCATGCGTTGCATATTACTTTTACAAAATAATGTCGACGTTTCACATCTGCCAGGCGTCCCGTGACGGCTCACATTTTTTTTTATGCGTTTAAGACATCTTTCTAAGTATAAAATATCTGTGCTAAGAGGCCTCGCTCTTCCAAAACGTATTAATTATGTGTTATTTATAATAATAATAATATTGGTGGACATTTCACACAGCGCCATCTAGCTCCAAAGTAAGCTAAGCATAGCTTCTATCATGGAAAAGACAAGTCATATAATAAGTTTTTTTAGTAAATACATACATATTGACATCCAGACACAGAACAAACATCTATACGTCACACAAATGTTTGTCATGGGTGGCATCAAACCTACGACCCAAGCACGGATGGCAGGGTTACTACCAACTGACTTATGAGGCCTGTCAGACGATGCTAGCGTATCACCCCCGGAGACGGGTAGGTAGGTTCTTCCCCATGGCGAGTCGGATAGGGTTTAAACAGGCGTCAAACTTAGCGATAAGTACGCGTGGCCATTTCTTTATGAATTATGGAAATATAGTTTAGACTGTGTGTACAGGTGTACCTTTGGCTAGGCGGTGGGAGAATGTGCGCATGACCGCGAGGTACATGTGCCTGGCGGGCGGCGGCGGGTCCTGCGCGGCGGGCGCGTCCTCGCACTCGATCAGCAGGTACCAATACAGGTAGTTGGCGAGCACGCTGTTGCTGCACGCGCGCTCCATCAGGAACATGGCGAGACTCAGCTCCTGATCCTGCTCATGCTCCTCCTGTCTCTCGCCCGCATCCCTGTCACACGTACAACTACCTGTTGTTATATCTGCGTTAATATTAATACCAAGTCCTGACTCTACTCCCTCCCTCTCTCTCTGACTCTTAATTTATACTCTTCTGAATTCTTTGATTTTGATCTCTTTGATACGCTAATAAAATGATCTATAGTTTGTAGTCAAATGATTGTTGACTGTAATGACGGCTGACTCATGTGAGACGTCGCCTTGCGATTAGCGCCGCCAAATGAAGTAATGTCGGCGTGTGACCGTTTTAAAAACAATTTTAATTACTTATAACAATTTAACGCGTGGATTTCTATAGTCGTGTCGACAATCCGCATGTTAGGAAATGAAACCTTATGACTTTTCATAATGTTTCGTTGCCAACTCTTTAGTTAGCAAAAATAGTCGTCAGTAAAGTATATTCCCCCCTTTCCCCCCTCCTGTTGTGTACTCACAGTTGGTCCCCTGGCGTTACGTCCTCGTGTTCTGGCGCACTCTCGTCTAGCGAGCGTCTGCTGATGCCGGACGCTGCCAGCTCGCTGCTCGAAATCGCTGTTTAGTTTAGTTATGATAAGTATAAATAGTTGTGTAACGGCACCATAAATAAATATCGGTGGACATATCACAGCACCATGTAGCCCCAAATCAAGCATAGCTTGTACTATCTACGGGAACCATATAATGGATAATATACACATATTGTTTTTGTAAATACATATTAACACCCAGACACAGAACAAACATCTATATTCATCACACAAATCTCTGTTTTGAATGGGAATCAAATCCACGACCTACAACGCAGAAGGCATAGTTCAAAGTATCAAACTAGCTGCGAGGACACCCAAATCTATGTACCTCTATGGCCTCTATAATAAAAATAATTTATTTTCACCTATTAACTTAATAAAAAAGAAATTTAATTTGAAAATTATGTATTTATTCATTTATTTCCCTAAAGGTACAATTATACTGTAAATATACAAGCGGAATATATGTATAGCATAATTTGTGTATTATGTCTGAATACATTATTGAGAAGTTAATTAAGTCACATAATAATTTACGATAAAAGTTCACAAGTCCCCATACTGAAAAAAAAAGGTTTTCCTGTATCGTGGGTAATATACATATAAAAGTGAATTATTCAACATTGACTATTCAGAGTTATAGGGCGCATACGATGCGATTTGGGTGAGCTTGTATCTAATGTCTATCAATATTTTTTATAATTTACTTAAAGAGGAGGAGGATATGGTAATGTACAATACCGGCAGTGGATAGTAAAGCGGGGTGGGTGGCACGGGGTCCGCTGTGCCCCGGTCTCCCCTCCGCGTCGGAGTACACCGCCATCTCGTTGCCGCACGTGCGCGCGCACTCTGCACAACATACCAATACAATACTTCACACACCATAACAAAGTGAAAGTCAAAATCTTTATTTCCATAGAATTCATAAAGAAATGGCTCGAAAACGTCAATAATATTCAAAACATTCATGCGTACTCGCTAAGTTTGACGCCTGTTCAAACCCTATCCGACCCTCCAGAACACCCAGTACTACTTGGACCAACTACTGCCCTATTTAATAATAATAATAATAATAATAATATTTATTGTTTTAGCATAATTGTACAATTGATTTGAAGCCTTTGGCTCCCGAACTAGTTATAAACTGTATTTCGGAAGCCATCGTCTTCTCCCAAAAGTGGGTATCACACATATTTCTATATATATTCAAGTGTAATTCTAAAAACATATTATATATATATAACCCACTCATATAATTGAACTTATACAATTGTTCTTGAATTAAACTTAATTTAGCATTAGGAAAATTACTAGTGGATACAAAATATTATATTGATGTTGTGTGTGTGTGTGTGTGTGTGTGTGTGTGTATGAGTGTTGTATGTGTGTGTGTGTGTGTGTGTATGAGTGTTGAGTGTGAGTGTTGTGCGTGTGTGTTTGTGTGTGTGTGGGTGTTGTGTGTGTGTTGTTGTGTGTTGTGTGTTGTGTGTGTGTGTGTGTGTGTGTGTGTGAGACTGTGTGTGTGTTAGAGAGTGTGTTTTATTTGTTTCTATATTGTATTGTTGTATAATAATTATACAAACTGCATGCTAATTGTAATGTATTTATGTTTAACTAGCTATTAATTGACGTAAGTAAGTAATTCCTCAACCTCATCGTAGTTGAACTTTTTTAACCATGTGAGTATAACTTTTTTAATTTTATATCTATTGTGGTCTTTTACTTTATACTTGCTGTTTAGAATATTATATAACCGTGGTGCAAGTACATCAAAGTGTCTCTGTGCAAAGCCACTTCGGGCCCATGGCACCGGACAGCGATCTATTCTGCCCCCAAGGTCAGGTAAGTATGGGACAGTTTTTTGGTGATACCTTCTAACTGCCTGATAGATGAATAGCTTCCTGACGCTTAGTACCTGAGCTTCATCATAGACCGATGTCGTCGGGTGTCGGTATGGTAAGTGCATTAACACTTTTAAAACTGCGCGTTGTGCTCTTTCAACTCTTACGAGATGAGTTTTCGCGGCACCTCCCCAAGAACAAATGCAATAGAAGATGACACACTCACATAGGGCTTTGTAAGTTTGAATAAGTAATGGTAAACCAGCAACATTACGTAGATTCTTAAATATAAAAATGAACTTTCTGATTCTACCAGCCAACGTACTTGTATGAGCCTTCCAGCTGAGTTTGTCATCCACTATAGTTCCTAGATATTTAATATGATCAACTCTAGCTAATCTTCGACAGGAGCAGTCTGTTTGCTTTTGAGAACAATCTCCAGTAGTTCGATTACATGGGTAAGTATGTATTCTCAGACAAAACTCCTCACATGGACTATTCGCAGCTGTTTTACTAAAGCAGAGGTATTTAGTTTTAGAGGTATTTAGGGATAAAAGGCTATCCTCTAGCCATGCATTAACTTTTGATAGGCCTAACTCAGCGACCTCAAATACTGAGCTCCATGTTTTTCCGTGAAAGACAAGTACGGTGTCATCTGCAAACATGAGAATCTCCATGCCGGGCATTTTCATTTCACATAAACCATTTATATAGGCTAAAAACAGTGTAGGGCCTAACGTACTTCCTTGGGGAACTCCATATTTGCAGATTTCTACCTCACTTTCATATTCTGAGACTCTAACACTCTGCGACCTGTTATTGAGGTAGCTTCTGAACCAATCTAAGACTATGCCTCTCACGCCCATGTTCTCTAACCTTTTTAAAAGAATAGGTAAGGAAACGGTGTCAAACGCCTTTTGTAGGTCCAGAAACACCCCCAAACAACAATCATTCCTATCGACATTAATGGAGACTAGAGATGTAAATTTTAAAACAGCGTCTTCAGTACTTTTCCGTTCACGAAACCCATATTGATGTGCACTAAGCATATTATTATGTTCAAGGTAGTGTTTTAGACGAGTATTAACTAGTTTTTCTAAAATTTTAGATATAGTTGTTAATAGAGAAATGGGCCTGTAATTACTTGGGATGTTTTTATCTCCTGATTTGTGTATGGGAATAACTATTGCTTTTTTACAAGCATCTGGGAAAATTCCAGTCATAAAACTTAGGTTACATAGGTAAGAAATTGGTTCAATGATAATAGGTGCGAGTTTTTTCAATATGTTAGTTGTCACTCTGTCCCATCCTGGAGCACTACTAGTTTTTAAGCTCATTACTATACTCTGTATTTCAGAGGCATCAGATAGATAAAGTGACATTGAATTTTTTATGAGGCCATCTGGTTTGCATTTGAAAACTAAGTCATTTTCAGTTCTGCTCATTTTATTGAGAATATCATTAGCTAAATGCTCACCCACCGAAGTGAAGTAGGTATTGAATGTATTAAGTGAGTTTTTGGGGTCGTTTTTTATTGTTAGTAATTCACATGAAGATGTTCCTTCCTGATTTAGATTACACAGATCTTTAATGATTTTCCAGGTTTCCTTAACGTTCCCATTATTTAAGTTTAATTTATTCCTATAATATTCGTACTTTAAAGTTTTTACAATTTTATTGCATATATTTCTATAGTTTAAATACTTTTGATGTAGTTGTTCATTACTGGGTTGTTTTTTTGTATTTTTATGTAATTTATCTCTTTTTCTAATACATCTTATTACACCAAGAGTAATCCATGGTTTAAGAGGACGATTTTTTTTGGATATTTTTTTAACAGATGTGTTACTATTTATGTGTGTCAGCATTTTCATCATAAATATTTCCATTGCGCTATTAATGTTCTTTTCCTTATATAAATCATTCCAGTTTTCATTATTAATACTTTCATATAGGCCCTCATAATTAGTTACTACTTTGTTATACACGGAATCTTTTTTTTTTATTATTTTGGTTTGATTTATATACAGTAAGATTGGTGAATGATCAGTAAGTAACTGATCGAAAACAATAGTTTTCCATTCTTGTCTACATTTTACCATGAAATGGTCAATACAGGTGCTTACCCTTGTAGGTTTATTTACACCTTGTCTCATACCGTACAGTGCCATAATATTCAAATAATCTTCAGCATACCCTGTTATATTATTTGGCATAATGTCCAAGTTGATATCTCCAGTAAATACGATCGTGCTCGTTGAGATATTTTCGAGGACTGTTTCTAATGATTCTAAGTATTTAGAAGGATTTCTAAAGCATGGGGGTCTGTATGAGCATACTATCGTATGTTGTTGGCCTAGTGTCAGAATCAAACAGTTTCCTTCCTGGAAACTAGGTTCATATGCGGTTACTCTAATCACATTACGTACGTATGCAACAACTCCATCATTTTTGTTAAGACTGTTTTTTGTATAGAACATATTGAATTGCTCAATGCATGGTGGTACGTAGTTATCATTTGTCCAGCATTCACTCAGAACAATAACGTCGACATTTATGTCGAGACTTGATACAAAGGCCATAAAAAAATCAAGATTACAATTTATGCTGCGTATATTAACTGATATTATACAGATTGAATTAACTTGTGATTTACTAATGTTTAATGTTTGTGCACATAATTTTGAATCGCTTATTGATAAACATTCCACATTGCCCGAGTCATCAACTTCACTTACAATAGCAGAATTTATCGAATTAAATGTGACAGATAATTCCAATAAGGTGTAGAACAAAGCTGCCATATAACTGAAATTCCTTGATAAATAGCTGTACCGTCTCTAAAAGTAGGTGAGATATTTTGTACTGACAAAAAATACTTACAACCCACTGTGAGGCACCTACTTGTGTATATATTGCACATAAGCATCTGTATAACGAAGCTAAGTGGGTAGCAACCCCATTGGTGTAGTATTAAACAGAATAGTCGATACTTTTGTCGGTTTGATCGTTGTAAACTTACGCATGTAGTTATATTTTTCATAACAATAAGACCCATACTTATGAATGTAACAAACAAGTTTCGTATTATATGCATGTAGCAAATTATACAAAAATTAAATAGGGTACTGCGCGAAAACATCAGGTGGGACACTGTTAGTTTATTATGAAGTTGTCTTATGATAACGCAACAAAAATCCATCAAACAGAACTCCAGACATTCGAGTGATATAGCGTATAACAAATTATTGTAGGAGTATACAATTTTTAAGCCAGTCAGTTGCAGTAATTGGCATAGCAAACGCGCGTCACACACTAAATTAAATGTAGTACGGTTGTATATAAGTAATATATGATTTTGCGCGGAACGTTTTATTATACAAGATGAAATGTTTTTATATGATTGGGACGCCACAAGTAAAGTGTAAAAGTATAGTGTTTGTATATGTGTTGTGTTAGTGTAGTGAAAGAATAGTGTTGTTTGTTCGGATGTTGTGAGCGTGTTTAATGTTGAGGTACGTGATTTTGCAATATGTATTAGCACTAGCAATTTACTCACAGTCAAAATATCAAAAGAAAACAGATAATACAGTGACCAACAACTATTATGGCTTAGCGTTAGTCATTTGGGTTCATGGGCAAGCTCGTTAAGCTGTGCCTCACTTCTAACCGCAATGAAGCGATCTCCTTCCTTTCTTCTCAGGTAGACCGAACCGTTGGTTGTCCAGCAGTATTGAAAGTTTTCTGTTTTGGCAAAGTTTCTGGCAAGGTAGTATAGACGCTTGGTTTTCAATGTAAGATGTTCGGACATGTATATGGTTTTTCGCTCACCGTCAATGCCCAGTTGTAATGAGCTTAACACTTCATCTCTGTGCGAGCCATTGTATGCTTTAGCAGCATTCAAAAGTTGAGTTTTTAGTAGGGTGTTTGACAGTTCAACTACAATGCTTGACAGCTGTTTCTCACCATGAACTGGAAGCCTGTACATGTCACGAATGCTGGTGGTGTGTAGATTTAGATCCAATATTTTACCCAATTTAATAATGGATGCGTACAGATCCTGCTTACTTTCATTTTTACGTTTAGGCACATTTCTGATTTCCACACAAGTTTTTTTATAGTTTTTCTCAATTATCTCACATCTATCCTCGATTGCGGTTACTTTTGAGGCCATAACCTTTCTTTCCTTCTCAAGTCCCTCAATGTTTGCTTTAAGTGAGCTAAGTTGGCCAGAAACAAATTCAACTGACCTCTCAATCTCGGCATTTTTGTTCTGGATATCGGAAGAAATCTGTTTTATCTCAGTAGTATGTCTGTCGATGTCGTCGAGTCGAGCAATTGTTTTATTGTGCTGATCTTGCATAGCTTCAAACATCTCGCGCATTTCTGTTCGGAGAACGGAGATAGGATCCAGATTTTCATCAGAAAGACGTCGTCGTCTATCACGCCTAGTAGTTGCCTTTTCCTTCAGATTACCGGCTATTTTAGAAACCTCTGTGTCTGATTTAGGAGGGCTCCGATCTCTAACGGGCGATCTCTGCATCCTAGGCATTACCGCGCCGTGATATGAGCCGTGTTATGACGTGGTATCACGTTTGAATTAATAGCGACGAAAATAACAAATTTAATATTTAAAATGATTTTTATCCGCGCGCACACGTCTGACCAGTATGGGGTCCGCGGGGAGAAGGCCTACTATAGGTCTACTATAACAAGGCCTACTATAACACAATACTATGTTCCGGTTTGAAATTATGGCTGCCGGTGAAATTACTGGCACGCGAGACGTTCCACACTAGCCTCAGAGTTACGGGCGCAATATAATGCGTGGCGGTCTTCCCATACCTAAGTAGGAGATCACAAGACGTATTTTGTTATGGGCAGAGCTTAACGCCAGGCCAATCTTGCTTGTACCTTAACTTATTCACGTCAAAACAACTGCTGAGAGTGTGAAGGTCAAGTACTACTCCAACTGTCAAATAGAAGGTCGCCGGATCAAACCCAGACGAACTACAATTAGTTTTAAACTTTTTTACACTTTCCTCTGAAAGACATGCACAATATCACGTTCTCAAAACAGTGCAGTGCACCAACGTCTGGATACTTCCACATCGCAGAACCAAAATTCAGGAACGTGACTTCGTGACCCAACTGGAGTAATAAGACTATCGTAGTAGATTAAAGCCCGTTGATACTCGCTCGTCAAGAGTAGAACTATGTATAAATATTGAAAATAATGAGGTTAGAATTTTTCAATGACAATCCAGCCAAACGTCAGTTTAGAAAACGACGCCATTTTGTAAATCTTTAGCATCATGACATGATCTTGATGATTATACACGAAATGCCACCCATTTCTGTAGCCAACGAGTCAAGTATTGGTATTTATGTGGCTATTACCTTCGTGTATTTCTAGAAAGTCTTCATATTTGAGCGCTTGCACCAACTGCAACAGGTAGAGCAGCAAATCCTCGTCCGGAGCTTGCCGCAACCGGGATATGGCGTATCTGCAAACAACATGTTGAAACCATTATGTACGGTCTGCATACCATACAGCGTTATGTTCCCGCGGGCCAACAGTTTACGTTGTGACGTGTTTTTCAGCGAATTACAGCCTGTCGCAAACGGCGCATAGAGTTTTAAGTTAAAAGAGTTTGTTTAAGTTACATGGTTTAATGTATAGGACACATTGTTATCTATTATGCGATTTTTTATTCACTTTGTGACAGTATTTTCGCATTATACCCATATAAAGTTTTCTCATATTGACATACCTATATACAATACATCATAAAAGCTCCGGAAAGAGCTCTCGCTCAGCCAAATACTTTTCGGTTTCGCTATCTTTTGGCAGGCTTATATCCCGACTGTGAGAAGATTCGCCGAGTCCTGATTACTTGCTGTCAATAAGTTGCTGATGGTAGAGAAAAGGGCATATCGCAGAATACAAGCACCAACTCCTTGGGAAAATTTAACTGAGACTTCGCAAAAATCAAGAGATCGAAGACATCAATAACTTTGGAAAAACCAAGTCAATAAAACGCTGGCAGCATTATCCGCACCGTGCAGTGTGAGTGCATCCTACACATAATATGCATAACACTGATTACTTTACAGTATTGTGTTAACTATATTGAGAGCAGATACCTCCTAGCCACCACTCAATAGACACGTCTCCTAAACAACATGTAGCATTTTGTACGCCCACCAAACCCAGTAAAGGCCCACATCACAACTGGTCCGCGCCTCGGCGACACTTCGAGCTGTCCAATTGGCAAAGTGCCAATGGACCCATGCAGACTCTAGGGTAGTAAGATCCACCGTCCGAGGTCCGAGGTCCACTTGCGGTCGGGGGTATTACGGCCCGGTGTGTGTTACGTGCGCACTCACTTCCTGACAGCGGGGTGTGTGAACCGCGGCGTGAGCAGCTCCAGCGCGTCCTCGACGTCCATGGGCGCCCACTGCTTCATCATCAGCAGCGCTTGTCTTACCTCGCCTGCACACAAACACACCATTTTTAGTGCTAATGGAAACATCGTGAGGAAACCGACATAGATAGATGGATAATGAATAATAATAAACATGTCCTAGAACAGAAAATTCGAAGAATTGTGTCAAGTGCACGAAAGGAGCCTTTTTGAGGCGCACTTAAAATCCTTTCACCACACTGTTTCTCTCGAACCAGTGACTCGAATGGAAGAAGTGCTACTGACATTTTTTTTCAAGAAAACCTGAATTAATTCGTCCTGATTTTCATCCTCGATCAGCAGGCAACCTACCTGATGATAAATGGTATCCTCTGTCCGTAGTGAGTGTTCCGGCAACCTCAAATGAGAGCTAGTTGCAAATAACTCGAAACATATGATAGTTATGCTATTTTGGCGAACAATAGATTTAGCTATGTCAATTAATTATGGAAGTATATGTATAATTAGATTAATTGACACGATGAGTTAAATAGTTACCGGGTCGGTTCCAATTGACGCATTCCAAGAACTTCGTAAGCGCCCGCTTGTTAGACGACAAGTAAAATCTGAAACAAATCATCACTTTGTGATATTTAACGTTGTTAGTAGTGCGCAGGGAATCGTAAGCGACGGCCCACCTTGTGCTAAGTGGTAACCTCTGCCCATAACGAGCGATACGACTTGGGTCTTGTCGTACCTAGTAGGGGAGGATCCAACTCGCATCGTATGCACCTAGCTCTGAGACGTGTAGGTGGAATGTCACATGGCCTGTAACTTCACCGGCAACAACACCTTTCGAACCGGAATATAGTAAAGCGAATGCATTACTGCTTGGTGGTAGAAATGGGCATGGCGGCAGTACTTCGCCAGTCACGTGAGTTCTACTCGTGAAATATGTGCAATACCGTGTTTAGATCGTAATCAGTCAGGTTAAGTGTGAGTTTTCATTGTGATCATAAATTGAACGAGCGTCGTATGTGTGTCGTGTGGTGTGGTGTGGTGTGGTGTGGTGTGGTGTGGTGTGGTGTGGTGTGGTGTGGTGTGGTGTGGTGTGGTGTGGTGTGGTGTGGTGTGGTATGGTGTGGTGTGGTGTGGTGTGGTGTGGTGTGGTGTGGTGTGGTGTGGTGTGGTGTGGTGTGGTGTGGTGTGGTCTTCGTCTTCGAGTCACCGGTTCTGTCGAACCAGTGTGGTGAAAGGATTGCAAGTGCGATGTTTTCCTTCACCGTTTTGAGAACGTGGTATTGCGCACATAAATCTTTCAATCGAAAAACTCGTAGGTGCACGTCGGGATTTGAACCGGCGACCTCCGGATTGAAACTCTGAGGTTAGTACCGCTAGATCGCTCTCATGGTGTGGTGTGGTGTGGTGTGGTGTGGTGTCGTGTGGTGTCGTGTGGTGTGGTGTGGTGTGGTGTCGTGTGGTGTCGTGTGGTGTGGTGTGGTGTGGTGTGGTGTGGTGTGGTGTGGTGTGGTGTGGTGTGGTGTAGTGACCTGTACTTCCACACGAGGTCGTGGTGTAGCGCGGCGCTGGGCGCGGCGGGCGGCGCGGCGAGCGCGCACGCCAGCAGGTCACGCTCGCGCGCGGTCGGCTTGGCGTCGCGTCGCGCCGCGCCCGCGCGCAGGCACCGCGCCAGCCGGTGCTGCTTGCTCTCCACAAGGTTCTCCTGAAACCACCGGTCGGTCATGAGACGTAACATCCCCGTCTCGGGGTGATAGACGCAACGCAACAACACAACAAATGACAAATTTGTAAAAAATGTTTGTTTGTGTGTGTTACATCATTTGGACACAATTAAAGTGATAAATTACTATTTTTTTCTTTTTTGGTATGTAATTATTTAAATTCATTTTCTTTAAGTTAGTTATTTAATATTTGCATGCCGAGTTAAACGGTGATGTGTGTGCATCTAACAATTTCATACTAAGACCTTTGTACAACCATACTTCTAGCGAATAAATTTCATTTACGCAATGCGACTTGAGTCATCTCGTACTATGGATAGGACTTGAGTCGTATTGTTGTTGTCTATGGGCGGCGGTTACCACTTACCACCAGGTGGGTCGTCAGCTCGTTCCGTGACTTCAATTACATAAAAAGAAGTGTGTACACTCTACCTGCAGTATCTCGTAGTCGGGCACTGTTACGATCTCTGCCTGAGCTCTGAACTGATACACCTCATCACCATCCTGTTCGTAATACACAACGGCATGCTGAAACAAACAATATTACCACACATTTCATAACATACTAGCTGTTGCCCGCGACTTCGTCCGCGTGGAATTCAATTTTATCACGCACCCCTATTTTACCCCTCGGAAAAGTAGCCTAAGTTACTCCTTGTTACATCAGCTATCTGCCAGTGAAAGTCCTGTCAAAATCGGTGAAGCCATTTCAGAGATTAGCCGGTACAAACAGACAGACAAAAATTGTAAAAAATGTTGTTTTGGTATATGTACCGTGTATTGTATACATCCATGTGCACTTAGTAAAAAGCGGTTATTTTAATATTACAAACAGACACTCCAAATTTATTTATTTGTATAGACTAGCGACCCGCCCTGGCTTCGCACGCGTGCTATTATATAAATTATATAGAGAAACTTACCTCGTTCATCGCATTTTCCATCAGTGAAAACCGTATCAAAATCCGTCGCGGGAGAAACAAACGGAGGCAGATAGCGACATTGACAGGCCTCACAGCTCAGTTGGTAGTAACTCTGCCTTCTGCGCTGTAGATCGTGGGTTCGATTCCCACCCAGGTTAAACATTTGTGTGACAAATATAGTCTGTTTTGTGTCTGAGTGTTAATATGTGTGTATGTACAAAAAAGTATATATGTAGGTATCTATCAGATGTCTGGTTCCCATAGTACAAGCTATGCTTAGTTTGGGACTAGAGGGCGCTGTTTGAAGTGTCCACCAATATTATTATTATTATTATTATTGTTGTTTTAAACTATTTAGAGTTACTCAAATGTGTTTCACATTCCGCTTATATCACAGTCTTTAATACACAATGTATAAATAAATTGTAAAATAAAATGTATTGTATTAAATAATAAATATATGCTCTTTTATTTAAAGTCCTTGGCAAAAATCTTCAAACACTACCATCAAAGAATAAACTTCTCTTTTTTTTCTTTATTAGAGTTACGTGTTTCTGTGTTCCAGCTTGAAAGGTGTGGTTTCCGGTGAAATTACAGGCACAAGAGACATTCCACCTACACGTCTCAGGGTTACGGGCGCATACGATGCGACTTGGGTCTTGTCGTACCTAGTAAGGGAGGACCCAAGTCGCATCGGTTGTTATGGGCAGAGGTTACCACTTAACACCAGGTGGGCCGTCGGCTCGTTCCGTAACAGTATCACATAAAAAAAAAAAACCTGTAAAAATGTTAATTACCTTAACTTCAATAGAGAATATACCAGCAGAAATAAACAGGCACATAATTAATATAAGCTATAAATAGTAATCGATGTTTGTTTGTTACGTATACGTTCCGAAACCAATGATCAGAATGTGATGAAACTTTGACAAAGTGTTCTGGGTTCCTGGCCAAAAAATCTATATGTAAATTATTATTTTTTCGTTTTAAATTAAACGTTTGCTCACGCTTCGATAAACCGTCTCACTTATTCGTGTACCAGACAGAAAAACCAAAAATATTGTGTATTAAAAAACCATTTCAATAATTTTTATTTATTTATTAAACTCTTTATTTCTTTACACTTAATGTGGCATTACAACGCATGCCGGGTACAGCTAGTAAGCTACAAATAGGCTTTTATAATTTTAAACTGCCCGATAGACGTTTCCGAACGAAATCTTAAACCATTCACTTTAAAAAGGTTTTCCCTACTTATAATACTATTAAAACTCACCAATTCAGCTCTTTCAGTCAATATTTTCATGTGTATAAGATAACAAGGTTGTATACAGAAGTTCGCGTGACTCCGCCGTGAAGGCAAGTCTTGTCCTAAGCGGTAGACATTAGACGGTCGAAACCAGATGGTCGAAAACCGGTCGCGGACGGTTACCTGGCTTTAGCGATTACGATAACTCAGACGATTGACCGCTTAGTGCCTCACACACACGAGGCTGTATTAAACGTACGTCAAAATAATAATACTTAAAGGTTTTATTGGCTGAAAATCAGCGCTGAGTATTCTCAGCATATGCTGAGCCATCCCATCCATTCTATATGTTCCCGATAATTACCTAAGAGGCGTCCATCGGCGACGTCGTCTGTTCTCGTATAACATTACGAACACGCATCACGCTCAAAATGCGCCACTAATCGGGTACTTATACTGCTCAATGATTTCTTACAAGAGTTCCAACATGTAGACATTTTTAACGATAGTCTTGCATGCATATATAAATCTATTACAGTGTACTTAAGTTTTAGATAAGATTATTTTTAAGTCTAAGATAATTTGCGTTTTGGTTTTAACTGTTAAGCAAATGTCTAATTAAATAAATAAATAAATCATTTCAAATCATTTCATAAATCCCCTTTTTCAGCACAGGGCGCATAGGGACTTTATGTGTTTGTATTATATTACTTTTTCTTCTCTTCTTCTGTGCTGAAATTAATGTTTTTATCTATCTATCTATCGTATATTAATACCTTATTTCAATTTACCTCACTGTATTTGCGGGTGGGCACCAGTACCTAAATTATAAGATATTTATATGTCTTAACTTAGGTTCTAGCTGTTTTCACTGAAATTGTTACTATAACTAATCATAATTATTTTTAAGTTTCTATGTTAAATATATAGGTGCAAAATAAATAAAAATATATTTATTTAACATATACAATATATACCATTTCGGAATCTCGATGAAAAAGGCTAATTTTTTTAAACGTTGGCATTCAAGTGACCATACATTTTTTTTACACCACAGAAGGGTAAAGGTCAGGAAAACAAACGAAAGCAAGTAAAATTTTAGTGAAATCTTATTTTAAAAACATAACTGTGCTTGTGTTATAAAAATAATAGTTTCCATTCGATAGCACATCTATCCAAGAATACTATCCAAAAAACAGATAGAAAAAAAAAATTCATTTGCAGTCTGGGCGCCAAAAATAGTGACGAAGGGTGAAATATTTCTTAAATTTCGAAAATGTCGAATATCTCGAAAACCGAGGCACTTTTACTGAGCATAACAAATATTTTTCTGAACCGCCACAATGGCCCCTACCCGCAGGTACCCTATTATCCACTCATTACGCCACACCCTGTATATATTTATTTATTTATAAATAAATAAATATTGGTGGACATTTCACACATCGCCATCTAGCCCCAAAATATTGTATAGCTGTGAGGCCAGTCAGTCAATAAAACTGTTGGAAATTTACGGGTCATCTAGTCCCTAACTGAGCCTGTACATTGGGAACCAAATATATATCTAACAGACCTTTTTGAGAATGTATTAACACCCACAGAGAAAGGTGATTTATGTTTATTTATGTTAACGGCTTTCTAGTTAAATGACAGCAGTATAGTAATGTTGACACACTCACATTGACGCCCTCTATGTGCACTGTGGGGAACTCGATCATGAGATACATGTAGTCGGAGCAACGTTTCTCCTTCTCGTTGATCATCTCTATCTCCCTGAACGTCAGCCTGTCCAGCCAGTCCACCTGAGGGCAACGCAGGGGGAGTCAACATTACCACAGTCCACACAATAAGTTGCTATTGGAAAAAAAAAACATTTAGTACAGCAATAACAGGAACAAGATATTACACGGATAAAATACATGTTTAAGTTAACTTATTATGCTGAGAACTTACTATGAATTAACGTTGGCTTCCTCTCTAGGCTGAGCCTGTATCGAGGGAGCCAAAAAACTATGAAATTTTGTGTGTAAGGAACAAGCAGATAGCCAACTGTAGTCTGCTGTAGGTAATTTGACTATAACGACACCTGAGACACAGTAGCATCGTATTACGGGGACAAGAAGATGCAGCGGTCGTCCGTCCTTGCCATTCAAATAGTAAATAGCGCGGTTGCACTATTTCTACTACTCTTGGCGAATGAAATAAGATCATTTATTTATACACCAATAATAGATACATAAATCACTCAAATGTTATTCGTAACTTTAATATAATAGCATACCTTAATTCGGATGCCCCGAATTTTGAAAACAGCACTTATCTTTGAGGACGAATGTACAATTTTTGGAACAAATTGATTGGCACCGCTAAGAACTGAACCTTAATGTGCTTGTAATAGCTTTAGATTAGATTAGAGATATTAGATATAGATATATTAGAGATAGATTAGAGCTTAAGAGAAGCTTTAGATTATATTTCCTGAATTTTCACTAGAACAAAGTTGTTCAAACGACATGTTCTATATTGTTCTAAAAAATGACCGCCAGGGCTTAAGAGGATAACTATTGCAGTTACCATCATGTTACTATTTTTTAACGAGTTTTTTCTTTCTTTCTTAGTAATTAGAATCCAGCTGACCTTAGGTATGTGTCCGTTCCTGTGTTTCTTGGCGAGCTTGGCCAGCCTCTGCATCTGTTCCTTGCCGCGGTCGGGCGCCTTGCCCGGCGTGCACTCGCTGCCCTCCACCCCGGGCCACACGCGTAGATCAAACATCCCCTTGCCAAAAACACGCTTTATCCTCCATACCAACTTCCCATACACCTTCTTACACGACACCCGGATATAACTACTTGACACACCCATATTCTTTTACTATAATTTTGCATTTGGTTAAATTTAACGGGTAGGAACAATCAAATAGTTAAAGTACCGAACGAAACTTCTAAATACTTGAACCTTATTAAATTTGTTTCCTGTACGTACAATGTGATATACATAATGGAGATGTGAAATTATACTGAGCCCTAACTGTCAGCTATCACAATAACTTTGTATATACTCGATCAATAACTTTTACATTAATATAACGAGAAATAACAGAAGCTTGTTTGTCTGTTTAAAAGTGAAAGGTAAGTGAAAACGTGAATGGTCAGTAGTCGTCAATATTATTGGAAGTACATTTATTTTGTCATTAAATCAATATCAGCTAGTCAATATGACAATAATGGTTATTTTTTTTTAATCAAAAACGTACATAACTTAATCAAAATAAGAGAATTGTCAATCCTACTAACATTATAAATGCGTTAGTTTGGATGGATGTTACTCAATCACCCCAGAACGGCTGAACGGATCTGGTTGAAATTAGGCACAGAGATAGATTATAGTCTGGAATAGCGCATAGACTACTTTTATCCCGGAAAAGTGCTGTGTTCCCGTGGGATAACATATTCCCCGCAGCTAGTCATTCATAATTCGAAATCCATAGCCCGATGATTACATCTAAATATGTTTCATTTCATATCAATGTATAATGGTCAAAAACTTATACATTAAAATCCATATTTAATTATTAAAGACCTAATAACATAGATAAATTATAAGCTAATTCATTCAGAAAAAGAAAAATATATGCACATTTATTTCCATAAATTCAGTTGGGGCCCAAGTAATTCCATGCAAAAGATTAAATTTTGCATAGAAATTCTAGTTTTTGTTTGTCTATACATAACAAGCAATAATACTTGGATCCTCCCCTACTTAGATACACCCAAGTCGCATCGTATGCACCCGTAACTCTAAGACGTGAAGTTTCAATGTTGTATTGTCACCGGTAAACCTTTCAAACCAGAACACGAATGCATTATTGGTTGGCGGCAGAAATGGTTACAAGTCAATGATCCACATAACAAAAGTCGTAGAAATTAACTAGTCAATATGAATTGTAAACAATGATAATACTATCTGGAAGGGTCGTCATCACACAGGGGCGGTCTCACCAGTAAACAAATGAGTAATTTGACCCATTTTACAAGACGCATTGGCACACGCGCTTTACACGAGTCCGAAGAAAGGTTTCTTAGACTTATTTATTTACTGGCTGTTGCCCGCGACTTCATCCGCGTGGAGTTCGGTTTTATCACACACCCCTATTTTACCCCTCGGAAAAGTAGCCTAAGTTACTCCTTGTTACATCAGCCCAGTGAAAGTCCCGTCAAAATCGATCCAGCCATTTCAGAGATTAGCCGGAACAAACAGACAGACAAAAATAGTAAAATTGTTTTGGTACATGCCCCGTGTATACATCCATGTACACTTAGTAAAAAGAGGTTATTTTAATATTACAAACAGACACTCCAATTTTATTTATTTGTATAGATTAAGGTACCAAACAGCTACAAATATATGATTTAAAAAAACTAGTTAAAAGTTCTTACAGCCAATTACAGGTATCACTAAACATAAGCATAAAGCTAAAAATTTGATTTGTATAATGGACGAGTGACAGGCGCCACTTTAGTTATGCTTGACCTTTGGATCGTTTCGACACTTTGAATATTTCAAGGCTAATTCATTGCTCAATTTGCATTTTAATTTGACAGGCCTCACAGCTCAGTTGGTAGTAACTCTGCCTTGTGAGCTGTAGGCCGTGGGTTCGATTCCCACCCAGGACAAACATTTGTGACGAGCGTTGATTGTCTTCTGTGTCTGGATGTTAATATGTATTTCATGAATAATTAAAAAAAATATATAAATGTATTCTATCAGTCATCTGGTTACCATAGTACAAGCTATGCTTAGTTTGGGGCTAGATGGCGATGTGTGAAATGTCCACCAATATTTATTTATATAATTTAATAACGATAACCCATTCTCATTTCTAAATTTCGATATCTTATATCCGCCCGCCCACTCCAACCGACCGCGTCGCAACGCCCGCCCACGTTATCACTACTTTTTCATTTAGTTTTTTCTGGCTTTTTTGTTCGTCACCTGAGAATCGTATGTTATATAGCCAATAACCTTTATTCAATTTTTTTTAAATCCTACTTGTAATACAAGAGATTAGCGCGTTCAAACAAACTCTACAACTTTATTATATTAATATACTACTAACTGTACCCGGCATGCGTTGCAATGCCACGTTAAGGTAAAAGTGACATTAAAAATGAAAAAAAAATATCAGTAATCGACCACCGAGGGTTGAAATTATCAAAGTATTAATATCGCAATTAAAAAATAGGGGGTTGGTGATACAAGGGTAAAAATTTAGGGTTGTATGTATTTTTAATGCTAAATCATAAAAAGACTAAAATAAAAATTTGCCCTAAAATAAAAAAAAATTGGTGCGGACTACCCTTGTCACTTAGGGGTATGAAAATTGTTTACGTCCTATTGTCAGACCTACCGAATATACATAAAAAATTTCATAAGCCGTTTCGAAGGAGTTTGGTTACAAAAACGAGAATTTTATATATTAGAAAGATATATGTAGTGTTGATATTAAACACAAGGCGGAATATCCAAAAGGATATTTGGCGAAGATAAAGATCGCATCGGCAAATGAATCAATCAATTAACATAGATAGCATCTCTGTCATGGTAATATAGAAGAGATAGCAATCTAAATAGGAAATTATAAAAAATGATTTGGCCGTAAAACTGTCAGAATATCTAAGCTTTTAAATCATGTGAATATTTAGAATGGAATCCACTCAAAGTTTATGATCTGAGAACATATTTTTTGTTAATAGAACTTGTATGATATTGTATTGATGTCATTAGCTAAGTTATTGTGAGTCATGACTAAAGATTAACGTAAATATGAGTCATACCTAGACTACATGTGGGATAGGACACTTAAGAAACGTTTTGAGATTGATATAGGTATCAGCAAATCTTATATGTAGGCTAAGCCTAAATAAAATAATTACTTAACGCAGCAAAATGAAAAAACAGACTTTATCGTCAAAGAACGAGAATGGTTCCTCATTATTTCGTACTTGGATGACATATTCCGGTTATTTTGATTTTAAACCTAACTACAGAATCTATTTAGATTAAGCTTCTATGGGACCAATATCAAAGTAATCCTTTCAAATAAAAAAAAACTTTCCAAACCGGTTTATAAATAACGGAGAACTGAGGTGACAAACATTAAAACAAATATGAGAACTTCCTCCTTTTTGTGAAGTTGGTGAAAATTCTCAAAATAAATTATTTATACATTTGGCACAGATTTTGAATAGGGATGGACTTGCATAAGCGAAATATATACAGGGTGTCCGGTAATGAATGGATAACCTTGAAATGGGTCTTAGTACAACTATTGGGCAATCGGAAAAATTTTGTTTTGTTATTTTTTTTTTATACTACTTGGTTTTTTTTTATTTGATATTTTTTCCGAATGCCCAATAGTTCTACTAAGACCCATTTCAAGGTTATCCATTCATTACCGGACATCCTGTATATATGAAGACGGGAAACTGCATATGTTTTGAGATGAGAATATGTAACATTTGCCTACAAATTCCTCTGACCTTTCATCGTGTACTTAAAATATTAACAAGCTATTTATAATGTTTCAGACAGGTTATAAGTTGTCTGCCGTCGGCATAATTGATCAGCTTTGATTAACATGCGTCTGCGAATAATTAGCTAGTCACGAGAGTCTGGCCGAAGGATAATTAAATATTTTAATAGCGACAGACTTAAGTGGTTACCATGCCATCAAACCTTACTCATTATAACAGGCTACAACTGCAAAAAGTTTCGTTTCTGATTGCTAGACATGTAATAATTGAGGCTGGCCTCACAGCTCATTCGGTAGTAACCCTGCCATCTGCGCTGTAGGTCATGGGTTCGATTCCTACCCACGACAAACATTTATGTGAAAAGCAAATTAATATTGGTGGACATTTCACACCACCATCTAGCCCCAGAGTAAACTAACCATAGCTTGTATCATGCCAACCAGACAACTGATATTATACTTATATACTTTGTTGTACTTACACACATATTAACACCCATACACAGAACAAATATCTATGTTGTCGTCACACAAATGTTTGTCTTGGTGGGAATTAGTAGGACTCTATATGAGTTAAACATTTGCTGAACCTTTTTATTGTCATTGTATGATATGTGGACATACCTGTCGCAACATCCCATGCTTGCCGAACAGCGAGATGGTGGTCCCGCCCACCACCATGACCTTGCCCGGGCCCGCACAGTCGTAGATGCTCATGGCCAGCGTGGCGTCCCGGGGCAGGTCACTAAAGTGCACCGGCAGGGTGATCCATTCATTCCAGCTGGTAATCATTCATATTTTCACTTCTATTGACATTGAAGTATTCATTCTATTGGTAACAGGGTAGTTTGCTATCTGTATGCTACTTGGACTTCAATTAAAATATCACTAGTTCTAATAAGTGTTTTCAATTTGTCCACAAGATTTTAAACTTGAAAAAGTTTAAAATAGTAATTGATTTAATATGCGTTGGCTGTTAATGCTCATCAAATATATGCCTATAGAATCATCATCATAACATCAACGGATTGACAGTCCACAGCTGATCATAGATCTCTCCGTCACTCGGTAGCTCAAACAACCAGCTTTTATGCCTACCCACAACCTTAATAATCTAATCAGTCCATTGGATGGGGAGCTATCCTGCATTATATCTAATGTTTCATGGATGCCATTTGAGAACCTTTCATCCCCAATGGTTTTAGAAGCTTTGTGGTCTGTCTATTGCCACTTCAGTTAGCTTATTGTAGAAGCTACCTCAATAACCATGGTTGTTTGTAGTTGTGCCTAATTTATGGCTTACAAACTATTCATATCACTCTGACTCGCTGCATATAATTTAGTTTATCACTGAAATCTATTACCCAATGATATTGTTTTAGCAAAATCTGTAAATACTTTTGAAAAAGGACCTAATATATGGCTATGAACAACAAAACCAGTGTTTAAAAAGGAACCAATCATTAAATGACTGGTCATTCCAATTATGTGTGAAGTGGTCATATTTGTGAAAGCACCTCGACCACAATGAAATAAATAACACTGAAATATGGTCCAGTGATCATAAGTAAGCCCGCAATATATTTCAGTAAACTGGATTGCAAGCAGATTAACTAAGTATATGGTTGGAAAGTTGTGTTATGTGATTTTTATATTTTTCGGTCTAACCTCTTTTTTAAACGTAAAACTGAGTTTTAAATGACATTATAACATACTTCCAACGATTGGTGAACGCCTTATAGGAAGTAGTGACAGGCAATGCGAGGGGTTCTCCATCGCTCAGGATCTGACATGTCACATACAAGTCGGAGCATCCTTCCTGGTACAAGCCGGAGAACTTGAGCATAGGATCCGACAGCAGCTTATCATATTCTGGCTTAGTGCGTTTGCCTTCTAATGTGCCTCTGTGAAATAATTCAGTAAATATCATAAGAATAGTTAAGTGAAAATATTAAAAAAAATTTTTTGGGCTTCAAAAATGATATAAATCTTAAAAAGTATTATATATTATGACAATACTGGAAGAAGAGGAATGGGATAAGAATTTAATCAAGGGAGAAAAAAAAAGATACCATAAATAAGTTTTAGTGAGTAGCCAACACATATACTTTTGTGTACAAAGACCAGATAAACTTGTCTATCTAGGTGGGAAAGACTGAGTAAATAATATGCATACAGAGGTTGCATGTAACTAATACCCTGCGTGTTTGTTTATGTTGGTGTTTTAAGTTCAGGGTCACATATGTTTGGAAACAAAACAAATCAAGTGTCCCTATTATAAAAATTGAACTACAAATTGATCCATAAATAGAAAATTTACAAATAGAAATGCACATTGAGAAAAAATCATTTTTATGAAAGGTAAGAAGAAAATAATGGGTAAGGGAATAACGATTACAAAGCTATTTGGACTTACATTTTGATTTCAACTTTGTGATCCAACGAAGAACTATAAACATAGTAAAATTTATCATCAATTTCATTCATCGTGAGAGCAATAGGAAGGGCAAATACTAATAAATTTATTGTCGCAGGTTCACGAATTTAGAACATATCGGAAGATATTGAACTGTCAATAACATCAAATCACCTCACAGATAGCTTTATCACAAAACAAAACAAAGTAGATTTTTATATATGGCAAGTAATTATCACTCCATAAACGAAAATCAATCGACGCCCTAGGTAATAAAAACTAGAACGATGTTTCAACATTGATAATATCACGTTACTAGCGTAAATATATATTTTTGTATTTCTCGCTGTTTCTGTGGTTTTATATCAACCGCATAACTGCTTCTTAGCAACTTAGTAAAAGCAATGAATTGCTTATGCTTAATGTCTTATTAACCTTGCGAATGAATAACCACTAGAGCATCTGATATTTATGTCAAAAAAAAAATCATTTCAAAATCATTTTATTGTAAATCATCTTAAATTTAGCGACATTGGTACACTTAATTTTAATCATTATTAAGGTGTATTTATTAAATTAATTTACACGAGAAAGTATACACATAAAAAATCTCTAATGCCTAAACTAGGCCGGGCCTGTATCATAGGCATTAGTTCCTTCCTAATTTCAATCAGTTTTTAACATGTAGGGTAGGTAAGTAAAGAAAATATAAATGTGTATGTTATGTGTATAACGTGTTATGTGTAACTAGAGATCATTTTCATATAGTTTTAATTAAAACTGAAGAAAGCACCCCTTTATCAATGTTCTAATAGGGCCTATAATATATAGTGAAAAGGAATAAAAAAAGTTGGATGTCAATGTAAGAAGATTATGAAACCATTCTGATGTCACTGTCAGATCCAGCTGAATGTAGTTATACGTGTTCTGTGGCTCTTTGTTTTGTTTAGATATTATTGCCGCATTATTCGCATTACACGTGAAAATTTGCTCTAAATAAGTAAATATAATTAATGAATTAGTTCCAATAACAAAATGAAATTAATTTCCATACGCCTACATCATTTATTTATTGTCTTTCTGTATAACTGATTCCGAGTTTTAAATCTCATCTCATTTCAGAAATCATGACTAAGCTACTGGAATGGATTTCTGCGATCTCCGCTGTGTTCGCGGTGTGGTACTCCCTCGTCGGTGGCTACGTGAAGCATCCGGCCATCGACCAGAACATGACATTAATACTTTACTCTCCGTTTATCTTCGTAATACTGTTTGGGCTGTACGCGGCGACTGTGGTCCTATTTCGGGTGTTTACCTTCAATAATTGCGAGGAAGCGGCTAAGGAGTTGCAAGCGGAGATTGTTGAGGCTAGGAAAGACCTTCGTGACAAAGGTTTCAGTTGGTGAAACACATTTGTGATGTGCACATTCCAGTCATAGTATAAAAGGTGATGTTGTTATGATGTAAGTTATATTTTTCTATGTTAAATATATTTTTAAGAATATATATTATTAGTTTCATTGAACAGTATCTAGAATTATCATCTACCTACTCCTTTGCTACCTTAATTTGGATAATAATAAATAAAAAATATTGATTGACACAGCACTATGTAGAACTAAGCATAGTGCATACTTAATGGGAACTGGGTAACTGATAGAATACTTATATACTTTTTTTTTGCGATAAAAATAAAAGTTAATATCTAGACACAGAACAAACATCTATGTTTATCACACAAATGATTGTCCTGGGTGGGTATCAAATCCATGACCTACCGTGCAAAAGGCAGATTTACTACCGAGCTGTAATGGCCAGTCAATGATATTTTGGCTGGTAATTTATAATAATAAAAATTGACATATATATCAGAAAAATGTATTTATTATTCAAAGTATTCCTCTGACAGTAAGGATTATTACTTATTTAAATCAGACTGGCTGTTTCAAATATAACATATAATATAACAAGTCCTCTTCACCTAAGTATGAAATAACTTAATCGCAGTGCACCCCGAGACGGGGATGTTGGCCGCAAATTTAGCAGCATTCTGTATTCTCGATTAAAAACCATAAGTGATTATTAAGTAAGGTACGGTTAATCATCATTGTGGTCTGATACTTTAATACAATTCAGACAACTTTTTCAAACTCTATTAGAATTATATCATAATAAAACTATGAATGATGCAGTGGTAAAAGGTTCTTACAGTTATTTAAGAGCGTGGTGGCCTAGCGGTACTAACCCCCGAGTTTAAATCTGGAGGTCGCCGGTTCAAATCCCGACGTGCACCTATGAGTTTTTCGATTGAAAGATTTATGTGCGCAATACCACGTTCTCAAAACGGTGAAGGAAAACATCGTGAGAAAACCGACATGTCCTAGGACTAAAAATTCGAAGACATGTGTCGAGTGCACGAAAGGAGCCTCTTTGAGGCGCACTTACAATCCTTTCACCACACTGGTTCGATAGAACCGGTGACTCGAAGAAGAAGAAGACAGTTATTTAAATTAAAGTTGGTTGGGTGCACTTTAAAGATTACTTACTTGAGTTAGTAATAAACAATTTCTATGAGTTGGTAACACAGGAAGTATAAATAAAAAACATCAATTAATTATTGTGTTTATTAAGCTAATTAAAAGGTATATGCATTATTATTTACAATTAATTTATTCGACTTAGATTGAAATAGAACAAGTGTTGAATATATGATTTCACAAGTAATTGGTCATGTATCATGCATAAAAGTCAGCAGGTAATAATCATATAAGGTCAACATTTTATATTATTCACAACATTTAATTCAGGATCATAATAATAATAATTGGTTGAAAGTAATTATAACACACTTAGGTATCTTAATCCAGACAATAAGAATATTCGTAGTCACATTAAAATATATAAAAAAAAAAAATAATGATGTAGGTTAAAACTTGAAAAAAGCTCTTTTAAGCTCAACAAATTTATAACTTGACAGGTAGCCAGTAAATAAAAATTAACAGCTTATTTCTAATCGTTTAAAGCTGCTCCCCTTATTTATATGCACAATATTTATACAACCAGCAAAAATATCACATACCATAATTATTATACATATATATATATAATTGTGTATGTAGAGGTGCCAAGTTTGTAATCGAATCTTCGACGTGATCTTAACCAATATCAAACAGTGATACATTATGTTATTGAATTTACTTTGGATTTTATTATTAAACCTGATTTACTTTAATCATTTGATTAAATAATCTTAGATCTAAATACATATAATATTACACTCAAATGATTGAAGCTAAGTCTAGGCGCAGACTTAGAATAGCCTTTAAAATAAGTATAAATTAAACTCGACAATATATCTGTAAATATCATATCTTTTCAGCACATATTAAAATTAACTAATGAAAGAATGAACCATTTCTTATAGTGTATTTATAAGTATCATAATAAAAAATCGCATATAAACCGACATCATCGTTCGATACGAACCCGCGTCCTTGGCTACCATTCCCGATCTCAAATCACTTACACGACAAAAACTGTGGCACTATTCCCTGCCCGAAGTGATAGGTACCTTCAAATTTAATACATCTTCTGCCAAACCAGAAGGGTAAGTTGGTACACTTAAAATAAAATATATGATAAAACCTACAGGGGTTTTTTCATGGCCTTGACTTTACAAAAGTGGTTCTTGGCGGAAAATATTCAGAGGTCAGTGGTTCTAATCCCGGAGTGCACCAATGATTTTCTCACATGTAACATTGATGTGCGCAATACCATGTTCTCAAAACTGTGAGGAAGGAAGTTGACACGTCCTAGAACCAAAAATTCGAAGGCATGTGTCTAGTGCACGAAAGGAACCACTTAGAGGCGCACTTTTATCCTTTCACCACAAGGTCTGGTGTCGAGAGAACTAGATACACGTAGTTAGTATATATTTCGACTGTTTACTTCATAAAACATTTCATGCTTTTGTAGATCTTGTTTCCAACGACATTAAAATTAATCAAAAATATTTTATTACATTATTTATTGTTATATTTGCGATTAATATAATTATTGTTACAATAGTCTTTAGTTATGGCCAAAATTTACGTAATGACATTTATTAGGCGCATAGAGATCTCCTTTCCCTGGGGCAATGAGGTTTATTTGTGTGACTGTTTATCTTCATCGATTAGCAACAATTATTAGTGGTGTTAAATGTGGCGAATAAATAATAATATAATAAATAGTAAACTTAGCGTGTTTTGCAAAAAAAGGTAATTTTATCCCCTTGATATCTTTTAAATTTTTAAATTATTAAAATCAGTTTTCACAGTGCACTTTTTCAGCTAAAGGTTTATTTTATTATAGTTATTATTTTACTCTATTTCATTTAACATAATTGTGGATTTATTATAATTGAACTGAGCTAAATGATTTACATCTACATCTCCTACATTATGTTCCCTCAACGTGATCTAACTTTATACCATCGTGTCAACTATTGTACTTAACTAATGAAAATGTGTGTGAATTCAATTCCTATTCATAATATTGTATGCTGTGTATTCCTACATGTAAGCTTCGTTTATTTTTCGAACATCGCACTGGATTTCATTGCAACATCTATTTCCTTTTTTGTTACTTTTATTGAGAAATTCTCACTGTGATGACGCTCGGATTTTAAAACCAAGGTCTTCCCCTACTTAAGTATGGGATTGCCTAAGTTGCAATACATCGTGCATATTACACTGATATATGAAGACTGAACGTTTCATGGATTTGAACATTCAAACTCCTACAGCACCCACATCCTTCAAACTGGTGAAAGCAAACCTATGTATATTACATATGTACTATTTACGAATAAAAAGCTATGTTTGTGTAAACAGGCAGCAGTTTTTCAAGACGAGTGTTTAGAAAGTGTTCAGCCAATTAATAATTAATTGATAATTTTTTAGTAATTGTATTTAGAAAATATTGTAAACTATTTCCATTATAAAAGCTTCAATCGCTTACTTCTTACTTGGCATTTTTGGTTAGAAACTGGTAATGGTATAAACTTTACCCGTATCATTGTCGCCGGGTGTCGAATCTGGGACTTATTTATTACAGAATTTCTGAATATAAGGTTAAATTATTTGGTTGGTAAACAATCCACGTTGCGTAGGCGTGGGTACTGTCACATTTCTAGTAGCTACCTATTACCTTGCTCCAACTGTTCTATGAATTTTCGATGTAACTGAAGTCTAATATAACATCGCCCTTGGCAACTTTTTATTTCATCATAACGTAAAATTGCCCTAGAGACTAAAACGAGCAAATACGTGCCCAGGCACTGGGTACAGTCGGCGACAAATGTAAATAGACATTCTTATATGAAAAACTGCACATCGCAAATTCTGATGTCTCTTCGTATCTTGTTCTCACGAAGACAAAACAGCTATATTTGGTGGCCATCCACTAACGTTCTTGCTTTCGGGCTTAATAATTCTTTATTGTCACATGAGCTATTTATATATTTATCTCGTTAAACAATATAAACACTTATTTGCGATAAGTCATTTCCGACAGAAACGGATGAGTGTATTTTAATACGAATAGAAGTTATTATGATATATTTTTTGGTATTTATTTATTAATATTTATATTTTTCTCTGTCTTTATACTCGCAAATTTGAATGTATGAACTTATTGAGAACCTAGTGTTTACTCAAACCCTACATAGGTTTAAAAACACTATTAATTAGAAAATCTATTGTATTTTATGTTGGATAAATAAATAAATAAAAAAAAATAAAAAAAATACTGTTATTGTTTGTCGCCATCGCGAATCCGTCGGCGTTAAACCTCAACAGGAAACAACGACAGCGAACGGTATATCAACGAGAAAGGTGTAAACTGTTTTGTCTCTGACTGTACAAGAGGATAGGTGACTGTCTATGTGGACATTTTTTTCTATAACGAACTAGATTTGTTTGGAAAATAATATTACGTAGGTATTTGCTAGTTGGCTGTTTTAGGTCACAACAGTGCCGACATTGCTAAAACTCCCGGGAAAACATCATCTTTAGTAGCAGTATAAGTAATGCCAAGTTCGTCCGAGGAATTACTGCCACTATACAAATTTCTGCCGCCAAGCAGTAATGCGTTACTGTGTTCCGGTCTGAAAGGTGTGGTTGCCGGTGAAATTCCCCCTTTGGGTCTCAGAGTTACGGGCGCATACGATGCGACTTGGATCTTTTTGTACTAAGTAGGGGAGAATCCAAGTTGTGTTGTTGATTATGGGCAGAGGTTACCACTTAACAACAGGTGAGCCCGTTACGTAATTATATTAAATAAAAATATCTTTTGGTAATTAATGTCTAAATGATGACCACAGGACAGTGCTTATTTACCAGCTGCACTGATGTAAGTACTGCCATTTCAATCGAGATAATCAAGATGCTGGAATAGTTTATATCCTCAGCTACCACAGTTTTAAATTACTCTACTAAGCACTCATGTAAAAAGTTCTGGTTTATTTTTGGAACTTTCGGAATGTGAGAAATTAATCGCGTAATAGGTCCTACCTACCACTGTAATACTGGCTACCTCATGGTGTGTTCCGGCACCCACACCTGAGTACCAGTTCCCATCATGGTGAAGCACGGTGTTGCCACGAGCTTCATATTGCCTTGATGTTACTAGCTATAGTAAAACAATATGAAAACCTTGTTGATTTAAGCTACTGACATATCTAGTTTCCATATCTCTGTTTCTACAAAATGAACAATAAATATGAGTTAGTCGGTAATTTACATGACGTGATGGGATGGTTAATATTACAGTGAACTAATGTTTTTCTATCTCCACCTTCACAATTTTTGTTACAAAGATTATGAAGACTAAAATCATGTAATATCTCATTTATAAAGTGAAAACTAAACTTTTTGACGATATGATATTAGTTTAAAGCTACAATTTCGAAATGTGTCTAGCTATGTGAAGATTTAAGTGAAGAAATCTAATAATTTTACAATTAATCTAGATTCTAGATGCTAAGAGCACCTGAATAATTTAATGTCTCACATGAAACAAAACCTAATTAGTTTATTTGATCTAACTAAATATCTATCTAACACGACAAGTATGCATTATCTACAAGTACTACGGAGAAACAAAGCTTAAATATCTCTGTATTATTTTTTCGTTCTACCGAAGTTTGCCTTTCAACTCTATCATTATATTTCATAGAAATATTTTTGTTTGAAAGTATGTAGACATTAATGTTTTATATCGAGGTTACATATTAGTAATGATGGCTGAATTTTACAAATGTTTCACTAAGGCACTGTTTAGACTTAGCAACTCAGAAAACACTCTTCAATTCCTCGGCAGAATATTCAAACCGACTGAAATAATTATATGCAGGTGATTAGTCCCAAAATTTCAGTGTCTTAATGACCACGCGATAAAGAACCGCCAAGTCTACAAAGCGCCTTAGTACACACTTCACTACACAACACATAACATTGAACAAAACCAAATGATAATACTATATGGTTACATAAAATTGGTCCAAAATTCACTCAATTCATCATTGACGAGATAACTCCTAGGCGACAAAGGAAAGCCGACGGGGATTAATGGTAGTTAAAACGTATTCAGTTATAGGTTTTACTGAAGCCGTTTGTTTTTTAACAATGCCTTTTTGTTTGGTTATAACAATCCTGAAAAAATACTGGAATAAATCAAAGTCGCCTGAAAACGTCAATTTGATAACGTATACAAAAATATTTAATATTACAAAGTAAGGGTAAAAACTGTTGAAGCTGTGCCTCCTGTTTTAGTTTATAGAAACTGTGTTATAGGAAGCAGTGTCTTTCCAAATATAGAAATACATGATCACTTTTACGTTGCCGACAACAAAATAAGAAAATAATGTCTTGGTAAGGTCATTTCATAATTAAATACATATAATTCTTGCTCTACTTCCGTTCGCAAGTATTCTCTGTGGCAATGGTACTGGCGGTTACTCGATGCGGGAATCGATATGGTTCCGCATACCGTTTTTGAAACTGACACGTGTTGAGAACTTGGCCGTTATTTAAAAAGTTAAAATTGCCATCGAATTGAACGTGAAATTACGTAGAGGATTTGTTTGGCAGATTCTGAAAATATTCAGTAGCAAAATGGTAGCGGTCATTTAGGGAGATTTTGGGGCAGCGTCACGTTTTAAAGAGTCTACAAATTGAAACAAAGTATTGGTACACAACATATTTTGTTGATAGCTATGACATAAATCTCTAAACTGTTTACTGTAGTAATAATAATATTGGTGGACATTTACCAATCTTTCTCCAAACTAAGCTAAGTAAATAGCTTGTATCGTGGGAACTAGCCAACTGATATTATACTTACTTACATTTTTTGTAAATACATGCTATAATACATATTAACACCCAGACGCAGAATAAACACCTACGAGTATGTTCGTCACACAAATGTTTGTGGGTGGGAATCGAACCCACGACCTACAGCGCATAAAGCAGGGTTACTACCGACTGAGCTTTGAGGCCAGTAGTTAACTCACAAGGAGGTTCTACGTTAAGTTTTCTAGGTTATGCATGCTGTAACACATTTGTAGTCAACCATGAAACCTCCTCGGTAAGCATTGATTGAACGCGGCAGTATAACCCTGAGATGGTGGTGCCCGACCCTGAACTGTGGTACCAGCACTCGGAACAAATGTACCTGACTTATGCTAAATTACTGCCTATTTGTGGAATAAACGTTGTGACTTTGTTTTGCATAAACTTCGTGTAAGCTACTACCTCGGTTTCGCAGAAGTATGAGCTTTGTTAAGTACTAGAGCGGAAGTACGGAACATGTTTTTTTTGCGTGATACAGTTACGGAACGAGCTGGCGGCCTGCTGTTGTTAAGTGGTAACCTCTGCCCATTACAACCGATGCGACTTGGGTCCCCCCTACTAGGTACGACGAGACCCAAGTCGCATCGTATGCGCCTGTAACTCTGAGACGTGTAGGTGGAATGTCTCATGTGCCTCTAGTTTCATCGGCAACCACACCTTTCAAACATACTCTTTAAATATAGTATAGATATGCATAAAGAATACATAAAACGTACGATTATGCTCAAAAATGTATGAATTCTCGCAAAGAAACTGATGCGAAGGTCAACGCGTGACTGAACCACTTGGCAGAATAATCGTACTTTCCACTGCCGTTGGGTCGGTTCCCGAAAGGATATGCCACATTGTGTTTACAGCCAAATGAACAAAATTCATTTTCAAATTCCTCCATAGGTTTCAAATTGCCAGTGAGTTTCTCCTTCGCGTTTTATTGAGGATTCTAAGGAAATAAAGATTTTGACTTTGACATTCTAAATTAAAATACGATATCATAGAATTGAACGAAATTATCGCTAAGGATCGTACCGCCATTTTTCTTCGCAGGACGATCAATCAATCAAATAAGTGTTGGTTTATGGCACGGAATAAGGACGCTCTCAGACGGTCAGCACGGGATGCATATCAACACGAAAATATATATATTACGAAAAGATGTCGCCGCTTATGTATTTACATAGTCATTACCACTGTTTTCCAACTGTATTGTTAGTTGTTCGTTTCCACATACCTAACTTTTCCTGTCCATGTCAACACCGTATGGCTCAGTTAGTTAAGAATTATAGGTGACCCTTAACTAAGTGTATTAGAATGAAGACGATCCCATTAAATACATGAGCAAATAAATATTTTGCGATCTGTGTGGCAAAATAACCGTAGGTAAAGTGAAAACTCATAAAAGGTAAAAAGTAATTATATATATTTTGTATGTATTAATTAAAGATTAATAAATGTGTTTAATGGTTAAAACTATGTCTGTAGCTAATGAAATTCCCTTAAAGGTTGAGTCATTAGGTAAGTTTGTTCCTTGGTATTTTGAAATTGGGAAAATCAAATTATGATTGGAAGTACTCAAAACTAGTGAGATCTAATCAAAACTTCAATAGAATCTTCAATGTTCGAGTATTTTGCGAGCAAATAAATCAGTTTCCCTTGATATTACCGCAGAATATGTACCCTGCCTACTTTCATAACTTTGAAGCACTTGAGTGCTTTCAAAGACAAAGTTTACCTTAGCCTTCCTTAGAAACTTGTCGGTAGTAGTTTAAAACATACACACACACACACACACATACACATTACTCAAAACGTGATCACCTACCGCTCCAATAACCATGGCTGGGTCCAGGACTTAGGTGGACCACTAATTAGAATTGTTAAACATAATGTTTTATATATTTTTTGTCACCATATAAATGTTATGTAAGTACCTTCAATATAATTAGGTCAAGTAAGTACTTTTAACATACATTAATAAAATACTTACTTTTTACTTGTCTCTATGATTATAAAAATTAAATTTTAGCTTCTTGTGACTTAACCACGAGTATGTGACCCCCCCTGGCACCAAAGCTGGATCCGCCCTTGCCAATAACTAGGTACCACACCACACCTCTCTACCTGACTGTGTCAATAAAATGTCTGCTGGATTTTGGCAAGGTTTCAAGCTGAAACGATTGTCTACTCCAATGCGCTTGTTTCTATAGCCTATTAGCTGGTAACTCACAATTCAGTTCATATTCACCGAAAGTCTTCCCAGAGTGGAGTTTTTTTAGCTGTCAGAAGTAGAGCAAGAATGTAATAGTTTGGGAATAATATATTCATAACTTATGAAGATATTGTGAAGTCATTTTTGTCGTAAAGCTTTACGTCGTCGCCGCTTTTGAATTAAATCCATAATCGTAAAAGAATAATACGTCGTTGGCAAACTGACGCTTCGGTCGGGATATTGACGCGATGGTCCGAACCGACAAGGACAAGACTAGGATAACTGCCAAAGAAAGAGCGAGATGACATTTAGCTACCGCGTGAGGATGCGTCGGTATTAACGGCGTTAACAGATACACCTACTGAATTGGGTAAAGTTTGAGGATATTATCGTTATAATCGTTATAATATGTTCATGGTCAAGGTCCTTATTCTCGTCTTCTGAGATGTTAACTAATTATCTAATCATATATTTTAATCTCCCCATAAAAACAAGTGAAATTAATCTTATGTTACATGTGTCATACGAATGTTACGTCGCCAAGGGCCGTGCCAACAAATTCTCGAAGCACGCTGACTCCTCACTACCGTCAAAGACCAATGTAGAAAATACAGGACGACAAACTTACAGGTACACGCCATCGGAAGGAAGATCGTAGAATTATTCAGGTCATTTATCTAACACCTGGCCATCAGTCAGAACTAAAGCACTCGAGACACTTCCCCAAACGTTCAATAGAACTATCAGTCCGGAGTATTACTCCTGGTGGTGGTCTCATAGGAGTCTGGCGACGGCGACGGCCAGCAGCGAGATGCCGGCGTTCAGTTCGAGGGCTGGGGGGTGGTAGGGCGCGGAGGAGTTGCCGGCGAGGATGAGGGCCCGCAGCCGCTGCCGCTCGCGGTACCTCGTGTCCTCCCCCGGCGGGTCCAGGCATTCGAACTCGCAGCATCTCTCGCCCACTCGGAAGTTTTTGCAGAACTGCGGACAAGTTGATTTTTCTGGTCACTAGAATTAGAAATTACACCGAGTTTTTTTATGTCAAAATGTATAGTTCTAATTATTAGTTTAGTGTATATTTCAATTTGTGAACATATATATAAAAAAAAGTTATGTTAGACGGGGATGTTACGTCTCATGCGGCTGCAATTTCACCGGCACCTTACTCCCTTCCACCGGAACACAGTATTAGTAGTATTTTTTTACATGTTTATCCATTTTATTGTAATCTTAATTTTTTATTTTGTCTGCATTCTTTTCGTTTTTGTGTCTCGTGCTGAATAAATGTTTTTTCTTTCTTTCGTTCTAAGCTGAGGCAAGTCGACGCAGTACTCACATAAGGTGGGTCACAATATATGGCCTTGCACCACATGGGCTCGGAGTGGTAGCAGACACATATAGAGCACACTCCTGGGCCTGGCACGTACAGCAGCCCGTGAGGGACCGTCTTCCCCTCCCAGTCTATGCAGTCTTCCTCCACGCACGCTGAAATCAAAACATAGAATAGAATAGAATAGAAAATGCTTTATTGCACAAGGTAAAACAAGTACATGGGCGAACTTAATGCTAAATAGCATTTTCTTCCAGCTAACCTTAAAACACACACACACCTTAAACATACTATTAGCACTGTCAGTAAATGTGTGCAGTGTTCGTCTAGAAGTACTGTCACGTCTGCCGTAATGAGGTAAAGTACCCGCATTGCTGTGTTATCGTTACAATTGGCTGGTGAAATGACACGCACATGAGAAGTTCCATCATAATCCTCGGAGTGACAAACGCAACATCTACTAAGTACTAAGTCGTATCGTAGACGTATGGGTGGAATGTGTCAAGTGCCTGTAATTTCACCGGCAACCACACCTTTCAAAGTGGAACACAGTAACGCGAACGCTTTACTGCTTGGCGGCAGAAATGGGCATGATGGCAGTACTTCCCGGACGAACTTGGCTTGAGTTCTACTGCTCTTAATTAGGATATATATATTTTAAATTCAATAACTTGGTACGTGTATTCTGCATGTGAACTGCCCAGTAACTCTACCTTTGGCACAATGCACAGTAACGAGATGCAAAATCTAAAAACAAACTATATTATCCCAAACTATAAACAGTCACCGCTTTTCATATGAATTTCCAGAGACACTGAAGAGATTACTTGATTAATTTATGACCGCGTAGGTGTCAGCTGTACCCAAATACAACTTCGAGATAATTTATGAATGTCTCTACACTGCGAATGTTTGTCGCTGGTTGATAGCTCCAGAAATAGTAGACTACTATCAAATATTTCACAATTATATTAGTTTCAGTGTTTTATCCAAAGTAACAACAAATATTTCCTCCAGAGATACTTTTCGGCACAGAATTAGGTAAGTGAAAAAACTGTTGGTGAAAAAGAGTTCAAAACTGATCAATAGTCATTAAAGTCAAAGTCAAAGTCAAAAACCTTTTATTTCCATAGAATTCATAAAGAAATGGCTTGGAAACGTCAATATTATTCAAAACATAAGGTCACGCGTACTTATCGCTAAGTTTGATGCCTGTTCAAACCCTATCCTACCCTCCATGGGGAAGAACAGCCAAGAAACCCCTAATGGAGGGATTCTTTTTTTTCGCGAGCACGATCCTTGTAACAATTGAGTACTTAGGTCTGTTACATTTATGACTACATAATATACTAAAATAAGATATTACAGGATGTTTTGTGTGTCGTTGAGCTTTATCCTCGGTAATGAACGAGAGTTGTAACCAAACCTACGTAAGGACTAAGGAGTAACTTAAGAGGTTACAATTAGGATGTGGAATTAGTGGAAGTAGGTTTACGGTTTCAGGAGCCACCTGAGCAAACGACAGGTGTGGACAATTCAGCGGAAGGAAAGATAAAAATCAATTTTCACTAAATAAAATTTGATCATATTGTCTTGAATCTATTAAAGATTGCATAATCTTTCCTGGATAAACTAATTTTCGAAAATGGCTCTGGGGTTTTAGCTTTTTAGCTTTCATCCCACAATATAAGAAAAAAGTATTTGTATTCTACCAGTTATCTGGTTCCCAAAGTACAAGTTATGCTTAGTTTGGGTCTATATGGCGCTGTGTGAATTGTCCACTAATATTATTAATGATAAATGAAAGCAATTTCATCCATGATTTATTCACACAATATTTCATATATTTGAAAAAAATTGGTATAACGGTACCCATTAATTGTTCAGCAATTAATTTTTTGACATGTTTATGGTTTATAGGTTTTGTTTTCGAACGCTGAATCCTCTCGCACTGCGTGTACTTATGCATGGAGTGGACACTTAAAGGTCAAGGGTCAAAAAAATCAATATAAAGGTCAATTTCCGAAAGGACATCATAATTCTCGCTTTAATTAGTTTTAAGTTACTTTTTAGTTTTAGGTAGTCTGGAAGAAATCGTAGCATTCGATAAGACCGCCTTTAGACACAGCAATTTTTGCAAACTACGTATGTATTAACCTGTGTTTTTCCAATAAAGAATTATTTATTGTTATTACCAATGCTATTAGAGATTTTTCTAATTTATTGTAACGAAAATGCTGATTCAATGAGATACATTCTTAGTGACCAGTAGTGGTCTGCGCTTAGAGTATTATTTATTTAGGTTAGACCGAAGAAGTTTCTTCTGGAAACTTCTGGACTTTTATACACAGCGCCGTCTAGCCCCAAGGTAAGCTAGACATAGTTTGTATCATGGGAATCAGACAGCTGATATAATACTTATATACTTTTGTAAAAACATAGGTATATAAAGGTACATCCAGACACAGAACAAACATCTCGGACGTTACACAAATGTTGTGTCCTGGGTGTGAATCGAACCCAGAACCCACAGTGCAGAAGATTGAACTGAGCTGTGAGGTCAGTCATTGACGCAGGCCAACAAGACAGAAAAGGACAATTGAGTGACCTCAGGTGTGTTGGAATTTCGAGTCTGCAAAATGACGTTGTATGTACACTGCCCTTCGGAATTCCAATAATAACAATTAGTTGATATTAAATCAGGTATTTCATTTTAGGTATTGCATCTTATTAACTTACTTATTAATGAAAATTAATAAATACATATTTAATAAATAAATATTGGTGGACATTTCCCACAGGCCATCGAGCCCCGAACTAAACACAGCTTGTACTATGGGCACTAGACAAACTGAAATAATACTTATATTTTTATTTAGTAAATACATTCACGTTTACTTTTCTTAACACCTTCATAGAAAAAAGGTCACAAATGTTGTGTCCTGAGTGGGAATCGAACCCACCCATGACAAATGACTTAAGTGGATATCAAATGTAAAAAGATTTATACAAATCCGTCTGTTAGTTAGAGATTAGCGCGTTCAAACAAACTCTTCAGATTTACTATTAGTACAGATCAGGGGTGGCTGTAATTACACCCAAGATCTACTGTTTACTGACGAAACAGGAGCTAGTTGATTACACAGGTAATTCCATAGACGAGCACGGCAAATTACAAATCGATACTCAATAATACTGAAAGTTGCATTTCCAATCATCTAAATGTTTACCGAGGCTGAAAATTATGATTTTAAATTCGCCCCTTTCGGTATTATAGACAACACCAATTATTGAAATTAAAAGTACTTATAGGTACCAAGCCAAAATGAGCTTTGTGCGCAATAATACTGGTAACATTTTTGTGTGACTGTGGTAGGTGACCATTTATCTAGATCTTAGCGGATTTTCCGGAGACAAGAAATTTATTCCCGTCTCCGTCGGCGGGCGCTGGATCAGTAAACGTAATTCACTTTAACAAATCTTCGTTTGTACTAGTTTGTTTTCCTAGACAACTTTATATGAAATGAAATGAAATGAAATGAAATGAAATGAAATGAAATATGAAATGAAATATTTTTATTTGCTTGGAATAGGTACATTTGGTGTCATTATATTATTGATATATTTGGATCGAGCCGTATTCCGCTACATTATGTACAAATAGCATGCAAAATTAAAAACAATTAGAGGATTATTGATTTGATTATTATGATTATTGATTTATGATTATTAAATAAATGTTGCCTGGAAGAAATTGCTATTAGCGATAAGCCCATTGTATTATCGTTGCTTTACGAAATTTCCATGTATGGTGATCAATAAAGACGTGTTATCTATCTACCTATATTTATTATAATTAGACTTTCATTTTACTAAGTATTTCTGATGTTGTGACTATATATAATCGCGCCCCACAACACCTGGATTTTATTTTAAATGAATTTGAAGTTACAACCAGAATAAACATTTGTTGCTAATTTGTTCTTGAATCTGAGATGTTTCAAGTAAGCTCAGGAAAAGTTATGCCGAGTTCGTTTGGAGCAGTACTACCATACCCATTTCTGCCGTCAAGCAGTAATGCACTCGCGTTACTGTGCTCCGCTTTGAAAGGTCAGCGAAATTACATGCACGTGAGACATTCCACCTTCACGTCTCAGAGTTACGGGCGCATGCGATGCGGCTTGGATCTTTTCGTGCCTAAGTACGGGAGGACCTAAATCGCATTGCTTGTTATGGGTAGAGGTAACCACATAACAACAGGTGGACCATCTGCTCGTCCTAACTGTATCACATAAAAAAAACAATCATTGGATCAGCCAACGAAACATCCTTTCATTTGTAAAACCAATATACATATTTAGCTCAGAACGTTATATTTTTCAATTGGTATTCGATAAGAAATCCATTTAAAATCTGGGGCTTGGGATTTCATGCCTTTGTATCGGATTCCAAACATTGCTACTGAATTATTAAAATAAATTATCTTCTCAATACCCGTGTAACCGACGCGACATCATAAACGCGCAGCAGAACTTTCAATATTCATCTCAATGTTCAGTACAGTTCCAGTCAGAACGCAGACCGTCTATCATTTTAATGGCATTTGGCACGGAATACATGGATATTTAAATAATTCGGGGACACTTATTCAATGTATGACGTAGTTTCTATGACATGTTCACTGAAATTACGAAGTATTAGTAAGCGAGCCATTGTTATAATAATAGAAATTATATGGGACATTTCACACAGCGCCATCTAGCCCCAAAATAAGCTAAGTAAAGTACTATGGGAACCAGACAACTGATATACATAAATATATAGTTATGTTTCTAAATACATTCATATTAACACCCAGACACAGAACAAACACCTATATTCGTCACGCAAATGTTTGTTGTGGGTGGGAATCGAATCCACGACGTACAGCGCAGAAAGTAGAGATGCTGTGAAGGAGCTTAACTGAGCTGTGATGCCTGTCAAGTTCCTTGGTAAAAGTTAGTACTGTGTTTGGCAAAAGAGGTTAGAATGCTTTTCACAAAAGATGTCCAGCGGAAGTAAACGGAACTAACGTAAAACCTAACAAATTTTCATCTTTGCATAGAAACTAGCGCCCTAGCCAGAGGACGTCTCTCTTGGTATGGTTCTAAACGATATGCGCAGTGGACAGAGTGATTGGTGAGTCTATGAGCGCTGACTGGTAATAAAATACCAAATACCGCAAATGTATGAGATCAAGAACAATTAAAAAACAAAGTAGCCTCTTCCGAAGTGCTCCCACTTAGAGATAGTGGCCAAATTAAGATACCGATCAATCATCTAAGAGTCGTTCCATCACCATGTCTCAGGATGAAAGGCGCACGCGATGCAAAATGGATCTTTCCACAGCTAGGATTGGTTATTAGCCACAGTTAGAAGCCATTTTATGGCAATGCTATATAGCAGGTTGAGCCAAGCTATTGTTAATATAGTATAGCTTAGTAGTAGATCAGTAGGTTTTTATTAGCTCACTTTTAATTTTGTTATTTTTTTTGTCTTAATATTACTTTATATTTTTATATAGTGCCTGTTTTATGTTATTTACCATAAACAAATGTTTTATTTCTTTCTTTCTATGTATGGAAGGACACAAGTTACGTTTACTATAAGTGAAAAAATATCCCATAAGTAGGCTTCCGAATTACTTAACAAACCTTTAATTAACTATCCATCAGTAACTAGTAAGTAGTAAACAAAGGTATACGAATTGATGTCATAACTAAAGTAATTATTTACATAACTCGTCATACATGAGTTGAACTATAAGTATATAATGTATTCGTAATTATGTTACAAGGGCAACACGACCTTTCGGCTGTGCTGTTGCACGCGACTGATGGAACATAACTGACACGGCATGCAATAGAAGGTTGAATTTAATCCACTTTTGTCTTTGGTGTCGACGCGAGGGTCACTGCTTCTACCGAAATCTAGGCTTGTGTTAGGGTTTATTCTCTTCTTAATACTTACGGGGATATAAAGCATTCGCACCAAATTGCAGGCGCATGAGACGTAACATCCCCGTCTCGAGGTGATGGACGCAACGCAATGCGACTTGAGTCATCTCATATTTTGGTGGAGAGAACTTGAGTCGTATTGTTGTTGTCTATGGGCGGCGGTTACCACTTAACATCAAGTGGGCCGTCAGCTTGTTCCACCACCCAATCACATAAAAAAAACTCTCTGTCTTCACGTCTTAAGGTGCAATGCGATGCTGCTGGTATTTTCACTTATGTATCTGGTCTATAAGAAGGGCGAGGTCTTAAAAGTCAAAAGCCCGTCAAAGTGAGTCATTTGAATATTAATTAATTTGTAACGCATATAAAATGAACAATGATAACTTGGTTTTATGGAATACATTTCTATAAATTAAGTCTTCCTGTCGTCATTAAGTTTCTTTAATAACCCTTATATTTGTCTGAATCTGAATGTGATCAAAGCTTAACCATATTAGGTCTATTGGATAATGAAATGTATAGGTTTCTATGGTTTGTTAGTGTTGTAGTGTGGCGTGTTACCTAACCCTGTGTGAAGTCATTGGCCTATAAAATGTGTAGGGTGAAAGGGAACTGATCAAGGGTTCGCGGCCGGGGGCGGTAGAGATCACATTCCAGTTATATTTTTGATCCATCAAACTGTATAAAGGTAACAAGTTACCAATAAGTGTATTCGTGAGCCATTGGGCTCACACAGCTCAATTGGTATCGACACAAAATGGCGACTCAGTTGCACTCGATTCCATTAACAAACTTCCGGTCTGAGAATATGGTACGGCGTACCCACTGCGCCCTTTTCCTCCAAATGACTCATTAACAGTATATAACAAGAATATTTTCAATACGTAAGTTTGAAATAGCTTTCGTGATCTGAAAGCATCGTATGTTTTATTGTATCTATTACTATACAGACTGGCCTCTCAGCTCAATTGGTAGTAATCTGCATTCTGCGCAACAAACATTTATGTAGCGAAAATATTTGTTCTGCGTTTGGGTTTATATGTATCAATGAACGTATTTACAAAAAGTATATATTCTATCAGTTGTCTGGTCTGGTCTAATGCTATGCTTAGTTTGGGGCTAGATGACACTGGGTGAAATGTGTAGATCGACTGTTAGCTACCTAAATCCGGCTCTGTGGCATAATTTATGGGTATTGGTCGCAGGCGGCGAGCGATCTATGGATATAACCACCTGATGGAATCCACAACTCAGTCACTCAGACATATTCCAGCTGCTATTTAGTTTCCATGCGACACGGGCTGACAAAAATAAAGAGAGAAGACACTAAATAATAATAATAAAAAAGCTTTATTGGGCACCATAGAACATTAGAAATAATAAAAGTATTATAAATTAGTATTACAATGGGCGGTCTTATCGTTCAAAGCGATCTCTTCCAGACAACCTTGGGATGGAAAGAGTATTTAATAGCTGAAGAGTGGCTGGGATAGTTAGCTGATCAATGTTTCGTCTCTGCGACAGGCAGTTCTGAGTTCTTCAGTCGAAGAGGACAGAATATTTCTCAGCTTAGCAGTCGCTCAGTATGCCCTCAGTTATAGAAGAGGCTGCCTTGCAAAAAAAAAACTTCAAATTAACCGAAGTCAAATTATATGAATAACTTTCGTATATATTTCTGAGTTTTGAGTCTGAAATTTTAATCTGTGTGTAAGCGGAACTTCGTATTTTGTTGATCACACAAGAATTTCAAATCTATTGTACGGATTTTCAAAGGAAAAATATTAAATATTACTATTCCGTTTGCCGACTCCCGTTTGCTGGGTACCAACGACAGATATATCTTTGACGATAGATATATAGATATAGCTAATGTGGAATTTATATTTGCAAATATATAGGACTCAGGTTTTCGATACAGGCTAGTCCTGTTAAACGAGAATGCAAAAAAGGTAGACATTTTAAGCCACAAAACTTTCTTAATAATACATATGAGTACGTTTTTAATTAAAGTGAAATTACAAAAAAGTGCCTCTCACATGTCGCAGTAATTTGTTTTCATTACCTGTCTAATTAATGGCTGAAGGGGGAGAATTCGTACTACCGGGGTAATTTATCTTTTTTGAGTGTAGCTTGGAAAAGTAGAGCGAGTTATGCCATTCCTTCGTCGAAGTGTGTAGAGTACCGGTTGGTTTGTACATTCTGTAAAATACATTTTACAAAAGTACGTGATCTAATAAGGCTTTGGCACCTTTTCAGGGCCTACCCTCTCCCGGGGGAGGGCTCGCTGTGGCGGAACCATATTGCGGTTCAGGAATGCGGCATGCGGCATGCGGCATGCGGCGGGTGAGATGTAACGCGCTGCGGATAATCCGTTGCGAATGCAACATTCAATGCGACACAATTTTACATTGAAACGAATTAAGGGGAAATGGCGAAACACACTTCTTTTTATTTATTTGCTTTTTGTGTTGTGTGACGGAATTGGCCACATTTTTTTTTATGTGATACAGAGTTGGAACAAGCCGACGGCCCACCTGATGTTAAGTGGTAACCTTTGCCCATAACAAGCGATGTGACTTGGATCCTCTTACTTTTGTACGACAAGGCCCAAGACGTGTAGGTAGAATATCATCATGTGCCTGTAATTTCACTAGCAACCACACCTTTTAAACCGGAACACGGTAACGTGAACGTTACTGCTTGGCGGCAGAAATGGACATTGTGGCAGTACTTCCCCGGACGAACTTGGCGTAAGTTCTACTGATCTTAAATAAAAATGTAGAAAAGAAACATGTCGTCTTTGATTGAATAGCCAATCGTAATTTCGAAATGTGCCTATTACACTCACGACAAACTTAGGTAGATTCTTCTATTTGCACAATATAAGCAGATGGCCTACTAGATGGCAAGTGGTAACTAATGCAAATAACAAAAGCAATTACGACGGGACTCTAAGAGGTGAAGGTTGAATGTTGAGTGCCTGTAATTTCACCGGCATTCACACCACTCTCACTCAACGACAAAAATAGCCACGCGTATTATTTGAAGTGGCAAACTTAACTGGTAATTCTAAATTAGTTTAACATCTTTTACAAAACTCATGTATAACTTTTAAATAAATTAATAATGTTCGTATATGTGTTTAATAATAATTCACAAAGCAGCCTCTTTGGAGACCTTCCTTAATCAAAGGCTTATGTGTAGTCAATGAAACACACACTTATATAAAGTAATAGCATATTCGTTTACGATTTCTATTATTTGGGATACCAAATGTACCTATATGGTCCTTTGTTGAACAATTAATTCGAAATCATGCATGTTCCTGTAGAATGCCAATCATAAAGCTTTGGAAAATCTATTCAGGATTACTTTTAAAAATACTGTGTACAAGTTGGCCAAAAAGCTGATTGGCCTGGAATCCCCTGTACAGCAATGGTCTCCCTTCCTGTACAGTAATAATAAAACTTCGTCCCAACATATTTTAGTTACACAAGCTATGCTAAGCTTACCTTGGGACTAGTCCCAAGCTTAGAATAGCTTGTATGGGAACTAGACCACTGATACAATACTTTTTGTTAATACGTGCTGGGTTAAAGTATAAAATTGCCATAGTAATAGATACTTTGAATTGACATAAAACCTTCATGGTGTGAGATTTTCAAATCGGCAATTTCATACTTTAACCCCTTATACATATTAATACCCAAACATGGAATAAATATCTATGTTCGTCACACAAAATATTTGTCCTGGGTGGGAAGAAGGCAGGGTTGCTACCAAATGAGCTGTGAGGCCAGAAAAATAAAATAATAAATAAATACTGGTGGACATTTCACATAGAAAAAGATTATTATTGTGAATTCTGGCTTAGATTTCTTCTGTAGACAATTGTCATATAACAGATGTTATAGTAAGGACGCAGATAAGTATTTTAATAATATTAATAATATTTTTTTATTGATATAACGATTTCCAGCTTTGTCACTTTTCTCACTTTAGTTGCGTATAATATTCCTGTCCTTCCTCAGTGTTATTTGGAATTTTTTGTGTACGAATTTTTAATTATGATTCTAATTGGTCGTATTGTTTCTGCACTTCATCTGAAGAAGCTCTAGTGTTTTAAAAAGATTAAGTTTTATTAAAGATTTAAAATTAGACTTATATTCCCAATAATTTGCTCTTCTTTGGACAATAAATGGGTTTCGTGTTTAATGTGTAGATTTTGTATTTTTCCTGCTTATCCAATTTTTATCTAATCTTATCTAATCTTACAAAAATAATCTTAAAAATCTTATGTATGGCCAGTTTCCCGTTCACAAATTTCCCTTCCATACATGGTCATGTACTTTTTTTTTTATTTACGTTAAAACACGCTACTTGCTATCTTATAGTGCTTTTGAAGTGAAAATTAAAAAATGTTGTCCACAGGCATTCCCCTAAACGTGCGAGTACCTAATAAAAAACAGTCTCTTCCCTTCATTTTTTATCGCCCACTTTACCATTAAAACCTCGCATTACCATTTCGTTTTTGGTATGAAAAGAATCATTTCAAATCTTTGCTCTGTTGGGAAGGAATCGAGGCCGGGAGGTTAGTTTTGCACGCAGGCATACTACCACCTTAACTAGGGACCCGGTTATTCCTAGTTTTCAGTAAGGTCTTTAAGGCATCGCATTTAAATAGCAACCTTGTATTCATTATTCCAACGGACGCTGCAGTTAAGTCGCTGAATTTTCATGAAAGCTGGGTTTATAGTTAACTGCAAATATATATTAAACTTGAAACTTCTCTAAGCGGTATATATGTATCACACTATTTTTTCTATTTGTGGATGTTTTTCTCAAATTTACAATAACTATTTTGGTCGATATTTCGCCCGCTTGGGGGAAAACTAGTATTAAAGCTGTAGGAACTGATATAGTTTTCAGAGAGAGAAGTTTTGCCAGCATAGTCATTCTCATCAGTCAGCGGCGATCACGCAACTGATTTGAGTGACTACTTATTAGTACAACAACTTTGTACCTGAAAGAAGCCCAATTATTGAGGCTAAACACAGTCCTTTTTTCCTCCTTTACCTTTAAAGAGTCAAAGGACATATCTTTCGAACTGCAATAAGTTCAACTCTAGAACTCTGGGTGCGTGAGTCTGACTCGCACTTGGCCAGTTTATTTATCTAATACATATAATAACGATTTCATTATATAAACAGTGCCCGCGATCATGTGTTCTGCCAGATCTGCTGGCCGGATGCCCGCAGCTATTTGTCCAACATCCGATTGGTCCGGGACTAATGATTTAATCACTACTCTAGCTACATTATTAAATCGTAGCCATTTCGTAGCAAAACGTAACACAACTACTAATTGTGTCACTGGACTTTCGATCCAGTGTGATGAAAGGATTAATGTGCGCCTCAAGGAGGCTCCTTTCGTGTAATTAACACATGTCTTTAAAGTTTTTGTTCTAGGACACGTCGATTTCCTTCACCGTTTGAGAATCTGGCAATGCGAACATCAATTTTTCAATTGAAAAATACTTTTGAGTCTCATTTCGAAAATCGATGTCTTTACCACTAACCACCACTCTCTAAAAAAGTACCACTAACCAGATACCGAAAATTCTCTAATAATTTTGTTCATCTCCCATGCTACGAAACCTCTACGAAATTGCTACGAAAAATCAAAAGACATGTACAGACAGTTTATAAAGAACGGTGTTGACAAAGAGATAATACAGCATTCCGGTTCCATATCTTAAGATAACTCTTCATATTATTTTTATTAATGGAAGGGGAGACAGAATGGAGACAGTGAGCGGTGCAGTATGCGCGGGCGCAGGCCGGAGCACGGTTGGGCAATACCGCATGTGCTTGGTGGAAGGTTTTTTTTATAGTTTTGGTGGCAATTAACGCTGCACCATCTAGCCCGAAACTAAGCATGGCTTATACTTTGCGAACCAGACAACTGATATGATACATATTAATACCCAGACACATAAAAAAAAACTAAATAACAACTATATTCGTCACACAAATGTTTGTCCTGGGTGGGAATCGAACCCACTACCTACAGCGCAGAAGGCAGAGTTACAACCAACTGAGCTGTGAGTCCTGTCAAATTGTCAGAATTATACGTTACTATGATGCAATATCATGCAAAAAATATCGTAGGAGTCGATCTACGTAGCCTAAGGCTCTTTATAATTTTTACCCGATTACGGCAAAGCATATTCTATATTGTTTTATCTATAATTTAATATTTTACAAACTGGTATGACAAATGAAGAGCAGTAGAACTCTCGCCAAGTTCGTCCGGGGAAGTACTGCCACCATGCCCTTTTCTGCTGCCAAGCAGTAACGCATTCGCGTTACTGTGTTCCGGTTTGAAAGGTGTGGTTGCCGGTGAAATTACAGGCACATGAGACATTCCACCTTCACGTCTCACATCTACGGGCGCATACGATGCGACTTGGGTCTTGTCATACCTAGTATGGGAGGACCCAAGTCGCATCAGTTGTTATGGGCCGAGGTTACCACTTAACACCAGGTGGGCCGTCGGCTCGTTCCGTAAATGTATTACATAAAAAAAAACCTACCTGAGGTCTATTGTTGCTTTGTTTTAGACGATAAATACAGCTATAGTATTAATGATTTTATTTCGCGAAATAATAAAATTATTATAAATACTGAACCATCAATTTGTCGAATGTTTGCAAGTTTAACTGGTACTTTATTGAGATCAATCAGGTTTACCGGCCAACCCTGTGGGAATCGGTTCATTTGCTCGATGTTTGTAATGTTTACCTAAGAGAACGCCATGATTGTTTTCATTAGCCCTTACTAGTTGAATAAAAGTCCTTAAAGTTTTTGATTGTTTTTTTTATTGATTGATTGATATTTATATATAACACAATATAACACAATACGGCGTCGCAAGATTATCTACTGGACTTTTTTTATAGAATAATTAAGATCATCAGATCAAGACTTCTTCTTCTTCTTCGAGTCACCGGTTCTGTCGAACCAGTGTGGTGAAAGGATTGTAAGTGCGCCTCAAAGAGCCTCCTTTCGTGCACTCGACACATGTCTTCGAATTTTTTGTTCTAGGACATGTCGGTTTCCTCACGACGTTTTCCTTCACCGTTTTGAGAACGTGGTATTGCGCACATCAATCTTTCAATCAAAAAATTCATAGGTGCACGTTGGAATTTGAACCGGTGACCTCCGGATTGAAACTCGGGGGTCAGTACCACTAGACCACCACGCTCAAGATCAAGACTAATCCAATAACACCTGAATCATCAAAATCCATCAAGTTGTTAAGGCTACTGGATACAATAAAGAAAAAAAAAACAACCATATTACTTTTCTCTTCATACATTTCATCTCAGTACAGTGTTTGGTACATGTGTTTGGCATACAAATGCTCCTTTGATCCAAGCCCATTATTTGCTACACTTTGTAGCTCTGCATGTTGCTTTACCATTTCCATCGCAATCTGCCCTCCGGGCATAATTAATTGAATGTCCCGGTAATTACACAATTAGCCAGGTTTCCGGGCCTTCCAAATGAATACTCAAAAATAGGCAATTTCCCTTCCGTCGGTCGCGGCTATAGAGAAGCATTATTGATACTGTATTTTCTATCAATATTTAATTATATTATAAAAATATATATATTATAAAAAATAAAAAACCTAAAAACTGTTTCTAACTATCTACAGATAGCTTGAATTTTTGTGACGAAGTTACGGACCAAGCGGATGGCCCACCTGGCGTTATGTGGTAACCTATGCCCATAACAAGCAATACAACTTGGGTCCTCCCCTACTTAGATACAAGAACACCCAAAGTGCATCGTATGTGCCTGTGACTCTGAGACGTGAAGGTGGAATGTCTCATGTGCCTGTAATTTCACCGGCAACTACGCTTTTCAGTCCAGAACATCGGCATGGGTATGGTGACAGTACTTCCCGATTTAACTTGGCATAATTTCAACTGCTACTAAATCTCCACTGACCACACTATCGGGTGGAATGGCGTCTGAAACAATATATCTGTATATACAGGCAAAACCAGTTAACTCAGTCTTATCTGGCAGCGTGAGAGGGTTGTGGGACAGGTAATAAACTAATAATACATAATAATAAATAATGGTGGACATTTCACACAGCGCCATCTAGTCCCAAAGTAAGCTAAGCATAGCTTGTGTCATGGGAAACAGACAACTGATATAATACTTATACACTTTTTTTTTGTAAATACATACATATAATACATATTAACACCCAGACACAGAACAAACATCAATGTTACAAATGTCACATAAATGTTTGTCATGTTAGTGGGGATCGAACCCGCGACCTACAGCGCAGAAGGTAGGGTTACTAACCAACTGAGCTACGAGGCCAGTCAACTGAAGGAAAAACTGCGGAAATCTTCAGTTATCCCACCCCTGAGTGTACATGTAGTGTGTACTCTAAAAATAGTCGCTCAAGTGGAATGGGTGGGTACCTCACTCCGCCCACCACCACAAAGGAATGGAGATTGATAGTTAACTTATTAGCCGTCCGCATATTCTAGTGACGTTATGTAAAATGGTTACTCACAGGTTACGGCGCAAACGAGCGCCCAGGTGCTCATATTTCCGTAACCGGCCAAGTGCGAGTTCAACTCGCGCAACGAATGTTCCAAATCGTGAAACATTTGTTGTTTACCAAATAAATATTTTTTAGTTCCGTTCCGGATCCATTTTTTTGAAGTGTTAATTTGTATTATATGAATTTATTTACAAAAAGTATATATGTATTCTATCAGTAGTCTGGTTCACATAGTACAAGCTATGCTTAATTTGGAATTAGGTGGCGCTGTGTGAAATGTCCACCAATATTATTATTATTATTATTATTGATGTTAATATTTGGAGTTTGAACTATAATAACATCTAGTTCAACGTTTGTGTGTATGACTGTTTTGACTGTACCTACTGCGGTCAAAAAGATGAAGACATTTAAAAACAGGACGGAGCCTTCCCAATAAGGTCCTGTCATTTGAGTACGGAACCCTATAAAACGGGTTTCAAAACGCACGTTAAACGTCGTCACCGGCCGGCCTATTGAAAATTACCCTAAAATATTACCGTTGGGTTCGACGTTACATAAAAGTAATAGCCTTCCCAAGGGACAAGGCTACTATGAATATTGCAAGGGCTCACGCGAAGTAATCCAATATTACAGATGCAGTCAAATCTAATTACTACATTGTAACGGAACGTTAAGACTCATGCAAACGAAGAAAGGATTTGTTGACCTATGCATTTATGTACGAGTATAATGCACTTTATTCAGACACTATAGGTCTTGGGTTTGATTCCCACCCAGGATAAAATTGGTGACGAAATTTTTGTCCCGAAGATAGATGTTTTTTCTGTCTGGTTATTAATATGTAATAAATTTATGTATTTGAGATTTTATGTATTAGATATTTTATTTAATTATTCTATCAGTTGTCTGGTAGCTACTGTTAACCATATAATTTGAGGCTATACATATGTATTAATAAAAAAACAATTACATAATCGTGTTTGAAATATAACCTAACCTAATTAAAAAAAGCTTAAAATTAAAGCTAGGTGGCGCTGTGTGTCTATATGTACACCAATGCTTATTTATTATTCATCTCACCTTCATTTATTCATCTCCTTAAGAAAGGCTTCGTAGCTCAATCGGTAGTGCCTACAAAGCTTGGCAATCTAAACATTTTTCTTTTTCATTTTAGTTTAGTCTGATTCAAACGGAATAAACGCAGATGTTTAAACGTCAAAAGTAACAAGATGATTAATTTATTAAACATGTGATAATTGTTCAGAACTCGAAAACAAAACTAATATTGACAAAGTAATCCATATATTTTTCCTTTGGGTGCCCGTAAAGTGCACAAACTTAAAATAATAATAATAATGGTGTACATTTCACACAGCGCCATCTAGCCCCAAAGTAAGCTAAGCATAGCTTGTATCATGGGAACCAGACAACTGATATAATACTTATATACTTTTTTTTTTGCAAATACATACATATAATACATATTAACACCCAGACACAGAACAAACATCAATGTTACAAATGTCACATAAATGTTTGTTCTGAGTGGGGATCGAACCCACGACCTACAGCGCAGAAGGTAGGGTTACTAACCAACTGAGCTATGAGGCCAGTCTAAAATCTCTCTCTCTAATAGCTTACTTCTACGGCATGAGTATATAAAGTTGCGAATGTATTACGTACTGTTGTTAGCAATAAATAGTGAACTTATGTGGATACTTGAATGTATCAAGTTACAAAATGCTACGCTGCTACGACACGGCTACGACACGGCTACGACACGGCTACGCTCGTAGACTCTCAGATTAGAATTATCTCTATTTGTTGTTTACACATAACATGGCTTCCTGTGGTTTTCAAAAGGATTAATTTTTTTCATCATTTGCATACATTCATTTTGTGATATTGGGAGAGGCAAAGAATATTAAGTTATTTACCCACTGGACTCAAATTTCTAGGTGAACGTTGTAACAAGAAAACACCACCATTAGACCAGCGGTGAGCTAATACGACCCCGGGTCGGACAATGACACAATCAGATGAAACGCACCTATTTACTAAACATATTATGTAATGTGTGATATATGTTTAGTAAATAGTGAGCAGTGAGAGTGCATAATGGGTGTTAATTTGTATTATATGTCTGTATTTACAAAAAGTATGTAACTGTATACTCGTATATAGAATATAACTTTATTGTACACCTTAAGTGAAAATAAACAAATAAAAAACAAATATACTGCTGTAGACGACAGTGGTACAATGGGTGGCCTTATCGCTTAAAGCGATCTCTTCCAGGAATATTTGTTATAACAACAGAAAGTAACAATCCCCAGCGAAAGGGACTGTACCTATGGTAGCCATTGATCATAAATTTTGATGAAATAGTTTTATTTGTTTATGCAGACATTATATTTTTTTTATTTTAATTTAGTGTAATCTATGGAATTTTTTATTAACTTGTCTGAAATAAAAGTCTATTATTATTATTAATAAAAAAATGGCCGTGTTTTGCAAAGATGTTATCGAAAAATAGTTTCGATTCTGTTAACTTCAAAATAAACTAATATTTTACTTCATGAATTTTCTATATTGTTTGGAGATATTATCAATAATTGTAGTTTCTGGTACTCATGACACAATTATCCCTAGTACTAGTAATGGCACACAGCAGCAAAATACGAAATAAATATTTGTAGATCATGTATTCGCTTTTGCGGGAATTAAAGCAATGGTATTACCACGTATATTATAACCACATGGTAACCCGTGGGTTATCACATAACCCAGTACCATTTCGCCCTAGAGACTGTCTCAACACTGCACCCACACAGCACTGCGGTCTGAATGCGGATAAACTTTACTTTATAATGTAATCACTCTGGCAAACGGAACCTGGTTTCAATTTACAAACTCACCAGCAACCTTCGGGTATTCTTAAAACAAAGCTTTACTGGAGAGAGCTTACTTTAAAAGTATAATTTTCAGTCTGACCTATGACGTCCAGCTTATACAATCCTTATCAAGAGTATGTTGGAAGACTGGTAAGTACAGTAAACACCGAACAAAAAACTTAAGGTTAACTTAACTTTAAATTTAACTTAATTTGTGAACATAAAAGTTTTAGAAGTATTAACTTATTAAGTTAGTAGTAACTTATTAAGTATTAACCCCACATAAAAAATACTAATAGTAATTTTAGTCAAAGTTAGACATGCTTCAATAACAAGCATATAAGTAGTTTAGAGTAGGGTAACTTAATAATTACTCATCAATTAATAAAAAAATATTTAGGCTGTTTACTGTATAAGTAAGGCATAGTATAGTGAGCATTCAACTGTTAACTAAAGGTGATAGAAGTCTAATTTCATTCCAATTTTTGTATTTTTGTATTCATTCGGACATTTTCCATCAACTGATACTGAAAGGAAATGCTGGAAAAGTTTCCTACAATCTGCGTCCGACTGCCGCATCATCGGAGACGCTTGCTTTGTTTCACAATGAGAGGTAACAGTGTTGATGTCAGGAAGCCATGATTGAGAAACCACGTCAACCAGTGTCTCGTCTCGTGTCTCATGTACTCGTAGTTTTGGGAATGTGCAGTCTATTGGATGCATATTCAGACTACAAAAAGTACGCGCCATAATGCGAGTTTCACAGGACGCATCAGCCAGATGTTATTCCGAGTCTCCGGGAATTATGACCATTCCCTTCAAGCGTCGTGTATCAAGCTGCAACTTACGCCAGAAAACTACAAGAAATCTACAAGAATACGCAAAGTGGGAATGGTCGTAATTATTTGAGAAATACCGAAACTAAGAGCTTCTACGGCAAAGCTAGTGCATGTCTACTGACTGACCGTTAACAATTCCCTGAAGTAATCTTGAAAGAGATCTTGTCAATTATATACAATTTACGGAGACAGTTATTAGGTATAACCTATTATTAATTGATTTCGTTTTATAGATGTTACTATGTTGTTTTTATATTTTTTACTTTTGATTGGCCTCATAGCTCAGTTGGTTAGTAACCCTACCTTCTGCGCTGTAGGTCGTGGGTTCGATCCCCACTCAGGACAAACATTTATGTGACATTTGGAACATTGATGTTTGTTCTGTGTCTGAATGTTAATATGTATTAACAAAAGAAAAGTATATAAGTACTATATCAATTATCTGGTTCCCATGATACAAGCTATGCTTAGCTTACATTGGGGCTAGATGGCGCTGTGTGAAATGCCCACCATTATTTATTTATTTTATATTCTTGTTGGCTTGTACCTTACGTTATGAATACAAAACTATGAATTAGTCAACGGTTGCTTGTATGATTCTGAACAACTGAAATACACCTAGATACATAAATTTTTCAAACGAGAAACTTATTGGGTCTCGCATGAATTTAAACCAGAGACCTTTGTATTGAAAGTCTAGAGGTTGCCCACACACATCCTTACGCGTACACTAAAGCAACATAGAATACTGCTTATTATATCTACGTTTATTTACATAAAAAACGACTTCGCGCAGCTATCACGTGAATGAGTTGGGACACGTATTTACGGGAAGCGAAGATTTACGAGGCGCCAACTGATCGTATACACTGTACAATAATTTTATTAGTTGGTGACGGCACCTCTGAGTTGTGGCTGCGTGTAGGCGGAGACGGGGACACGAGTGGCTGCAGAAATTCAATGATAGTAATGTATTAATATATCAGTGCTTTGTTATGGTTTGGTATTTGACTGGCCTCATAGCTCAGTTGGTAGTAACCCTGCCTTCTGCGCTGTAGGTCGTGGGTTCGATTCCCACCCAGGACAAACATTTGTGTGAAATTTGTATTATTTATGGGAGGTTCCAATACCATACTAGAAATTATTCTAGGACTAAAAATTCGAAGACATGTGTCAAGTGCACGAAAGGAGCCTTGAGGCGCATTTCAAATCCTTTTACCACACCAGAGAGAACCAGGGACTCGAATAAAATTGAAATAACTAGAAATTATGACACAAATTCCAATTTTCCAAATATGTATTGATCAAATGACTTCGTAAGATGTGTACAATTAGGATATGTAATAATTTACACGAACATACATACATACCTATTCGTGAGTATATATAAATATTTTTTTATAAAAAACAAATAATTATTGCTAAAAATACAGTTGTTAACATTTTTATATGGAACGGATAGTATTATTAGGTGGGAATATTTTTATTTTCAAATAGTTTAAGTTCTAACAGTAAAAATTGTTATATGTATGTAGGTATACCTATATTATATGAAATAAAGTTTGATTATTATTTATTATAATTGTCTTTAGTGATTATTTGTTGGGATCACACCCGTTCCGACTCACCACTGTTAAATAAATACCACCATAAATGTAGGCAAAATCCGTTAATTGAAATACGTTGTCTTTTCCAATTTTAATATCAAATTTTTTCGTTTACCATTTGTACTAGAATGCGTCATACCAACACGCTAAACCTTACCCAATTTCTAGTTTCCCCCAGGGATAGCAATATAACTATAAAAGCTTGAAGATTTTTAAAGGATTCCATACATTATCAATAACCAAATGTGATTAAATGTCAAACGATTGATCGCTTCATTAAAGGCGCATGAACAATGCATACATGTCATTATGCGCTCCAGTTCAAGCGATCATTCCATTCATGAAATACCACTACATAATAAATTTTGATATTATTGTCATATACATAACTGAAACACGTAAAGACGTACGAATTTTATATTTTGAATTCAATAATCTAAATATGTATTATAAAAAAATAAAGTTTAATACATTGTCAACTTCTCAGACCGTAATCGACCCAGTAATTTGTGAACCGATTTCAAACGTTCACCAGTTTGGAGAATGCGTGTTTGATATATGCAGCGACTGCACTGACTGCTATATTAATTTGAACGTTTATACGCAATAAACGCGAAACCAATTGATCCTTTCTTTTCCTACACTAATGTTCTCTAAACTTCATATACAGCACCCAAGTCCTGACACACTAGGTAATCCGAAAGTCAGCCTTGTGCTGGCACAAAGAAAAAAAAAGATAAAATTTGCAATAAAACTCTTTGGTGATATTTTTTTGAGGCCGACTAAAAACTTTTTTATAAATTTGAATATAGAATGTGTGTGTGCAACTCACAGACGAGCGCGGCGAGCAGCGCGACCGCGGTGGCGAGCAGCGCGGCCGGCGCGGAGCGGGCGCGAGGCATGACTGACCGGCGCCGCCGCCGCCGCCGCCCGCAGTACCCCGCCCCGCACCCCCGAATGCGGTACTGCGCTCCAAGAACATTTACTCCTTTCATAGGAAACTTTCGTGCCCCCTCCGTTGCGTTTTCAAGTGCGATGTCAACATACATTTGTTCAGTTTTAATTAGTGCAGATAGATAGATAGGTAAACTCTTTATTGTGTATAACTCCATAACTAAACAATTACATTTTTAAACTAAATTAATCTAATGTAAAAAATCAGAACTATATACAAATACATAATACTGTATGTACTGCTGACTGTACCAACTCCATCTTTGCAGAGTAACGTATTATTTTTTCTGTTCAGACTGATAAGAAAGCTTGTAAGAATGGAAAAGTAGTCTACACTACACCATACTAATTTCATGGGAAACTTCATGGTGTTAGTTGCGCTTTCAAGTGTTAAGCAAATTTTATGTTGACTGAATTATGAGTGGTATATTGTCGAGTAAAATGGTAAATGGTAAGAAACATGCTCTTATGAATGCGATTCTGTACTCACAGACCATTGTGAACTTCAAAGGAATCTAAAAAAATTTATATTTTGTAAAAAATAAAATGGCGTCATACATTTTCATCACATCTACATTGACGCAATATTTCACGCTCAAAATATGCTAAACAAAGCTTCCCGTCCCGACTTCGCTCGGGTAGCGTTAAGTACGTATTTACGGCTGGATCACTCAGGTATAATGTCTGATATATTTATAATGTATAATGGTTAATAATGTCTTAATAATAATAATATGGGAGTGTGATGAAACCCAATTTCACATGGACCAAGTCGTGTCCAAGAGCTAGTCTAATGGAAAAATAATAAATAATTTCAATATAGGTGGACATTTCACATAGGGCCATCTAGCCCCAAAATAAGCTAAATAAATAGCTTGTATCATGGGAACCAGACAACTGATATAATACTTAATTACTTTTTTTTGTAAATACATACATATCAACACCCTACAGAACAAACATCTATGTTCGTCACACAAATGTTTGTCCTGTAATAACATAATATTAATAATAAATAATATACATTGTTTTAGAACGCCGTCTCTGAATTTAGTTCGGAATGAAAGCCTGTCTGCACGATTCTGTAACAGCTTTTCCCTCAATGTTTTCATTCACTTATCAGTTCATTCCTGTAAAAATGTATATCCCGCGGAACATGTAACATTATTTACGACTGCCGGTATAATCCTGGGAGTCGTTGTGTGCACAGCGCTGATATGAGACCTGTCAGTGCGGGGGACATTACAACGGGTAGGGGTGAGTTACCGTGATCTGTAACCGTATTTCGTATCTGTGAACCGGAACCAGAAATCATTTAGCCCGGAGTTTAGTTTTACAGGCAGTAGAACTCGTGGCAAGTTTGTCCGGGGACGTACTGCCACCACACCTATTCTGTCACCAAGCAGTATCGCATAAGTATCACTGTGTTTTTCAGAGGTGTGGTTGTCAGTGAAATAATATAATAATATAAGATATTAAGAGATTTATTCACAAAAAAGCAAAGTTAAACATATATCGAAAACGGCGAAATCGTGGTGTAAGAAGTAGGCTGTGGCATAATAGTATAGTGAACCCCGGATTTCTAAAGTTCCCACAGTACAAGCTATGCTTAGTTTGGGGCTAGATGGCGCTGTGTCGATTGTCCACCAATATTTATTTACAATACATTATTTCTAATCTAAAACACAAAGCTGTGTGGTCCCTTCTTTTCCCTGATACCTGGACGATCTCGTCCCTTGTGATGTTAAAGGTATTTCAACCGATGACTATATCATAAGAGTAGGCCCTCACCAACGAGCTATTAGACGACCCTCTAGAATAATTGCTTATTAAGTAACCCTCCCAGTTAACAAGGATTGGGCTTGTCATGATTAAGCAGTGTCTTGTTCAGTACATGGTAATTTCCACGGTTCATCATCGGAATTGAGTCTCCATTGTGTTTTGCCCATCATTGGGCAACTTTATTTATTTTCACCGATGTTCTAAACCGTGTAAATCATAGTAAAATTGTTTCTAGAATAAATATTATTTATTTGAACCTGACGATAAAGATGTATGAATTTCAGAAAATATTACCTATTAATATAAAAAAAAAATCCTGACCTACAGAAAACGCAAATATAACAATAAAAATCATTCTATAACTATTAAAATATGTTATTTCACCTAATCGCCACACATTTTAATCAAAACATCGGTTTATAAACCATAAATAAATAAGCTTTTGTTCAGGATATTAAGCCACAAATACAAACACAGCTTTCGTTGACCTAGATACCGTTTATGAGACCTAAGAAATCCAGGCTCGCAATATGACACGCAATCGTGAAGTGCGTGTGGAGACTGAAGTTTCAGGACAAAATGAACTTTATTGTTATCACTATAGATTCAAAATGGCGTAAACATCCTGCCTTCTGTTCGGTTAAACTTGAAAACCGGCAAATTCCAAGAGAAACAAACCATGCGCAAGATGACATTAGCATCAATTTCGTTTGCGTGGTTCTACACAAAGTACTATTTTGGCTCTACTTTCTCAACTCTCAAACTTATGTTAGACCAAACTACAAATGTTTCAGATTATGTAGGTAGAGCTTTTTTAAAGTCATTTTTTATTAGTTTTTGTTCTCTGTATCATGTCAGTCTCATTGTAATCTCAAAATTATTAGTAGGTACCTACTGTTTAACCAAAGATAATTCAGTTACAGTATGTAATGTAATAAAAATAAACAAAACAATCTTAAATAGTAGAAATGGTCGCGAGCGATATAGTACTTAAGGCTCTACTTTGCTCTCGCTTGGCTCTATGCTAGCCGATTATAAATTAAAACATCCCGCTCCTCCAAATCTACCTTAAATTGAAATTGCAGAAGAAATTAACTGAATTTGTTAATTAATGTGACAAAAACTAACTTATCAATGTTTTTAAGAGTATACTCATTTTAATGCTTTTAAAGCTAACTTTTGATACATTTTCGTTTGAACTTATAATTTGATATTATGGTACATTAAACATAAACTGCAGTTTTGTACCCAAAATATTAACTCTAGCTTTGCTATAATTTTAAACAAATTTAATCGCAAAACCTCAGTCCGCGACGAACCACTTATAAATAAATTAGCTTTTTGTCTTTTTTAGTGAATCATCAATAAAACAAAGTAAAGTACAGCTGAATGTCCCTTACCGGCCAGGGTCATTCTAAGAGTACCTAAGTACAACGAGCATTTTTTTGTCATTTTACACAGCGCCATCTAGCCCCAAAGTAAGCTAAGTATGATATAATAGTCAAGTAACCAGACAATTGATATAATAGTTAAATACTTTTTTTTTTTTAAATACTTACATATAATATTCACACCCAAACACAGAACAAACATCAATATACGTCACATAAACATTTGTACTGGGTGGGAATCGAATCCACGACCTACAGCGCAGAAGGCAGAGTCACTACCATCTGAGCTGTGAAGCCTGTATATCCAAGTTTGTTGTATAATAGCTATAATAGCTATAGAACAGACAGCAGTGGCATTGTAAATAGGGTGACAGTTGGATAGATTGTGGCTATCCTTCCAGCAACAGGCAAAGGCAAGTCCTCAAAATAAATACACTCATTCATCCCCCTCACTGCCCCCCCCCCCCTCATGAATGAGCAGATTGATGGGAGAGTTAAGACAGCTCTCCCCTCAGCCTTATCAACGTTAGTGGTGCTTACGCTATATTTGAGTGTCTTTGTAGAATGACGAATGGGAGAATAAACTTAGTTTTGGGTAAACAGGAAGTGACTTGTATTTGTTCACTTATTTATCCATAATTTTGGGTTTTTGTAACATACTTCCAATGCTTCCTATTGATAGCGTGTTGGCGTTTCTATAACATACTTACATACTTAGATACTTATTACTTTAATAGAAGTGTTAAGCAATTTAGAGTTCGCTGGTAGCCGGTAAATAATGAGTTTTGAACTTTAAAATGTATTAGGCAACACTAAGTTCTCGAAACGGTGAGGAAAAACATCGCAAGTAAACCGGCATGTCCTAAAATCATAAATTTCAGTACATTTCCAGAGCACGAAAGAAGCATCTTTGAGGAGAGCTTAAATATTTTCTCCACACAATCCAGACTCCAGACAAAAGAATAATTGAAGTAAATAGTAGCTAAGTAATACCCCTAGACAGATGTTTATTTTGAAACGAATTTCCTTATTAGCTTATATACTGAAAACTAAAAGCCATTAACAGTAATAGGCAATTAGTACAAAAATTAATACGTTCCAGGAAGCCAATTACAGATTTTCACGGATATAATAAAAACACTTAAAACGAAACGCTGTTATAATTACGTTTTAGGGTTCCGTAGCCAAATGGCAAAAATTGAACCCTTCGTCATCTCCACGTAACATGAATGATCCATAATGAATAAAACCATTATTTTATCATAAAAATACACCGCCCCCTGAGCCTTCGCCTTGTTATTACAGAATTCATCAAACCTAAAATAACTTCAGGGGCGCTTACCGACAAGTCTTTAGTCTAAAAGGGGCTAGTCTTTTGAACTCCGTTTGACTCGTTCGTTCAAAAGTTACTTTGCTGAACGGGTTTATTATGGGCTTCCATTTTGACGCTTTAAGGGCGCTTCCGTTCAGGTGTATCAACAATGAATTGACAGGCCTCACAGCTCAGTCGGTAGTAACTCTGCTTCTGCGCTGAAGGTCGTGGGTTCGATTCCCACCCAGGACAAACATTTGAGTGACGAACATAGATGTTTGTTCTGTGTCTGGGTGTTGATATGTAATATATGTATTTATTATAAAAGTATATATTATATCAGTTGTCTGGTTCCCATGATACAAGCTATGCTTAGCTTACTTTGGGGCTAGATGGCGCTGTGTGAAATGGCCATTAATATTTACCTATATGTTTTTATGTCGAATAAATATTATGGTAAAATTGGATCGTGTAAATAAGCACTAATACAATTAGTAATATAAGGCGCGTTTAATCTTCGCATAACCTTTCGATCCAATTTGCCGCCTCATTAACTTAGTTCATAACATTAGTAGATGCATAAAAATATGAGATAATCTCAAATAATACTTGCCTAAACCACTTTCAGGTCAAGCTAGTTGATGCCGATCGAACCTTCAACTAACCAACCATCAAACGAACCCATGGGCTACTTTACCAATCAATTTTATCAGCACTTCTAGAATTTCCTTAAGAAAATAATATCTAAACAAAGTAACTTGTAGTTACTCTCTTAGATTGGCCTCACAGCTTGTTGGTAGTATTACCTTCTGCGCTGTAGGTCGTGGGTTCGATTCCCACCCAGGAATAACGTTTGTGTGACAAACATGTTTCGATGTTTGTTCTGTGTCTGGATGTTAATATGTATTCAGCTCCCAGTACCATGTATTTGCAAAAAAAATAATTGAAGTATTATATCAGTTGTCTGGTTTCCATGATACTATGCTTAGCTTACTTTGGGGCTAGATGGCGCTGTGTGTGTGTGAAATGTCCACCAATATTTATTTATTATTACTCTTACATAGAAATTGCGCTACCATTTTAAATATTGTTTTGTACGATTATTTTACGTGATAAAGTTACTTTACTAGAAGATGGCCCACCAGCTGGTTACCTCTGCTAATAACAAGCAACACCTATTTAGGCACGGCAAGGCCAAAGTCGCATCGTATGCGCCCTCAACTTTGAGACATGCACGATCTATAAATAGCACAACTGATCAGATTATCTAATAAGCCCCCTGTCGTCTTTTTCAATCCGTCTGTCTGTTGAGGCTAATCTTCCTATCTGCTGTAGGGTATATTGGTTTTACCAAAGAGGTTTCACGCGGGTAAATTTGGTCACCTGGTAACTAAGCATTCGATCTCTTTAGTGGTTGCCTAGCGACGGCTAACAACCCTGGCGGACTGGATTACTGCCATTACATATTCTGTTGCAAGTTCAGCGAAGTGGATTCACAAGGTGTTCGTTCAGTGATGGCTTGTAGTCGTGTGGCCCGCCCTATGAGCCGAATGAGGAAGATTGAGACGGTGAGACGGCAAACACTTGGCTATTTCTGTAAAGCTTTAGTGGGAGCTTTGTAGTTAGGAACGAACTAAAGGTTAAATATAGTGTTGTGTTCAATTGTAGGTTTGTGGGTAAATAAGTATGATATAGCTTTATATACTAGGTACTATTAATCGTGTCACTGACTCTCTCGAAACAGTGTGATGAAAGGTTTAAATTGCCCTCTAAGAAACTCCTCTCCAGTGTAGATAATATCTTTGATATCAAACGCTTTTAATAATCTAAGGGGACTTTTATGAGGACTGACTAACACAAAACACAATCTCTAAAACTAGCCTATGGGTATGAAACTTGGCTATAATTTCAATGACAGACGAAGATTCTTTTTTTTGAAAAATACCATCCTAAATGTATGTATGTAGGTATGAACCATACCTACTTTACGCGGCCTAAGTCACGGACGGGCTTTGTATTTCGGATAACCCTTATCACATTTTGGCCCATATATATTCATGTACTTTAAAGACTAATATGGTCTTATGGTTACCCATTCAAATTGATACCATAGTGAACATTACTTAACCTCAGGCATTTACCTGTCACCGGTACTGATACATTTGCTTCTTTTTCTTCTTAGTTAGATGGCTTTAGAGGTTTAAATATCTTTTTTTTATGTCATATTAGTGACGGAACGAGCTGACGGCCCACCTGATGTTAAGTGATAACCGCCACCCATAGACAACAGCAATACGACTCAAGTCCTCTCCACGATAGTACGAGATGACTCAAGTCGCTTTGCGTTGCGTCCATCACCTAGAGACGGGCTGTTACGTTTCATGCGCCTGCAATTTCACCGGCACCCACTCCCTTCCACCGGAACACAGCAACACGAGTGCATCACAGCTTGGCGGCAGATTACCAGGTGTGGTGGCAGTACTTCTCCGGGCGAACTTAGCACAAGTTTTACTGATACTTTGGGTTGCTCCTTTCGCACCACCCGGGGGACACGTGTAGGGACTCAAAGGGTTATCATTGACGGACGCAAGCAACAAGGCCCCCCATTAATGCCTTTACAGAAGGAGAATCTGTTCCGGACTCGTAAGCGGATCCTCAAGTACCTGGTGGGCAGCTACCTGCAGCAGGAGGGGTACCATCACACCGCGGAGACCTTCACCGCGGAGGCAGCGCTCACAGACGAATACCAGCTCTGCGACAACATCGATCTGGATATCATACTACAGGTACGCTTTGAAGGGAATCTGACTGACCGAGGAGAGAAAGAAATAAAGCAAAATATTTATATTGTGTTACATTACAAATAAAATTAGGTACAAATAAATGAAAATATGGCTTGTAATACAAAAAAGGCCATCACACAGCAATTATTTATTTAGACACACCAACAACAGATACATATATACTGAAATCTTATTCTATAATTCAGTTGCAAGTTTTAACCCAAACACAAAATATTAGTTAGGATTTCGGGTTATAAAGTCACCTATTTACTACTTGTAAGTAAGTAATTAAATGCGGGTAGGAGTCATACCTACACGCGACTGAATAAATGACGCGAACGCGAATGACTGGTAATTTAATTTATTTAAATTTATTTAAAAATCAGATGTTCATCCATTTTGTTAGAAATTAATACTTTATACAATTATTATAAAGCTATGTTAGTAATAACTTAAATAAATATGATTGCAAATTCAATAAACAATTCTAAATACTTAAAAATGCTAGCAAGGTCATTCTCATAAACCTACAGCAATTGTTTGTAATGTTAGCCCACGACTCCTAGTTTAGATAGTGATCAGATCATTTGGTTTAGCTGTTGTAGGTAGAGTATATGTTGCAACCAAAATGTACAATCCTCCGTTTTACAATACGGCTAGCCGCTATACTTATCGCAAAGACGTTCCGGCTAAACGTGATTCCGCCGGAAGAGAAAACGACGTCGTTTTGTATAACGGCGGATTATTTATTTTGGCAACGACATTATACAGGCCGTTTCGAATTAGCTTCTAAGTCTTCTTTAGATAGCTGAGCTTAGAAATAGAAATTCACCTTTTTTTTCTAATAAGTGACGCAAATTTCAAGTCTTTCTAAATCGGACTAATTTGCACCTTTTAAAGAAAAGTACTTGATAAAATTACTAACGTAAAACGCTAAACTAATACTACTAATCGTGTAGCTCTCTCGAGCTAGTGTGTTGAAAAGATTAAAGGATTAAACGAGAGCCGAGATTCACAGAGGCCAAAAAACCTCAATGTGAATTTTTTGCTTAGATTCTGACATACCTAATGCATTCCATCCCGGAAAACAGAGTAATCTCGAATCCCAGTCTAATATGCACTGCCTAAGTGCCTGCTCTCTTAAGTAGTGACTGTTTCCATTAGGCTGCATCCGTTCCAGTTGCGTCGCAACTTATTACGTTATGCATTCCACCGCGCCGTATAACAACATAGTGTCGGGAAGGAAAACGTTGTGGGGAAAATAGCACGTCCAAAATCAAAAATTCTTAGACACGCTGGCGATAAAGATGGGTTTCCTGAGATATATGTATTATAAGCCTATGTATGCTTGGAGGAAGGTCTGTGTACTAGCTGTAAACTTGTAGTTACTCTACGTTCGCATTCGTGTTTAGTAGCAGTAGAACTCTCGCCAAGTTCGTCCGGGGAAGTACTGACACCATGCCCTTTTCTGCCGCCAAGCAGTGACGCATTCGCGTTACTGTGTTCCGGTTTGAAAGGCGTGGTTGCCGGTGAAATTACAGCACATGAGACATTCCACCTTCACGTCTCACATTTACGGGCGCATACGATGCGACTTGGGTCTTGTCATACCTACTTTGGGAGGACCCAAGTTGCATCGGCTGTTATGGGCCGAGGTTACCACTTAACACCGGGTGGGCCGTCGGCTCGTTCCGTAAATGTATTACATAAAAAAAAAAACATATCCCAAGTTCGCTCGTGGGAACACTGCCGCCAAGCAGTAGTGCATTCGCGTTATGTTGGCAATACTTCCCGGACGCACTTGTTTATACAGTTACCTAATCCACGTGCGAGCTCCTAAAGTTCTTCAGAGTAGGCCCCGTGCCCTGTGCCCCGTGCCCTGTGCCCCGTGCCCTGTGCCCCGTGCCCCGTTTACTGATGTGATATATAAGTTGGAGTAGTGCCGGGCCCGCGAGACGGTGCGGCGCCGCTCCGGTGACGCACCCTTACACAACATGTATACACTGCTACGTTCAATGGGTTTATAGGTCAGTGGAGCTACGAAAGTAGTGCTACGAAAGTAGTGCTACGAAAGTTCTACGAAACTTGTGTGTGCCAATAAGGATGTTGATAGGGAAAACAATTTTGAACGATGTTCAGAGTAGGGCATGGACATTAGGTTGGACATATTTATAGTTGGGTACGGAAATTAGTACAGTAATGCACTTTACATTTTATATGATTTGGTTGGTGTCTAAAGGATAGAGCAACGGACTGAGATTCTGGGTCTTTAGTTCTTGTGCCGTAGATCATTCCAGAAGACCTCCTTACAAAGAACATAGAGAGAAGAACATAGTTTGGGATCTTTATGTTCCCACTGTAAGTATGTTTAGAAAACGAGAGTAATTGGGCTTTTAATCTCGAAAGTAGGTATATAGAAAAAAAATAAGTTTTATTTGAACTACAGTTTACATATAACATAAAAGAAAATAAAGACAATTACCAACACCTAAACGCTCGAAGGCGAATAGATGTTCAACCTTAAATTTGCCTTCTTTGTTACACTGTATAGTCAAATAGGACCTTGTCTCAGCATGGAGCTGATCCCACACCGGAAAATCGTATTTATCCTGGGGACAGCGCTGGTTTTCAGACAGAGTCTATGTATAAGCGAAGAGCCAAAGTCTGGGCTCAGTGACATGAGGCCTGTGTCCAGAAGTGAACTGTTGGCTGATGATGAATATTAGTCTGGTGTGACATATTTCAGGACTACTGCAGCTACTACCTGATACGGTTCAACAAGCAGCCCCAGTTCTGCCGGAGGGCGGAGGAGCGCGCGCCCGCCCGTCGCCCGCCCACCAGGAAGGGGCCGAGACCCGAGCCAATTGAGATAGTGGAGGAGCCAGACCTTCCAGCTGCGTTGGCTGTCACCAGACTGCTGCAAGTATGTATATTCATAAATGCCAGGTTATTTCAAGAAAAAAAAAAATGATAAAGGCACGCTAACTACATGAGGCGTCAAACTTATCGATAAGTACGCGTGACCTTATGTTTTGAATATTGACGTTTCCAAGCCATTTCTTTATGAATTCTATGGAAATAAAGTTTTTGACTTTGACCTTGACTTAAAGATCATGGTGGTCCAGCGGTATCGACCCAGAGTTTCAATCTGGAGGTCCCTGGTTCCAATCTAGTGGTTTTCTTAATACTGTTACTAGTCGATTATGGTTCTGTCTCTTCCCGGGCAGGGGTGATGCGTAAATCTTGTGTAAACAAAAAAGGCAGTGTGTAGTCTCTTCCTAGCAGACCTAAATATATCTGAGTCTTTATTTCAATACAACTACCGATTTCGAAAGGTAAGTAGAATTGGAAAATGCTTCATATTGTTACAGGAAGACCACGCCGTTCTAGAAAGTGAAATTCCAGCCATCGAAAGAAAGCCTCTGGCCGGGTTCCTATCCAACGCGTCTCCTGAAAAGCGGCAGATAGCGGAACTACTTTACCAAGACATCATCAGACCTTCAGGAGTTTCGTGGGACGATATCAAGGGATTGTCTGCAGCCAAGAGTTTGCTTATGGAGTCTGTGGTTTACCCAGTGAGGTATTTCGCCATTGTAGGAGTTCCAGTTTATGTCGTCATATATCAAGTGCTTCTTCTGATCAGAGTCAGTTATAGTAACTAAAAACTGCAGTAGACATGAGGAGGTATTTTCGGATGATGTATTCAGGGATTGTTAGCTAAGAGCTAGCTAATAAGTGACGTCAACTCCCTACCCATAACGACAGCAATACAAATGTTCACGCCGGAAATGCACGCCCATAACCCTCAGAAATTACGATAGGAAGTATCAGCTGAAAATCATCACATTCAAACCGGAACACAGCAATGCGAGAGCACTACAGCTTGCCCGCATCATCTTATGCCAAGTTCGCCCGACAAAGTAGGTATCTACTGCCACCATACACTGTGTTCCGGTTTGAAACGTGAAATCACAGCCACTTGAGACATTCCACCTTCATGTCTCAGTTACGGACGCATACGATGTGACAAGTCACATCGTATGCAAGAATCGTATACAAGAAGACCCAAGGGTCTTCTTGTATCTGACTACCCAAGTCATATTACTTGTTATGGGCGGAGGTTACCACATAATCCCAGGCGGGCCGTATCTGTTCCGTAACTTTATAAAAAATAACAACTTCCCCACATCCATTGCCAGCACTGTACAGCTGTACTGGTACAGGTATCCGTAACTGTACAGCTGTACTAGTACAGGTATCCGGAACTGTTCACTTGTACTAGTACAGGTATCCGGAAGTGTTCACTTGTACTGGTACAGGTATCCGGATCTGTACAGCTGTACTAGTACAGGTATCCGGAACTGTACAGCTGTACTAGTACAGGTGTTTACTTGTACTGGCACAGGTATCCGGAACTGTTCACTTGTACTAGTACAGGTATCCGGAAGTGTTCACTTGTACTGGTACAGGTATCCGGAAGTGTTCACTTGTACTGGTACAGGTATCCGGAAGTGTTCTCCGGCCTCCTGGAGCCGTGGCGCGGGGTGCTGCTCCACGGCCCCCCCGGCACGGGCAAGACGCAGCTGGCGCGCGCCGTCGCCGACCAGAGCCACTGCACATTCTTCAACATCACCTGCGGCACTGTCGTCAACAAATGGCGCGGGGAGTCTGAGAAGATTGTTAAAGTAAGACATTTCCTCTAACTCCTCGCTCGGCAAGTCAAATCGATATCTTAACTCCAGATGAGAAATATAAATAGGTACTATTATTTTCCGTCGGTGCCTCTGTATGTCTTATTATTATACACTATAACTATATTTTGTAGACTGTCCTCTAGCTCAGTTGGTAGTAACGCTGCCTTCTGCGCTGTAGGTCGTGGGTTCGATTCCCACTCAGGACAAACATTTGTGTGACGAACATACATGTTTGTTCTATGTTTGGGTTAATATGTATTATATTTACAAAAATTAAAATATAAGTATTATATCAGTTGTCTGGTTCCCATGGCACAAGCTATAGCTTACTTTGGGGCTAGATGGCGCTGTGTGAAATGTCCACCATTATTATTATTATAAGACAGACACTAGCAAGAAAGCCAGTCCTTTTGGTCTTTGTAGCTTTGGACCATTTTGTAGCGCATCTTTTATAAAAGGTATCGCACTCACATCCGTTGACCAGGGCGTGTTATATACACATAATAAATAAATATGTTGTCTGTCCACCAGGTGCTATTCGAAATGGCGTCGTACTACGCGCCGTCGATAATATTCATAGACGAAGTGGAGTCGGTGGCGAGGTCGCGCGCGTCCCCCGGCGAGCACGAGGCGTCGCGCCGGCTGCACGCGCAGCTGCTCACCGAGCTCGACGGCGTCGCCGGCAGGGAGGGACTCGTCTTCCTGCTCGCCAACTCCAACATGCCCTGGTGCGCACTGTGCACTTCCTCAGGGGAACTACTTCCACTACATAGGTCTCACACCTCAGTTGGTAGAGTGCCTTCTGCGCTGTAGGTCGTGGGTTCGATTCCCACCCAGGATAAACATTTGTGTGTTTAGTATTGATGTTTGTTCTGTGTCTCGGTGTTAATATGTAAGTATTTACAAAAAAAAGAATGTATTCTATCATTTGTCTGGTTCTCATACTACAAGCTATAGTTTGCGGCTAATTGGCGCTGTGTGAATTGTCCATCAATATTATTATTATTATTATAGTTAGGTATTCTCGTCATTCGAAATACTGTCCACTAAACCCCAAAGTTTAAGGGTAATATCGTGAGGAAACCGACATTTCATAGATCGAATTCGAAGACATGTGTCAAGTGCACGAAAGGAGCCTCTTTAGGGCGCACTTAAAAACCTTTCGTCACACTGCTTCGCTGCTAGTTCGAACCAGTGACTCGAATAGTAGTAGGTACAACACCCCGTCGAAACCCTCATAGAATTGTGACGAAAGTGTTCCTGCTGGCCAACTCTTACATGATTTGGTAAGAGAACCAACTGTACATGCATTGTGCAGCGTTCGTCGGAGAATTACTGCCACTGAAAATTACCATTTCTGCCGCAAAACAGTCCACTCGAATTGCTGAATTGAAACTCAGCAATAGAAGTGGACTGCAGTTTTAGACGCTGTGTGCTCTATTAAATTGAGACTGCTGAAAAAAAAAACGTTTTATCCCGGCTTGTCTTGCAATGAGCATTGCGCAGTAATTATTATGTGGATGTAAGACCGCATGCGACTCGCGAGTTATTTTGCGTCGCCTAGACTTACCGAGTCGCGACAGCATCAATGAGTAACAGTATGCAACTTATCTGAATCGTGTGCTACCCGCAACTTTACGCGTAGTGTAAAATGGCTCTTACCTATCTACAAGGTGAAAAGTATCCCATGAAACTATGCGACTTAGGGAAGCAACTGTGAATCTGTTTCGGTATTGACCTATCTCACAGGGAAATAGATCCAGCTATGCTGAGAAGATTGGAAAAGCGAATCAGCATCCCCCTTCCCGAATTCGAGACTCGGGTGGAACTTTTCGAGAAGTTTCTCAGCTCGAAGAAAATAGATCTACTGCCGAAGATGGATTTCAAGGTGCTGGCTGCTAAGACTGACGGGTATTCCGGCAGTGACATCAAGCTTGTCTGCAAGGAGGCTCTCATGTGCACTGTGAGGAAGATTCTACCTAATATGGGGAGAAGTGAGTATAATTTATGTGTGCTATGTCAGTAACTTATCTATGGAAAAAGCAGATCTAAAAAGGCAATACCAAGACTTGAAACTTGGTTCTCCCTTACTTGGCTATGGAAAGGCCCCAGGTATTGCACCCGTAAAAATTGAAAAGTTAACATGAAAAGAATAAAATGACTCACTTTACGGGCACACACCACCGGACTTTTTATCGCGGCAGTAATGTTCAAATTCAGTTTCAAATAAATTTATTGCCAAAATGGGTATACATCTAGTTCACAATTAATAATAAGCTTCTCCATAGTCCGCTTTACAGCATGTATAATGTATAAAAGTTCTGGCGACAGATATTGACAACTAAGAAGTTGGCTGCTAAAGTTTTTGTCTTTTACTATGCATGAGAAACAGAACGAGACGGCACTATATTTCGACGCTTCGCGGATAACTTCAGAGCTGTCAAGATCTACCGCCGGAACTATGAAGGCCAAAACACCGGACGAACCACTATTTTTTTTTATGTGAAACATCTATAGTCGCACGTAAAACCGATTTCTGGCTTGGCGACGCGTCGCCACGGCATGAGCGCTGATTGGTCCGTTCAAGGTTACGACAAATCATAAACATTATTAGTGATGGGGTACTTAGTTTCTTACAAAATAATGTCGATGTTTCACATCTGCCAGGCGTCCCGTGACGGCTCACATTTTTGACGTGTCAACGTCTTATAATTCGATAGAGCCGGCTGCACGCACGAAAAAACATGACTCATGCGGCGTTACCTCGCTCTGAGGCGTTCCATGTAAGGCTTGTGCAAGTGCAAGCGAGAGCGCGGAACGAGCGACAAAGAAGCACAATCGGCCTTTGCGTTCGGCAGCGTTCGACATCCGTCTCTCTCCTACTTGAGTGAGCGATGCGTCTGCGTGGACAGCTGCTAATACTTACATTTACATGTTTTGATCGAGTATCAAGTGCATATATACATACAAATCTATTAAACAAATGAAATTAAAATTTTCTTTTGAAAAATGCTACCATTCCATCAGTATTTTCTTAAGACGTTGACACGTTCAACTATCGTCAGTAAACCGACTTTACAGACAACCATTTTTTATTAAATATACGGATCGAGCTCACATGGCTCTTCATTTTAACTTAAATCGTTTGAATTTATTTCAAGGATTTTATCATTTTTATGTATCTCCTTCTCACTAGACCAAATGTTTATTTCTTCTCTAGCAATGAGTGTTGGCAAGAGAGACGCGGTGGAGCTGCGCGACGTGGTGACAGCCATCGAGAAGACGAAACCCGTCTCCAAGAAGCTGGCTCAGAGACACGACGAGTGGCAGAACGAGATGGGGTGCTCCTAATGTTGCATTCCTTTGTAGAGGTGAACATTTTACATTGATTTGAGAGTTACTTTGTGATTAATCATGTACCTTTATTATATTTGTGTTGCTGAATATGTTTTTTTTATGTAGGGGATGACCCAAGTCACGTCTGTTGTTATGGGCAGCATTACCACTTAACCGTCGGTTCCGTACCTGTATCAAATGAAAATTAAATGAAAAGCTGGGTAAATTAAATAAATCTTGCTTGTACGGTTTTAACGAATCGGTATTCTGATACGGTTTTACCATCGTGGCGATAGACTCGAGGAGATACCAATAGCGGCAGTGGTTGCCCAGTAGTACAGAACTCGCCTTTCAATCCGGAGGTCGCTGGTTCGAATCTTGACTGGAATAATTATTTATTCACTTAAAAACATCACGGTCTCAAAACATTGCAAAACGGTGATGGAAAACATCGTGAGGAAATTGGTATTTCCTTAAACCAAAGACGCGTATTTTTTTTATGACTGGACAATTTGCTGTTGGCCGCAGATGCCCTTGACAGCGTTTACACGGGCTTTTTGAAAAACTCGAAGACACGTGTCAAGTATATAAAGGAGCCTCTTTGAGGCGCACTTTAATTGTTTCCACATTTGTTCGAGAGAGCCAATGTCAAGATTAATAGTAGTACAGTCATGGAAAACGTTTTTTCCGACATCATTCGATTTTTTCCGTATTACGAGAAAACCTGATTCTATCTGATACAGCATCGTGTGAATGAGCTGTCAATTATTTCTTGTATACGGTCAGCACAGGCATCAAACTCGACTATAAGTACGGTTGGTGCATCAAACTTGGAATTAATTAAAAACATACATAAAAAGTTACAGAGAATATTTAATTACATGATGACATCTAAACAGTTTCCACTATATACAATTACAAATACTTGGGTATTACACATCAAGTTCGGACATCAAGTACCGATGGTGCTGATTCTACCGCCATTACTAACTAAACACCAGCCATATCTATTACATTAAATATATTTATTTATTTATTTGTAACTGAAAGAGAAGGCAAATATACATTGTGACGATTTATATCGGCCCGTTATTAAGCTTGCTATGAAACAAGTTTTAAATGAAACATTTATTTTCATATTATACTACATAATACATTATTACGTAACAGTTTCACAATGAAACATATTCAATCTATCATTTACTGACATGGGATATCACTTGAATATGCTTCGACCGTACAATTTTAAGCCACAGCATATAACAAAAATATACATATTAATACATAATTTAGAATATAAATCGCAGTAAGTTAATTGGCTGATTTGGTGGGTTTTTTAATTTATGGATTTTTTAGTCTCAGATATGTATATGGTATCTACTACAGTTTCTAATATTACACATTGGAATACTCAGTGGTGAATTTTTAATTTAGTATATAAAATTTTGACTAGACCAAAATAGATTTAAATAAAGTAAAACAAGACAATATTTACGTATCTTTAAAAAAAATAGTTGTACAGCTTCTTAAGTAAAAATATTATTTTGGCACGATTCCTTTTTTTCTAACAGATATTCAGCCGTTTATTATTATTATGAATAAAGTAAAGATAAATGACTAATTACAATAAATAAATGAAACTTACCTAAAAACTCTATATTAGATTCACTTTGAAAGGAATACCACTACATTTACATTCTAACAAAAAAGATTGATTACTTGCGTCGATTCTATCTGTGCCAGTAAAAAGTAAATATTTTAAAGGCTTCCCTCTCGGTCTGTTTCATACAGTAAAAGAGATAGAAATGAATCAGGCCTCAGGAATCAGTCAATCAGTCAACCTGGATCATTCGCAGCTGTACCACTGAGTTGTCCAATTGGTCAAGTACTACAGGGCTTTACAACTATTCATTTTAACTGCTAACTGTACAGAATAATATCAGTAGCAATGCTGCAAATGATCTGTATTCAAATGGAGATAAATAAACTTAACGGCGCCGGACTATAGCTGTCATTCAAATTCATTTTATCTTGTCAATGTCACATTTTCCGCCAATGACAAGCACACAAGAGAGCACTCAATGTCGGCGCCATTTTGTTTATTTGAAACCCCCATTTGAAACCTTATACGTATAAAGTCTCGATTGTATCGGGGCGCACCGCAACGCAACATTGCATCTACTCGATGCAATTAAAAACTTTATTTAGTCTGTACTGTCCACGAAAGGAGCCTCTTTGAGGCGCATTTAAAATCCTATCACCACACTGGTTCGAGAGATTCAGTGACTCGAATAGAATAGACTACTGAACGGTCTCCCCCACTTCCTTCCACACATCCCGGTCTTTGGTTATGTCAGACATAAAATTATGACATTGTATTCTAGACTCTAGAGAACTCTAGAGAATTTTTCAAAGTCTATTTGTGATGTAGTCTTTACAAGCAAATGTCTCATTAATTTGCGAAAGATTATATTATCATACTATAATGGTAATTATTTACAATGGACAGTCATGTTTTGCCCAAATAACGATCCTGGGTTGCCAACAAAGAATTTTTCAAATGCTATTCGTGATCTTTCGAAGCAACTATCTATTTCCTAACAAGAATAAAATGTAAGTATATGAATGGAGTAATTGAATGCGCTGCGATCACCCCGATGCGGTGTGCACGATCCTTACAGGTACCTATCACAGATGTGTCAACAATAATAAAAAAGTAATAAACATAAATCAAAAGCGAATAAACACTGCGTTTATTTGGTTAACGCAGTTATAATTATGATTACCGCTGCGTTTATTTGGTTAACGCAGTTATAATTATGATTACCGCTGCGTTTATTTGGTTAACGCAGTTACAATTATGATTACCGTTGCGTTTATTTGGCTAACGCAGTTACAATTATGATTACTGCTGCGTTTATTTGGTTAACGCAGTTATAATTATTAGGTTAAGGCGGTTATATTTTTATAACCCCTGCGTTTATTTGGTTAACGCAATTATAATTCTTATATTTATTAGGTTAACGCAGTAAAATTTTAACCGCGTTAACCAAATAAACGCAGCCTTTAATCGCTTGTGAATAATATCATTACAATTAGGTTATGGGACAGCGTTAGAACCTTTTTAGGTTATAATCATGTCCTACCCTCAACGAGATCATGTATTGCGTCAAGGTGCAAGATTCGGTTTTAATGTGAATAAATTAAACATAATACAGAACGGGTGGCCCACCAAACTCTTAAGTGTTACTTATAATGTTAACTGTAACCCTACTTATGTATTGGCAGATCCAAGTTGAGTCTTATTACGTCCGCAAGTATGAGACGTGAAGAGTGAAATATTTTATGTGCCTGTAATTTCACTGGCAACATGAAACTGTACGTGAATAGAACAGTAAAGTACATGTACAGACGTGGACATATTTTTATTGAATGATATTTCACGAAGTATTTATTAATATGATGCACCGCTCAGAAGGCAGAGTTACTACCAACAGAGCTGTAAGGCCAGTCAAAATAACCTTACCGTTGTTTTATTGGGCCACTGTCATGGATAATTCGTTTGGCTCTATTCTCGGTATCCCAACTAGGTGGGGTCGTCACAACTTGTATTTTCCTTCCATTTCTCTCTTTCAGACGTCATCTCAGCACTCACTCCTTTCTTACTCATATCATCTTTCACGCAATCCATCCATCTTTTCTTTGGCCTACCTTTATTCTTCCATCCATCTACATCCATATTTAAGACTCAGTGTAATTAAGAGTGTATCAATAAAATAATATTTTTAAGAGCAGTAGAACTCACGCCAAGTTCGTCCAGGGAAGTATTGCCACCATGCCCATTTCTGCCGCCGAGCAGTGACGCATTCGCGTTACTGTGTTCCGGTTTGAAAGGTATGGTTGCCGGTGTAATTACAGGCACATAAGACATTCCACCTTCACATCTCACAGTTACGTGCGCCAGATGCGACTTGGGTTTTGTCGCTCGTACCTAGTAGGGGAGGACCCAAGCCGCCAGACCAGGTGGGCCGTCGGCTCGATCGACAACCAAATAACTTAAAAAAAATGTCAGTTAACATTTAACAGTAGCATGAGACTTGCAAGTAGGGTCCACTCCAGTCGTTATCTTCAAATGTAAAATATGATTGCTGGTATCTGGCCATCTTCCACCGAAGTGCCGTTGTTGTTCCCGGCGGCGTAAGAGAACTGGAACACGACCTTTTCACCGTTGTTGCTGTCAACTGTGACACGGCGAACGCCTTTCGTGCCGTAGTATGAATCCGTGCCCTGGAAGTTCATATATGATTTCTGGTGTTCACTCATTAAGAATTGTTTTTTATACACAGCAAGCGTATGTATTTTTATTTTTATTTTATCATTATATTATATTACATTATATAAATTAAATCCCCTTTAAGCCAAATTTGAAAAAAGTTAGAACACTTTAAATGACTACGCATTACCCTCTGTTTACTACCATTTTTCTCCTGAACTTTTACCATTTTATTTTTATGTGACCAGCTGGGTCTAGAAAGATATTAGCTGATAGATTCCGCGCTGGCAAATCTTAGTGTTGAAGGCATCTATGGGCAACGGTAGCCACTTACCAACAGGTGGGACATTTGCTTATGTGCCTCATCATCCAATAAAAAATTGTGCGCATCTGACTGGAGTTAACTAAGTACGATTATCATTAAATAAATTAATGAGCTTGGATGACCCAAATAAATTATCGCGCTTGGATGACCCGAGTCGATTGAGCACCCCGTGGCTTCTGTGCTTGGCTTGTTTCAAAGCACCGGTGTCAGGGAGCTGCTAAGCGACTGGCCCAAAGGTCTTTTTCCTTTGGTCATACTACCATCAGTTTATCCAGATTATTTGGTAGTCTTCATGCAATAATGACCAAAGTAGCTGAGGACTTGTTTATACCGCTAAAAGTCACAGCGAAGATTATTGTTTTTATAGTATTACCTTTAGTTTAGCGCTGGCAATGTAAGAGGTGTTGGGCAGTATCTCGACGGGCTCCTTGAACATGGCCCGGAACGTGTCATCTGTGCCGTCACAGCAGAATGTGGTTGTGTTTGAACCCCACACCTTCTTAGTGCCCAAGTGGATGATCTGAAAAGTATTATATTAGGTACTTAATTAAAACTACTAACAGCAGTTATTTATAGTTATATTATAACTGCTTTCACATGCATCTGAAGTCTGAAATGTTGATTAAAACAACTGTTAAGAAAATAAAAAACCACACATAATATGTCATTTTAAAATTATTATGAATTTATGTTTAGAAATAATGTTAATTTGGAAACCCAATCACATCCCTGAACTGTTTACTCAGGTTTCCTAGGCTATGGTGGACAGGCATAAACAAAACAAATATGCTTTTAAATAAATATTTGCCACGGCCAGGGATCAAACCCCGAATCCTCTATAAGGCAGTAACAATCAGCTATGGTGGTGAAACAGTAAATCAATGCTGTACCTGCAAGTGAACTTCATATTCAGAAGGTCCAAAGTAGGACCCATACAATCCAAATCCAACCACAAAAATCCTCTGGTCCACGGTAAATCTAATTCTATCAGTTGTCCCGCTGTATCCCCACCGCGACTCAGTCTGTGGGAACCGGTTCACAGTCAATTCCTTGCCCGTCATGCAGCATCGTGGACTGTCTAGGAATCCTACATTGGGCTTTGGATTAACAGTGAAGTACAGAAATAGCTGTACTATTTCTCTGTCGGCCAATAGTCCACTCTGCGCAGGCCCCATTGCAAATTCCTCTACGGACATCAGTGGGAATCTTATCGCACTGAATGCACGGCCCAACACCATCCTTTGGTTGGTCGGCGTGACTGGGAGTTGGCGACGAACACACTCAGCCTCTGACCAGCGGAGGACTGCTGAAAATATCTTAGATTCTCTGATGCGAAGAGTGTCTCTGAAATGTGTAAAGAATAAGGTTTATTTTCGTATTGTTTCTTGATTATATGCCAGTTATTGCGACTATTTGGCACTCTTCATCATTTAGTCCAATCAACTAATACATTTATCAACAAAAAATAATTATTCAGCAAGGAAATAACAATTGTAACATGTTACCTTTCCAACACAGCATTCAGGGTATCCTGGTCAATATCAGTGAATCCCTCTGCATTGAGAGCATCAGCCGTGTTTTTGTCTATCATCTCCAAGCACAGAGCGGCCAGCTGGGGTTCATCAAACAGCCTGGCTTGCGTCAGGAGCAAGAAGGCGTTATCTGTGCCCAAGTTGCTCTTCAGAAAGTCCACACAGTGTTCTTCTAATGCCGCCACAGCATACTTCTTAGCAGTATACAGTGTAGTCATAACACTCTCAGGTCCGATTCGTACCTCATCTGAGTACAGGAATTTTAAAAGATGCAAAAACGCAGCAGGTTCTACATCAGGCAATTCAACTTCTTCAGATTTGGTTGCCAGCACTCCGTTGAACATAGCATCAAACACAGCGCTGCCCATGGATAACACAAACTTGTGCGCTGGAATAATTTGCTGATTGGCCTCTTTGCCCACTATGAAGTGGACATCGCACAGTATTTCCTTATTGAATAGAAAGGACAGCCGTTCTTTGACGGTGGTTGTGGTCGATTGCCAGTTGTGGAAGCGGACGCCGGTGTTAGTCGGCTGCAAGTTTTCAATGGTCGAGGAGGAAGCGATCGGTTCGATGGCTTGCGCGTCCTCTTCCTGCTGCCTGTGCGCCATCTGTTGCCGCGCTATCTGATTCGAAGGCTGCATGTTTTGCGGCGGCTGCGCGTCTCCGGCCGCGCTGGGGCCGGCATCGTCCATCCTCACGTTTAACAATCTCTGAGCTAAGTCATTGTTCGAAATTGATGCCATAATCACAAATCTAAAACAACCACAAGACGCATAACAGAACGTGTCTGCGATTTAATACGACGAGAATTCAAGTTTTACACGGCAAATTGATTGCGGCTAGTTTTATTTTTTTGTTTCAATACGAGATTATAATGTTTCAGTAATTAGTCTCAATTTCTAACTAAAACTGCGGGGAAGAAAAATTGTTTGAATTTTACAATCGCGACACATACGAGTGGCTGAAAATTTACATTTTCAGTAAAATTCGTGACAGTTGACAGTTGTTGACATTGAGTGACGGCATACAATGTTGCCATTAACTACACCATTTATTATGCCACAGCTGTCACTCCAATCATGTCTCCTGAACCATAGAGTACGTACTCAATACCGACACCTGTAGTACCTAGCCCTCTCCTTACGATCGGATGGGTTCGCTAACAGATCCGCTAAAACCGAGGCACGTTTAGGATTGGCAAAAGCTGCCTATACATTTATGTTGTTATTGACGATGATACCGTTAGAAATCTTCGCCAGTAACAGGACTAATTAAAACTTAAGTTCTACCTGTATACAAGCAGACTCAGGCACTAGGTACCTACTCCCTAAGTCGCATTCGTTCGGGGTGAGTCCACATATGCACGGGCACTGATCACTCCATGCGAAGAGACGCGCAGTGTGGGAGCGACGCGACGGATTCGGCGTTCGAAGAGAATAACCATAATAAACTTGTCAATATGTCTGCAAGAAAATCAGACCAAATTGCTTATAGATTATTGGATTTTGTGGCTTTAATATCACTGCGACCGTATTCGATAAATTGTGACCGGCACACCAAACATTAACTAGGTAGGTAGGTACATACCGAGTCTCACAGTCTCACATTGAATGTGCTACGCTGTAGATTATTACTAGCTACGTTACGTAGCTGCACACATGCGTACGTAACGCACATACACTTCGTTTCTCCGTAGACTTAGTGACTACGTCGCCGTAGCCGCGAGTAAACGAGTGCCTTTGCAATACAAACCTATTTAGTGATTCATGGCATAGCTAATTTTGTGTTTGAAACGGTAGAGTAAGAAGTCAGAAATATCCAGCGGTACATTAATTACCCGTTAATACAAGTATATAAATAATAAATATTGGTGCACATTTCAACAGGGTCATCGAGCCCCAAACTAAGCATAGCTTGTACCATGAGAACCAGATGACTGATAGAATACTTATTACATTTTTGTAAATACATACATATAATATTATAACACGCAGACACAGAACAAGTTTCTATGTTCGTCACACAAATATTAGTCCTGGATGGGAATCGAACCTACAGCGCAAAAGACAGCCGCTACCAACTGAGCTGTGAGGCACGTCATGCGCATCGTTTCCAAACACGGACTTCGATTAGGCTTCGATGTAGGTACATTGTACCAAATAGCATAAGTGTAAATAATCCTGAATGATTACTACTTAGTAAGTTATCACTATTCAGGTATGTTACATCTAATCTAATGCTAATCTTGAATTACATAATAGCGTAAAATTGCGCTTTTACATTCGGTCGATGCCGACAAACATATTCAGTGGTTCAGATAAAATAACTCCCTTTGATATTGGCGAGGGGATGTGCGTTGTACCCTCCTCGTATACATACGGGTACGTATCTCGTATACCAAGGTATACCTCGTATACACACGTATACCTCGTATACACTAGTTCGCAGTACAACACTGTGAGAGCATCAACCATTATTTTATTCAAAGTCAAAGACAAAAACTTTTATTTCCATAGAATTCATAAAGAAATGGCTTGTCAAATTACAGGCACATGAGACATTCCACCTTCACGTCTCAGAGTTACGGGCGTATACGACGCGACTTGGGTCCTGTCGTATCTAAGTAGGGGAGCACCCAAGTTGCATCTCTTGGTATGGGCAGAAGTTACACTTAACATCAGGCGGGCCATCGGCTCGTTACGTAACTGTATCACATAAAAAAAACTTCATCTTTCGCTATTGATAAATATCCCTAATCATGATTTATGAGTGACCATATCACAAACATTTGTATTTGAAACGAAATACCTACTTAGCTCCGGGAATTAAACCTGTCACCTTCGGATTTTAAGGTAAGTAATAAATAGGTAATTTGCCAGGCCATACAGCTTATCATACCCCGTTCTCCTGTACTACGTCACAGCGCTACGAACATGCTAATACATTCAGTGTTTCAAATAAAACCTTTGAGCGAAGACTTCCATTTTAAGATTATTATGCTTATACGGAACGTATGTATGTATCAATAGTCGTTTCAAAGAACACAGATGAGATGGCTTCATCGCCGAGAAACCGCCGCTCACCTAACAAGCAACATGATAAAACAAATAATTACAATTCTGAGTTCTTTCTTATTGTAGGTTTTTTCATCACGTGTAAGTATATTTGTTATTCTAATCGTGGTGATCGAGAAAGATCAAAAACAATTAGTATCAGATATCAGAGAATATTTCACTACTGTCGATTAGTGATGACACTTTTTTAATGGATAAAAAGTAGGTAAACTCTAAATTTATGGATTCGATTACTTAAATTAGTATTGAATTTATATTGGACATACAGAATACAGACCCCCAAATAAATTTGTCTAAGAAATAGAAGTTTCGTGTTAAGTCCTGTCATAAATTATTTAAATAAGACTTGATGAAAATAGAAGAATCTGAACTGCAACCTAGAATTTATTTTTATTTTATTTGTGGACATTTCACACAGCGCCATCTAGCCCCAAAGTAAAAGCATAACTTGTATCATGGGAACCAGACAGCTATAAAAGTTTTTATATGACTATATTTTTTTGTATATATTAACACCCAGACAGAATAAACATGTTCGTCACACAAATGTATTTCCTGGATGGGGATCGAATCCACGACCAACAGCACAGAAGGCAGGGCTACTACCAACTGAGCTGTGAGGCCAGTGAGATAATAGTAACTATAAAAGAAATATAAACTCTCAAGAACTTATTATTCTAACCTTATCCACTATAGTAAATAATCTTAAATCTTACTTAAGAAGAATTAGGTAATATTTTGCTCACCCTATACCTACTCTATTGTTTGTTCTAACTGGAATTAACCCGAAAATATTTAACTGAGACCATGTTCGTTCAGTAATATACCTGATACTGGTAAGAATGTACGTCACAGTACAATTATTATTATTTTGTGACCTGGGTTGACATCATAATTGTACGTCATGGATAATGTGACGTAGAAATAAGAAGTACTAGTAATACTTAATTGTAGGAAATACTAGTTTCAGTTCATGGCTTCATCGGCGCTTACTTTGTCTAATATTAAAATATCTTACGCTTAACAAAACTGAAAATCTAAACTAATCTAAAAATAAATTAAACTAAAAATAATGAAGTGATTTACATTTGTACAAAGCAAATCGTTGTTTAATTACATTATTAGCAAATGATTATCACATATCAGCATAACGGCCAAAGGCTTATTAGAACGGTCTGAGATTATTTGCACCCTTCTACAAAACGTTCACGTCTATGGAGTATCTGTGTGATACGTCATCAAGGGCACGCAAGCGCGCCGCGGTCGAACTAGCTGGCTACAGGTGATGTCCTGGCTGGCAGTAGTATCAGCGCCGCCTCTCCGGTACACCGTATCAGTATCGCAAACCAGAATATCGATCATTTATTTGTACAATTATGAGAGAACGGCGCAAAGATTAACAAAGTAAATTTCACAAATGTATTTATTGAACGGCGCCTGCATGAAAATGAATAGCAAAATTGTAAATGTGGTTTAGTAAATATTGCGCGTAAAAATTCAACAGGCATATTGTTGGAGTTTAATGTAAATATTCTTAGGCCGTTCCGTATTCTTGTACCATTCTATGTACCACTGCTATTCTATTGTATATTATTCCCAAACGTTCTCTGTACTATCAACTGTTGAATTTATATATCTACAATGTTTCTATTGTTGTTGTTAAGAAATAATTTAGTGCGTAATGTTTGTGAATACCTTGGATTGTGGTTGTGAATTCAAGTGAATGGTGAGTTTCAGAGATAATCTATTAATTATTTAAACAGTTCATACATTAATACAGGCTCCATAATGTAATGATTTTATATTTGTTACTAATCTCCGACGCATGTAGGTACTTAAATTAGGTACCTTTAGGTATGTGAAGGTAGTTCTTGTCAAATAAGTATAATACAAAAAAGGCATTACAATTTTTTTATTCAAACATTATTTATAACAATGTGACCAGTTCTTCCGGATTCTTCATAAAGTACCATACATTACAATGTGGAGATTAAATATTATCTAAGTAGATGTAATAAATATTTACACTTACAAAGATATTTCTAAGATACCCAAATTACTTGCACAAAGGTTTGTCCATAATTATTACCTTTACCTTTATATTTTTTCAACATGTGAATATTTTAAAAGGTAAAAAATAATATATGTAGATATACCTACATAGACGTATATGTAGGTATCTATTTATAAAATAATTCACTATAAATCGACTATTATATAATGTCCGCGCTTTTATGCTTATACTGAAACATCGTCAAGGAAATTTGGAGCTCGAATTAGTTATATTAGGTTTCTTCGTTATTTGTTTTCTTTTATCGTTTGAAACGTTTCTAGAAGAACGGGGTAAAAATGAATCAATCAAAATATCATCAACAAATAATAACATGCAAATGTTTGGTTACAAGTACCTACATAATTTGCATCCACTTAGATGAAAGTAGGAATTAAATTTGAAATGTTTACATTTCTTTAGTTTTACGCCATATTATGAGCTCAGGTATCTGTTTGAAACTCAACGTCAATCATTATTAATCATATTATAATACTACCCCTCTATTTTATTAATACGTACTCATCACAAGGACGAGTTATTATTTCACTTAATTAAATTGCAAACCAAACTTCAAATCTAAATATGATTAATTAAAAACTTTTAAGTTTTAATGTACAACCATTTAGATACTTCCTTAAACTATTCCACCGCAATGCTAAAATTCAGCACCAAAATGTAATGATGTATAATTTCCCTCCCGCTCCCAGCCTGTGCTGCCATGATGCTGTCGCCTAAGATCAACCGCTCCATACGAGTGAACGACGGCCAGCTGATAGCGCTGTCCGCCCGGGCGCAGTACGACCACTCACAAGTAAGTATAAAACAATTGGGAATTAGCTATGTATGTGTGTATAAGCCCACCAAAAAAAACCACCAAAGTAAAAGTCAAAAACTTTATTTCCATAGAATTCATAAAGGCTTGGAAACGTCAATAATATTCAAAACATAAGGTCACGCGTAATTATCGCTTAGTTTGACGCTTGTTCAAACCCTATCCGACCCTCCACGGGGAGAACAGCAAGAAACCCCTAAAGGAGGGCTTCCTTTTTTCGCGTTTTCATTACATTTTAGATACTTATATCGACTGGAATCTCTGGTTCTGACTCGTAATCTGAATGTGAAGGCAGATTTTATTCTGTAAGATTGTATCCGGTCTGAATAAACGAAACAGATATCAGAGGTAAATCAGACAGACGAAATGTATTTTGGAAATAAATAGTGAAACCTGTAAACTCCTTAATAATTCGTAACAACGCAACTGGCAGTAGATACTACCATTTAAGAGCAGTAGAACTCGCACCAAGTTCGTCCGGGGAAGTACTGCCACCATGTCCATTTCTGCTGCCAAGCAGTAACGCACTCGCGTTACTGTGTTCCGGTTTGAAAGGTGTCGTTGCTGGTGAAATTACAGGCACGTGAAACATTCCACCTACACGTCTCATAGTTACGGGCGCATACGACGCGACTTGGGCCTTGTCGAACCTATTAGGGGAGGACCCAAGTCACATCGGTTATAATGGGCAGAGGTTACCACTTTACACCAGGTGGGCCGTCGGCTCGTTCCGTAACTGTATCACATAAAAAAATACTTATATACTTACAACGCAAAAGAGCACTTGTATTTTAATCACACGAAGCATTTATTCTTCCATTATTATTTTACTTTGGTGCGCTCCATATTCGATTTCCCACCTTCAGGTTGTTGAAAGTCAAGTAGGATTGGCCTGTCGCCAACACTACTCTAAAACTCTTCAGGCTTTCAACAAACCCCAGATTAGTATACTAAGTTCAGATGGTCGCGGGACGGTGTGCGAACAGTTGAACATTCGTTCACATAATCGCGGGCAGCGACCATCTGAACCGGCACATAAAGTTATGTAATCAGTTTCATTATATTTAGATCAGATAACTAATGGAATACATATGACATGTCAATTACAAATAACCAAAAATTTGAAAATGAATATGAAATTATTCACTAGTCTTGGAGAACTAATTCATATGAAAATAGTCATGAAGAACTAATTCATATTATGAAAATAGTCAGTAGTCTTGGAGAACTAATTCATGCTGACCTAATTTTTTTGGAGCATTCCCGTTAATAATTCACTTCATAATATCAGCTTTTTTCAGTTACAATGATTATAAAGACACCATACTACTAATAGCCGAGTCACTGCTTCTCTCGGACAAATGTGGTGTAAGGATTTAAAGTGCGCCTCAAAGAGGCTCCTTGCAGAGGACTTTATGACACTAACAAACTGTTATTGGATGACTTGTAGGCTCAAATAGCCTCTGAAGCCTCTGATCAAACTAAGATGAAGTGATCTCCATTTTCGCAGTAAGATGCTGAGTGGCTGGTAAGTGGTCAGGGAGCTGGTAATTGATTGTTTGTCATTGTTGCAGGCCGGATACCTTCACAAGCGGAGCTCCGACAACTCCAAGTGGCAGTTGCGATGGTTTATATTATATCAGGTACAAGTGAATTACACAATTACTAGATAAATTTAAGTGTTAACCTAGTTATTCGCTAGGCGTCTTACCCATAGCCGCGTCTACGTTGCCACGATATTACCCTCATAGTGAAAAGTGGCTCACTGAAGCTTTGTCTACCCCTTTGGGGATAACAGCCTGAATCTATGTTGACGATCGGTGAAGGGAAACAACGTCAGGAAACACTGATATCCGACCATAAAAAAGGTATAGTGGGAGTACTTCCCCAAAATACTGCATTAAAAATAAATACTATACTTATTTTATTTTTATTATTTATGAATTCCAGGTAAACAATGAAATTGTATGCGGAAATATACTACTACTTAAACTACACACAAAAAAGACGTGTGGCACTCGGAGACTGCCGCGGTAAAGCTATTGCGCGTGATATTTCAAAAATTCATTAAAAGTTCTGGTATTTATACGATAGATGGAACTAAAAAGTATCACCGCTGTGCCGGTCGGAGTGGGGGGTGTTAGGTTTTTTCGTTACGGAATTTCTGGATTTGGTCTCCACGCTCAAGGCCCGCGATAGAAGCTATGCAATAGCTTAATAATAATATAATAAATAATATAATAATTATATAATAAATAATTATATAATAAATAATTATATTTATAAGCACATCAAAAAAGTTACACAAAACAATTAAATTAGTAATAAAAAGAATGTCAAAAACTTATAAAATAAAAATAAATAGATTTTTTACTAATTCAAAGTTCATCAATTTTGTATAAACATTTCTTCAGAAGGAAACATTTTAATTAACATTTTATTACATTTTAAGTAACGTATTTCAAACTCTACTGAATAATCATTTAATAAAAAAAAAATTTTTTTTCAAGCATGGAAGGTATTATCAACGGCCATGTTGTTACAGAACATGTTATTTTACTACGAGTCGGAGAACAGCAGCCGCCCCACAGGGGTGCTGCTACTCGAGGGGTCGTACTGCGAGCGGCTGAGCAAAGCGCCCATGGACAGGAATGCCGCTGTCACCAGTGTGAGTATTACATGATGACATTTCCCACAGCGCCATCTAGCCCCAAAGTAAGCTAAGCATAGTTTGTATCATGGGAACCAGACTGTAATATTTTTTGTAAATCCATACATATAATAACTATAACTCAGACACAAAAACATCTAAATTCGTCATACAAATGTTTGTCCTTGGTAGTCGAACCCACGACCTACAGCGCAGAAGGCAGGGTTACTACCAACTGAGCTGTGAGGCCAGTCAAAATGCAGAATGAAATGTCAAAGTGACGCGACACTCACGTCATGAACGACGATTAAATTATTTGGATACTGTTCATACAAAAATACTAAAATCGCGATAAAAATTGGGGGTAGGAGGGTGAAAAATACTTTACGACCTGTCCTCATACCTAAAAATATACAAAAAAAAAAGTTCGAGCCGTCTCGGAAAATCAACAACAAACACAGTGACACGAGATTTTTATATATTAGATTTAATTCAGGCGACACAGTAGTAATAAGGTACACATACAGACCCATAGAAAAATGTAACCTGCACAATGCTTTTACAGTTGGGTACTAATTCTAAATCAAGTTTGTTTACTCAACAATGGTTTCCCTCGACAATAAAAACAAATAGAATAGTGTCGTTGGATAGGTACTCTATCTAATAATAACGGAGCCTCTGTGCAGCCTTGAACTCGGCCTGGGTAATGTCAATCAATACATTGTTCTAAATGTGCACCTCTTTATTAATTAATAGCTAGTTACCAGTGTTGTACTGAGTACTGAGGATCCAAGCTGATTATTGCCCGAAACGAAATGTCCCTTCATACAGCGTAATATACACTCTAACATACCATGGTCGAGGTTGTAAGTTGGATGGCAGTATTTAAGTTTAAATTTAAATTCTGACTAAGTTACGGAACGAGCAGTTGACCCTGGTATTAAAAGGTCTGACAAAAAAGCTGGATTTTACCCAACATACGTTTGTGAGATCTTAGTTTCATTGTTGTCCGTAGCTTGAGAAATTACTACCGCATGAGACATTCCACCGTCTCGTGGGCTTGTAATTAACCGACAACTAATAGAAGAATGGCAGAAATGGGTGTGGCGGCAGTACTTCCCCGAATGAACTTGACACAAGTCCTGCTGGTTGAATTTTTATTTTATTTAAGTTACGGAATGAGCAGACGTCCTAACTGGTGTTAAGTGGTAAACTGTGCCCTTAACAAGCATTAACTTGGGTCCTCTGCTACTTAGTTAAGACAAGACCCAAATCGCATCGTATGCGCCCGTAACTCTGAGACGAGTAATGTCTCATGTTTAGTTTTTTGACTGGGTACCACAACTTAGAAATACTTACTTGAAAAAGTTTCAATTAAATTTTGAGAAAAAATCTAGTTTTATTTGACACGACCACAGTGAGATCTGTTTTAATAAGTTCTTGTTAATTAATGCTATTTATTATAAATAGAATTAAGAAGTTAAAGGCTAACTACACACAGTTATAATATAATATATTGAATGTGAAGTAACATCCCCGTCTCGGGATGATGGACGCAACGCTATACGACTTGAATCATCTCGTAATTTGGTGGAGAGGACTTGAATCGTATTGCCGTTGTCTATGGGCGGCAGTTACCACTTACCATCAGGTGGGCCGTCAGCTCGTTACATCACATATCACATAAAAAAACTATTATGTCTTTTTCGTTGTTCGTCCATGAGTGATCAGTTAAACAAGAGATCTTAACTTTAAAAAAATTGAAAAGTCTGTTGCATAAAGTGGGCCATCTGCATCAAATGTTGCACCAAAGAACACGTCGTGAAATATGACACTGACTTAAGGCATCCAATTTAGATGTGAAAGTGAACTGAGTGTTGTATGCAGCTATTAGTGGCTGCTCTGGGGATAACACCCTCCCTCGGGAAATCAGCGGACGTTATTCCGAAAGGCAACTCGTGTGCACGTCCCGATAAACACTGTCTTTGTAATAAGCTAAGCTACTGTAGAATAGAATAGTTTTTTTTGATTGTATTGAATTAGAAAATGGAACAAGAGTAAAAAAATCGCACAAGTTCTCTTATAAATAAATATTGATGGACATTACACACAGCGCCATCTAGCCCCAAAGTAACCTAAGCATAGCTTGTATCATTGGAACCAGACAACTGATATAATACTTATATACTTTTTGTAAATACATACATAAAATACATATTAACACCCAGACACAAAACAAACATCAATGTTACAAATGTCACATAAATGTTTGTCCTGGTTGGGAATCGAACCCACGACCTACAGCGCAGAAGGCAGGATTACTATCAACCGAGCTATGAGGCCAGTCATTATGGAATAGGCAACAGACACTCAAGCTTGTTGCTACCCTGAGGTAGCGAGTACGACTTTAGGGTAGTTTTCTAACGAAAACAAAGCAATGGATTATGTTCTATTGGGCGTAGCGCTGCGAATGAATCATGCCATTCTGCGGTTGTATGTTCATTTTTTGGAACGAAAAATCATAATGAAATTTGAACAAGTTTTAGTTTTCCCTACAAAATATACACATTTTATTTTATTTTAGCCTCTTAGGGAAACTAACAGCTGGTACGAAACATTCACAAACATAAATACTGAAGGCCAATTAAAAGTTTCTACGAATAAATATAATACTGATTTGTAAGAAATCACGTAGACATACAAACACTGACACACGCAAAATTGTTATATTTAGATTATTAGCATTATGTACTAAATAATGATTCGCTCAATTCACTCTTTAGTCGCGTAGAGGAAGTATTAAAGATATCGATATCAACCTCACGCATGGTCGCATTAAAACATCTGCACGCTCTTATTAAAACGAAATACATACGTAGATTCACGCCTTTATCACGCCGAAGGGGTAAGCAGAGCCAGTGAGCCTTACGTTGTTGCACTATTGTGGGAATGTAGACACGACGAGGGGTGAGCTCTGCAGCTTTGACCACTAGATCGGTTTTTTTTTAATAGTACAATTACGGAACGAGCCGACGGCCCACCTGGTGTTAAGTGGTAACCTCGGCCCATAACAGCTGATGCGACTTGGGTCCTCCCCTACTAGGTACGACAAGACCCAAGTCGCATCGTATGCGTCCGTAACTCTGAGACGTGTAGGTGGAATGTCTCATGTGCCTGTTATTTCACCGGAAACCACACCTTTCAAGCCGGAACACAGTAATGCGAATGCGTTACTGCTTGGCGGCAGAAATGGGCATGGTGGCAGTACTTCCCCGGACGAACTTGGCGAGAGTTCTACTGCTCTTAAAATTGATCTGATTGTGTGTATGTTTGTGTGTACAGTTCTGCTTCACTATAACGTACCGGCGAGAGAGTCAGCGGCAGTATGAGCTGCGCGCTGCCTCCGAGGTGGACTGCGTGCATTGGGTCGACGCCATTAGAGAAGCCAGGTAACATACCCTATATTTTTTCATGTAATACAGTTTTTTTAAATTAGTTAAGGGTATAGAACAAGCTGAAGACCCACCTGATGTCAAGTGGTAACCGCCGCCCATAGACAACAGCAATACGACTCAAGTCCTCTCCACAAAAGTACGAGATGACTCAAGTCGCATTGCGTTGCGTCTACCACACGAAAGAATATCAGGGTAATAATTAAATCAACAAATTATTTTACATAACATTATACTGTAATTACACTGCATTCATGATATATGTAATGTTATTAGTAAACTTTATTTCATTCTTTCACACAAATGTTTGTCCTGGGTGGGAATCGAACCCATGACCTAAAGCGCAGAAGGCAGCGTGCTGAGCTGTGAGGCCAGACGAGATCGATGAAAGGAAGGCAATTATTTTATCATGTTTATCTACTTTTATAAAATTCCTTTGAAGGGCGAAAGTTTGTGTAATTTGCGCCAGTTTTTGATTAAAATGGCGGAGACAAAGGCGGAACTTTCGACGTTAATAAAATCCGTGCGTGGTAAAGCGAACTCACACGGATAAACGTGTACGGAGGGAAGTCGAGCGCGAAAGTGCTTTCTAACTTGACTGGCCTCACAGCTCAGTTGGTAGTAGCCCTGCCTTCTGAGCTGCAGGTCGTGGGATCAATTCCTACTCAGGACAAATATTTGTGTGACGAACATTATGTTTGTTCTGTTTATAACCGTTAAATTAATATGTAAGTATTTACAAAAAAATATATCTTTTTTAACTCTTTATATGTAGCAGGGAATTTTTCAGTTGGGAATTCGTATATTTTAAAGTGACAATTAATTTCACCGCTGTTTCCCTTGATCAATCTCTAACGAATTACCGAAAAATAAAGATGCTTACAAAATGGTAGGTTTTGAAAGCTTCATAGCAATCTTATTTTTAGAAATTTTATTTTATTTGTTTCATAATTTTACATAAACCAACCCACATTCACCGACACACATAAACCAATTCAGTTTTTTAAAGAAAGTTAAGTCTCGTTAATTTTGATTTCATAGTACAAATTCGCATTACGTTATGATTAAATTCAGTTCTATTATTATCTATTCAATAATATTGGTAAATACAGAGTGATATCCTTACCAAATACCACGAATGTGTTCCCACTACAAGGACACCGGGCTAGATAAGCCAGCGAGAGGGAATGAACGCTTAATCGATTAAGCTTTTACATATGAGCGATTGGTATATTTGGATCAAAAGTCGGAGTCTGGAAAATGTGGCTCTGACTTTTAATATATAATAAATAACCTTATGAGGCCACTATGGTTTTAATTCCAAACACAATCCATTTAAAATAAACCTTTTATTTCCGCTGAGTGCCTACACTTTTAATATCGTCGGCGCGATAGTTCCGTTTAATCCAATGACCTGAAACAACACAAGGGCTAATCAGTTCAGTCCGGCGGAGATGATGAACGCACATTGTAATAACAGTCAACAAAGTCAAAATAATAATAAAATTAAAGCTTTATTGGGAACAAAGCGATCAAATCAAACTTATCGATAAGTACGCGTGACCTTATGTTTTGAATATTGACATTTCCAAGCCATTTCTTTATGAAATCTATGGAAATAAAGTTTTTGACTTTGACTTTGACTTTGAAAATAATACAATTAAAATCTGAACATCGTCCTTACAAATGCAAATCCATTCCATTTTTATCTATTAAAGAAGTGATATTTTTGGAATACCTATATCAATTTATTACTGTAGAACCAAGACCAAATTTTGTGTTATTTTCCGAACAATAAGTACTGTTATTGATTTGAGTAATATTAATTATATTTTCAAGTCGATTCAAGCTCGGATCCAGTACCAAGATACCTTAAAAAATGGACATTTCTTTAGTGTAATGTATTTTGTTCTCACCTGTAGTTAGGGTATGCAATGAGTTGGCGACGCGACGTCCTCGCACGCGATCCCACCATCAAAGCAAACCAACAAACCAACAACATGGAAATGAAAAGGTTTGTTAATCGCTGTTTTGATGAATGGTTACGTCTGTCCGTTGTCGGGGCTGCGTCACGGTATATTTATGAAGATAACACTTTTTGTTTTACGAAAAAGGAATGCCTAAGTTTGTTGTAATTCTGGCTGCATATCAACGGCTCTTAGATTCCATTCCCATAATAAACAAGACCCAAGTAGTATCGTACGCGTCGGAACTCTCAGATGTGAAATGTCACATCTGAGGGGCTGCCTTTAATATGCCTTTAATTTAAACTACACCTTTCAAATCAAAACATATTTTTTCCGGCAGTTACATAGGTATATAATGAATTTGACTGGCCTCATAGCTCAGTTGGTAGTAACGCTGTCTTCTGCGCTGTAGGTTGTTGGTTCGATTACCACCCAGGACAAACATTTGTGTGACGAACATAGATGTTTGTTCCGTGTCTGGGTGTTAATATGTTTTACAAAAAAGTATTATATCAGTTGTCTGGTTCCCATGATACAAGCTATTTACTTAGCTTACTTTAGAGCTAGATGGCGCTAGTTCAAATGTCCATCAATATTATCATTATTATATTATTGTGATTCCTTCCTCGTTAATTAAGAGACTTCTTTGTTATTTAAGCAAACACCACAAATTAAGGGGCACACACACTTACGCACTCACTCGGGCTGTAAATTAACCACTCGACATTATATAGAATGTGACGCAAATCCTGAAAATTAAATTTACATCGTAAAGTTTCCGAGTCAACCAACCTGCCATGTGATTAGTTATATCATAATGGAATATTAATTTATTCCCCAATTAGTCGAGTTTTGCTAATTGAATTGGTGTGGATGAAAACTGTCAATCTTACTATTGTTATATAGTTTATATTTTTGGTTTTGATTATATAGTTTGGATGGATGTATGTTTGTTACTCAATTTCGCCAGAACGGTTGAACGGATCTAGATAAAATTTGGCACCGAGATAGATTATAATCCGGAATAGCACATTGCCTACTTTTATCCCGGAAAAATAATTATTAAAATATTTTTTTTGAATAATCATTGTAATGAATTTAAACTGCATTAAATTTATATCAATATTGCTGAAGAACTTTAGTCCATTCATGTGGAAAGCAAATGTGGAATTATTATTTGTTTCGTTCAACGATATCCAGTTTTCCTTCAATTTTTTCAGAGTGGGCACGTAATACAACTCGTAATAAACTCATATATCACGATCGGATTTTATCCTTTGGATTGAAAATCAGAATCCATCCCAATCGGCTCCCAAGCCCTGTGTAACTTACATATAAATAGACTCAATAGAGTCCGTTATGCGTCCAAGTAATATCACTAAAGGCCCCATAAGTACCATACCAGTAACAAAGACCGTATATAGGTTCTAGCAGCCCTATTCACTGAAACGTTTCTGCTATTACTCTTAATGCTTGTATATAGACGAGTTGCATAATACATAATTATACTAAACATAATTCAAATATGTCAACTACATATTATTATCGTAAAAAATATAATAATATATTAACAAAAATTACTTTATTTTGCATACAAAGTCTTCAACATTATAAAACGACCTCTCTAAGCCATGATTTAAGTTTAACTTTAAAGGATTCAGGCTGGGAGTTTCAACGTCATGTTTTGGCCGACGGTTGTAAGCATCGGGCCCCAGCACGTGAATACCAACACGTATCAAATGAGCTGTGAGGCACGCTATTAGATCTCGTAAGTGCATATGGCTACTCGGGTGTAGCGTAGCCGAGGTTGCGCTACAGTATATATATAGTGGCTGCTCCCGCGTCGCCATGGCTACGGGTTTCCGGGATGACCCTGACCCAGCGTCGCTGGGGCACTGACGACTCTACTTTACCCGAATGCGGCCAACTATAAAGGAGGCTGAAAGCCTTAAATACTCTGTGGTTGTATTAATATTTAAATAGTTTACTACTTGTATGAGTAAGGAGTTTGATTAGTCATTATTTGAAGACGTAATTTTGGATTTCGCACTAATAAAAATTAGATATTAAGGTTTTTGGCGATATTTGTTGAACAAATCTTGCTTTTATATGTAATATCGTTGTTTTTGTGTTTTAAACGATTTGTTTGAATATTTATACGTTGAAATTTGTGCTTAAAATTTATCAAGATTCATAACCGTGGTTTCCCAATACCCAAAATGTATCATATAATTCATATCAAATTAATAAGGGATACATACAACAGGGACCACATACAAACTTGCTCCCGTCTTTATGAGCAAAAGAGATCATTAGAAAATTGATCGTTTAAAAATAGACAAAGCCTTTAATGCTAACATGACTCACTCCTGACCAGCCTGATTTAGAAATTATCTGGAGTTTATATTACTTGAGAACATTTCTTGGAGAAATCTGAGCAACCCGAGTTTCACACGACATTAGAAAAATATATTCGACCTTCTTGCTTGAATAAACAAGGGTACACGGAAAAATGTTTTGGATATTTCGATATACTTGTTGAAGCCTGTATTCTGAATGCTTCGTGATTCGGTTAATTTGCTCAAGCAAATAGTACACACTATACAAATGCTTTTTTTTCTCTTAATTCATTACTTTGCGAAAAAAGGTTTTATTCATATGATTTAAGTTTGTAGTGTAGGATAAAAGAAATGTTCCAAATTCAAACTTAAGGTAGGTAGGTATGCTTGGACCCTTGAAAATTATAGAAGTTCCTATGCAAGTTATATTATATTACGGTGTAACTGTTTAAAGCTATTGTTAGAGCCATCCTCGTAGGTAATTTTAATTACTTAAGTACTGAATACTACTCAGTACTGAGTAGAGTAAGTTGAAGGAGGAGAGAGAAGGGAGATTGTTCTTGTCGATCCGATTCAAAGAGGTATTATAAAAATTTAATCTTCATAATTATTCTCGTTTTGCGAGTATCATATACCTAAATGTAATTTCACTTCAATTTCAGTAGGTAAATGTAGAACCTTTAATTAAAGCTTAAGGTAAGGAGGTTCGTTTACCGTTTAGTTGTTTTGTCTCGGTGCAAAGTGGTACAACAATATTTCCTACTTTATCAATGTAGGACACGGGATTAGGGTCATCACCGTGACCCAGCTGGAACGCATAGCATGTATGTTGAAAGCCTAGCGCAGCCTAGGATTACACATTACGCTTAAGAAAAAGATAGTTTTAAATGAAAACGAAATTTCTCATGGCCTGTAAACTATTCATGATAATCGGACATTCTGTATGTATAAAATCTGATATAAATATTAGTTTTTTTTTTTATTATTATATTAATGAAATTAATCTTTGTGCTAATAATAATAACAATCCAAGTACAGAAGGCCTCTTCCAATAAATAAAATTCGTTCTTTTTTATACCTGGATATTTACACAGCACCATGTTGCCCCAAACTAAGCATGGCTTTAGTATGGGAAATAGAATAATGAAATAATTTTTTATACATTCCTACTAATAACACCTAGAAATACACCAAACGAATATGTTCGACACAAAAATGTTTGTCCTGGGTGGGATTCGAACCTGTAAGCGTGTAAACTTTCGTTCTGTGGCTATATGTTTATATGTACGTATATACAAAAAATAAATAAGTATTCTATCAGTGCTTGTATGTAGTAGCCGCCCAACCTTTCGTTTAACTAGAACAAGTGGCCTATTGGGGCGGAAATGAGGGTCTGGAAGTGTTCTTAGTGCGATAATTACGGTGAGATATCTTTCAGGTATCTGCGCTACAAAGCTGATCAATGTCACGATCAGGCTCGCTAGCGAACCTGGCGGAGAGTTTGATAAACTTGCAAATGATAAGTTAGGTTTAAGATTAGGCGTGACTTGGCGGGAGTCTAGCTAAACTAAATAATATTAATAGTAATAATATTGGTCGACAATTCACACAGCGCAATCCAGCTCCGAACTAAGCATAGCTTGTACTATGGGGACCAGACAACTGATAAAATACTTTTTTTTTTGTAAATACGTACACATAATACATATTAACACCCAGACAAAGAACAATCCTACTAATATTATAAACTTGAAAGTTTGTATCGATGTTTGTGAACTCTTTCACGCTCAAACGGTTGAATGTATTTGGATGAAATTTGGTACCAAGATAGCTTATATCCTGGCTTAACACACAAGCTTTGATCTCGGAAAAGTGCAGTGTTCCCGTGGGAGTACTTATTCACCGCGGGTAACACCGCGGGGCGTAGCTAGTATTCTATATTCGTCACACAAATGTTTGTTCTGGTTGGGAATCGAACCCACAACCAGAAGGCAAAGTTACTAACCAACTGAGCTGTGAGGCCAGTCAAACATGTGTCGGAGATATTTGAATTGAAATGTTTTGAGTTAACTGAATTAAGTGTTTATTATTATACTTTTCATATTAACGACTCCAGATTAGTGTAAAGGTGTCGTTTTCTCTGATTTCTGGCCGACAGCAATAGCGTACAAGATGTGATAGATACCGAGAAAAAAGTCTGTTAATTTAAATTTAATAATATTCATGTGTATCATTTGTGTTGTATATACTGAAATATATATAAATGTATGTATGTAAATAAATATATATATATAAATTAATAAATAACTAATAAGTCGGTTCTCCCTTTACTGCGACTCACTTAAATATTTACGTAAAAGTACTTTACGCTCTGCTCAAGACAGCTTTGCTACGCTACGGCTACGGCCTTAGAAGTCGCTACGAAATTTCGTGGTAGCATGAAATTTTTTTTAATGATTAGTACTGACATTTTAAAGAAACTCAATACTTGTACCCTTGTATTAGCATCTCGGATGGTAAGATAGTGATATACACAACACAAATATCCAACTAGAAAACAAGAAATTTTATATTTATTATACAATTATTTGCCTCGACCTAGCGTGAAACTTGGTATTCTCTACAAGCTGCCAACTTTAGTCAAAGTCAAAGTCAAAAACATTATTTCCATAGAATTTCTAAAGAAAGGGCGTTTTTGATCACATTGCCGGTTTATTCATACAACGCGAAACAGAAATATGTTATTGCGTAAATGGTCGATTCCCGTAAGCTCCTTGAGATGTGAGCTTCGTAAAGGCTTTTACTGCAGAGCGGTGTGCGGCGCTCACCCACGGAAAAGTACATTATGTATTCTCCAAAATGTTGTCTGAGGAATTATTCACACGTCTGAGACGGCTCATCGGTTATTTAAAGCAGCTGGGGAAATTACCCTGCAACCTGGCGCGCGAATCTGAATGAAACTCCGAGGAAAACGGTTTTTAGGGTTAAAGCTCGTTTTTATATACGCCATTTATTGAGAACAGAACAGAAGAGATTTTTTTTGACGTTTGTGCAAAATATTAAGTAAGTATAATTAGGTGTTCATTGTGATCAAATGGGTCTCCTAATATTTAAGATTAATATATTTAAGGTTTCATCATCAATTCGTCGTCGGAAAATCCACTATTTACATGTATTTTATGCATTTTAGTGTTATTCAATCTAGAAGTCTAGTCTTTTACAACACGATTATAGCTAAAAAGACGTTTGATTGACGACAAAAACGGCTATTTCGTATATACCAGTAGATTCTTGGAATTGTAAGTAATTTTAATAATGTATTGTGATTTTAAAAGTTTCTCTTTCTTACACCTAACAGAAGTTATTACCTATATTAAGTGCAAAACTAAGACCCGTAAAACTCACGCCAAGTTCGTCCGGGAAAGTACTGCCACCATGCCCATTTCTGCCGCCAAGCAGTAACGCATTCGAGTTACTGTGTTTGAAACTTGTGGTTGCCGGTGAAATTACAGTCAAATGAGACATTCCACCAGTCTCAGAATTACGGGCGCATATCATGCGACTTGGGTCTTGTCGTACCTAGGAGGTACCCAAGTCGCATCGGTTATTATGGACCGAGGTTACCACTTAACATCAGGTGGGTCGTAGGCTCGTTCCGTAACCGTATGAAATAAAATACTAGAGATTCATTCAAAAAGACAATTAAACCATCACGTAAAGATCCGCTCAAGTGCAGAAACATGTAAATGCAAAATCAGATTATAGGGACGGTGAAACGGTGAATGTTTGATTGGTTCTGAGTGCCGCCGCGCCGCGCCGCGCCGTTGATGTAGAGACCTTTTAATGTGGGAACACAATTTGCGCTGAAACCTTTTTGAATGTTTATTAACAGGAAATAAATAATACAAATAATACACTTCATTTGGACTTTCTTTTGCTCGTATGCGGCTTGTAGTTTCAGTAATAAGTACTATCCCAATCACTTCAAACCGTTATGTTTCGAGTTAGAATTGAATTTGAAAAGAGAAAGGCTTGGAATCCTGAATTCCTTTAGAACGAATAACTATTTTGTTTAGCGATGGTTTAGGGAAGCCACGGGAAAATAAAATTGCTAAAGTATGCATAATATTTGCATTTATAATTAATTATAATGCATTTAGTTGGTTTTACTACTATCTACTTAACAATTTATACCTGAAAGATCTTTAATCGAAAACTAAAAATCAACAACTAGACAAAAGGTTAGAACAACAATATACAAATATAAATAAACCGAGCAAAGTAAATAACGCGTATTAAGACCCCGACTCCTAAACAAAGAAGCCGGCGCATCCGGCGTGAAATTACATCGTTCTGTCATGATCCTTTCACAAACTCCTTCGATAAACTAACTAAAAACTTCCCCACCTCCACCCTATGACGTGGGGGAGGAACTAAATTGCTAAATTTATGTCCAGAATTGACAAGTGTACAATTTCCATTATTATAAGCCTGGTAGAGAGAATCTACCTGCCTGACACATATAGACTCTAGGTGCTAGTAACGTCTGGTATCATTATAATGTGTGATATACTGAACTAGGTACTCTTTATGGTATTTTTATCTTTTATTGTTAATTTTTGTTTTTTATTGACTGTAAATTTTTATAAAAAATTTATGGATTACTACAAGAACCAAGATCCACAAAACTTTATGAAAGCGTAAAATAAATGATTTATTATTTCAAGGGAGCAACGTATCTGTGTTGTCGCGTTGATGTTAAAATGATTAAACTAACGATTTGTATCACGATGATGGATGGCTCGCCAACTCGGGGTGAACACTTCATTCCGACGAGCCTGATTATAACGGTAACGAGGTAATTAATTGGACGTTTAGCTCTAGTTGACAACATTCATGAATATACTAAAGTATGAAGGTTGTATTTAGTATTTTATCTGACTGATAATTTTTTCGTTGCAACTGATGTGGGCAATGCACGTTCCCAAACAATTAAGGAAACAGACATGTCCTAGAACTAAAAATTTGAAGGCCCTTGACGTCTATCGATCAGAATTGTATAGCTTTAAAGCCTATTCAATCTCGCTTTTTGACAGTAAGTACGTGTCCTTGCTGTTAAATATTAGATACCTTAGAGTCGAAGTCAAAGTCAAAAACTTTATTTCCATATAATCCATAAAGTGGTAATAAAAATGGTATGGAAACTTCAATAATATTCAAAACATCAGGTCACTTAACTAGAGGATGTTTCTCTTATCAATTCTAGGGGAGAAGAAGTGTTGCATATTTCACCTCAACATTCCTTCTGTCTACAATTTATTGTGTCATTTGTCGACAGTTTCAACAAGGTTCTCCTGCAGAAGGAGGAACTGGAACAGAAACAACTGCACCTCCTGCAAGTCGTCGAGAGCGAGAGGACCTCGCGGTGGCAGTACGCGCAGCAGTGCGACGAGCTCACCAATGAAGTCAAAAAGCTTAGAACCGAGGTGAGTTACCCTACTCGTAGCCACTAACGGACCACTAGCGACAGCCAGTCACTAATGGACCACTCGCGGTAGCCAGTCACTAACAGACCACTAGCGACAGCCAGTCACTAACGGATCACTCGCGACAGCCGGTCAATAACGGATCACTCGCGGCAGCCAGTCACTAACGGACCACTCGTGACAGCCAGTCACTAACGGATCACTCGCGACAGCCGGTCACTAACGGATCACTCGAGACAGCCGGTCAATAACGGATCACTCGCGGCAGCCAGCCACTAACGGACCACTCGCGACAGCCGCATAACGCCGTTATGTCAGTCCAAATATTGCACAGAAGACAGAGAAGTCATGGGTACAGCTTGTTTAGAAATGATATTACTAGTTTGTGAGACGGAGATGGTGGCAATTGGTGTATGCTATCGACATTCAATTTTCACGAAATCCATCGTTTCAGCGTCGGAAAAATATCGAGATATCTCGAGCTTTTGATATCGAGTTTCTGAGTACGTGTGAAAATCAAATAGAATTCGATTTGGTGGATTTATTAGGTTCAATTGACAACATCAACCGTAAGATATATCAAATATGGAGAAAACCTAATTTTACATAAAATATATGAAATATGAAATCCAACTAATATTATAAACGTAAAAGTTTGTTTATGTTTGTTACTTTTTCACGCTCAAAGGCTGGATGAAATTTAGTACCAAGATAGCTTATATCCTGGCTTAACACAGGCTACTTTGATTCCGGAAAAGTGCAGTGTTCCCTAACTTACTCACCGCGGGGAATACTGCGGGGCGCAGCTAGTACGAAATATTTTTATTTGCCATTTTAAAACTTATTTCGCTTGCATTAAAAACTAATAATCCTGGTTTATTGCAAGATCTGTATCGACTGCATCAGTTATAGCTTAGGTTGTGTTCCAGCTCTGTACTTACAAGAAAGAGCACGAGCCGACCGCGAGAGCGGCCTCTACCAGCAGCTCGTCGCCAAGCCACTCGCCGGAGATTGACCCCACTGAACTGAGGAAAATCAAGAAAGTACAGGTCAGATTATAATAATAGAAATGGTGGACAATTCACACAGCGCCATCTAGCCCCAAACTAAGCGTACCTTGTACTATGGGGACCAGATGACCGATAGAAAACTTTTTTTTGTTAATTCTTACACACTTATATTCTCGTATTAACACCGAGACACACAACAAATATCTATGTTCGTCACAAATGTTTGTCCTGACTGGGAATCGAACCTACGACCTACAGCGCAGAAGGCAGGGCTACTACCAACTGAACTGTGAGGCCTGTCTAATTGATGTTTACATTGGGCCTTCACCTAATTCCGATAACTCACACCCGAAGAAGAATAATAAGAAAAAAAAATTATTTTTTAATTTTTAATTTAGGTCATTATTTTTATCTCATACTTGTTAAAGTTTTTAAGACACAAAAATCTGCGTTTGATATGTTTTATACGAATACCAAAAATCATGTAGGTAATCGACTTATACGACTTATACGACTTTGAATTTGATTTTTTTGATATACTTCCCTGGACAATATAACCAAGGAGTCTTAAATGTACAAAACTATATTTGTAGAGCTTCTTCCGGGGCTGGTTGTGCCGTCGAAGATGGAAACAGATCGTGGACCAGTACATCAAAAGCCCGCACGCTGAGAGCATGAGGAAAAGAAACAGGTAGGTACGATCTTTCCAAATATAAGTCTTTATATATAATGTTACATCTCAGAATATTATAACCATTTTGTTGCAGTCTTGTCTTCAAAATGGTCGAAGCTGAAGAAGAGTATTTGGAACAGATGGAAATATTGGTGAGTACAATCATTTAGACACGTAATTTTCTTGTATGCTGAAACAATCCACAAGTTTTCCACTGATCTGGCAACTGTCGGTCGCAAGAAGTCTGACTTCCAGGTTGGCATTCATATTATTTAGTACTGCGATTCTTAAACGCGAGATTTTGGATATCGATAGTAATTCAGTCCCAATGGTAAAATTACGAAATCTGATCATCTGATAGCATGATCAATTGGTAAACACGATGTGCTCCAAAAATGAGAGTTCATTTTGTAAAAGATTTTTGATCTATCTATCTATCTATTCGAGTCACTGGTTCTCTCGAACCAGTGTGGTGAAAGGATTTTAAGTGCACCTCAAAGAGGCTCCTTTCGTGCAATTGACACATGTTCGAATTTCAGTTCTAGGACATTTTGATGAAACTTTGAGTTAACATTTTCCTTGATCGTTATTCTAATGTAAGTGACAGTGCTGTGAAATTGTTTCATTACAATTGACTTCTGGAGGAAAACCACAAAGCAGATAATATTAGTAATGTAGAGTCGAATATTTTGATAATGTGGCACAAAATTCCACCCGATTGAATCAGGAAAATAACCACCAGGTGACCTGCTTTCTCCGGCCTTTCAAAATGGCGGCCAGCTCAAAGAAACCTCCGTGCACACACGAGGACGTCAACTCCATATTCCTGAACAGCGAGACTGTACTGTTCCTGCATCAGATCTTCTTTAAGGGCCTAACTTCCAGAATGGAGTCTTGGCCCACTCTCGTGCTCGGTGAGTCAACAACATGTTGAAATAAATTGTACCTATGCCTTAACACCAACTATTCTGTAACTAACTAACTTAACTTCACTAATTCTTTCACACATTTAAACTTAAGTGCAGGTTTAGGTTATTTATTATAGAGGTAGAAAGATAGAATAAAGGAGTAAGTACAAAAATAATAAGCAAGCAACAACAAAGTGACTCTGAAGGTGGTTGAAAACATGGTAGGAAATCATTTTTGGGCACGGAAACTTACCAATAGCAGGTTTATAGAATAGTTGGTGAAAAGAGGCAACCAGTCCACTCTATCACATGAATCTTATTCTCTGTTTTCTTGACACTGTAGACAAATAGTTAATGAATGTTCCTTACTTTTGTATGAATGGGTTTTCATCTCGTGTGCAGCCAAGCCAGACAAGTTAGGTACGTCCATAACACCTGTTACCGTGACCTTAGATATATCTAGCCTACCTAGCATACCTAGCCAAAGTATATTACGTGAATAGAGTAGCTAGCAGTAGTTGGTAGTGCCTTGACGAGCGTAGCTGTGAGGTGCCCGCGTTAACCAGTTGAAACCTTTATTGCGGGAGGACCTTTTGTATATTCTTCCGTTGAAATCCATGACATCATAAGACGTGGTGCAGTATCGGTGTTCGTTTTAGAGATTTTCCGCCTTAAACCACATTTTCAAACGCGATCGATGGTCCAACGTAGCTTGGCTTAATCAAAGTGACTCCGACCAACGATTACCTCATATTTTTGAATATCTCTTTAATAGTGTTTTGTCTCAAGTAAATCTTTGCTTTGAAAGTGTGGTCTGCTCCTAGGCCTTTCGTCATTTAGCTGACGGGACTGCAGTACTCCAAGAAATATTGGGTAAAACTTCCTTGGAGAATTGCATTGCTCTGTGATATCTGTGAGAATTAGTTTAGCAGTAGTTAGTGAAAAATGCATTCGTTCCATAGTTCCAAGTTTTTGTTACTACCAAACCTTAACTATTTTTCCACTATCTATCCTTTAACCTTCCCTGATTTCTCTTCCTGTTCCTTATCGTTTGAATTTAAACCCTAAATACCAGACACATAATACACTATTGAATACAGGAGATCTGTTCGACATGCTACTCCCGATGCTGACGATATACCAGGAGTATGTGAGGAACCATCATTACTCGCTGCAAGTGCTGACGGAATGCAAACAGTCGCAGCCTTTTGCGCAACTCCTGGCTCGACTGGAGTCCAAGCCTGCCTGCCAGGGACGCTCGCTGGAGACATTCCTTACATATCCTATGCATCAGGTAATAACATATTCTATTTTTTTTGCCATAGTAGTCATTCTTGGCTCTAAGAAACACAATATGTCCAACTTTTTGCTTAGTATAATCTTGCTCCAACACAAATACGTTTTCGTGTCGAATATTTGCGCATCACAATCTTAAGTGATTATTGCTGTGAATGTTGCACAATCCAATTTGTCTTAAAACAACCAGAAAAGCTACGATGCAAGCGCTAGAATAATTTTAGCCACAATCTATACCTACATGTCAACATAAACAACTGTTCCCATACTAGGACTGCCTGTTTCACAGATGTCACGGGCAATCTTCTAGACTATCATTATGCGGGAGTCACGGACTCTTATAATTGCACAATCGGCCCGGGAGGTTTATTCCCGTTGCCACCAACATTATGTCCACCACCCGGGGGACACGTGTAGGGATTCAAAGGGTTATCACCTAAGGACGCGAGCAACATGGCCCCGCATTTATAATATGTTTGCAGATACCACGGTACATAATCACGCTGCACGAGCTACTCGCGCACACGCCGCACGACCACGTGGAGCGGCGCAGCTTGCAGCATGCGCGGGCGCAGCTTGAAGAGCTCTCGCGACAGATGCATGACGAGGTAGCCTTTTAAATAATTATTTATTTATTTATTAAGTACACAAACATCACATACATTAAACAAACAAAAATACAATTCTGATATACATGATAATTAGAAGTGTACCGTTTACCATAACACTCGTAGAAAATTAAAATAGAAATAAGTACTGAAAACTAAGAAAGTTCAAATTAATAATAATTATTATTATTAATTGTGTACACTTTTATAATAAACTTCCTGAACAGGCAACGTAGCCCTCCATTAGGGGTTTCTTGACTGCTATTCCCCATGGAGGGTCGGATAGGGTTTGAACAGGCGTCAAACTTCGCGATAAGTACGCGTGACCATATGTTTTGAATATTATTGACGTTTCCAACCCATTTCCAACAGCCAACAGTGTCGCACAATATAAGTATAGTTACTAAATGATTTTTAATCTTTTAGGTCAGCGAGACAGAGAATTTGAGAAAGAATTTAGCGGTAGAACGCATGATCATCGAGGGTTGTGAAATTCTGCTGGACGTCAATCAGATCTTCATACGGCAAGGTATAATAAACTACGTCACAGGTTTTATTTGTACATTTTAAATTTAAAAATAACACACCTAAAAAACTAAACATATCTTATTTAAGATGTGAAGAGATTCCTCATCAATTTAAATAAATCCTTAAGTGCATTTCAAAAGGAATAATGAAATAAGTTGTAGACAGTTCCTTACATAATTCTAACAGTTTTGCATAGTACAGCAACCTACAATATTACCATTACATGTTTGAAGACTGATTTTCAGTCAACCGTGGCGCGAGCACTTGTAATTCTTTACCAGTAAACCTTGGCTTATTTTGATGTTTTATAAATAAAAATTATGAATATAGGTAAAATAAAAAAAATTAAAAAAATTGCTACAACTTCTCTCAGATTACTTTTTAATTAATAGAGATTCTCTCCATTCAAAATTTCCCTGAAAGAGGTTTTTCCCTAACTCCGTTTTTTTTAGTGATTACTTTTTATTTTTAGTTATTTATTTGGGGTATTTTAGAAGTGTACAATAAAGAGTTGAGAAAGAAAGAAAAAAAAATTTTGAGCACTCACAAATAAACAAACAAAATGAAACAAAAATGTTACATATTAACCATTTATTGGTAAATTACATGACTATTATTCAAATACATTTCATATAAAGTAACTTACCTGTGTTGTGTCAGGCACGCTGTCCCAGGTGGTGGGCAAGGGTCGGCGGGCGTCGCTCCAGGCGCGTCAGGCGTTCCTCTTCTCCAACTACCTGCTGCTGACGACGCGCGCGACGGGCGGCCGGCTGCACCTGCCGCCCGCGGGCAAGCTGCCCCTGCACGACGCGCTGCTCGTCGAGGACCCCTCCAACCATGATGATGATGGTGAGACCCCTCAGTTGGCCTCACGTCTCAGCTGGTAGTAACCCTGTCTTCTGCGCTGTAGGTCGCGGGTTCGCACCCAAGACAAACATTTGTGAGACGAACGTATGTAGATGTTGGTTCTGTGTCTGGGTGTTGGTATGTATTATAGTCAAATACAAAGTCAAGACTTTTATTTCGATAGAATTCATAAAGAAATGGCTTGGAAACGTCAATATTATTCAAAATATAAGGTCACGCGTACTTATCGATAAGTTTGATGCCTGTTCAAACCCTATCCGACCATCCATGGGGAAGAACAATATTATGTATGTATTTACAAAAAGTATATGAGTATTACATCAGTTGTCTGGTTCCCATGATACAAGCTATGCTTAGCTTACTTTGGGGCTAGATGGCGCTGTGTGAAATGTCCCCAATATTTATTATTATGATGCTAATAATAGAAGAAATGCATTGATGTAAATTTTCTTTGGAATCCGATATGAGTACCTAATGATCCCTGATGACGCATGCTCAAATATCTTGGAGCAAAGAAAACTAGACGATTTTACTTCAAGCTAAAAAATCCTAAGATGATTTCAGAAGAGTCTTTAAGCTGTAGCAATTGTTTGAGAGTAGCACTTTCAACCAAATTTCATTTTCTATTTCAGATTCGACTTCAGTTTGTTCTTCGCCCGGAGGAGACATGTATCAAGGAAGGGATTTCAAGATTCTCGTCGAGGTCAAGGGTGAACAGATCTGTGCTCACTTAGGTGAGATACATTGCAATAGAAAATAATTATATAATTCGCAAGGACCTATAATATATGCTGGTCATAACCTATACGCAAAGAACTATGAATAAACTTTTATGTGATACAGTTACGGAACGAGCCGACGGCCCACCTGGTTAAGTGGTAGCCTCTGCCAATAACAACCGATGCGACTTGGGTGCTCCCCTTCTAGGTACGACATGACGTACGCATTGTATGCGTGCGTAACTCTGAGACGTGTTGGTCAAATGTCTCACCTGTCTTTAATTTCACCGGCAACCACACCTTTCAAGCCGGAACACAGTTGCAATTGCAACTGCTTGGCGGCAGAAATGGGCATGGTGGCAGAGGGCGAACTTGGCATGAGATCTCCTGCTCTTAAATTCGTTATAAACAACGTAAAAGCTAGAGTAATGGATATTTCTGGTTTCAGTTTGCGCGACGACGGAAGAGAAAGCGTCATGGACGAGCGAGGTAGCGCAGTGCATGGAGTCGGCGGCGCTGTGCGCGTTGCTGCGCGCGTGCGGCGCGTGCGGTGCCGCCTCCGCCAGCCTGCCCGCGTGCCGCTCCGACCGCGCGCTCTTCACCGACGACGTGGACATACGCTTCAGCAGGACCCTCAACTCTTGCAAAGTGCCGCAGATACGCTCCGCTACGCCGCAGCGGCTGCTGCAACGTCTTACTGGTATGTTTACTGCAACGAATTGGACTATTGTGAAGTGTCTGCACTCTAGCCGCTGTGGTAGGCCGCTGTTCCCCAATTACGTGGATATTCGCATCAGCAGGATCCAGAACTCCTGCAAAGTTACCCGAATACGCTATGCAATGCTACAATGGCGGCTTCAAAGCTGTGCGTCTGCTTCTGTTTTTCCGCTAGCAAGAGGCCTGCTCTTGTCCTGATAGAACGCTATTCACTTTTGTCTTGTATACAGCCAAGCTCCCCACTTTTCCCACTTCTGAAAAGTTACACAGTTCGCTCCGTTACGTTACAGGCAGCGGTAACTCAATCGCTTCTTTAGATTTCATTATTGTAAAAAAGAATCGTCGAGCGGTTAAAACCCTTGTATGATCCTGTCAATCTGGTGATTGCTCCGTAGTTAAAGAGCAACCATCTGAGCGGGCTTAATAAGTTGATGGCAGCAGTTATATTTCAGCAGTTTGGCAGACAAGACTGCTGACCTGTAATTAAACCTTGTTTGTAGATCTACGATTCCTGTCTGTGGATTTCCTGAACACTTTCCTGCTGACGTACCGCGTGTTCACGGATGGCGTGACTGTACTGGAGGCGCTGAAGCAGGTGTTCTACGAGCAGTCCCAGCAGGAGATGGAGCTGGCGCCGCCACCTGACGCAGCGCGGAAGACCAGCGCCGCTAGTTCTGTGTCAGGTACGTCCTCTGACACGCCGCGTGTTTTACGGGCAGTCAGTACTTCACCTGGACTCAGCGCCAGAAAGAAGAGAGAGAGAGCCAGAAAAGCCAGCGGCGCGCCGCTAGCTTTTTATCCAGTATGCTGGTTTGTATATCATACCATGTGATGTGCTAATTTATTCCTGAAATGCGAACTGAGTGCTGCCCATTGATGATAAACTTTCTTGCTGAAATGTCCATTCTACGGTGTAGCAATTGTCTACGTCGTTAAATACAGAGAAGCTGTATTCCCCGGTTATATTTCCCCTAGGTTAATGATATTTGGTGACATCTTGAGTAATTCGTGCGAAATATTCTTGAATAATCAAACTGTTCCAAGGATACAAGGACTGATACTCCCGTTGATATAAATAAAATAAAAATTGAATTAGGAAGCAAACTGAATGTAAATATTTTTAATGCAGGCTACGGAAGCGAGTACAGCGAAAGAGACTGGCAAGCAAGGTTTTGGAGAGCTTCTCGGAGAAGTAAGTTTCCTCATCATCATGACTTAACTTAATCAGCTTGCCCTTTTCAGTATCATCATTCAAAACGATACTAGTTCATTAAGTGTAAATAGGTTATTTAACCGTCTGTCTTATTTCACCCGTGTGTTTGAGTCTCACGGGACTAATAATGTTCACGCTGCCCTTTTCATCAAATTTACTGATATATGTGGGTTAGGGTGCAGGTGGCAGATTAATTTAAGCCATGATGGCGCCCGCTGTGCGTCAACCTATTATGTTTGTGTTATTATTATTTTTAAACACGTCCCTTAATTTTTTTTTGCTTGAAGAATATAGCATCTTATTTGTTACATTTTTGTTGATGCAGCTCTGATCCCCATTCAGCAACTTGATATATATCGTAGCATAGGTTTTCATGTTGTTGCGAAAAAGATTTTTTTTAAATCTTCAAGAATATTTGCTCATTCTTGATGATCATAAGCACCTGAGGTAGTTTGTCTGAATAACTAGCTTTATTATTTGGATTTAATTTAAGTTGTAACCTCGGCCCATAACAAATGACTTGGGTCAATTCAATTCAATTCAATTCAACCGTTATATTTGGGTCCTCCCCTACTAGGTATGACTAGACCCAAATCACATCGTATGCGCCCATAACTCTGAGACGTGTAGGTAGAATGTCTCATGTGCCTGTAACTTCACCGGCAACCAAAGCTTTCAAATCGGAACACAGTAACTTGCCGGCAGAAATGGGCATGGTGGCAGTACTTCCCCGGACGAACATGGCGAGAGTTCTACTGCTTTTGGCTGCTATTTGAACCTTTCTACTTATATTTAATAATATATGTGTTGATGTCATCAGGCGAGGAAGAAGACAAACTGTCTCCATATCTGATGGCGCCGTCGCGGCGAACGTCAACGGTCAGCAAAGTGAGTGACGTTGTGAGTGATCCTCGACAATTTATTGTACTTTTTTTGTGTTCAATATTAGCAGACGATCTTACAGGCCTGATGGAAAGTGGTCACCGTCGCCCATTTCATATTTGATTCATATTTGTATCGCGCATTTGGTGATGAACTAACATTACTTACTCTAAATATAACTATTTGCGACAGAATGTTTGATCATTCCAGTTGCAAAAAATTATGCATTGCGTGCATAATAAGCGTTCCGAAAATGGGTCACAGAATAGAATTGCGTGTACAGCGTCTTTTTTAGTTTTCAAAGATTTAACATATTTTGATAGTCTTTGAGCAAAGATAATAATGGTTATATTTTTCTATTAAACACGCATCTAAAGCCCGAGGAGGATAATAGCCATTTAACGATTCCCAAAATAATGGCTACGTCATCGAGTAATGAAACATTGAAAGGTGAGTACATATGTACCTATAGCCCAATAAGGATAACCTTTACATTTGGATTATTTATGCAGCATTCAAACAATAGAGAATTTCCAGATACAATTTGTAAAGTAAAAATACCTCACTACTCTTAATGCTTGTTTGCCATTGACCGTGGTCATATTATAAAATGCACCAATTATTTTTGACTTTTTCTGTAAAGTTACATCTAAGTAGATAGCTTTGGTACCAATGTTCAGTACGATAAAAGAAACGGTTTCTGCAGTCAGGTTAATATCTGCATTGTTTTTACGTCACACCTTATGTACCCTAGATATTTATTACCCAATAATTCTTTAATCAGAAACTCGCGAAATTATATAAACTTACATGCAGATCGCATAAAACCACATTATTCCCAGGGACTTCCCCATCATCACCGGGTGCCATCAGCTCTGTGACTCTCGTCGGTGGAAGTCCCAAAAAGTCAAGTCCAGTAGACCAGCAGAAGACCGACAACAAATCACCAACCAAAGACAATGACAAAGCAGCCAAGTCTATCATGAAAGACGAAAGCATCGAACTGGTGGACCACAGTGATGAAGACATCAAGTATAAAGAAGAAGAACCAGAGAAGACCAAATTTAAAGATGAGAAATTTAAGATGTCGCAGAGATTTTCTGAGGTAAGTAGTCGTAATTTGCTTAGTTAAGACGGTAAAGTAAAGAATAGCAAAATTTTCAAAGAATGGCTAGATTTATTTAAATTGGTCGACTGTTTGACTTCTAGTGACATTGCATAAGTATTCGGCCCATCCTCACATCCGAGGTTAGTAGTTTGTAAATCAGGATCAATTTAAATCAATCTTCATAGGAGTCAATTTTATTTGTGTCAAAATATATATGTACGTCTTAACCTTGTTATGGTAACAAATCCTAAAGGCTATTCCGGTAGCTACTAATAAAGTAGTCTGATGAGTGTGAATTAAAATCTATCTAAAGAAATTACAGGCACACGAGACATTCTACCTTCACTTCTCAGAGTTACGGGCGCACGAGGCGACTCGGGTCTTCCTGTACCTACCTAAGTAGGGTGGACCTAAGTCGTGTTTTTATGGGCAGAGGCTACCACTTAAAACCAGGTGAGCCATATGCTCGTACCGTAATGTAATCACATAAAAAAGCACTTACGGTATCCACAAAAGTAAATCTTTGTTGTTTTAGCCTAAGATTCAGAATACCCCATAAAAATGTATATTTAGATATCTTAATCTCTTTCGAACATATTGTAATGAATTGATACGTAGATAGGTACTTAATCTTATACAAAGTTACATCGTTCTTTTAACAGGTATCTTAAATTTCTACAAAATCTTCTAATGATTACCACACATTCCAACCTAAACGGAGGGAGTAACCAGGTTTTTAACAGTTATATCCGCTTTGCATGCATTTTTTTCCTTTTTTTATAATATCTAAAACGTGTGAACATTGTCAATAGAACTCTAAGAACAGTCTGAACAGTCTGAAACGACTATTTCACCAGCGCGTCAGAACGATGTCTGAGAGTCCTCGGCGCTGTCTCCAGCCGCCTGGACCTTCCAACGAGGCGCGTAGACGGTCCGACAGCGCCAAGGACGCGCCGCCCGGCACTGCCGCCGCGGAGCCGAGGAGAGCTTCCGACTCCGCGGCCAGATTTGCTCCCAGGCGATCTGTCAGGTAACAGATTGAGAGATATTTATTAGGAATCATATTCCTTGAAATACAAAATACAAGCCAAAAAGCTTAGGTAGTATGCAAAAATGCAGAAACCTCTTTATATTTTGTATTTCAGGTACTGCTTATTATTTTGCTATTTGGGTGAGTGGATGATGGAACGTTTAACCCACCTGATATTAACGGAATCCTCTGACCAAAATAATAGCAATACAATACAAGTTGAGTCCAGAATAAGACAAGACCAAGTCACATAGCACTGCGCCCATACCACTGAGAAATGAAGACGACGCGGTCACAGCTCTTTATATGTGTATATATATATATATATATATATATATATATATATATATATATAAAGAGCATACATATTATGATACATATTAAATTAAAATCTCTTTTTTATCTCTAAATTGGTGTTGTTCTTCCAAATTGACAGCGAGAGACGTTACACGAATTCTTCGATAAACAGCGAGCGTCGCCGGCACTGGGGTGGCTCCGAGCCGCGGTCTTCCGTTACATCTCAAGTCTCACAAGTTGCTCAGGTGACGCATATTTATAAGTAAATATAAATAAATATTGGTGGACATTTCACACAGCGCCATCTAGCCCCAAAGTAAGCTAAGTATAGCTTGTATCATGGGAACCAGACAACTGATATACATACTTATGTACTTTTTTGTAAATACATACCTATAATACATATCATCACCCAGACACAGAACAAACACCGATGTTCGTCACACAAATGTTTATCCTAGGTGGGAATCGAACCCACGACCTACAGCGCAGAAGGCAGGGTTACTACCAACTGAACTGTGAGGCCAGTCAAAGTAAGTTGTCCAATAATATGCCGGATTTTTCTCACCATCTCGTCATGCCCCATACTGCGAGAGAATTCTAGATTATTGTTAGCATTGACACCACATAAAATTTGTTTTAAAACGACAATCCTTAGCACGAATGAACGTGTTTGTTGAAGTGAAACTTCTTAGGCGGTGATACGACGAGCATAAAATTTTAAACATGCATCACTTTAGGCACATTTCGTTACATGAGAGAGACGAATGATATGACGTAGAGAGAAATAGAAAGAGAGATATATATTCCTACGCCGCGGAAGTGTAGCAAAAGAGAACGACGTATGCACAATACAAAGCGATGGAATAAGACAGTTTGACATGTGCGTGTTGTTTTTAAGAAGATTCACTTTTTATCACGTGTACGGTGTATGGTGTTGCAAAAACAATTATTTATTTCAGAACTACCGCCGCGAAACCGGCCAACCAAAAGCTGGAGTGGTTATAACATCCTTCAGACAGTCACATCGCAGGTAAAATGTTCTAGTAACAGTCTTATACATTCCTACACATCTTTCAATAATTTTTATCAATTGAATTAATATTATCGATGGAGATTATTGTTTTCAAAATTACTTACACATAATACGGCTGAAATTCTCAATGTTGGCATGTTCAACACACGTTTTATTGAACTTTTAAATTTATAAATCGGTGTAGCTTTGCACGTCGATTACAATGTTGTACACAAACTGTTATGCGTTTTGGTAACTTCTACTGTTTTCAATATATTAACGCAAATTCATTCAACAGCTTTGGCAAAGACCTGTTGTGGTGAGTGGTTGGCGGAGGTAAAATTGACGAGAGGTCAGACATTGTAGCGAATTAGCCGACACTTTTGAAATTTTTGCTTCTCCTAGAAGAGCTCGTATTGTCCCCCTTTTTCGAAATTGTTTGTACCTTTTGGCGAGTAGATCCACAACACATGACACCATAGAACACTTGTGAAATATTATTTTAAACGCAAATTAGGGCTTTATTCTTATGGTACCATCTTAAGCTCACACGTTTTACTTTCGTTAAACGGTGCACATACATCCGCAAAGCATATTTTTGGAAGAGTCTCACGCAAATGCACAAAGTCTAGATTGACACCCACTAAAAACCGATGATTATCTTAACAAACAAATTCATTAAGCGAAGTTCAGGACTGGCATCACTTGAATGGAAAACTGGCATTTGCACTTCTGTGCTTCGGACGATACGAGACTATACCATGGATAGCTTTGGCTTTGGTTGATAGATTGAGAAATCAACAGGGCTTGCCACTAGCTCGTACGAACTTACTTGCTTTGACCATGAACCTGTATATTATGATGTCTCGTAACTTAATCTACAACTTGATTTACAAGCGGGTAAGCTAGATTTCTTCAGTAAGTCTCCTGCGGCGTTTATGTTGAATATTCCACCTATAACACTGGTGAGAAATAATACTAAGCTACTAGATTTTTGATGGATTTAAAACATAACAAATATAGCAAAAAAAATACCAATACTCTTAAAAATATACAAATGTTATGTTTTTAAACTAAATGAAATAGTGTCCTGCATATTAAACATTGGTAAGAACATTTCTGCATGTTTTTTAACCTTTACATACTTTTTAATGAATCTTTACAATTTATTCGTCTTTATGCTCGTTTTCTACCTCACTATTTGCATGTGTATTTTCGATTTTCTTAATCTTAGCAACTTTATCTTCTTTAATACTCTTATTTCTAGTTATATGAATCTAATCTTACTAGTCCATTGTTCTATCAAAAACCTGAAAAATCCTAATCCTTTTCAGTTTCCTCGTCGTAATGTTCAGGAGCTGTTCCAGTGTTTTCAACAAATTTATTAACATTTACGTTTGTATGTAGGAGCAGCACTTCGACCGCCGCCGCTGCGTTTGCCGTCGCCACTTCGGCGTCTTCGAACCCGCGATCTCCGCCAACGACGTCGCCGCCAGCCACTAGGCGCGACTCCGTTATATCCACTGCGGCCACGATGAGAGTGCTCAACGTCTTGAGGTCAGTATTCCTTCAGACACCTTCTTATTATAGCAAACAAGCAAACGAAAAACAAACAACATTTCAAACAGTATCATCTTGTTGTTCATTTGCAAGATTGTGCTGATTTGGATATTTTTGAAAGCACTGATTTCTTGAGTAAAAAGTAGATTTTATATTGGATTTGTAGTTTATCTATTTGTAGTTTATCTTGTTTTTTATCAATATCTGCTGTAGCTGCGGTTTCACCCTTTTGAATTCAGTTTGTGACTAAAACACGTGGTTTAGTTATCTTTATCAATTTGTGAGTTTAATAAAAAAAAGTAGCCTTATAACATCAGGTTTCTGCCCGTGTAAATCCCGTCAAAATCGGTCCAGCCATTTCCGAGATTCATCAACTCTCATCACATTCTAGGGGTCTTTTTCCAAAATGTCACCGATTTGGTCTAACTTTCATATGCATTTAGTAAGAAGCTATTGTTTTGATATTATAAACAACATTTTATTTTTATATATAGAATTCCTACAAGTATTATTCGCCTAGCTTTAGTATGAACGGATATTTTCTATCTGATAATGTAATAGGTATATAGACAGATAGGTAAAACATTTATTCAGCACATAGAACACAAACAAATAAAAGAGCAATGAACTAAAAAAAAGGAGAAAATATCGACAATATGTACCGGAGCCTCCAGTGCTGAAAAAGGGGGTTGGCTCAGCATGTGCCGAGTAATTTTACTCAGCGCTGGTTTTCAGCCTAAAATCTTATCATTAACCTTATAATATGAGGTGGTGTATGTGTTGTATTTGCAGGCACTGGATCTCGAAGCACTCGTACGACTTCTGGTCGGAGGAGCGGCTGCGCGGGCTCACGATGGACTTCCTGAAGGAGATAGAGGGCAGCCCGGGGCTGCTGCCCGCCGAGCACAAGGCGGCCGCCCAGCTGCTGCGGCTGCTGGAGCGCGCGCCCGACTCACCCATAGACCTGAACCTGCTCTTTACTCCACCACCGGTATACACATATACAGGTTGTCCGGTAATGAATGGATAACCTTGAAATGGGTCTTAGTAGAACTATTGGGCATTTGGAAAAAAATATAAAAAAAACTAATAAAACAAAAAAAAACAAAAACAAAACATCGATATTATTTTAAAAAAATGTGAGCCGTCACGGGACGCCTGGCAGATGTGAAACATCGACATTATTTTGTAAGAAACTAAGTACCACATCACTAATAATGTTTATGATTTGTCGTAACCTTGAACGGACCAATCAGCGCTCATGCCGTGGCGACGCGTCGCCAAGCCAGAAATCGGTTTTACGTGCGGCTATAGATGTTTCACATCAAAATACATATCTTTGATACTACTTGATTTTTTTTATTTGATATTTTTTTCCGAATGCCCAATAGTTCTACTAAGACCCATTTCAAGGTTATCCATTCATTACCGGACACCCTGTATACACATCTAGATATACAGTAATAAGAATAATAATAAAAACTACATACTTAATAGATATTGCAGTACCGAACACTCACAATATACAAAAAAACAATAACCGAGAAAGTAAGTAAATAGCTAAAAGAAGAAATTGTCAGAATATGGAATCAAGATAAAGTATTTATAGTACCCATAATTATCTCTACCACTTGTGTCGTCCCATATCAAATTTACAATAGCACTTATCGATTTCAAAGACAACACGTATATAACCCTACAAAAAGCAGCCATATTAAATACTTGCAGGATAGTGCGAAAGTTCTTGCAGTTGGATGAAAATTATATGGATTGAAATTTTCAAAATTTTTTTAATTTAAAATCCATTACAAACACAAAAGACATACTACTAAACCTATAGTTACCGTGAACTTCATGTTTCAGGTGCCGACAAAAGAAAGCGTGGAGACTCTATCGGCCCTTGAGATAGCTGAGCAGATGACCTACCTCGACTATCAGATATTCCGATCTATCAACAGCGAGTAAGATTAGACCTTTATTAGATCATTTTATGAATATTTAAAGCAATGAATTAGCTTTTTTATGCCATGTTGGCGATTGCACGTACTGACGTACTGCAATTTCACCGGCACCCACTCCCTTCCACCGGAACACAGCAACACGAGTGCATCACTGCTCGGCGGCAGATTACCAGGTGTGGTGACAGTACTTCTCCGGGCGAACTTAGCACAAGTTCTACTGCTACTTTGGGTTGCTCCTTTCGCACCACCCGGGGGACACGTGTAGGGATTTAGAGGGTTATTACCTACGGACGCGAGCTAGCGGGCCTCCCAATTTATTTATTTTTTTTGCTTAAGATATTCTGAAATAATTTAAATTAATTAATTATGATTAGCCTCACAGCTAAGTTGGTAGTAACCCAGCTTAGAGAAATTAAATAAATATTTTTGGACATTTCACATAGCGCCATCTAGCCCCAAAGAAACCTAAGCATAGCATGTATTATGGGAACCAGACAACTGATATGACACATATATTTTCATGTTAACACAGGACAAATTAACAGTTATGTGCGTTACACAAATGTTAGCCCTGGGTGGGAATCGAACCCACGACCTACAGCGCGGAAGGTAGGATTACTACCAACTTAGCTATGAGGCCAATCATATATAAGATATTAGCTGCGCCGCGCGGTATTCCCCGCGGTGAGTAAGTCAACCCACGGGAACACTGCACTTTACCGGGATCAAAGTAGCTTATGTGTTAATCCGGGATATAAGCTACCTTGGTACCAAATTTCATCCAAATCCATTCAGCCGTTTGAGCGTGAAGAGTAACAAACATCCATACAAACTTTCACGTTTAGTAGGATTAGTAGGATATACTTAAGATCAAGTTACTACATATTGAAAATGTTACCATAGAGAGTTCTTGGGGCAAGCGTGGACTAAAGCGGACAAGGCGGAGAGGGCGCCGCACATACTGCTGATGACGTCACACTTCAATCACATCTCCAACCTAGTCGTCTCCGAGATCCTGAAGAAACATACTCTACAAGGTAACATCCAGTTGCAAAGTTATTACTTCTGTTTTTTCTTGTTGTTTGAATACGTTGTGTTGCAACAGTATAACACAGCTTTTATTTCCTTTTACCATGTCATATAATGCTCTCTGTCGAATTTTAAGTCATAGCATCATACCACCCGATGTCGTTATTGAAATTCTGTTTACTCATATCATAGCAAATAAAGCTTTCTTGATAAAAAAACTTACCTAAACTTAAAGTGTTTTGTAGTTGGTTCATAGCAATGTTCAATTTTGTTTATATTTGGACGAAGAAGTACCAAATTACTGATGTGATGATTAAAATGTTTATATGTAATATTAACATGTAGGTATATATTCTACAGCCAAAGAGCTACATTTTTAAAAAATAGGTTATATCTGATCAATTTTAAAGCAAGCGGCTGGTCTAGATACTTTTAATAATTAATAAAAAAACAGAGGATATAAATTTGATTTATTATTATTTTTTATTATTAGTTTTAGTACGGACCACGTGTGCGGTCACAAACAAAACTGATATATATAAATAAGAATGTACACTCAGGTCGAGTGGCAGCGATTGAGAAGTGGGCAGCCGTGGCGGACATTGCGCGCTGTCTTCACAACTTCAACGGAGTGCTGCAAGTTTGCGCAGCGCTGGCCAACACTTCCGTGTATCGCCTCAAGAAAACCTGGGAGAAAGTCTCCAAAACGGTAATATAGAATACTATTTTTTTATGTGCTGTAGGTGATAAAACGAGCTGATGGCCCACCTGATGTTAAATGGTAACCGCTGCCCATAGACAATAGCAATACGACTCAAATCCTCTCCAACAAAGCAAGGGATGACTCAAGTCGCATTGCGTTACGTCCATCACCCCGAGACGGGGATGTTACGTCTCATGATACAGTTTAATCAAAATCAAATTAAATCAAAATACTAAATACTAGCAATGTTCTATTAAATTATTACCGGATTATTTTTTGAAACAATAAATATTAGATAATATTATTAGGTACACTTTGCCTTTCCTAGGAATGATAACAAAGTTATTAATTGCCAATTTGAAATAAACTGCAGATGTATATGAAGGATTTTTTTCATATTTTTCAGAGTAAACAAACAATTGAGAAGCTTCAGACCCTGATATCATCCGAGTGTAGATTCAGGGTGCTTAGAGATGCTCTGCACAGGTAAGTTCAACAAAGTCAAAGTCAAAAACTTTATTTCCATAGTGTTCATAAAGGCAATAATATTCAAAACATAAGGTCACGCGTACTTATCGCTAAGTTTGGGGAGAACAGTCAAGAAACCCCTAAAGGCCTATTCAAAACCTTTTTTTTTCGCATACAACATCATGCATGCATCATGATATAAACAGTTTTGCAATTAATAGGTACCAATAAGTATGAAATGACCTCGGTATGTACTCGGTATGTATTCAGAGAGAATTTCAGGAATTTTACCAAATATTCTTATTTTGCCTGTAACAGGACTATTTATATAAAGTTTTTTTTTATTTTGAGGTGTGACCCGCCCTGCATCCCGTACCTGGGGATGTATCTGTCAGATCTGTCGTTCATCGATGAAGGAACTACCAACTACACTCCGGATGGACTTCTGAACTTTTCCAAGATGAGGATGGTAAGCGCAACTGCATACATACTATTATTGTTTTATTAGTTTGGGCCTCGCTGTTTTTCATAATAGAAATAATATATTTCTATTTATTTATTTATACTTTTTACTTATATTTTTTATTTATACTTTTAATGTAATTAAAATATGTCTGAAATTGACTTGAAATGTAATTAATATTAGGCAATAAAGTTTATTATTATTATTATTATTATCATTTATTTGACTGGCCTCACAGCTCAGTCAGTAGTAACTCTGCCTTCTGCGCTATAGGTCGTCGGTTCGTTTCCCACCCAGGACAAACATTTGTGCGACGAACATAGATGTTTGTTCTGTGTTAATATGCTTGTATTTACAAAAATAAGTATAAAAGTATGCATATCAGTTGTCTGGTTTCCATGATACAGGCTATGCTTAACTTACTTTGGGGCTAGATGGCGCTGTGCGAAATGCCCACCAATATTTATATATTTTATGTAAAATGATTGTTGGCATAATGTTTTCTATAAACTATTTCAGATAGCACATGTCATCCGAGAGATCAGGAATTTCCAACAAACACCTTACAAGATTGATCACATTACTAAGGTAAGTCATGGGACTGACCCGCACTCTCGGGACAGCATGGTGGCAGAGAAACTATACCTTCCAAGCAAAATGTCGCTGGTTCAAACCCAAATGAGTCTTTCCACTTTGATTTATTCATGACTTAGTATAGTATGGGACATCCTAAGGAAGTCGCTATGTCCTAGATCCAGATAAGTCTAAAGGCTTGAAATATCTACTAATCCGGCTTGACGCTTAAAATTGAAGCCCGTTAACGCTCGATTGTGGGCCATAGGTTTGAATCCCAGCAGTGCCAATATTAGATTTTACTGAGGTGACGGAACGAGATTCCTAATCTGCTGTTAAGTGCCTGTTACGATACGGTTAAGCTTCATCTACTTAAGTAAGGGAGGACTCCAGTCGCATCGCATTGGTCCCGCAGGTCACGTCAAGACGCGTAGATGGAACATTATGTGTCTGTTAATTCTCCCGGACAGTTCAAACCATTTTTAATTTTATTTTATGATATAAAGTTAAGGAACGAGCTGATAGCCCAACTGGTGTTAAGTAGTAACCTCGGCCCATAACAACCGATGCGACTTGGGTCCTCCCCTACTAGGTTCAAGACCCAAGTCGCATCGTATGCCCGTAACTCTGAGACGTGTATGTGGAACGTCTCAGGTGCCAGTAATTTCACCGGCAACCACACCTTTCGAATCGGAACATAGTAACGCTGTACTGCTTGGCGGCAGAAATGGGCATGGTGGCAGTATTCCCCGGACGAAGGTGGCGAGAGTTCTATTGCTTTTAAATTGAGTGGTGGCTATGTGTGTGTGTGTGTGTGTGTGTGCAGGTGTGCGACTTCCTGCTGGACCGCGGGCTGATAATACCGGAGGAGCGTCAGTACACGCTCTCGCTGGAGATGGAGCCGCGGGCGGCGCGGGGCTCGGGCGCGGGGCTGCCCCCCGCCGCGCCGCCCTCCCCTGCCTCCTAGCGGCGGCGACGCGCGTCCCGCGCCGCGCTCGACCCGCTGCGGAACTAAGGACGCGCGTTACTCTCTATCTACCCACATTTTACACAAAGACGCTTCTGCGCTTAAAGCGCTGACTTAATACACGCTCACTTTACATAAAAACGCTTTTGTGCTAAACGCAAGCGCTGTTTTAGTGTGCGTTTCATATGATAACATTGTTGTTTTACTATGCTCGTTAACATTCGCAGTCTGATGTGGAACTGAACGCAATCGTATCAGACAGTTTAGCTCTCTGCACTGTGCTAGACGCTTCTGTGTTAAAGGCGCTACATGTGAGGTGAAAAGTTACTGTTTTTGTTACCCTTAAGTACTAATGTGTGGTGACACAGACCACAAATAGAATATTTTTAATATATTTTACTATTTTATGTGATGAAAAAAATTAAACCTGTAGGGACAATTGAATCGAAAATTCATGGTCACAGCATCTTAGTAACTAGGAAGTCGTTAGTCGTCTATCCCGTGAGAAAAGCCCCAGTTATGAGCTAAGGAAAAGTTAAGTGTTTTCCATTTGTAAATCATGTCCAACTCAACTTTAAAACGTCACACATTTGATAAGTTTTCAAAACGAATTTTTGCCTGCATTGCGTAATACAGATATTCGTGCGTGTGTGTGCAAGTACATACATTTACTTTATAATATAATTACATTGCGTTTTTTGATTTTAAGAGTCTGTAGTCGTTTGCATCAAAATAACAACAGTGATTCCTTGATTAATGTATACATACATAGGTTTTAATTTGTTTTGACTAAATTGGTGCGTTCATTCCCCATTCATTACCTATATCTATATCCATTAATATATATATAGTCTAAAAACACGACGTTCGCTTTTCAATCAATGAATCATTTCATTACACGACGTTGAAAAGGACGCGGATGAATTTAAGAAGTATCTTAAATTGTACATGAAATAAAAAACCGCTTAAAGGTAACAAGAATATTATCAGGGCTGTGAAAGAAATCACTATTAAAATCCATTATATTGCAAGAATAACATAATTGATAGAGTGGACTAAGGTATTCTAGTTAAATAGTTTAACATGATTCTTATTATATCGTATAGTACAAAATTATAAAAGTAATCGTTATAAGAGGCACTGGCTTCAAGCTACATTTTCTTATGAATACCTTCGTAGAAATCTTATCCTAGATGTAACACACCTAATACATTTGAGACGTTGGGTCAAAAAATGCATCTAATTAGCTGTAAGATAACATGTATGTTCCATCACTTTAATTATTTCGGACTTCCTTAAAATGCATATTTCCGAACTAAAATACTGATTATAGTTCAAAATATATCATAAACTTTACTCTATATTCTTATGACGCACACACGGTCGGCTTTATGACGCTTTTAAGTAAATAAATTCATGCCTATTTGGGTATTCTATTTTTGTAATCTATTGTCAATTAGACGGTAAAAAAATAACATATCACTCGAACTATCTGAACGTTCTCAAGGCATAAAATCTTATAATACACCTAAAGAGCTTTTGTAAATAATTCTTAATTACTAAATTTTAGGTAAGAAAATAAAATTAAGAATTGTAAATTCTGGTTCAGTCATATAAGCAATGATGATCTCATAGTCAATATCGTTATTTACTATAAAATATTAACCTCGAAACACATTTATAACGCTGTTACTAATGTTACTACGTTACGAGACAGCTAAATTGGGCATTTAGCTGGTGTTTTGGAGATCCGATTAAATATATCTAAATTAATCTCAAGAACAAACATAATGAACTCGATTCCATAAATACACTCTATGCAATTTATCGAAAGCATTCAAACGAGTGAATATTACGAAACAGTATGATAGTGGTTGTTAAATGTTACCTATGGTTGTAATTGTCGATTCGTCTGCTTTTATACAAATCGTCTTTTAATATTTCCCTGTTATTCTGTGGTACTTGTTATTAAAATTAAATTTTGTATAATAGGGTGCCTTGGGGTAGTACACTCGGCCCTTTGTTATTCATCGTCTATAAATAATATTCGTTAATATAAATATAAGAATCGTCACTTGATGGTTTTAGAGTCGCTACGATGTCATTGAGTGATGATCTATTGTCGTGTCCTATTAGAGATGTCTGATGTGACCTGACGTGATTTCAAGTGAGATATTCGCCTTTTGTAACTTTTCTACATCCTTTTCTATGGCATTTAATGTTAGCGTTGTCTTAGAATCGAATATCTTCGTTGACTTTCAGGTATGTTTGAAGTCAACAAGATTTATATTTATAATTTATTGTTGTGACTCCCCTAATTTAAGCTTTCAAATGTTTTATTTAATACTATCAACTGATTATTTAATAATGTTAGGGATAGTGATTTATTTAATGAAATTAGTGCTGTGAACCCTTTTTAGTTAAGTAGGAAGTACTTCTAATTCTAAGGAAAATTATATTCAAGATTATGCTCATTTACATTTATTATTTTGGTCAAGAGTAGATATTTAGCACAATTGATAAAAAAAATGTATAATCTTAAACCAAAAAAGGCTGTCACATATCTTTATATCTCGAACTTTAAATCTACGTAGAATTAGTGGGTATGTAAAAAATTAAAAATAACATTATATATATATATATCTCTCATCAATTTCATCGAAAGGAGCCTCTTTGAGGCGCACTTAAAATCTTTTCACCAGCTTCGGTTCGATAGAACCAGTGACTGGACTAGTAGATCAATTTCATTATTTTTATGCTTTGGTTAACTCCATGAGTAACAATTATACATTATCTAGAAAGCTAAAATCCCAATTTTTCAAAAAAATACAATTTTTGTTTACCTTAATAAGCTCCGTTAACATAGTGTATTTATATCCCTAATACAAATATGAGAATGAGGGCATTTGATAGAAATCATGTTTAAGGGGAGTATTTAAATCCGTGAAAATACTTATGATATGAATTGCTCGATTTTAAAATCTCTTATGAATATTCGCTAAGCACTTTCAAAATACGTAATATTTTCCAGTCTACCTCTATCATTATATAAATTATAGTTAAGAATCTTTCAAAAGTATATTTATGGTTAAATGTTGTAATATTAAAACACTGTTACTTTGTTAATAACGAAATTCTCAAAACCGTGATGAGTATTGGTGGTAGTTAGTCAAGTCTAAATAAATACTAATACTAACATGTACTTCCAATCAGTTGGACTGATTAAGGGAAAAACAATGTAAATCAATGATAAAAGCGACTATTTTATCAAATTATGTGTATTGAATATGTAATTTAATACATAGTTTGATAAATCGTAGGCTTGAATATCATGCTACTTAGTTTCGTTCCACGTTTTAGTAGACATGAAACAAAAAAAATCTAATTATGGGATATGATCTACCTTTTACTGTACCCTAAGTTTTGCTTATGATTTCTTGATTACTTACCACGTAATATGCATAACATAGTTTAACATAAAGACTTCCCCATGGAGGGTCGGATAGGGTTTGAACAGGCGTCAAACTTATCGATAAGTACGCGTGACCTTATGTTTTGAATATTGACGTTTCCAAGCCATTTCTTTATGAATTCTATGGAAATAAAGTTTTTGACTTTGACTTTGACTTTGACGGTGACCTACTTTGTTTTTAAATTCATTTGTTCGATGTTACAATTACATTGTTACCAGGAAACATTTGGTGAAAAGTATGAGGATAACACTGTTATATATTTACAACAGGATGTAATCTAAATATATGTACCTAAACAATTATTCATATCATTTTTTTGTGAATCTTAATGACCTAATTCTATTAATCATGTCCCAAGAAATGGTGGCATGCAGTATCAAGGTTTCAGTGAAATCTAGTAGGTAACATCTCGAATCGAAAGAACCAAGATTAAACCTCAGTCACAATAAATAGTAAATTAAGTAATACTGACTCCAGCAAAAACTTACGTAATTTAAAGCTAAACTGTACGTGTCTTTACCGTTACCTATTTGGTTAATCAGTATGTGTATGTAACAGATAGACTACGCAATTTCGTTAATTTAATTAACGTATAAAAATGCAGAAATGTAGATGATTTGAGATTTCTTACGTCTGTGCTTCCGCTTGACGCTATTTCTTGGAGCTTGACATTGGTAGGTATAATTTACAACACGGTCTAACTGTCAACCTTTTCCTACGTGAAAAACCAAAAATAATAATTTATAAAAAAAATGTACAAATTTATGTGCCAACACAAATGGAAAACTTTATATTGTAATAATGTTTAAATGTTATTAAAATAAAGGTTACGTTTATAGGTTAGCGAATGAACTGAAATATTGTCATTATTCGAGGATATTTATCAGAAACTCGTTTGATTATGGGCACAGAAAACTATGATTGGGTTGGCGTACCTACATAAATCAAATTATATAGATTAACCCTTTATTGTATACCAAAGATAAAACAATTCTTCGCAGTAAAATGGGTGGCTCTATCGTTAAGAGAGATGTCTTCGAGGCAACCTTTAATTTTATTTGAAAGGACTTCAATTTTAGAAGTAAACTTTCTAAAAACGGTTTAAAAAAACAACAAAGATTCACTTAAAAGTAAAAAAAAAACCATGTGAGCTAAGTACTGGTCTTTTTTCAGTTAGTATATGAAACAACCATCACACAAGCTTGTAATTTTTTTATGCCATCATAGATCCTCACTCAAAGGAAAACAAAAAAAAAATTTTTAATTGGTTGATAACCGACGGAAATATAAGTGAACACACGGTTACGCAAATATGTTTGAAATATATTGTTTATCTACTCGCTAGCTAAGTGAGAGTCGCTCACGCGCTATGCGTTCCAGTTCAGTGCCAGTTACAATATTTCAGTTCATTTGGCTAAACATATTTAAAATCAGAGAAATTCTAATATTGTAATTGCCTTCACAATAAAATTGTTATTTCAATCTTTGTTTCATTCAGTCGATCATATATGCCCACGTATTATATTATTATTATTAAATAATCTCACCGGAAGCTCATTGTAAGATTACCACGACCTACAAATAGTAAGTCAACGTCACAACTAGATTAGAGATGTCATCGCTTCCATGTTGCACACTTATCAGCAGCGTGCACACTCAAATCATAAAATTATTTTATATTTTGTTTGCGTGTCGCAATGTTTGAGCAACACACCGCGGCAGCTAGGGTTGCCAGGTCTTAAAAATGAAAAGACGGATTGACCAGCTAGTTTGGCCTGACATTTGGGTAAAAAAGCTGCAAAAAGACACCCTTAATTTTTTAGTTTTAGTACAACACGACATTTATTTTAATGTATTTTAGGCTTTCTCAACATTTACCATAAAATCTTAAATTCTAATGAAACAAAAATATAATTGAATGAATCACTCTCCTTTATTATGAATTATTACAATATTGGCCACGCTGGCCATATTTAAAAAGCCTAACATAAGGCGGACAGGCCGGCACCATCTAATTTGGCCGCACACACAACCAAAAAAGCCTGACTGTGTTCGGCTTTAACCGGACGCCTGGCAACGCTTACAGCAAGCTGACTTTCTTATTTACACTTCACGCTATTTTATTTCAATTACATTACTCACGTGATGGACTCGTTTATCTGTTATTGCGCTATTGAATGAAAGCTTGTACCAGATTAAATACTGAATCATGGTTTTCCAACACGAAATGTCGCAATCACCTTTTGAAGCCTAATTACGCTTCAGGTTTATTTATGATTTAGGTAAATTTAGGCTCCTGTCCATGGAGAGTTTAAGGTTAAATAAAATATTTACACTTTGTCACAACTTTTATCTTCACCATGATCAATAATAACAATGATTTATTCTTTAAAAATTCACTTTATTTTTACAATTCATTCAATATAAGCTATTTATCTGAGGACTTAAAAATGAACATAAATTGTCTAAAATCACAATCAATGGAAGCCAGTGTTGAGGCTAGACCATACAAAACCCTGAAACAGCAGTGGCCAAAAACACCAGGGTCCTATTGTCCAGTGAAATATATTAACTGAGAAAGCAATAACTTTATAGCTGGCAGAATGGATTTTAGTTCCTTTTACGTGATACAGTTACGGAACGAGCCGACGGCCCACCTGTCGTTAAGTGGTAACCTCTGCCCATAACAACAGATGCGACTTGGGTCCTCTACTAGGTACGTCAACACCCAAGTCGCATCGTATGCGCCGTAACTCTGAGACGTGTAAGTGGAATGTCTCGTGTGCCTGTATAAGTTTAGTTTGATGACTAAATATCCGGTTTACACGTGAGATCACCGTTCTCAGTCTTCCCAGCCTCTTCGGCCTCCTTCAGCAGGGGAGCGGAGCCGCATACCCGCATGTCCCTGGTGTAAGCTATCACCCCAATGAACACCCCGGACACTACCAGCCAGAAGCCGCCCATGTAGAACGTCAGGTCCCAATTACCTGTCAGGTCGTATAGCATACCTACAAAATAAAGAAAAGTAGGGTTGGAAGTGTTTTCTATATATTCTATTCCATATATATTGAGATTATTTCTTTAGAGAATAAAGTTCTTTAATCACATATACAGGGTTACAGGAAAAGTCGTGCTAGATCCGTTAAGGGCGAGGAGTACCCATCATTTCTGACTTATTTCACTATGAAACACCCTACCCTAAACTTAACCCTTTTCGAGATATTCGACTTTTAATTTTTTATTGAATAATGCCGATTTTTAGGCTACGAAATTTATTTTTGTTTATTTTGTGTATCTTATTATTATTATTATTGCATTTTTACATGTGTAATAAGATGCTTTAGGACATCAATCATTAAAATAGTGCATAAGTTAATTGAATAGACCGTAGTAGACAAGTGAAAGTAAAAAAATAAAAAATATATTAGCAAGCTTATTTTTCTCTAAGGGATATCTAAAAAAAATATTATGACACTTGTTCGGCAGATATTTTTTAAAATATCTACGTTTCATCAGCTATCTAACGAGGTATAATAATCTAGGGTTTTATTCAAATGCATTGGAAAAAAATTAGTTTCATAGGCGACAGTGGAGAAGAAAATTTATACTTAGCCCTAAAAAGTAAAATAAAACATTAGGTATGCATGAAATGTCATTTATTAAAGGTTTTCACACAACTTTTTCTTATTCTACAGTTCATGTTCAACATGGCCGCCTCTATTTCTGAAACATTGTCGCATCCTTCTACGGAGACCAGTCTTCACTACTCCAGTGGTCAACGTGGTCCTCATTTTATTTGCTGCATCCACAATCCTTTCTCTTAAGTCTTCCACAGACAAAACTGGATTCGGCTCGCTGTACACAAGACTTTTCATGCACCCCCATACATGAAAATCCATGGGAGTTAGGTCCGGACTTCTTGCTGGCCATGGCAACGGCCCACCTCGTCCTATCCATTTGTTTGGATAATTTGTGTCCAGCCAGTCTCTGACACTTCTCCTGAAATGGGCAGGGCAGCCATCGTGTTGGAACCACATGTCCCTGATCAGGTTGAGTGGCAGATCATCCAGCAAATCACTCAAGTCTGCTCTCAGGAAATTTTCGTAGCTTTCCCCATTTAGATTATCCGGGAGAAAGTAAGGTCCAATCAAATGATTAGAGATAATGCCCATCCACACATTCACGCTGAATCTTCGTTGGGACCCTTTCACTCTTTTCTTATTGGGATTCCTTAGTTCTTTTGGGGCCCAGTAATGGACGTTGTGATAGTTGGTTATGCCATCTTTATCAAATTTGGACTCATCCGTCCACAAGATATTTCTTAGAAAATCTGGGTCTTCTACGTCAGCATTTAGCATAAATCTGCAAAAGTCCAATCTTCTCGCGGGGTCTCCTTCTTCAATAACGTGTACCGGCGTGTAATGGTACGGGTATAGGCCAGCAGTATGCACTGTAAACCACACTCTCCATTGCGAAAGTCCCAGATCACGGGCAACAATATTAGTGGAAGTAGTCGGATCCGCTCGAAAGCGTTGCACTATCTCATTGTCCTGTTCTTCGTCGTCAATTCGTGGTCTTCCCATGTCTGTATTTCGTCTCAAAACAGAGCCAGTTTCTTTAAGTCTTCGATAAACTCTGTCAAAACAGGCCACATCCGGCACTCGACGACCGGGGTAGCGAGTTATGTATTCGTTACGAGCTACCGTTAGAACTGCTACCTGGAGCGTCCCAACTACTTTTTTCCACGAAATGTAATACAAACCCTAGATTGTTAGACCTCGTTAGATAGCTGATGAAACGTAGATATTTTAAAAAATATCTGCCGAACAAGTGTCATAATATTTTTTTTAGATATCCCTTAGAGAAAAATAAGCTTGCTAATATATTTTTTATTTTTTTACTTTCACTTGTCTACTACGGTCTATTCAATTAACTTATGCACTATTTTAATGATTGATGTCCTAAAGCATCTTATTACACATGTAAAAATGCAATAATAATAATAATAAGATACACAAAATAAACAAAAATAAATTTCGTAGCCTAAAAATCGGCATTATTCAATAAAAAATTAAAAGTCGAATATCTCGAAAAGGGTTAAGTTTAGGGTAGGGTGTTTCATAGTGAAATAAGTCAGAAATGATGGGTACTCCACGCCCTTAACGGATCTAGCACGACTTTTCCTGTAACCCTGTATAACCCTCCCTTCTTCGCTGTAGGTCGTGGGTTTAATTCCCACCCAGGACAAACATTTATGTGACATTTGTAACATTGATGTTTATTCAGTGTTTGGGTGTTAATTTGTATTATATGTATTTACGAAAAAAATATATATAAGTATTATATCAGTTATCAGGTTCCCATGATACAAGCTATGTTAGCTTACTTTGGGGCTAGATGGCGCTGTGTGAAATGTCCACCAATATTTAATTTAATACAAAAAGTCATAAGTAATACTTGTACAAAGGCGAGCTTAACCCTAAAAAGAGTTCTCTTCCAGCAAACCTTTGAGGCTAGAGAGAGGCGATTTAATAAAGGTAGAACGTTCGTAACATAACACATAAAAAGGTCTCTCTATTATTAATTACATAAGACTTGAAATGGCTAATCACCATACCTCCGAGAGGGGGTCCCACAAGATGTCCGATGCCTTGGCTCAGCAGAATCATTCCATACGCAGAAGTGAACCGGTCTATCGGCATCAGCTCCATCAGAATGGCTGGAGTGTAGGAGTAGGAGCTGGCGAGGGAAAGACCGAAGACAGCCGAGGTGACCGCCAGCCCCCAGTAGCTGGTGATGACCAGGGGGTAGGCAGCGATGGAGAGCCCGCAGATGATCATGCAAACTGCATAGGTCTTCGTCACATTGATCCAGGTCTGGTCTCCTGCCCACCCGAGAGCGACCTGCGATTACAAGTTAGCTGTTTCCACGATCTTATAGGCGAATTTGGTTTTTAGTTTATGCAGTCTGTTTTTTCTTGTGATAAAGTTCGGGACGAGCCGACGACCCACCTGTTGTTAAGTAGTAACCTCAGCCCATAACAACTGATGCCACTTGGGTCCTCCTCTAAAGGTACGATATTGCTCTTAAAGTAACAATAATTCTGTTGAGTATTGGAGTTGTCAAAACAAATTTTATTTAGTTTATGTAGAATCCAGCAAACCACTATAGGAAAATAAACTTATTATAACCCCGGCGCAAGAAACAGTCAAATATTAGAACAAAGACTTTGAAAAACTTAGTACACACATTTGAACACATGTTTAATGTACCTGCCATACATCTCGCAAGGTGATGCAATAGCAAATGAATTTTGCGTAAGTGTGGCAGGCTACGCAATGTGTGAACTTTGAACGCTTTGATGTGCTCTCGAAAACCGACACCGACTGACAAAGTGCAAACATTCAATCAAACATTGAAACAAATCTCAACTAACCGCTCCAGTAAAGTGTTCAAACGTTGTTGCTGTGTCTGGCGCGGGGTAACATGTAGGTTTGTAGTGCACTTGTAGGTTTTTAGTTCACTTGTAGGTTTGTGTAACTTACTAGTAACTTACTTATCGTAACTGTAGGTAACTATTAAGTTGTGGCTTATACAGGTGAATATTCCATAGCAATTGTATTGTGAAGCCTACTCTGTAATAAGGTAATATGAAAGATATCTTCACCTAAGTATTCAATTGGCATACCAAAGTTCTATTTGTATATATGCGTAGGTCGGGAGCCCGGACCAATCACGACGACTCGGGATACGTCCCATTTATCACTTGCTCCACCGAGGATGTCCTAATGCACATCACGTAACAACTCGTATTTAGGCTCAGCTACTTTTGAGACACAGATACAGGTGAAGAAAAACATAGTGTGGAAACACCGAAAATTCGAAGACTCAATTCTTAAAAACATGAAACATATACCTAAATATTGGTGTATCACGATATATTAAGATTTATATATATATAATTTTTTTTTTTTTTTTAGCTATTGCATAGCTTCTATCGCGGGCCTTGAGCGTGGAGACCGAATCCAGAAATTCCGTAACGAAAAAAACCTAACACCCCCCACTCCGACCGGCACAGCGGTGATACTTTTAGTTTTTCCATCTATCGATAAATACCAGAACTTTTAATGACTTTTTGAAATATCACGCGCAATAGCTTTACCGCGGCAGCCTCCGAGTGCCACACGTCTTTTTTTATGTAATACATTTACTGAACGAGCCGACGGCCCACCTGGTGTTAAGTTTTAACCTCGGCCCATAACAGCCGATGCGACTTGAATCCTCCCATACTAGGTATGACAAGACCCAAGTCGCAACGTATGCGCCCGTAAATGTGAGACGTGAAGGTGGAATGTCTCATGTGCCTGTAATTTCACCGGCAACCACACCTTTCAAACCGGAACACAGTAACGCGAATGCGTTACTGCTTGGCGGCAGAAAAGGGCATGGTGGCAGTACTTCCCCGGACGAACTTATATAAACTAATTAAATTTAATAAATTTAATTTAATTTAATATTTAATTTTTATTTAACTTATATTATTTTGTAAGGTGCTTGTTTTAATATAAAACTTAAGGTCAAGTAATATGCGAGGAATAAATATTATTTATTGATTGTTATTACTTGTCATGCAAAGCATTCCGTACAACTTGTATTGTTTATTATTGTAACTTGTCTTACGGTCGCACTCCAAGAAATAGGGCAAATTTTAGACTGATTTCAAGCTTTGTCGTTGCCTACTTTAGCACTGCACTGACTAATAACTTATACATTGCTTACTTGTACCATAAACTCATGTTTCCAATAGAATTGTCACGACTGTGCAATTTTGTTTAATTTTGATACATTTTTTTTTACAGCTTAGCAAAATATTATATTAACCTGTATCAAATTAGGTCGTGATCCATGTTGTAAACTATGTTTCAAAATTGTTAGAAGGAAATTAGTTGTTAAACACGTAACGTTTCAATTTTCGCTCCTACAAGTTGAGTGAAAATGCAAACACCGTCGATACATTGACGGAAAACGATGTTTTTTAATATGTTTTCCTGTAAACGATTCGTCAGCGCCAAATGCGGAGTCACGGCAACTAAAATATATAAATAATTTTGATTGCCAGATATAGGTAGTTACTAAATACGTAATTTAGTGGAAAAAAGTGTTAGTTATTGTGTATCAATGACAATAACTATGAAGTTGACAGTCAGAAGATGTTACCGCGTGAAACATGAGATAGGGAAAGAAAAAGCAACCTTCTTTCAGCTTCAGAGGCCAAAATCTACCATCGCCGGATTCCAGGAGTATAAAAAAAATATAAGTAATTAATAATGTGTTATAAATACGTACAATTCCAATACTGCTGGCAACCCCGATGATGGCAATCATAGTAGGCTCCCCCTCACTGTTTACCGCGGTCATGTACGACTTGAGGAAGAAGTACGGCATGATGAACCAGATGGAGAAGATGAGAGACGACAGGTTGTACATGAGGAAGTGGAATTCCGTGAACATGTTTATGTCAAAGGAAGACTTGACGGTGCCCCATACGCGGTTATACCATATCTGAAATTGATTGTATTTTAAATGACATAGTTACAAAAACTGCTCCATTAAAAGTTGCACCTGGTTGCGTCGTTCAGTCGAGCGACAGGAAATTCCTTAAAACTAATAATTGTTTCTGATAAATTTAACCTGTATTATAGAAAAGGAACATGGCTTATCTACTGATAAACCATTTATATTATTTCCTTATTTACTAGTAAGTAATATGTATTTAAGTAATAAAGACTACTATTTTCCTTACTTTGATAATAATACACTTTTAATAAAGAATTTGAGGCAATAATCTCATATGAACAACTTCACTGGCTCTGCCTCAGCTCTAGCTTGCAAGTGTTATAAGCGCTCGGCTCCTTTTATATATAATAGTAAAGAGTACACAACTCAAGAAAAAATAATTTCAAGGAATTGACGATAATAATTTACAAAGAAGTCTTACCATTTCATCGTCAGTCAAAGAGTCTAGAGATTCCATAGAGTTCCTATACATATCAGGCAGAGAAGAAGCCTTCAGTCGATACCTTGGTATGCTCAGCATAGCGCCTCGGTGCATCATCGTGTTCTTGTACAGCGGCATATCCCTCAAGTAGTGGTGGTCTGTGGTAGTGATCGTCGATATCTGCCGCAGCCAGGTCATCTGCGGCCCAGGTTTACTGGTTTGCGTTTGAGAGCCAACGTTTGCATTCGGCTTGTCCAAATCCTTGGCTTTGCCATTCATTTCAATCTTAGCATCGCCAGCTTCTTTATTGTCTACTATTTTAGCTTCTTGGTTTGGTTCAGAAGGCTTAGGCTTTTTAGCTTTGATTTCAATGGGCGTTGCTGCTGGTTCTATCGCTGCATCAGCAGGAGGTGTTTCAACGTTGAGATCGGCTTCCGAACGGCGTCTTGTTACTAGATGCGGGTAGTTTTGCAAAATTATGTGGTATAAACGTTTGTTTTCCATTAATTTTTCGATCACTTCTGAGGGTACCTAAAAATAATTTTAAAACATGAAAAACGTGATATGAACCATTTTTTTCTTCGTGCAGACAAATATAAAAATATAAGTTCCTGTTTCCAATTTATGTTTTGTTTTAGGTTATAGGTTATATATGTTTTAAAAATTGTAAATTCTTAAAAAACTAATTTAATGATTTAAACCATTTGTTGGTCAACACCAGATGCAATCAATGTTTGGATACTAACGTTTTCATAAGACTATCGTTAAACTATGATAAAGTTATGAAAAACACTCTTATGCATAATAAATTACATACCTTATCATTCCGTTGTATAAAAGTAGGCAAATGTACCGCAGAGTGCATTCGTTTATACGTTTGATCAGCGTTCATTTGCGTTGTGGCCTCCAACTCATCCGCTTGCGCTATACTTGACGTTAGAGTTGCCAAAATATATTCAGGACTTTTCCCACTTTCGAGTAAAGACTTCAATTCATCCGGTCCCAGATAAGCTGACTCGCCGTCAGATCGAGAAGATATCGACCCAGACCTAGATGACGCTCTAGATCTGGATTTGCTTCTCGACAAACTCCTCTCTCTTTTCTGCTTTATTGCAAGCCACTCTGGATTCCTCATCAGCGCCCCACAAACGCACATGTTGAGAAGTGTCCCAGCTAGTACGACGACGGTGTTCCTCCAGTCATAAATTTCCAACAAATAATGAGTGAGAGGCGTGTACACGACCGTCCCGAAGCCGATGCCGCACGACGCGAGCGACACGGCCAAGTTCCTTCTCTTGTCGAACCAAAACGCCACAGACACGACTGCCGTCACGTACAATATCCCCATCGCTAAACCGCTCATGAAACCGAATGTCAAACACAGAACTGGTATCGAGTTGCTGACGGCGGCTAACAAAAACCCGATGGTTGAGAGCAACCCTGCCAACATGGTCATGGCTCTGCAGCCGTACCGGTCTACGAGGGCGCTCATGATGGGGCCGGCCAGCAGCGGCGTCGCTATGAACAGACTCCCGATCATCGATGTCTCGGACTGCGTGCTTTTGAAGTAACGCGTGAACTCTTCGTGCAGCAAGCCGAAGGAGAACGCTAGACCATCGGCGCACGCGGACACCAGGAAAGCCGCAACCACCACCACCCACCCCCACCCACCGTCCGGTATCTTCGGTAGTTTCCGATGTCTCACTTCATCCGAGCAGATACTGTCTCTATCATCTAAACCTTGGAATTTCACTCTATCGGGAGAGTCTAGTCTTTCATCTTTTGTGTAATGTGCTGTTATATCTTCTGATTTTATAGAATTGATTGTGTTGCTATCTCTATTGATGTTTCCATGTTGTTTGGAATATGTTTCTTTGTTGTCTCCCTCTATCTTATCAGTTTTGTGTGGTTCGGCCATGTTGTTGTTATTTCAGGTCATACCGCGAACTTGTACCTTATCTGCAAGTTTTAATGAGTTGGATTTTTTACATTTAACAGAGCTCAGGTAAATACATCACTATGCTTTTCACTTCTCTCAATCCATAATTACTATCCCAAGTTTGCGATAATAATTTCGGATAATTATTATAATTAGATCTTAAATACATATCTGCGTAAGTACTTAAGTACATGCTCCAATGCGCCGTATAATTGACTCCTATGTTAGGTATACTACATGGTATAACTAAGTTATTCATCATTTTCAATAGATTCGTTTAACACAATTCGTAACGTCACCGAACGGATATTAGGTTGGAAAACCAACCATAACAACGGTTCAGGAGGTTCCTATTTCATTCATTATTGAGTTATTTACATTAGAAAGGATAGTTGAACTAAATTATTTTTTTATAAGTAAATAATAATTTTATTACATCAGCTGTCATAATACCTACTGCTTTTGCCTTTTCTACTTGAAATAAATTCTACGCAAAGATCTGATTAAAAAAAAACATATGTCAGCAGGTTGGGAACCAAAGGCTTTGACGGGCTAGGTACTTAGAGATAAGAGACATCCATTTTGGGCCAATATTTTCGTCACTCAGTATGAACACCCGTATTAATTAACTACCTTATTAGAACTAATTGGCCTCATTTGCATGATTAAGCCTGCAACTGAATTATTATGTCGAAATAGGACCAACTAACAATATCTACAGCATGAACCGCTGTATAAAATGAAGATATTTTTTTCGACACCTCGAGATAAACCAACCTATTTTATTAATCCTATGGAAATAAAGTTTTTGACTTTGACTAATCACTAGGTTTTATCATATGATTGCGTTTGACTATATTATTATGTCACCTGATATTGACTAGGTGCGAACTGCGCTACCCAACGCCTGGATTAGAAACTGAATATCATGCTTTCTTATAAATAAAGAAATAAACTACTAAGTTCTATTTATTGATTAATAATTAATTCTATTAATTATTAACTGTTCCCTCACGATGTTTTCCTTCACTGGAAAGTCGAGCTCATAGTAAAATTCGAATATCGAACCCACGACTCGTCTCTAAAAAATACCCAACATCGATTAAAAAAAACTCAATTTTGAGCCATTTACTACAATTCCTACAAAAGTATGTAGGTATAACTATTAGTGCCTGCTTTCCTCATTTTCAATACATAGCACAATAATAATAAAAAATAAAAGTGTGATAAAAGTTCAAGTGACAGAGGCACTGAACCTTGACCCAACATTGCGAATTGCATAATAAGTTAAGTATATAGGTACGTGACCTAGAAGCTATGAAGTCATCTAATCACACCAAAAGGAAATGAATAAATTAACCTACAACAATAATTGATACCCACGGTCCTACTGATATTATACCATTTTATAAAAGGATGCCATGTCTCTACCAAGTAGGTTAAGTTTTTGAACAAGGTTGAATACAATGCACTAACCTCAAAAGGTTTCTTCTTAAAACCGGCCAGCAACAAGTGGAAGTTTTGAGGCAAAATAGAATCCCAAATTAAGCATGTCACACATAAGTAAAAAAGGTTTTATTCAGTTTATATAACCGTTATGCTTCTGAAACTAGTCACATTCACTTATCACCGTATGAGATACGGTTTATTAGGTAAGTATATGTAATCAAAAATGTAAACAAAATTCAGTCTACGTGTGTCAAGGCGACGGGCACTCGTCCGGCTCGCTGACTGTGACTGAGTTAAATTCAATGGGAGGAAGGTAATTTTTAGAACTAATTTACTACCGATTCATGGTCATGGAAGGGCGACGACCCCATTCTACTAAGGCAAGCCTTATTTCGACAGGACATCGATATTTTGGGAGTGCCTGTGGGTATAATATGGAATACGATATATACCTAAGTATTAAGTATATACGTTAGTATTGATAGAAATTCTATAAATTATATAAATTGTTATATATTGACAGATGCCGAAAGGCGCAAACAGCTTGAGCAGAGCTTGATAGCAGAGTGCAAATCATTTGACATTCAATGCAAGGGTCGTTGGTTCATATTTGGAGCCGGCACGAACCAATTACACATTTGATAATTAAATTATCATGTTAGAAGAATTAAGTAGTAAGTTAGTAAGAGCTCTACAGTTTGGTATAGAATAGAATGCTGACTTGTATTCTGGATTGGACACCCTTGGTGGGTACCTTAAATAGATACCTACCTATATGTGGATTGTCTATACCCTAGCAAATCATATGTAAGCCAATCCCAGGATCAACTCCCGGAATTGATAAGTTTGGGAATCGAACTTGGGACCCTTATTCCCTGTACCCAAACTGGAACAGTTACGCCCACAAAGTCGCCAAATTATTTTACGCTGATAGAGGTAAACCATATCGGTCATTGCGCTATGACTATTTATAATTTAAATGTTTATATTACATACTTGATTAACCTTACAAAAACTAATTAAAGTACATTTTATAAACCATATTAATCATGAAAATAGATCATGAAATTATAAATAGAGGAATGGTACCTAATATAACTTGTGGAAGTAAATTACACATGTGGGTACAGCTTGGCGTATGGCAATTTAGTGGCGATTGAGACCGTGGTGGTCTAGTGGCACCGAGTTTCAACCCGGAGGTCGCTGGTTCGAAAAATGGCAAATTACGAGATGCACCAATAAGTTTTTCACTTGATAAATTTATGTGCGCAATACCACGTTCTCAAAACGGTGAAGGAAAACATCGTGAGGAAACCGAAATGAGAAGTCTAGATCGAGATAGAGAGAAGAGTAGTAGATGTCTTCGAATTTTTGTTCTTCCTAGAACGAAAATTCGAAGACATGCGTCAAGTGCACAAAAAGAACAACGTAGAGGATATTGGCAAAAAGTTGTAAGTTTTCTTAGCATAAAAGCTGTATTTTCATTTATTTATTTTTATTTATTTATTTATTTATTAACAAAATCCACAGCTCTTAACTAATACATGTTTATCTTATATACTAAAAAAAAAAGCCAATTATGGATTTACATTTTGCGGATCGTAATAATATGGTTAATCGACGACAGTGATAAACTAATACAACATAATTATCAATATCATTTAATGCGTGTGTGTGCGTGTGTGTGTGTGTGTGTGGGTGTGTGTGTGTGTGTGAGCGTGTGTGTGTGAGCGTGTGTGTGTGAGCGTGTGTGTGTGAGCGTGTGTGTGTGTTTGTTTTACCCATCAAGTTCAAATTTATAAATGCATGTAGATACACAGAAATTGCAAGAACTGCGACACATTTTAAATGAATTATATTAATTTTAGAATTTCCCTTTTGAAAATAGCTTTGCTGTACAAGAAAATATCGACAGATTGAAACAATTTGTTATAAGATGTATGCAATCTACTTATAACTGAGTTTTGTGCGTAATTTGTGTTACAGTATTTAACTGCAAATAATTTTGCATGTCTTGTTCTGGTTTTTGGACAGTAAAAACACAAAATCTTTTCTATCAATTCTTGACAGTCTATATAGCCATTACACAAACCATGCAGAAAATACATGTCACACAGAACACGACGATTTTGCAGTGTTGTGAGGCAGTGATAACTGCAAGCTTCCTCATAATCTCTAAAGCCACAAAAGGAACGAAAGTTTAAGTGCTTAACAAACTTATTTTGGATATTTTCAATGCTCTGGATGTAAATAAAATATTGAGGGCTCCAAATAGTGCTACAGTACTCCAAAATACTTCTAACATAAGAGAAGTACAAAATTTTTAAGCAACCTGCATCAGTAAACGGGCGACTTACTCTCAGTATGAACCCTAAATTTTTGTAAGCTTTATCAACGATGCTAGAAATGTGGTCGGAAAATGATAGTTTAGCATCCATTATAACTCCTAGATCTCTCACTGATGTTGTCATGTTAATTTTAACGCCATTAATTGTATAAGTAAAAAAGCTTGGACTTCTTTTGCGTGTGAATGAAACATACTGACACTTGCTTATGTTAAGTGCAATACGATTCACCATATAGTAATTACTAAGTCTGTTTAAGTCTGCTTGTAGATTTCTACAATCATTTTGATTTCGCACTGTCATATAAATTTTTGTATCATCGGCATACATCAAGAATTTAGAATACTGAAAACACTGACCAACGTCATGTAAATAGGATGCATACAAAAGTGGCCCTAAAATGGATCCCTGCGGCACTCCGGATGGTATTTCCACATAATCTGAACAAAAACCGCCCACAACAACTGATTGAGAACGATTGCTCAGGTAGGATTCCATCCATCTTAATAAATCACCACGTATACCGAGCTCAAAAAGCTTATGCAAAAGTATGATGTGGTCTACACGGTCGAAAGCTTTTTTAAAATCAGTGTAGACCACATCTACTTGTGATCCACCTTCCATACCAGCAATGACATATTCCATAAAGACGCCCAAATTACTTGCAGTCGATCGGCCCTTCAGGAAACCGTGCTGCTCTATAGGAATCAACGGTGATATAATAGGATAAATACAGGAGTGAACAACTCTTTCAAACATTTTACTGAGTACATTAATGATAGAAATCGGACGATAGTTTTCAATACTCGTCTTCAGACCTTTTTTATGAATCGGAACTATAAGTGCTTTTTTCCAATCTTTAGGGAAATATCCCTCTTCAAGGCATCGATTGAAGATAAGTGTGATGGGTGCAGAGAGAGACTCAGCACATTTCTTAAAAAATATAGGTGGTATTTTATCACTTCCTGCGCCTTTCGTTATATCAAGGTTTACCAACATTTTATGAATTTCTTTTATATTGACACGAATAGTGTGGATGGTATTAGTTTGAGAGCTATCTTCGACCGAATTAAAACTATATTGATCTGCAGGCCTACAAAAGTTTCCATAAAAGAAGTTATTGAAAGCAGAGCAAATGTCGACCTGCTTTTTCATAACATTTTCTCCATGTGTCATTTGTTGAGGGTAAGAGGAACTATTATTCCTTCGAGATTTAACATATGACCAAAAATATTTAGGGTTGGATTTTATATTTTCTTGAGTAAAGTTAAGAAATGACTGATAGCAAGCAGCCTGTAAAATTTTCTGTTTCTCCCTAAGATCAGCAAAGTCAGCATAATCTATGGGGTTCTTATACTTTTTCCAAGCTTTGTGCTTTTTGAACTTTTCTTTTATTATGCTAATTAATGCCTTGCTATACCAAACCGGGTAACTATAACTGCCACTACTACGATATTGTGGTACATACGTTCCTATCAAACTATTCAAAATCGTATATACTTGACTTATCACCGTATCAATATTCACCTGATCCACTATAAATGACCAATCCTGATTATTAAGAGATACTCATACTCTCATAATCACCGCGTTTATATTGATATACTACACGTGAGCTGGGTTTCAGTGGAGGTATGAAAATATCAGAGGCTACCATACTTATAGTAGGATGAAAAGAGTCCTCCCTTACTAACGAAGACAAAGACTTCCGTATGCTTAACGGAAAATCAGAGAATACAAGATCCAAAACAATATTATATATGTTAGCCGTCATATTATATTGTGACAGTCCATAAAAGGACAATTGAGCCATAAGATCAGATGCCGAGTTCTGTATTTCAACAGAACCCTTCTTCAGTACTATAGGTTCACCTGTATCCCACTGTACACAGGGTAAATTAAAGTCACCTGCTACAATACAATGATCTCCTGGAGCATTAGAGCTAACTATTGAGATAATTTCGATAAATAATTGAATGCGAGCCGGAATTAATGAGTTTGGTGGAATGTACAATGTAGCAATGTGAAGATCACGGACTGAACCAATATTCTTGGAGGGAATAGTGGCCCAGACGCACTCTAAGTCATGTCGTTGCCATTCTGGTCTTGCACGGGCCTGCAAATGTGATTTACACAATAGCATTACGCCTCCTCCCAGAGAACCACGATCCTTACGAAATACATTGTAGTTTCCATCAGACAGCTCAGCATCCAATATGCCATCGCACAGCCAGGTCTCCGAAATCATAAATATATCATATTCAAGTAACAAAACATTGTTGAAGAATTCATTTGTCTTCGTTCTGAGCCCTCTGACATTCTGATAAAGTAATTTTAATTTTTTAGTATCCATTTTAAAATATAATATGAAAAAAAACATAAATAAACATAATATAATATAATATATATAAGTGGGACATTCAGAATAACTTTACTGATACCATTTAATAACTTCATACAAATTTGTCTTGTGTTTAAAGAAAAGAACCCACATTTATGGATTTCTTAAGTCGATCCGCTTAACTGATTACTACCAGACAGAAATAGATCAAGTTTCCATTTGCCACAAGTGGCATGGACAAACAAAACATAAAATCATTGAACTTCTACTAATACCTACTTAGGTACCAATCGTGTCGCTAAAAAATTTACAAAAACGCGAAGGTATAAACTAAAACCGTTTGAAATACCATAATTCCTCGTTATTTCCCATGATTTTACGATAAAGTGCTGTCCGACAGTAAAATGGGTTTTTCAGTGGATTCTATGACGACTTCTACTCGTAAAGCTTCATGGCGCCCGCCATTGTGGCGCGCCAGCCTCAAAATGACGTCAAATTCCCGCTTCGATAGTCATGTAAAGTGTCGTTATTAACTTGTCCCGAAAATATCACATATCACCTATACCTAAATTATCAAAATTATTGAGTAAAAAGTTCAAACAAGCGCTTACATAATCTTAATTTGAAGCCATGACGGATCATTGGTAGTGACGTTGGCCTCCGATCTGTAGGTCGTAAGTTCGAATCCTACAATGAAACCGCGCTTCCGGTGAAGGAAACATCACAAGGAAATTGTAGCGAGGTGGTAAAGCTAATGTCCGGCAGATTAGGTTCCACCCTCAAGTTGAAAATCTGCTGCCAAGCTCCTGCTTAGTAGTAGATTTAATTTTTTATTATATTTTATTTTAGTGCATCCTTAGAGTTGGTTCCCAATTCAAGTTTGCGTGACGCCACCATCGGCTACATAATCGTAGTTAAACGCAGGCGTTATGTAGTCATCGCAAAAATGATAGTACCTTTAACTACTACAAATTCACACTGTAGGTACCAAGATAACCTACTGTGTCACAAGTGGAATGGTCCGTCCATGCCATAAACTTATTAGGCATCGCTAATATATTTGCCTCAGCTAAGTTTTGAAATGTGGTCTAACACTAACAAAATTTAGGCTTATATTTAATTTTTTATACTTAAATTTAATTATATATATTTCATTCTCAAATTTACGTTTGTTTGTATCAATTAGTGTTTGCATTGTTTATTAGTGGATTAGTTCTGAAATAGAAAAGCCTAAATGTATTATACTTTGGTGAATTTCTGAATTTATAGTTCATAGTCGTAGTCATTTATAGTTCATACAAAAAATATTCTATTCGCGCTTTACTTCTTGTAACACTGAGCCCAAAGTGGCATGAAGAAAAAGTATCCAATACTGGCAACATTTTTGTTGTTGCAGTCAAATAAACGTCAAACAGCGTTTTGTCAAACCAAAACCCAAGCTGCGTTTATTTCACGCGAAAATAAACTAAAAATACAAGGAAAATGGCTGAAAAACCGCTCGAGGAGGGCTACATATCCGTGGTAGACGAAGAGCCGGAGATATTTGAACTTCTCAAGTGGGACAACTCACAACAACAGAAGCAGCAGGATATTCAACCAGTGCAGAAAGCACAGAGTCCGGACAAAAGAGTTTACAAACCGCAAGAATCGGACCCATTCGATTTGAGCGAACCTTCTTTCATAGAAACTTACCGGCTGAGCAAGGATTTGGCGCGAAATTTGTGCGAGGAATTAAAACCTGTGATGCCTACTTCCACGAAATCTATAGAGTTTTCTGTAGAAAGCAAAGTAAGTTATGCACGGGTGGTACTTTGACTTACGTTTCGAAATTTTCAGTCCTTACAATTGCATTCTATATGGCTATAACTATGTTTTTAACATTTATGTGCTAACAGTCACATAGAATACTTATAATAATTGTAAGTTATCATGGAAACATTATCATTTCTGTGCTCCTCAGTAGGTTGAGTCCTAACTGGTTCTAGAGAGCCATAGTTTGAGGAAAGTATCACATATCAGTTGTTAGATAATAATGGTTGATTTCGAAATCTGTTGTATGACAGTATTCTATGCAATTATTCATTAACTTTGGAGGCTTAAAGATCTCTGTCTCTTGCTGTGAGTAGGCCTGTGTGCAGTGTACTGCGTAGGCTTATAAACTACTGATACTTTATATTTTCAGGTCCTAGCAACATTATCATTTTATGCAACGGGCAAGTTCCAAAAAACAATAGGTGGTAAATCTGACCCTAACCTGACCCAGTACTTTGTGTCAGTTGCAGTGATGCAGGTCACCGAGGCTATGAACCACCCCAGTATTGTACAGAAATACATACATTTCCCACATTTAAGGGAAGAAAGGGAGATTGTTAAGGCTAAGTATGTTTACCTGCTTTTTAGGGTTCATTGCTCACAGGGCCCTGTTACTAAATTAAATAGCATAAAGCAATATAAAACTAAGGGTGTCCTTATTTTTAGTCTATTTGTCTCTGACATGTCCAGTGATAATATATATGTACAAGCCTTAAACTTGATAATTACATTGCAAACTCAAAGTAAAACAGAAGATCATGAGTCAGACTTATGTTAAGGAGATCGAGTCAGTTCGAGATTTGAACTGACTGACTTTTGGTATAGAATATTGAGTGCACAAGTTCAATTTGGACTTAGTTTTTTATATTAAATTAATGAATGATGAACAATTTTAGTAAAAACATGAATACTTAATAAAAATAACATTTTTTATTTAATTTTCAGATTTTACATGAAATATGGAATACCCAATGTGATTGGATGTGTGGAGTGCACACACGTGCCAATAGCGCGCCCAGAAGAAAACGCCAAGATACACTTTAACAAATCCTACCATTCAAAGAAAGTGCAGATTGTAAGTAGGATATATGCTGAGTTATATTAATAAAAAAGTGATCATGCAAACAATATGTAGTCGGTCCAGTATAAAAAATATGGTTCCTGGGGAAATTACAGGCACATGAGTGTATTCTTAAAGCTGCAGCACACCGTAACATCTCAAAGCAAAGCTTTGAATTGAAATGTGTACTTAAAATGGGATCAGTGATGTAAATTTTTTCAATGAACGAGGTACAGCAATTTTTGGTCCAAAAAACTATAACGCAGTACTAAAGCTACTAAATCTATTTAGTGTTTTACTATGAGATGAGGTTGTAATATTTCTACTTGTACCAATGACTCTCCTGAACTGATGGGATGAAAGTGTGGCTCAAAGAGTTGAATTGTAAAGGTTTGCGTTGACTTGACTGTACCGCTGTGTTGTGTTGTAGGTGTGCGACAGCGACATGTTGATAACTAGCGTGTACGCGTCGCCGGGCGGGTCGCACGCGCACGACACCATCCTGCAGCGGCACGGCGTGCGCGTCGACCTCGTCAGCCTCTGCCAGACCGGAGACCACTGCTGGCTTATCGGTACACACTACTACACACCCACAACACTATACTTAGCCTCGCAGACTTCTGATGCAGCTATCATACTCTACAGATCCAAGTCTAAGACTGATGTAGGAGTCTCAGTGAAAACTTATTTTAACTTATTTATTTTAATCATTTATTGGACTGACATGTTCTACTTAAAGAACCCAAGTACTCAAAAAAAGTTTTTTTTTATTATACTTTACATACATACTTGATTGATCTCATTAGCTCGCGACATTATTGGCTTGAATACAAAACCTAGATGCTGAGGCTTGAACATTACAAAGTCTAATCCTAGCTGGCATTGTCAACTTATCGCCTAATACAGCAGCCAGTTCACGCGCGATACTTCATGAAAAATCTATCTGTTTCAGGCGGTCCATATTACACGCAAAGACCATTCGTGATGACGCCGATACCAAAAGTCACCAAGAAATCACCCGTTTCACCGGAGAAAAACTACTCAACCATGCACTCACAGACGCTCAACACCGTCGTAGAGACCATCAAACAGTTAAAAAGCAGGTGGAAAGTGCTCCAAGCGAACTGCAACAAACAGTTTGAACCGCCCACAGTCGCGATGATAATCGTCGCTTGCTGCGTCCTACACAACATCTGCAACAAACACAACTTACCCGTCGTTCAGATGACACAAACTGAAGAACGGTTGGAGGCCATGAAACAAAAGGTGGCCAACGGTCCCATACCGAGGAAGCATACTGTGGATGAAGCCGGAGACCGAGCCCGGGCCGGTTTGGTGGAACGGTTGTGGAATGAACGAAGACTGACTCCGGAGAACGCTCCAAAGAAACGAGCCAAGCCGAAGGAACGGGTCGTGGAGAACCACCAGCAACCGCCTCCTCAGCCGCTGGTGCAACACCAACAGCATCAGCAGCCGATGTGCCTCCAGCCCCATCAGATGCACCATCCCATCCACGAGGACCTGAGCAAGCGACCTCGCATCATGTCCCTGAGCGCTCCCTCCTACGCGCTGAGCGCACCGCCCGCGCCCTGGGGACACCACTACCCGCACCCGCATCCGCAGCACTGATCAACACTACACGCTGCAACACAGTGAACGGTGATCAGTGATCAGGTGAAGGAAAACATCGTGAGGAAACCGACATGTCCTAGAACTAAAAATTCGAAGACATGTGTCAAGTGCACGAAAGGAGCCTCTTTGAGGCGCACTTACAATCACCACACCGGTTTGAGAGTACCAGTGACTCAATTAGAATTAGAAGAAGTGATCAGGTTATTACAGTCAGGCAGACTGTAGTGGCCAAAAAGTGAAGAAATACATTGTGGCAAGATACAGTGGGCTTGCTTTGGCCCAGTAGTTCATGTCTCTCTAGTGCGCTAGGATGGACTGATAGAACTAAATCAGATGTTCACTATGCCTGTAGAAATATTGAAATTTTGTATTAAGACAACACTACAGAATTCGCGTCGATATTTAATTACGATACACGCATTATATACATACTTGCATAGTTTGAACTTGTTTCAGATAGTTTTTGAAGTGTGAGGGACGTACATTTAGGAATGCCTTATAAATGTTAGATTAAGTTGTACAGTTACGTAAGAAACGTAGCTCTAATGACTCCAATGAATTTGATTGGTCACACAGCTCAGTTGGTAACCCTGCCTTCTGCGCTGTAAGGTCATAGGTTTGATTTCCACGCAGGACAATCATTTGTGTGACAAACATAGATGTTTGTTCTGTGTCTGGGTGTTGATATGTATTATATGTATTTACAAAAATGGTTATAAGTATTATATCAGTTGTCTGGTTCCCATGATACAAGCTATGTTTGGCTCACTTTGGGGCTAGGTGGCGCTGTGTGAAATGACCAATACTATTATTATTATAATGATGTAAAGCAAATTGGTAATGTAAAAGAATCATGTATATTTGATGGCATTGCCATGACATATTTTTTATTTAAATTGCAATGCTTAAAAACAAACAATTATTGTAGTAAATTTATGAATTTGACATTGAAATTGAAACTGGCTGAAACAAAGGTTATTTAACTACCCCCATTGATACTAGACAATAATTATGTGAGTACCTTCATAAGTAAATTTGGGAAATACCTAAATAGAAAACGGTAGCTTACGGACTCACTGTGTCACATATGAAGTACAGCTAAGGAACTAAGTTATATAAATAATTAGCAGTAGTATCAATTAAATGTGGTATAAGCTAGCTGCTAAATAAGCTAGCCATGCATGGCTAGCCAGCTAGCTAGCTATGCTACGAATTCTCGCTCGAGTGCCTCCAGTAATCAAATAATATCGATAAATGTACATGTTATTGATGAGTATTAGGGGCGATCGCCCGCTATGTTATATTATAACCCACATTGGGATTCGTGTAAATGTTGTATAAATATGAAAGAGTGTGTATCTCATTTCGAAAACTTTTAATGTGCCGATAATAAGGTTCATAATAAAATCACTGTACAGAATTGATATATTTTTAAGATATAAACTAAGCATAAAATTATATGAATATTCTTAAATATAAATTAAACACAAATATAACTTTATTCATTTTAAATTGCACCGCGCCACTCGATATAAATAATCGAAAGATGATCGATTGAAATTGTCTTTACGTTCTAATATACTGAAGGAGATTGAACGAATTATTGATCGCTAAGACACTTCTGTCAATCAGTGCTGCTGGTGATCAATGGTTACTTGACAATCGCAATTGATCCTCTCCTCTCCCGGTAATGTTAGGGATCGATATATTATTTCACGATTTGACAATGTATTGGCGATTATACAATCAACAAGGAATGTATTTATATGATTACTGAATGTTGTCTGAGATTTCAGTGCTTATTGTTTAGACATAGATCTTATATACATTATACATAACACACTTGAGGCATACAACCTTCACGTCTCAAAGTTAGGGGCGCAACGGGTCTCCTACTTAGATATAGGCAGACAGCAAGACGTTTTGCTTTATTATTTTGCGTTGCATCACGGTGGGCCACCTTGCTCGTGTCGTAATAACCCAAGTTCTGCGCGCACCTAGGATCTGTTGAATGCTTGCGCGACCTCGTTGGCTAGGAGCGAGGCGACCGCTACGTTGGGGCAGTTGGCGGAGACGCGCGCCGCCCCCTCCCCCACAGACACGCACAACAGCACTATGTCTCCGGACGATATCATCCTACCCGCAAACCTGGAATATACATGTTCACTGTTGGATAGTGCCATCAATAGGTTACTTCTAGGCGCACATGCTACACGTAGCCCACGTTGCATACAGGTCGTCGTTTGTATAACTGTCATGTTTACTTCATGCACTATCTATGCGGTGGATTTGGAGATTAAGATTTTTATAATTATGTCATCGCAAGTCGGAAATTTCTAGAATTTGAAAATAATGTTTTAAGTTTAAGATATTAAGTTATTTTAAAGCTCCATAAAATATACTATGCATACAAATCAATGCAGCCTACCTTTGATTACTGAAGATAAGATATAATGTGACCTTCGCAACTGAATCAATAACATGCATTTCACATGTAAAATGTCAACTTAAGTTAAGTACCTGAGTATATCCCCTGTTGAACTGATGAAGCCCACGTTGGCGGTCGCGAACACGCGCTTGCATATAGTCGCTTCATCGTCTATTTTATTCGCTTTCTTCTCACACTGTAAATTAAATTATATTCAAAAATTGTGAGACTCAAAATATTTATTTATTTTAATACTTTATTGCACACAGAAAAACAATGTACAAAAGGCGGACTTAATGCAAATGCATTTTCTACCAATATTAAACACAAAAGACTCGTATGTGTGAAATGCAAAATAACCCAAAAAAAAAACATAAAAGACTGAAAGTCAAAGCACGAATCGTGCAGAACAAAATAGCTTTAACGATATTGCTGAATCGTTATTCCTCTTATAATTGAATTGAAAAAAAGACCGTATTAATCTATTCGAGACAAACAAAATATATTTTTGGTACTGTCAATATAATCGACTGGCCGCACAGCTCAGTTGGTAGTCAGTAACTCGGCCTGCGCTGTAGGTCGCGGGATCGATTGCCAACCTGAACAAACATTTGTGTGACGATCATAGACATTTGTTCTGACTGGATGTGCATATGTATGTATTTACAAAAAAATGTCTGGTTCCCATGTTACAAGCTATGCTTAGCTTAGTTTGGCGCTGTGTGAAATGGCCACCAATATTTATTTAATATACAAATCAATATTAGGATTCCAAAAAAAGAGATTTGGTGGCACTTTAAGTATTGACTGTGTGTCGTTTTAAGTCATTATATATTTGACGTTGAATCTGGGGTGGTTGCGAGTGCTAGTGGCCGTGTGGTACGCACCTCTGTCATCCCGCGCAGAGTCCTCTGCTCGGCGAGCCACCGCGACTCCGGCATGCTCACAGCGCGCATCAGCTCGCCCACAGGCGGCGTCACGCACACCGCTACCTCGCCTGATCACAAAGCATTATATGTAGCATTTCGTGTCAGATTAAAGCATAATCTGGACAAGTCAAAACGTTTATAAAATGATAAGAAGGGACGAAGAAAATTAATCAAATTTTTTATTTTATTTTATTTTATTTTTTCAACAGAATCTACAGCTCTAGGTATCTATTCACTTAAAATTACTCTTAAAGCCAATAACAGATTCAATTTTTTTATATATACTAGTATTACGACAAAACAACTTATATAATTAAGGACAATATGTCAAAACACTAACTTATACTAACACAATTTTGTGTGTGTGTGTGTGTGTGTGGGTGTGTGTGTGTGTGTGTGTGTGTGGGTGTGTGTGTGTGTGGGTTAATTTGGTTAAAATTAATAATTTGAATTATTTTTTTTAATAATTTTTTTTTAAACAATTATTAATAATTTGGTTATTAATTATTTTGTTTGGTTAATTGTTTGTTGTTTAATTTCATTAAATCATTTACGGGGCCCCACGTTGCTCGCGTCCGTAGGTAACCCTCTGAATCGCTACACGTGTCCCCCGGGTGGTGCGAAAGGAGCAACTCAAAGTAGCAGTAGAACTTGTGCCAAGTTCGCCCGGAGAAGTACTGCCACCACACCTGGTAATCTGCCGCCAAGCAGTGATGGACAAGTATTGCTGTGTTCCGGTGGAAGGGAGTGGGTGTCGGTGAAATTGCAGGCGCATGAGACGTAACATCCCCGTCTCGAGGTGATGGACGCAACGCAATGCGACTTGAGTCATCTCGTACTTTGGTGGAGAGGACTTGAGGCGTATTGCTGTTGTCTATGAGCGGCGGTTACCACTTAACATCAGGTGGGCCGTCAGTTCGCTCTATCACCTACTTGGCATAAAAAAACAACTGCAATGACGAATACCGATAATAATAATAATAATACGGATTTGGCAGTAGGACTGACCGACTGAACTGACGAGACTGAACTCGGCCGGCTGGATGCTGTCGGCGAAGTCTACGCCGATCACTACGGTGCTGGACTCGGTCGGCTGCAGCGCGCTCAGCGGGGGGAACAGACGCACTTGCTGGGAACTGCTTTCCTTCTGGAAACCAACACTATTATCCAAAGGTTGCCTGGAAGAGATCGCTTTTAGCGATGAGTTCACCAATTGTACCACTTTAATGTCTTAACTTGTTTTTTTTACTTATGGTGTACAATAAAGATATATTATTTTATTATATCGAATCTTAACCACCGTGTCTAGATGACACAATAGACAAATTCAGTAACCAACGGAGGTGTAGTAAATCGACCTCTGGAGCGGCGCAGCCATCTTTAGCTAACTCAAGAAGTTGGCCAAAAGTTGGCACAGGAGAAGTACCCTCGAATAGAACAGCGAGGAAGAGAATACTCGGTCGGGGCTGCCCACGAATATGTTGGGAGACAGGCTTAAGTCTTGCCCTGACCGACGACGTTCCGGCCCCTACAACGTATGATTGGGACGGTCATGGGTGGTGGGGATATATGCATCCCAACGCAAATCTCATTAATATACGACAGGCCTCACAGCTCAGTTGGTAGTAACTCTGCCTTCTGCGCTGGAGGTCATCAGTTCGATTCCCACTCAGGACAAACATTTGTCTGACGAATATAGATGTTTGTTCTGTGTCTGGGTATGGTATGGTGTTATTATATGAATTTGTTTACAAAAAAGTATATATGTCTATCAGCTGTCTGATTTCGACGAGACAAGCTATGCTTAGCTTACTTTGGGGTTAAATGGCGATGTGTGAAATGTCCACTAAGTAAAATACCTTGAGCAGCTTGATGTCCTTGAACTCCCTGTTGCTGGAGTTGGTGAAGACGAGCTGTATGGCGGCCATCTTGCTGGAGTAGAGGTGCGGGGTGCGCAGCCACTGTCTCGTGAGGCTCAGCCCCCCGGAGGAGACGCGAGAAAGCGCCTCGCTAGGGGGCGCCACGTAGCACGGACCCACCGGCGTGATCTCATCTACTTTAATCATTTATTTATCATATAAGTAGAGAATAATATAGAATAAATAAGAATAAGTAATCCCACGGAAACACTGCACTTTTCCGGGATCAAAGCATCCTATGTGTTAATCCAGGATATAAGCTACCTTGAAACCAAATTTCATCCAAATCCATTCAGCCGTTTGAGCGTGAACGTGTAACAAACATTCATACAAACTTTCACGTTTATAATATTAGTAGGATTATTAATTCACAATAATTTAGACATTTTCTGCACAATTCAGACGATCGGTCACCGAACACATCACACTGTGGAGCTGATGCGAGAAACGCATATAATATCAATGCTCCTACAAGGGCTGAGTTAGTACAAACAGGTGTCACGATACCCGTCTTACTACTCATAATCCTCCTCCTCCGACCCGAAAATTCAAGTCATACATAAAGAAGGGTCTGGTAAGTAAAGCTTATTACACTGTAAATGATTATATAAATGATAAATCCCCATGGTGTGATGTCGCTCTGCTCAACGACACACAAAACATCCTGTAATAGTATATTATGTAGTCATAAATGTAACATAGACCTAAGTACTCAATTGTTACAAGGATCGTGCTCGCGAAAAAAAAAGGAATCCCTCCATTAGGGGTTTCTTGTCTGTTCTTCCCCATGGAGGGTCGGATAGGGTTTGAACAGGCATCAAACTTATCGATAAGTACGCGTGACCTTATGTTTTGAATATTGACGTTTCCAAGCCATTTCTTTATGAATTCTATGGAAATAAAGTTTATGACTTTGACTTTGACTTAATGACGGGCCTCACAGTGCAACAAATATATGTCCTGGGTGGTAATGGAACCCACAACAGACAGCGCAGACGGTAGGGTTACTACCAACAGCTGTGAGGGCAGTAGTAGTAATAATTGTATTGAAAAGTTTGCTTGCCATCTCCAATCCCAGCGCTGGGCAAGTCGGGCGGGGACAACAAGCCCCCACAGGTGGGCGTCATAGTGGGCAACGTGTCCGCCATCTCGTCCAGTTCCAGAAGCAGGTCCAAGTTTGACTTTTCATTCTTCTTCGGTTCAGAGTTCTGTTTGGCCTGTGAAACGTATGTCCGTTCGTTAAATCGCTTACAGTGAGGAACTGAGTTGTATTAGCGGATTAGATATTCTATTATTATTCATTATTACATCAGGTCATCTACCTGACTTTGAACACTAGTGATTTTGATGATATTCACGTCAAAATGAATTAGTTAACGGCTGTGAAATAAACTATATCTTGTGAAAATAGTAAAAAATAAGTAATGTTAGCAGAGTTAAGTTACCAAAATTGTAAAAAAGACCATGCTCGCGCAAAGTAAGGAATCTCCCCTTTTGGGGTTCCTACCCATAGAGGGTCGGATAGGGTCATACTAAAAGTAGGTTATTTTTTTTATTTACCCACTGACGTTTCCAAGCCTTTTATTATTGATATCAATGAAAATAAAGATTTTGACTTACAAACAGCTCAGAGAAGAAGTCAAATTATAAACATTTTATTTATTATTAAATTAAATTAGATTAAAATAAACATATCACCTTCTTGTCGTTCTTTCTCTCTTCTACGACCTTAGGAGATTCTTCTTCGCTGGATTCGGCAGATTCAGTGCCACTCTCGGATTCCGAGGACGTCTCACTGTCTGATTCACTCTCAGATGTGCCAGTGTTGGATGATCTGCAAATCAAAATCAGTAAGTTTCTTTTTATAAATATACTTATATACTTTTTGTCAATAAATACATTATTATACATATCAACGCCCGGGCAGAACAATCAAACAACATCTATGTTCGTGACATAAATGTTTGTCATGGGTGGGAATCCAACCCGCGACCTACAGCGCAGAAGGCAGGGTTACTACCAACTGAGCTGTGAGGCCAGTCTAATTCATGTTACAGCGAACTGTTCCGCGGCACTCAATATTATAATACCTGTAATTGTTAGTTTCATGCGCTGGTTTCTCAGGTTTATTTCCTTCTCCGTTGGTGCTCTCTTCTCTGAAACAAATGGCAGAATACGTTTGTGTCCGCGCTGATACTATATAAATATAATATGTGTAAATAATAATAATAAAAATGCTGGGATAACTGTTCCAACGCGCCGGCACTATCTCTACCGCCCAGAGCAAACTCTGCACATACGTTACCTTGTACGCCTATTAGTATTACACACACTAAGGAAAGTCAACAAACTTACTCATCGGAAGCCTCTTCAGAGCTGGATTCATCGGAAGATGATTCAGAGCCGGACCCACTGCTCTCTGGCTCCGAGTAGAAGCTCTTGTTCTTCTGAAATAATAAATCCATGTAGAAGAAAAGAGAAGCCGTTCACACGCAACTAGATCAATCATGTTTGACCCGACGTAAAAAAATAAAAAGCGGGACCCGCATGGCACGTACCTGCGTCGCACGCTGGTGCGCGGGGAGAGGCGCCGGCGGGGCGGGCGCGTCGCGGAGCGCGGCGTCGCGCGAGGCGGGCGGGCGCGCGGGCAGCGCGCGGTACCCCGAGCTCGCCGCGCCCAGGTACTGCGACAAAGTACCCAGGGTCCACTGCTGCCGATCTGCAACACGATCGCGCCCATATCACTCCGGTAAATTTGCAAGCCGGTTCGCGATCACGTAGGGCGCGGTCCGAATGCTGTACGCAGCTGTATTGCCCGCATACGCGGGATATTATTGACAATAATCATAGTGTTATGGATTCTTCTTCAGTATAAAATGCGACGGTCTATAAATACAAATGCAATAGATAATATTTCTTATGAAAGGTTTTGCCGTCACGTGAAAAGTAGAATATGAAAGGCGTTGTTCCCGATCACGTTCGACAGTTGATCGGGAGTAACTTCTGAATCTACTTTCAATAATATGTTTGGGCTTGTCTGGTCTATAGATCGTTGCCGGCGAGTCCACTACTCTCCGTAGCAGTCTTACGTCGCAACTTGTATTGAAGCATGATAGTTATTTTTTTTATGTTTTTGTTTAACGTATACCTTTGAAGCTACTTTCTATGGTGGGTTTGGGCTTGTCCGGCCTGAAGATGTCGGCGGCGTGCGTGGCGAGTAAGCTCGTAGCGGGCGGGTCTACGAATCTGCGCAGGAGTCGCGCGCGGTCCCGCACGTCGTAGCTGCCGTCGTAGCGCGCGAGGGACAGCACGTAGCGGCACATCGCCACCGTGTCCGGCTGGGTGATGGACAGTTTCACCGCCAACGAGAGCAATTGGAGTTTCACTAGTTCGTCCTGTAAAGCACAATGGGGGGGGGGGGGGGGTAAACATTGCACAAGGCATTACTTTTTTGTTTGTTTGTTTTTAGTTGATTGCTCTTTTGGATATTTGTGTCCATGTGCTGAATAAATGTGTTATCTATCTATCTGAACTGTTCAATTTCGGCTTAATGGAAGTTGTATGTACCTGATCGGGGAAGTTAGTGACGAGGTGTGCGAGTATGGCGGCGGCGCGCGGATGCGAGGCGCCGTGCTCGGCCACCAGCCACACGGCCGCGGCGCGCGCGCCCGCCGCTAGTCTACGGACACGAACACACTTTATTACAGTTGAAAGATGGGAATCGAAGCCACTACCTACAGCACAGAAGGCAGAGTAAATAAATATTGGTGCACATTTCACACAGCGCCATCTAGCCCCATAGTAAGCTAAGCATAGCTTGTATCATGGGAACTAGACAATTGATATAATACTTATATACTTCTTTTTGGTAAATGCATATACATATATACTATGTTCGTGACACAAATGTTTGTTTTGGGCAGGAATCGAACCCACGACCTACAGCGCAGAAGGTAGAGTTACTACCGACAGGACTGTGAGGCAAGTGCACTATACAATAGATACCTGTCGGCTCTGAGTAGTTTAGCCGCTCGGGCGACGGCCGCTTTAGCGGAAGCGGCTCCTCCCCCCACCACCCGCTTCACCACCACCACGGCTTCGCACACCACCCACTCTGAAATACAAACTTGCTATACTCAAGAAGTGAAAACGTTATATAATAGTTTATTTTTCAGACAAAGTAATCCATAAAATGTTAGTGACAGCTTAATAAGTGTTAATGGTTTGAATTTCTGCAGCAACAGTCTTATCTCTTGTATCACAGCGGATATCTCGTCAGACATGTCAAAAGTTTGAAACTAACAACAACACTCTAAGACAATAACTCAAACTAACGAGAGTGTAATAAAACTAAACCTACCGTCTTTACTAGAGAGCAGATGCAGCAATCCATTGAGACAGGTTTCAGTCTCTGTTTCGATGGCGACCGCGAGCCGTCCGATCGCCTGTATGGTGTGCGCGGCGAAGATCTTGTCGTTGGAAGTGACGTAAGTCTGGAACTCTCTGAGGACGACCGCGGCGCTCGCCTCCGTCGCCAGGTTGGTCAGCGTCTCCAGCTTCAGTAGCTTTATGTGCGTCGGGTCCGAGTTGCGGACAAAGAATGACTTCAGGAACGGTTCGAACAGAGCCTGAAATTATGGAATTTTCTATGGAGATACTTTCGTGAATTGCTCGGTTCGGGCACGACGAAGCTGAATAAAATGTCCAACTTTATTTATCTAAATAAATATTTTCTATCGTGGCGTGGTTTTCAATCGTCAAACAGAAGTTATCCAGCTGATAAACTATAAACCGATCCAATTTAATATGAAATCTAATTGCTTATCCTACGTTCAAATTTACTTAGGAATAGAAACTTAGGACTTAGGAATTATTATGTATGCTTAGTCCCGTACTCTAAATATGGAGCCCTAAAAGTATTCGCAAATTGTTTTTGAAAACTGTTGTTACCCTCTTATTGACAGTGAGAGAGGCAATGGAGTTGAGCACCACACTTTGCACTTCCAACGGCGCACGGAGCAAACGAATCATTGCCTTCGCGACCGGAGGTAACTCTTGAGCTGCAACAAATCATTATTTCAATAAATCAAAGTACTCACTGGCAGACAATGTATAGCCTAAAACCCTGTTTAAAGATGTGTACTAAATAAGTTATTTTATACAGCGTGCAAAGTGACAGCGGCCGCAGGTCCGGGTCCACGGTGCACGTACCTGGTGCGCAGTGGTAGTAGAGCTGCGCGACCGCGGTGACGACGCCCGCGTTGCGCGACTGCAGCAGCGGCTTGGCGGCGCGCAGCAGCAGCCGCAGGTCCGGGTCCACGGACGGCGAGCTGACGCGCGGCGCGCTCTCGTTGTCTGAATCGTAGAACGGCTTGTCTGTCTCGCTGTCCGTTGAGTACGCCTACAACATATATTTTATTCACCGTGAATAACTCAAGGATGAACAGAGTCTCGTTTTGACAAGAAAAAACATAGTCAACGTCCGGGAAACGCATTAGTAGTTATGAATAATTACCTAACAGACATTTGAGAGTTTATTAAGGTTTTTCGCATTAAGAAATAGAGTCTAGACCCCTTTCACTACGTACGCACTAGACGCAGGGAACTAGATATAATTATTTAATTTTGAAACATTTAGTTTTTACAAAGAATAATATGTAAATATTTTTTATTTTCATTTTTTTATTTGCAAAATGTACTTAATTACATCATGTACCTCGTCATTGGGATCCGGGAAACAGGTCCGAGCGTATACCGTGAGCACGTTGAGCAGGGCCAACTGCCCCCACTCGTCGACGTCCGCTAGGAGCGAACACAGCTTCCTGCGACACCAGAAAACATCACATTAGAAAAGGGCACACAGCTTTCTGTCAACTAAGATAATATCTATAGTTAATATCAGGAGGTACTATACAAACTTACAACGCAAAGATACTTGCGCGATCTAGGTCTTGTCAACTGGGCAAGTATGTTGCAGCGCCATCTCTTGTTACATTTGTGTCACTATCTAGCCTCACAGCTCAGTTGGTAGAAACTCTGACTTCCGCGCTGTAGGTCGTGGGTTCGATTTCCACCCAGGTTTTCCCACCCAATGTTTGTACATTTGTGTGATGAAAATAGATGTTTGTTCTGTCCCTGGGTTTTATTGTATTATATGTGTGTATTAACAAAAAAGTATACAAGTATTCTATCAGTCGTCATAGTCCAAGCTATCCTTAGCTTATTTCGGGGCCAGACGGTGCTGTGTGAAATATTTTCTAATATTTATTATTATTATTATGACTATCTGGTGAAGGAAGTAGCAGAAGTAGTTTGTCGCTTGATGAAGCGACCTGTACCTGTAGCTCCTGTGTATGAGGCTCATCCGGTCGGGGCACACCTCCGTGAAGGCCATGGCTGCCGATCCGACCACCAGCGGCGCCTTGTCCGACAGCAACTTGTCTATTATTGACACGAGATCTTCCTTTTGCTCCGGGTCTAAGCTGTGAAACAAAACCATGCCATAAGTATCTATTCTGCTGGCATCACGTCTATTTTGACAATGCTAAATATATTACTGCCTGTTTTGGTCGATATGAGACGTAATGAGATAGATGCTACGTATGTATCTGACAGAAATTTCAATATCTCCATCTAGTATGAAAAAGCGCCATCTAAAATGTACATACAGAACTAAGAAAATATTAGGGCTGAATAATATAATTGTACCTGTATAGCTTGGGAATGGCGTGCGCGGCGGTCTTCCTAACGTAAGGGCTCATGTCGCTGGCGGAGTCCCGGATGGCCAGCATCACGATTGGAACGATCATGCTGACCCGGATGGACGACAGCACTCGCAGGGCGCTGGCGCGAATCAGTTGGTTCGGGTCCTGAAATCGATAGTATCTTAATAATCCAATAATCTTCCAAAGCTTTCTGGAGGGCTCGGATCCTGAACTGATTTAAAGCAGATTTGACCAGAGCGCGTACTTTATCCATACGGCGCCTTTCAACTTGACCTTGATACTTTGGGTGCCTAGAACCAGTCTGTGGTCACTTCCAGTGTTAATTCTATTGAGCAACAGACACCCCTGAACATATGTGTTGTTTGACTATCACAATAAAGGATGCGTGAGGTGAAGGAAAATGTTGTGAGGAAACTGACTTGTCATAGAAACAAAAACTCGATGAGAGCATGAAAGTCTTAGGGGCGCATTTGAAATCTTTCACCACTCTAGTTTAAGAGAGCCAATGACACTAGTAGTAGTACCCCTGAACATCTGATATAAATAATTTTTTATTGACTGGATCCTGTGAGTACCTGACTGGCTGACCTGTTTATGATTATGTGCAGTATCAAGCACAATACCTTGAGAGCTCTCTGGAAGGTGCTGATAGATAGCAGCGCTAGATCCTGCTGTTCTTCAGCATAGCGCACCAGGTACACATACACAAGCTTCTTCACTTCTATGTTCTTGGATACCACATTCTTCACTACTGCTGGGAACCTGGAAATATGCAAAATATATACAAGCAGGAATGAAAATCAATCCCATGGTTATTACTTAAAACCGAAACTTAAAAGATTTGTTGTTGGAAAATATTATATGGATCAAATTATCATAATTTAAAATATTAATTTCTATACTAACAAATATATTTTTTTATAGCCACAACCTGGGCAGCAACATATAGCTAAGCTGAACTAAAGTGTTTCTTACTGCCCATATCAACACATATACGCAATATATATATATATTTAGTGTGGGAAGACCTATTTCCATTACCATTTTATCTTTATACCTCCATCTGACAGAATACCTGTAATTTCATTGACATCCACACACTATTAAGTGAGCTCCTCACATAAAGTGCCACAGTTTCATCCCTCTATAATTTCGTAACAAAAGAAGCAGATAACTTGCTCAAAGACCTTACTGACCACACTTGTTGATCAGTCTTTTTGAGGTGCACTTAAATCCTTTCACCACACTGAACCGAGAGAACCAGTGACTCAAATAGTAGAACTAATAGTTGTTCAACGATACAAAACTTACAAATCTGAGGCATCCCTTCCTTTGGCTATCATTCCAATGATTCTCTTCATCGCCTCCAATTTCAACGAGTCCTTGGACCCATCCAACATCAGTTTCAGATCCTCATTTCTGAAAAAGGAACATACATTCATAGTTGAAGCAATTTCATGATTATTTACTAACCACTCGGTTAATACTTTATTCATCTCCTGTTCAAATTAATACTAGCTATACAAATATGTAAAACTAAAATTTTTAGAATCAAATTAGAAAACATGAAAAAAAATAAGTTTTAATTGATTACTTTGCATTGCTTTGATTGATTTGCAACTCTTGAATTTCAACTTTTAACATTAAAATATAAGAAATGTCTATATTGATGTACATTTAAGAATGGGATGCGATTAGAACTTACAAAACAGGTACCAATCAGAATAGAATTTTAATGGAAGCTTTTCCATACTTCACCCCTTTTGCAACATTCCAATTGAGGAATGGGAGAGAGGCGAGATTTATTATGAATAAAAAAAAAGCACTCAATAAATCCATATTAAATGTAATAAGTCCAACAAGTGTTGGTGGACAGATGGGCCCAACTAAATTATAACGAAGTGACTATGGCTGTTTCCTAAAACAAATCCATACTTTATGAGCATTACAAGGTTCCACTGCAGTATCCTAGCCCTCATAAAATCCATCTAAACCCCCAATTATACTGACTCTAATAATAAATAAATAAGTAGGAAACTGTTTCCCTGTATTAATTTGTTTGAATGGACTCAAGTAATTGAAAATTTTCTTTCCATACAGGCATTCACTTACGAGGAAATTTCTTAATGCCTAGAATGATGCTTATATTAATTAATTGCACAGCAACATAACTTCACTTACTTTTTGTAATCAGGTTGGAAGAAGGCACCAGAGGCTGGGTCACTTGCTGGGTACTCCACTTCACCCACCACTGCTTTATCGTTGTTATATGATACAATGCTCGACATTTTAAGGATATTTCAGGAAAACACGGAAAGCAGCTCGTACGTAGATATTTTTATTTACGAAAAAGGCTTTCACTTCTCTTCTTCGCCGACGGACAGCTTGACTGACTTGACTTTTGACACGTCAATTTGACAACTGACGTTTGTGAAATGACGTCGCACTTGTAATTGTCAATCAATTAACAAACTATCAGTGTCAGTTTTTTTAAATATTAGTTTTGTGATACCACCCAAGAGACGGCGGCATCAGATCAGTTTATTTATTTATTTATTTAAGTACACAAACATCATATATATTACACAATTAAACTAAAATAGAATAACAAAAAAACAGTTCTGATACATATGACAATAATATGTGTACATAACATTTACCATAACACAGAAAATTAATAAAAAAGGAAATAAATATTTAAAACATTGAAGGTTAAAATGAAATAAGTAAGACTAAGAAGTAAGAATAAGAAGAGTAAGACATACAAATTAAATTAAGCAGAAGAGCCAAAGTGGCTCAGTAGTAACTTTTTGAATATTTGTAATTTATTTGAAAATATATCCAAGTTTGTAATTTTTTTTTTTTTTTTTTAATCAGTTAGTGCTACTTCACGCTGAGGAAGTTTCTGTCCTTGTATTCACATAAAAAAACATAACTATAAGTTGTTTATGAAGTGAAATTTCTTAGGCAACGATTCGTCAATTGATAATTGAACGCGAAATAAGAATAAAAATTGAAGGATTCGCACGTTTAGGCACATTTCGTTACATGAGAAGGAAGAAAGATATGACGTAGGAAACAGAGAGCTATATGTTCCGACGCCACTGAAGTAGAGCAAAAGAATGACGTTATCGAGAATACGTACGCCGTGGTCTGCCTCCTTCTAGTGAGAATCAATGAAAGATTCATAAATAGGGCGAATGTGAAAAAGACCATTGGAAGGAGAAGACTTCGGCGTACGTAGGTACTAAGCAAAAAGCGTGACGTTTATCAAAGCCCAGGTCAGAAGCAAAAGAGGTAGCTATGACAAGATCTTTGCCGGTGGAAAATGCATACGTTATTGCATGTATGTATGTATAACAGGTTTATTAGCCAATAGATACTCTTTGGTCAATAATAAAATGCAAAGAATATTTGATAAAATGTCAGTTGAGAATCCGTCAGGATATTTGTGTTAAAAAACTGTTCGTATAATCTTTTATTTCCATCTTGTTTCGAGAGATTGCCTGTTTTACATTTATTGCCATGTCGGAAGGAAATGATGAAACCTTGCCAGAATCCTTGGAAGAATCTGGAGTACTGGAGGCTGATGTTGGCGCCAGATTGTAAGATTATGTACCTACTTACCTACCTATTTAGTCCTCTTCAATATTCGGCACTTACTTACCAAACTACCTAGTAACAAAGTTTGTGTCCATCGTTGGAGTCCTTTGAACTATCCAATAAAGCGGATTTGTGGTTTGTATTTATGTATGTTCTGCCGCAGGATTGGATTGAAATAGTGTGGTTAGTAAATTGACCAACTGAACTCAGGGTTGCCGAGTGGCAGCTTTTGTGCAATCCAATTCTTGTCATCTAAGTTCGTTCATCTAAGTCTCACTTGTGTGTCCTCTGTCCTACGTGTAAAGTGACTGACGAGCAACTGAAGTAGCATAATTTTATGTCGAAATCATTTGAGGGTAGAAATAAAGACACGATAATAACAATAAACCGCTGGATTATTTTCCGTTAAAACATAGGTACCAGATATTTTCCTGCCGTGTAACGTAGGTACGGCCTGATAATTCACTTCCAACTCTTTTGTTCGCTGTGGCCACGGTCGCGGATTGCCGATTTTTGTTATGATTGAATATGGAGTATTACCTATCTGAACTAAAATTATTGTTATTACTACCGGTGGTCGTACCACTCGGCTACCTTGTGTACTACTATCTAACTCCAACTACTAGGGTGTAACAATACCTCGTCATTCCAGTGACCAGCAGCTATCTGGAATTGATCCCAAGCTGAAAATAGACATGGATCCATTCGCTCACCGCGACCTTCGCCCCGAGATGATGTTCATACGGGAAGAGTTGCGCCAGGCTAAGTGGCAGACTCTGGCTGTAAGTAGTACGAGGACTGTCATTCTTAAGCGTGACGAGTCTATCACGACTGTCAGCATACATCTGACAGCAAATGCCATTCTCTAAAGTATAAAGAAACTCTTTAAATTATTGTTATGTTTCCTTGTTGTATAAATTGAGATCACCCATATTAATAGTTAATTATAATTGTGTATTTTTTTTCATTTACCTAGTGTATTTAGTGATATTTCTTTCCTTGAAGCCTGATTAGCGTAAGTGTACTTGTGTATTTTTCATTTTGAAATATCACCACATACAAATATAGCGATTTCTGTAATTTTTTTACTTTTGTCTTTAGTCTTATTTTTTCTTTATATATATCTGTTGTTGTAATAAGGTATAGTTCGTGACGTCATGCGTTATAGGCTCCGTCTGAAAACCAGCGCCGCTACCAGCATGATGGGTTTATATCTATCATGTTAGAGAGCGGCAACTTGCTGAGACGGAGACCCATTTGGCCACGCCATGAACAAAAGCCAATTTGTTTTATTTTTACTGTATATGTATGTGCGTGTGAAATAAAAAATTTTCTGTTCTATTCTATTCTACATCTCCCATAAGCGCGATTGAGACAGATCCACATTTAAGTAGCAGTAGAACTTATGCCAAGTTCGCTAGGGAAGTACTGCCACCATGCCCATTTATGTCATCAAATAGTAATGCTTCGCGTTACTGTGTTCCAGTTTGGTCCAAAGAGCGCGAACTTTCCCCCACTTCGCCAACTCTCAAGTTGTTTGCCGGAATACTTAGGGTCCCGGTTCTAGGTAGGAAGGTCCTTTGAGTAGGACGGAACCCCAATAAAGAGATTACTTACTTCCAAATAAAAATCATTTATTTCCGTAAAAGTTTTCATGTTTCGATTTGTCTGTGGATTTCGCACTAGGGCTAGCCTGTATCGCGGGTGTCCAAATACGATTACTTAATTATTATTGCAGGAGAAAACATGACAATTAAAAAAAGTAAAAAACAATTACTTAATTGATGTATTGCAGGTCCGCAGAACAGCCTTGAAAAAGTTGCTATTAAAAGATTTCATGGAAGAAGACTGTGAACTCAGAAATCTTGGACTGGCTTATGCTCCGGCCGACCCGTGAGAGATTAGCCAAGGACTGAGGCCAATTTACATATGATATAATAAATGCAAACTGTTTTTTTCAATATATGGAACCATATGTTTGATCTTAATTATATGAGTATGTATGTGTGTGGTTTTAGTGGGCTCCACGCAAAACTAGTGCTATACCAGCCAAGAGTTTGCAGAATATGCTGAGATATTTGTGTTCATATTAATATTGGTGATAATCTGTTTAAATACAATTATATTTAACAACATTATTTTTTAGTTTCAACATATAATTATAAATATCTATAATTCTATTTACTGTAGCTTTTAGCAGGTGTTGTTACTATCATCAAACTTTGAAAACAGTGAAGTAGAATTAGGGCTAAAAGAGACTGATTCACTAATCCTTTAAGAAATTCTGCCCCTACTGGGCTTTTTTACGGGAAATTCATCGCAAGAATAGCGGACGGGTCATGCCAGACTACTACCGGCTAAAAACCTCACAGTCAAGATAGATATATAAGACATTTATTTGTTTCTTATTCTTACATTCTCGTAGTGCTGCTAAAGGGGGAAATACGGCCCATAAACCAGGATATAGCTTTTACCCTGCCATGGCCTCCTGGCTTCAGCGGGGGCCTCAACTTTTCGCCGGCGGACTCCCCAGAAACTAGAAAGAAAGGAAGAAAGAAAAATAATTTATTTTGACCACGACACTGTTATTTACAACAATGGACACGTGACATAAAAACAAGAAAAAAAACATAATTGACGCGCAAAAAAGAAAAGAAAACATTTAACAAAGCACTTAAGACAAAAATATACATAGATATTATTATAATAATAATAGGTACATCAAAGAAGTAATTATAAGTAGCTACTACAAGGTATACGAATCTGAAATGTTTCATTGGTTCAATTCAGATAATAGACGCTCGTTAGACATGTTTTAACGTCTAGGAGGGTAATTATAAATTCACGCGGCCTAAGTCGCGGGCGGAGCCAGTAAATATGAACTGAATAATTCAGGTAGCCACATTTCACGTTGGATATTTTCATTCTGATTTAATTATTGGTATCAGTGGGCAGTTCATTTGTTTTATTTTGAATAATCTAATTGACTGTTGTTAATAAGCGTATATTTGAAACGGTGAATTCGTGAAATAGGATGAATTATGAAAGCCTCCGCATATGGTTATTTCTGTTTGGTAATATTTGATGAATTATTTGGATGATTTTATGTAGGAATGTGCAAAGTTACAATAAAAATACAAACTAGTAGGTAGGTGGGTAAATAGAGTAATTTAATGGCCTATTTTTATCAATCGACTTCAAAAGGAGGAGGTTATCAATTGGGTTGTATTTTTCGTTCGTTACTTCGTATTTTCGTCATTTATGAACTGATTTAGAAAATTATTTTTTATTTGAAATTGAAATAACGTAGTAGTAATAACGCAGGTGGGCCGTTCCGTAACTGCATCACATAAAAAGAAATGTCCACACATATCCGCGCTTTTAGCTTTTAGATTCAGTGCTGAATATTTCGGGATATTTCTTCTGACTTATTGTATTGACTATTGACTATTGTAAAAGTATGTGGGTGTCTATGGAAACTCCGCCTTCGTTTTTTTTTCTCTTATAGTTTCGTATTCGCTTGTTTCCTGTTCCAAAAACACCAATTTATGTGTTTTTTCATCCATTGTATTGAAAAGATATTTTGATAGAAGTTATTGAAAGGATTCGTTCCATATCTTTATTTTGCTTTCCTTGAAATATATTGGCGTTCCATTACAGAAATTAAATGGAAATTTGACGGGCTCAATTCCAGTGGGAATCGATTAATAAAATAACTAAACAAAATAGCCAAAGAATTATCTCATTCATATTAAAAATAATCGCTAGCATCAATGTTCAGGGAGGAAAATTGTGACTATGCTTTCAGGAAGTTTTTTTATGTGATACAGTTACGGAACGAGCCGATGGCCCACCTGGTGTTAAATGGTAACCTCGGCCCATAACAACCGATGCGGTTCTCCCCTACTAGTTACTACAAGATCCAAGTAGTATCTCCAAGTAGTCTAATGTGCCTGTAATTTCACCGGCAACCACACCTTTCAAACCGGAACACAGTAACGCGAATGCCTTACTGCTTGACTGCAGAAATGGGAATGGTAACAGTACTTCCCCGGACGAACTTGCCGTAAATTCTACTGCTCTTAATATGTTGTATAGGTGTGCATTATGGCAACACCATCTAGCATCAAATTAAGCATAGCGTGTACTATGGGAAATAGATAACTGATAGAATACTTATATATTTTTTGTAAATGCTTACATATAATACATATTAACCCAGACACAGAATAAACATCATGTTCGTCACACAAATATTTGTTCTAGGTGAGAATCGAACCCACTACCTACAGCGCAGGAGGCAGAGTTACTATCAACTGAGCTGTAAGGCCTGTTTAAAGTCTACATCTTCATAAGCGTGACTACGCACTCTCAGGTTGCCATAAATGTTATTCATGTCAGAATATTTGGGGGGTAAACTAGTCTCAACATTTTTTCCCTTTTATCAGTACAGGCCTTGAAGCCTTACCTTGAAGTAATGATAACCGAGATTGATGGATGCCTCCAAATATTTGTTAGGCTACCTCATACGGAGTGAAGCGTGCGAGTAAGCGGATTTCAACACTGAATCTAATGTCAACTAGAACAAATTAACGACTGGCCTCACAGCTCAGTTGGTAGTAACCCTGCCTTCTGTGCTGTAGGTCGTGGGTTCGACTCCCACCCAAAACCAACATTTGTGTGACGAACATAGATGTTTGTTCTGTGTTAATGTGTATTATATGTATATATTAACAAAAAGTATAAAAGTATTATATCAGTTGTCTGGTTCCCATGATACAAGCTATGCTTAGCTAACTTTGGGGCTAGATAGCGCTGTGTGAAATGTCCAATAAAAAGTCTGTTTTTGGTGTTTACTCCTTAAGTACCGATTTCATTTAAAGCCCCCGCTAGAAATTTGATGGGTTGTAAAATTGTGCGTTAACAAAAAGCGTTATGAAAAATGACATTCATTTAGAATAAACTTAAGACGCCCATCGATACTGACGCGCCCATTTTGTTCTGCTAGTTACTGGGTCGCCTTTGACTACATTATCACATTATGTTAGTGGGATGGTTTCCTTACGATGTTTTTTTTTTAAAGATAATATAAGATATTTTATTGCTAAGTGTACATATGGGTCTTATTTAAATAATTAGAACTTACAACTTAGTTACCTGTTACAGGTATGGCAATATTATAACATTATATAAAAAAGAAAAATATGTGATACTTAAAGATACTTCAGCCAAAATTATGAAAGATTCGGTAATTAATTACCTTATTACATTAGGGCTTACAATTACACATTTTATAAATAAAAATAAGAAGAATTCGAAATAATGGCGAGTGAGATGAAAAATATTCCTCAACGGAGTAAGAAAAGTTTTGCTACACCGAAAGCTCGAAGTCTCTATTATCTGAGGGTCGTCGGTTTTATTCCTGTAGTGGTGCCCCGCTCGGTTTATGTTACAACAGCTGTTATGTCTTGTGTATCCTTCAAATTTGGGTCGCTGTAATGAACCTATGAATATTTCTTGTTATTCTTTTTGGCAAGGCTTTAGGTGAAAATGATTTATTGATGATGTCGAAACAGATACCTACCTACTTTTTCCATGTTTATATGAAAACATAGATTGATAAGCCCATTTTGTCTTTTCTGTTTATGTGGCGGAACAAGGATGTCCCAAATGTCTTGGACAAATACTTGGGCCCTCCCGTACTAAGATATGATAAGACCAAAATCACATCTCACTGCAGTCATTTTGAAGATAGAAGATGATCTGTTTGACGATGAATCTCGTGTGCCTTAACAAAATTTTTACTGATTTTCTATTAATTTGGTATTATTTTAATTCACATTTTAATTTATGGTTATTCGTTAAAATATAATTTATTTATTACATTAAGACGACGCTATTGCAGATTATTTAAAATAATATCTATACATATAATAAAATTGTAGAAAAGTGGTGTCTGTACAATGGAAATATATAAAAAAAAAGTTGCAGGGGTTGTTATTATATCGATGCCGAACCCGAAATTGTAATTAATTTTTTTTTGTCTGTTTGTCTGTGTGTTTGTGCACGCTAATATCAGAAACGGCTTATTCGATTTAGATACGGTTTTCACTAATATATTGTAGTAAGCTTCACTTAACATTTAGTGTTTATTTCATGTCAATCGGTTCATAAATAAAAAATTTATGTCAATTTAAAGAATCACGGCGAACATTTTTAACGTACAGAGTACGTACTACACGCCTCGCGCCTGAGCGTCCGTGGCTATATGTCCTAATGGCTATATGTCCTAATCCTTATGGCAGCGCAGCGGCGCGCTGAGAGCCGCGCCGCTGCGCTGCCATAAGGATTCAGTTATAAAGAAAAGTGAAAAGTCACTATTCGACGCGAACGAAGTCGCGGGCACAGCTAGTTTAAAATAATTCTAGTGTATTATTGATTATTTCTACTATTGTATAGACTTGTTTAAGTGCATATATTTATCTCGAAAGACCAATAAATAAATACAATACAATACAACTTTGCTAACAAACGATGTAGGCAAGTGATGAGACTACTGATATCGGAATTCTCTACTTTCATACTTATTAGCTTGCCAGGCATAGAATAAATTCATCTTTGGTGATAATTGTGAATCAACATCTTGTTAACTTTGTACATAATGACTTGGTATCAAACATACGTTGGTTATATTTGGGAAGAGGAAGACGAAATCAAATTCATTCTTTTGAAGTTAGCAATATGTTACAGTTGTATGTATAAAGGTAACACATTCAAACAGTTCATTAGACATACCACAAATCCTCATAGAAATTGTGGGAAATTTTGTAATTAGCTTTACTGAAAATGCACTTTTATGATTAATTAATATTCCAAATTATGTACATTGAGGAGATAAAACAAACATTTTTATATCAAAATACATCTACTAATCAACGCTAATTTGAAAATGAAAATTACTTATCATGAGGTAATTATATTTATATCATTTTCTTATATTTATTTGTCTGTATGTAGACAAATAATATATTTTCTTTCTTTTATTTTCTTTAGGTAGCTACGTACGTAGCTTCACGAACAGAGAACATCAACTGTTAGAATAAATAGTAGATACAGTAGCATAATAATAATATAATTGACAAGATATTATCACGATTAAAATGGGCACAGTGGGCGGTATTATCGCGAGTAGTGATCTCTTCCATGCAACCTATGCATAGATAGCACAGTAGAATACTGGGAACTAGAAAGTAAACTAGTTATCGTTTGCCTTTTACTATTACAGGTTTACAGGCCAAGCTTTCGGTTTACGGAAAAAGATGTTTTTTTTTTCGTACCATCTGATAAAGCATTCATATTTTCATCCACAGATTTTTTATATAAATACATATCTAAGAAATGTCACTAGGTACATATATAATGTTCTGTGATGAAGATAATTTCCAAAATCGGGTGAAACTGGAAAAATATGTACAAAAATATAATTGTTCGTCTTCTGAAGATCTGAGCGTCCTTTAAGGAACACTACATATTAAAATTTGACTGTCGGCTTTTTAACAGAAACTAATTGGTTTCATAATAACTTAACAAAACACTAGAGCATATATACGTAATATGTTTTTGAAATTAGACTTGCCCTGAGGTAAAGTTTTTAACTTTGAATGTTTGTACGAGATCAAAGATATTTCTACACGTGCCTGTTCACGATTATATTTTAAAACGACTGCCTTTGCTTGCTCACTTAATGAAAAAATAACTAATATTGCTTTAGAACAAAATTATTTCAACCTGCGTTGCTAACGAAATGAATACACAAATGTTACTCCCGTGAATATTATCCGACAATACGACCGACGTCTGTCCACATTATACGCCTTATTTCACGACGTTAGGGTAATAACTTCTTATAATATATCATAAACTCGAAGGTATCTATTATATTGACTGGCCTTACGAATCAGTTGGTAGTAACTCTGCCTTCTGCGCTGTAGGTTCGATCCCCACCCAGGACAAACATTTGTGTGACGAATATAGATGTTTGTTCTGTGTCTGGGTGTTAAGATGTATTTATATGTATGTATTTACAAAATAAAAGTATATAAGTATTCTATCAGTCATCTGGTTCCCATAGTACAAGCTATGCTTAGGTTACTTTGGCGCTGTGTAAAATGTCCACCAATATTTATTTATTTATTTCCCTTGTATGTTTGCGAGTTGCAGTTTTTTCTGTACACTGCGTCTTTACTCCCCATTACTTTCCCCAAAGGTATCCGAAATTAATTATTCCCTCGAGTCTTTAATTTCCTGACGCCACGCCACCACGATGTTTGCCCTGACCAAATTTTACCAAATTAACGACGAATGGGGCTTTTGCTAAATACGTAGTCTTTACTACTGCCTGTAGACAGGTAATGGGGGGTCTAAAGCTGTCATCTGATGGTAATAATACTGCCGTGGCATCTTTATTTAGTATAGTAATATATATGGTTATTTGTATTATGTTACCAGGATCTTGAGGTTCCATTGTGTCCTAGATTGATGCAAGGGTGCAGGTTTCAAGCTGTTAAACTTTTGACTGTCGTACAGCATTTAAAAATAAATTAAAAAAGGCTTTTGCTCGAAAAATGCCCGTATAGTATTAATGAATTTAAGTCTTAATATTTCTGTCTTCTCAATTGTTTAATTTGTTTCATTTTTATAATTTGTAATTGTTTAATTTTATCTACGTTAAGTTAGTTTAATTAAATAGATAAATAAATAATGGTGGACATTTCACACAGCGCCATCTAGCCCCAAAGTAAGCTAAGCATAGCTTGTGTCATGGGAACCAGACAACTGATATAATACTTATATACTTTTCTTTTGTAAATACATACATATTAACACCCAGACACAGAACAAACATCAATGTTACAAATGTCACATAAATGTTTGTCCTGAGTGGGGATCGAACCCACTACACTACAGCGCGGAAGGTAGGGTTACTAACCAACTGAGCTATGAGGCCAGTCAAATTTTTGATTTCAGACATGATTTTTAAGAGAAATGTACACGTATAAATGAAATGAAAAAAAATATGATATGAAACAAATTCCTAAGGGTAACTTATTTAGATCATAACCAATAACATCTATGTTCGTCAAACAAATATTTATCATGGGTGGGAATCGAAGCCACAATGTACAGCTCTGAAGGCAGAGGTAAAACTATTTGAGCTCTTAGGCCAGCAAACTAAAATAATACCTCAGTAAATAATAAAATGGTGTTGATAGGTTCACATCATGGTTCAGTGAAATAGATTTAGATAATACTAAAATTATTATATTCTATCAAAGGAAACGAATTTACTTTAGGCTAGCACTAATTGGCACCATTTTACGTTATCTTAACTAAATAAATAAGAATTGTATTTACGGAAATACATTTTATTTTAAAAGTCTCTCAGTTATAGGTATTAATTCTATTTCGAACACTAGGCAACGTCTGTGAACTTAACACGGACATAAATGTGATTAAAGGGAAGGACAATATTGCCATTTTAAAAATGCTTTAGAAACGAACAAATTGTATTTATTTAGTTACAGCTGTATATTTGCATACCGGGTCCAGATATCGCGTTATTTCTGTGTATGCGCGTGTGTGCGTGTGTGTGTGTGTTTGTGTGTGTGTGTGTATGTGTTCGTGTGTGTGAGTGCGTGTGGGTGTGTGTGTGTGTGTGTGTGTGTAGGTGTGTGCGTGTGTGTGTGTGTGTGTGGGTGTGTGTAGGTGTGTGCGTGTGTGTGTCTGTGTGTGGGTGTGTGTGTCTGTGTGTGGGTGTATGTCTGTGTGTAGGTGGGTGTGTATGTTGTGTGTGGGTGTAGGTGTGTGTGTGGGTGTGGGTTTTTTTTGTTTAATTATCCATTGTCCACTTTTTATGTGATAGTGTTACAAAACACCTGGTGTTAAGTGGTAACCTCTATCCATGACAAGTAATACTACTTAGTTCCTCCCTTACCTGGGTACGACAAGACCCAAGTCGCATCGTATACGCCCGTAACTCTGAGACGTGTAGGTGGAATGTCTCTTGTGCCTGTAATTTCCGACAAACCGGAACATAATAACGCCAGTGCATTACCTGCAGCTTGTCGGCAGAAATGGGTATGGTGGCAGTGCTTCTCCGGACTAACTTGGCATAAGTTCTACTGCTAGAAGACTTACCGAAAAATACCGCAAATGGTATTGCAGTGTGGTTCACAAACATTGCAACTTAAATAAAACCTTGTACAAAACAAATATACACGAATATAAGCAGTCATGGTAAAACAATACCTAATTCTAATGATACATATTTAGAAAAGGCTTCAGTTTTCTATCTTAGAAATAAATTTAGATTTAATTAATTTCCATTTTCTACATCGGAGACCTCCCGAATTAAAACAACAGTAGGAAACCCATTGAAACCTGGTAATGGAATGTACCCAACACTCCATAAAATGGTCTTAAATAAATTATCGAATCGTCAGGTACCTGATTGTAGCTTTACTTCTAGTGATTTATTTTTTAAATACTGATGTTTGAAGGGTCGCTTGAATCTGAAACTGACCAAAAGTTATTACGTTATTATTTCTAATTTTACACAAAATAAATATTTTTCTTTCTTTCTTTCTTTTCTTTATTTCATAGAAGCTTGCAGCATAGTACTGGATCAAATCTTGTAAATGAATTTAATTTAAGATTGTATATTACACCCGATTAAGCTGAAAGTACCCTTAGTTTGATCTGAAATTTGGTACAAATAATAATATGAATTAGTGATCATTTTTCATTTCTCTGCAGCTATCTGCGATCGTAAGATTAACTCGGTCGTCTATTCGTGAGTATTATGGCCGTAATGGGAATCCTTTGTTCTAACTACGTGTCTTCTTTACTTTGTTGTAAAGCTGTGGTAACTGCTCGTAAACATTTCAATATATTTTAAATGTCCGAAATGTAGTATTTAAATGTCTCTTTAGACATTTCAGACATTTACCTTCACATTCAGAGGGGTACAAGTTAATTTCTGTTAAGTATTTTTCTTAAGAAATGTGTGTATTGTTTCATACTCCAGATATTTTTTATGCGAAGAATTTACGGACCAAACAAGATGGCTGACTTCGTGTTCGGCGGTAAGTTTCGCCCAACAGATTCAAGACAAGAAGTATTGAATTGCGCCCGTATCTTTGTCTCTTTGTGGAATATCTTATGTGCGTGTAATTTCAACGGCAGCCACACCATTATAACCGGAACACAGTAGTGCGTATGCGTTAATGCTTGGCGGCAGAACTAGGTATAATGGCAGTACTTCCCCGGACGAGCTTGGCACAAGTTGTATTGCCTTAAATACATACCATACATATAAGATATACATTGCTAGATCTATGTTATACATACCACAGACCACGCAAACCGCTTGTACCTAAAGTATCGAGGAACTTATAATAATCGTCTAACTTTATATTTCTTAGTATTTCTAAGTTGAGCGCTAGCTTCTTGGAGTGGACAGTTCACTTTAAGTACTAACGAGTGGAAACTTCTTACGAACATTTCCTGATAATTTTCACTTCGAAGGAGGTTTTTAAACAAGAATACTATTTTTGTGTGTAGTGTTGATGATGATGAAGAATGCCTACCGCTTTCGGAAACAGGCGTGATTATATGTCTGCATTTAGTGAGTAGTGTAGTAGTGTAGTGAGGCTATGGTTTGAGCAGGCGTCAACTTTTCGATAAGTACGTGTTTTGAATATTATTGAAGTTTCCAATCCATTTCTTTTGTAAATAAAGTTTTTGACTTTGACTTTGTTTGTACATATAATACTTATTAAACACCCAGACACAGAACAAACTCCCATATTTGTCACACAAATGTTTATCCTAGGCGGAGTCGAACCCACGACCTACAGCGCAGAAGCCAGAGTTACTAACAACTGAGCTGTTAGGCCTGTCAAAAATAAAAATACTATGTAGAGATGTTATGATATAAAATTATTTATTTTCATTTGTAAAGAGGAATCTTAACTAGTAACCTACTGATAGTGTGGCCCAAATAAATTCGATATTCGAGACAACCGCAGAGTAACTGAGATACTCGTGTTTATATCAAACTCAAAAATAGCTTTGACATTCAAAGCAGAAAAAATAAAAATTAATGTTCAGTAAACATTTAAAAACATTAGTGGGTTTTCATGAAATACCTACTTCAGAATCAAATAAACGTGTAGATTTTCACTTTACATTGTAATAACAAAGGCTGTCATCAGTATGGATTCACAACATCAGTGGGATGGCATTTGCTCAGCCGTTTCCGACCTAATTTAATAGCTCTAGATGGCTTTGACAAGTTTCAAAATAAATTAGGCTGTCAAAGTGATCGCGGCTCATAATTTTTAATCATTATAATTTAGTCTCTCCACTGGCTATACGAAGCCTCTTTTTCACTTTATTTAGGGTTTTGAATAATTTAATAACTGTGTCAAAAACATTGATTACCATTGGATAAATTATCTTTAATTCAAATAATTTCTAAATAAGTTAAGCAAGAAAAGTTCAAATTTTATTACTTATATTGATAGGTGTTAATATAGAACACCTAATAGTTTATGTTTAACTGGACTAAATTACGATGCCGTTTGAGAAAGAAAGACCAATATAAACTAAGCTGGGAATCCATCTTGTTCAAAAGCAAAAACGACAATTATTTAAGAAATGACAATATTTGATTTTTTTGCTCAGTTTAATGCGAACAAAATATCACTGATGAGTTTTCGTTTCGGGCCCTCAAAACGATTGATCTAAGCAAACGCATTGAACCTATTAACTGTGTGCCATCCAGAAGTAATGTACGCAAACGACGTTTCCTAGTAACTCTATCTCTGCCAATAGTATACCGGTCGTTAAAAGCCGGGAAACTTTTAAGTGGATGGATATAAGTTGTTTTCGTCATATTGTAAACTATATTTCCATTTCTGACACAACTGCCAAGTGACAGGATATGGGCAGAGTTTTGTAATAATCTAAGTTGATGATAAGTTAGCGACAGCTATTTAAATTTGAAAAGTTGTGAGTGGGTAACTTGGATAGGTAATGTGAAACCTCCTTATCTCCTCACTCTTTGGATGCTAAGGAAAAAAGTTCAAGCTTACCCATAGACTAAAAAAATTAAAAATAATATCTGATGGGATGTTCAAGTAACTGACTTTGCGTCACTTTCACGGGTTGCTTGCGAAATACATATGCGGGGAAACATCGTAATAATTAACTCCTGAACCAGAAATATGGAAGATATGTTACCATTTTCATCTATCTATCTGTCTAGACTGGAATCAGCTCTTTATTCAAGACCACTTCATAGAACTTTTTTATTGCTGGACATTTTACACAGCGCCATCTAGCCCCATAGTAAGCGAAGTATAGCTTGTATCATGGGAATCAGAGAACTGATATAATATTTATATATTTTTGTAAATACATATTAACACCCAGACACAGAACAAACATCTATGTTATTCACACAAATGTTTGTCCTGGGTGGGATACGAACACACGACCTTACAGCGCAAAAGGTTTACTACCAACTGAGCTGTGAGGCCAGTCGACTAAAACTTTGTACCCTTTTACTCTTCCTAAAGCATGATTACCATATGGCAACATTAAGAACCTTGAATATGATGAACTATACCGATAAAATTGGAGAGTTATATATTTCACACTGGTATCATTGGAACATTCACCTTGTGTTATCCAATCACCGACTCCGCAAACTGGCAATGAATCTATGAATCAAACTCTGAAAACGGTCAATTGAGAGAAACTGCTAAAAATCTGCATAAAAATACATTTAAGAGCAGTAGAACTCTCGCCAAGTTCGTCTGGAGAAGAACTGCCACCATGCCCATTTCTGCCGCCAAGCAGTAATGCGTTCGCATTACTGTGTTCCGGTTTGAAAGGTGTGGTTGCCGGTGAAGTTACAGGCACATGAGACATTCCACCACACGTCTCAGGGTTACGGGCGCATACATTGCGACTTGGGTCTTGTCGTACCTAGTACGGGAGGACCCGAGTCGCATCGGTTGTTATGGGCAGTGGTTACCACTTAACACCAGGTGGGCCGTCGGCTCGTTACGTGACTGTATCAAATAAAAATAAACATCAAACTAAGCGCCCAGTCGACTGTTGAGAGTAAACCCAGTTATATGGGTCATGTGTACGGAACGCCTGGGTAGGAAATTGACTTTTAAGTGCAATTGCCGGAACACCGTTTCTGATACAGCCATTTGCCCTGCCACACAGATGTTATGGTTTCCAAACGACGTTTTCCTTCGCCGGAAGTTGGAGCTCATCGCCGAAATCATGACTGCATACACTCTTCTTACATATGGCTACATCTTACTTATGGCAACATCACAACTAAGTGAGACATAATCACTTTGAAAATTTTAATACCTACCTGACGCAAGATTTAGCTTTGATTAGAGAATAAAAATACACATTCGTCAAATATTGCGTAATTCCGGCTCCGTGGGCAAATTAGTAGTAACTCAGCCTGAGGGGTCCTGGATTCGATTCCCAGAGAGGTAACCTCTGTGGTATAAGCATGAGGTTTGTTCGTGATTATCCATGCAACCCACGCACATGGAATATTAATGGAGCGATATAACGATAAATAAATAAGTAACGGATATTAAACAATATCCGTTATTTATTCATCGTTATGTCGTTCAGCGGATAGAAATTCCGTTCAAGGTTCTTTGTTTAACACAAGTTACGTATGGGAATTAATTAATCTGAGCCTGGATATTTACTTTTTACACACTGAACTGATTGCAAGGTGAAGTGAGCGATGTTTAATAAATAAAAATGTTTAAGGATTCTGTGATTTTCTCTATAATTTAAAATCAAAGAGACGATTCAAGTTTAAAATTAAAAATGTTAATAAGATTAGTGGTAAAAATAATAAAAAAAACTCTATTGGGAATGTAGAGAAGTACAACGAATGATCATATAGTAATACGATGTATGAATATATGTACACAATAATCCTATGTATGTACACCGCCGTCAAATGTTTTCTCTATATCCTGTCCATCCAAAGGTTGCATGGAAAAGATCACTTTTTTTAGAACGTGGTATAGTGCACATAAAACTTTCAATCGAAAATGTCATAGGTGCACGTTGGGATTTGAGCCGGCGACCTCCGGATTGAAACTCGGGGTCAGTACCACGAGACTACCACGCCCTCACCTATACTTTCATTATCAAGGTTATTAAGAATTCATTTAATCTTAGAATCTCTACCTCACCGGAACCACGGAGCTTTAACTTCGCAGCTAAAACTATTCATATTGAATTGTATGTCAGTTTACTCACTTACTGATTACGGTTCGGCAAACGTTTCAGTATAAAACTGTCACGAAAGCGTCCCGGCAAGGTAAAGAGGGTAAAACAGGGATCCTACGTTGATACTTTTGATATTTCACTGCCTAAATTCGTGACACAACTAAAATAAACACATTTTTCAGGAGAGCGGTTTTGCGTTGAGCGTTGGCGGGTAAATCCAACCAATCAGATACCGACATTTAGTGACGTCACTCGCTCAGTTGGCCGAATAGGAATATGAATGTTATCCACATTATAATACAGAAGATTTCGCACTTTAATTTTACACTACTACCAACTGAGATGTGAGGCCAGTCAAAAGAAAAAATAAATAAATAAAAGTAGTGTCAAAGTTTATATGGAACAGAATATATATCTTAACAAAGGTATATCCACATCCTTCCAGTCAAGGTTATCGTGTGCTGAGTACTATTATATAAATGACAACGTAATTATCTACGGTTCATTGCAATACTCTTCACTCTATACAACACTTACCTTAACCAAGCGTTTCGTTTATCACTTCTAACTTACTAATATCCATCGCGTATTATTATCAAATTCGAAAGTCACTCACCACACGTAACATTCAGTGTATAGTAAACAACGAGATATTCTTGTTTACGAACAAATAAATGTGTGAAATCCACTGACCGGTTGAAACGGCTACATAAATTATATACTTGAGCATATCTCATTGATGGAGATTGCAGTGTACGATCAGACGTTGAACCAAAAGTACTGTGTAGAATTTTGTAAACAAAGATAAAAGTGTTTATTTAGGAGTACTTTAAACATTTTATTAGTGAAACGAGTTAAAAGTGCACTTTATATATTTGCAAAGTATCTCAACACCCAAGAGGCAGGTACCTGTTTTAAGATAACATACACTGTGTCAATGACTGTACGCTGTTGATTCGAAATAGTCGCAATTTATTTAAAAACTAGCTTTGACTTCTTCCACTTTATCGAAGTGAGATTAAATGCAGCCAGAGGCCAATCACACTTTAATTTTGGTTTGATTAAGTTTCATTAAATTTGAAATATATTCAATAATATATTTGGGATTGTAATTCCGAAACTGATTGTTATTTTTTTATTTACAATAAGTATTTTATCTCTACTCTTAGCTCTATATTTATAAAATAGTTTATATTGATTTGCAGCATCCAGTTCAATCAATTTTCTTATCATTATCATATCACAGTATAGAGTATTCTATCAGTTATTTGCCATAGAGTTCCCACACAAGCTAGCTCAGTAGAATTACTTATTATGATTACAATGAAATAATCCAAGTTGATTTATGTTTTCGAGTTTGATAATTGACTGTAAACGCTGTAAAGGGCATTCAACCGGTTGGCGGAAAGCTAATACGAGGTAAATATAACAGTTATTTAAGAAATACGTATGACTCCGTACTCTGGATACTCTGGTGATAGGTAGAGTTAAAAATAAGCGCTTGCGATAGACCGCCGGCCGGTTCAAACTATGTATGTTATTTACGTTTAAAAACAAATAATATGTAGCTTCGGTACTAATGTTTAGCGAGAGGAAAGCATTAGTTATCTCGCCACGTCCTTTGTTTTATTGACGTCAATAATAATAACAATAATAAATCGTCAAACTTAGCGATAAGTTCGCGTGACCTCATGTTTTGAATATTGACGTTTCCAAGCCATTTCTTTATGAATACTATGGATATAAAGTTTTGACTTTGACTTATTTATTTTGGAATTTCGTGTTCGTGTTACCATAGGTAGGAGATAAAAAAAAATACAATTACGTATCATACAATTAAATAACATCCTTATCAATAACGTCCCTGGATGCTGAAACATTCATTTATTCAAAGTAATGGTGTGTTTCAACACTCAGAGAGTTTATTATTATAGGACAGTCCCATTTGTTCGACAAAGTATTTAGGATGCAGTTAGGGTTGTCACGAACGCGCTACATATAGTACGATAGATAGATTAGATAGATAGCGACTACGATAGATGGTCTTTTACGCATAATGGCATAAAAACCATAAACTATTTCATCCGTGAACATTCGTTTTTTTTTATGTGATTCTGGTGGCCGAGCGAGCTAACATCCCACCTGATGTTAAGTGGTAACCGCTAGACAACAACATTACGACTCAAGTCCTCTCCACCAAAGTATGAGATGACCTAAGTCGCACTGCGTTGCATCCATCACCCCGAGACGGGTATGTTACGTCTCATGCACCTACAATTTCACCGGCACTCACTCCCTTCCACCGGAACACAGCAACACGAGTGCATCACTGCTTGGCGGCGGATTACCAGGTGTGGTGGCAGTACTTCTCCGGGCGAACTTGGCACAAGTTCTACTGCTACTTTGGGTTGCTCCTTTCGCACCACCCGGGGGACACGTGTAGGGATTCAAAGGGTAATTACGGAAGCGAGCAACTTGGGCCCGAAAAATAAATATTATTAAAATGTAGTCAATTCAGACTGTAACAGTTATGTTGTACGCTTATAACTTCTGGCTGGTTTCAGATTGGTATCATGCTGTGGTCTATCCTGCTAGCCGGTGCGATAGGCTTCCTGTTCTGGAAGCTGGTGCTGCAGGAAGAGGAGAACCCGCTGGACAAGCTGCCGGGACCTCGCCGGAGGCCTATCGTCGGCTGCTCACTGGAGTTCTTCAACGTCAGCCCCAGTGAGTGTCTTTTTTGTATTACAGCAATGAAACTGGCCCGCCGAGTGCGCCCCAAGAAAGGTTTCTTGTTCGAACTACATATATACATTATGAGCTATATACAAAGAGGGGTGAAAAGTCTGTATGTGGGTAGTAAAAAGATCCCTGCTTTCAATAGGCTTCGTCAGACACAGCGGAATATTGAAAATTCACATAGACTTGATAAAGTTTTATTATCAATGGCTTTTATATTCATTTATTCAGACAACATTTTTTTTTACTTTATGTGATACAGTTACGGAACGAGCCGATGGCCCACCTGGTGTTAAGTGATAACCTCATCCCATAACAACCGATGCGACTTGGGTCCTCCCCTACCAAGTCGGTATGCGCCCGTAACTCTGAAACAAAATAATACCATTGTCCATTTAGTAAAATGAAATATGAATAATTTAATAATGATTTCTCTGTTTGTTGTAAAAACGACCAAAAATGTTGACCGAATAAGTCAGTAGCCTGGTAGTATCAAACCAGTTCGTGGGCATATTAATTAGTAGGATATAGTAGTAGGATATAACTGGATATGCCGAAATCGTCTGGAGAAGAACTGCCACTATAATATACCCTTTTTCTGAAGCTACACGTAATATTTTTTGACGGCCTCACAGCTCAGTTGGCAGTAACCCTGCCTTCTGCGCTGCAGGTCATGGTTTCAATTCCCACCCAGCATAAATATTTGTTTGACAAATGTTTGTTCTGTGTCTTGGTGTCAGTATTGTATTACACTCGTGTATATGTATTTACAAAAAAGTATATAAGTATTATATCAGTTGTCTGGTTCCCATGATACTTAGCTTATTGGGGCTAGATGGTGCTGTGTGAAGTTTCCACCAATATTATTTATTATTATTTAATGAAATATATTTTGTATTTCAGATCAATTATTCCTTATGATGCGTCAGTTCTCAAAAGATTATGGAGACAGATATTTGGTGAAAGTGTTCAAAAGAAGGATTCTTCACGTACAAAGCCCAGCTGATGTCGAGGTAAGTATACATATATTATAATCGTTAGGTATAATAATAAATAACAATAATAATAAATTTATTCATATAAAACATGGTAAATATAAAAAATCGTAAAACTTATTTACACATTTACACAGGTATATATAACACGGGAGCCTGAACTAGGTAATCCTGTGTTTCAGGCGAGAAGAGCTAACATTTAATCTAAAATAATCACCTACTTTGTTATATTATAGGTACCTACTTATAGCTACAAGTATACATAATGTGTAAACAAATTGGAATTGAACGTAAAAGTAAACATTTCAAAAACTAAATAGACCGAATAACAAAGTCCGTAGTTGCACATTTTTTATAACTTAAGTGACTTAATTAAATTTATAGAAACTAAAAAGATTTATTTTAACACACTCAATATGCATGGTACTCAATATGTATGGTTTCGTGTTGCCATCTCTGCACCCACAAATGTTCCATACATCGGTACAAACATCGAAAAAAAGGCGACATACACCTTAAAAATGAATACACATAAAACTATAATACAGACTATTCCGGCTTCGCACAAGTAAATATATATAGTTCTAGGTTATAGTTCTAAATAACGTCAGGTTGACTACCATTTGTGTAAGGCCAGTCAATAATAATTTAAAGGTTTCTCACTGCAATAAACCATTAACAGCACCTCAGTTTTTTATGAGGTTAAGTTACGAAACGAGAGATTACTGCTTAGAGGTGTTGCTTTGACTACTTGTCACCTAATGTTTAGTGACTGTGTGGCCGATAGCGTCGCAACGCTGCGCATGGGATGACACCACCTTATGTAAAGCGGTATACACATATTTACGACTTGGGTCCTACCTTTCTTAGGTATGAAAATACCCAAGTTGCTTCACATCCACCCTTAAAGACGTGAAGGTGGAATGTCTAAAAAAGCAGGAGTCACTTAACAGCAAGATACTACTTTTTTTTATTAGTAGTTCTCAATTGTACATTTTTCTAATTGCTGTTTTTTTATGTGATACAGTTACGAAACGAGCCGACAGCCCACCTGGTGTTGAGTGGTAACCTCTGCCCATAACAAGCGATGCGACTCGGGTCCTCCCCTACTAGGTACGACAAGACCCAAGACGCATCGTTTACGCCCGTAACTCTGAGACGTGTAGGTGGAATGTCTCTTGTGCCTGTAATTTCACCGGCAACGATACCTTTTAAACCGGAACACTAACGCAAACGCGTTAATGCATGGCGGCAGAAATGGGCGTGGTGGCAGTACTTCTCCGGACGAACTTTGCTTGAGTTCTACTGCTCTAAAAGATGTTTCAAGTAATCGCGACGTGCAAACCTGCATAAAATAATAAACATGAGGCTTACAGATTGTTCTGGCACACTCGAGAAACATTACAAAAGGTTTCGCTTACTCCTTCCTCCAACCTTGGCTTAGTACGGGACTGCTGATCAGTACTGGTAAGATTTGAATGTTGTATTTGGAAATATTCAATCACAGGACGTCACCTTATAATTTTTCTGTTGATAACAATGGTTAATAACTCTATTTGTTATTTATTTACAAACTAAGAACAATGAGGTAATAAGGTTAAAGTTGAAGGATTAGTTCAATGTCACTTCTCAAGTAACACTAATCATACAATAGCTCTTCTGAAACCAGATTGGTACATGGTAATGTGCGCATCAAAGGCGCTCTGGAAAAGACAATGAAGTAACAAAATATCATTGTCAATTTGGCAATTTAATTTAATTTCCAAATTGTAATAACAATAAAAAAAAATTCTCAAACGTTGTAACATAAAGAAGTTTCGTGAAAAAAAAACTACGTTTTGTAGCGATATAGATTCGTTTATTCAACTCAGGTAGCCTACCTTTTTGGTGTGTTAACGAGTAATAAACCCTAATTTTTAGACGTTTTCGACCAGACTCCTTTAAAAAAAGATGAAGAATTAAAAAAATGCATTTTGTATCTTACTTAAAAGCGATCAAATCATGTAAAAATTTATCTATACAAATAAATAAAGTTGTAGTGTCTGTTTGTAATATTAAAATAACCGCTTTTTACTAAGTGCATATGGATGTATGTACATATACCAAAACAACATTTTTAAAATTTTTGTCTGTCTGTTTGTTCCGGATAATCTCTGAAATGGCTGGACCGATTTTGACGGGACTTTCACTGGCTATGTAACTGTATGATAGCTGATGTAACAAGGAGTAACTTGGGCTACTTTCCGAGGGGTAAAATAGGGGTGCGTGATAAAACCGAATACCACGCGGACGAAGTTGCGGGCAACAGCTGGTCAGTGATATAATCGGTCCTATTGTGTTTGTGAAATTTCTCACAGAAAACTCTGCTTCCGAATTTCGAGATAAATTTTAATACGCCTTGTATAATTATAACGTACCTACGGTTAAGTTATTAACATATTTATACCTGAAATAAATAAATATGAGAATAAATAATTACATTGCGGAGCACAACAAAAAACCGACTTCATGGCAAATGAACGTGAATTATAACTCGTTATATATTACTTGGATGACATATTTTTTCTAGTTATTTGATTTTAAAACCAACCTAAAAATCTATTTTGACAAAATTGAAATGGGACCATTTCGAATAAAACCTCTTTCGAACAAAACAAGAATTTTGCAAATCCTATCTACAAATGATGGAGTTATGCCCAAAAAAACATAAAAAAATACAAACATTCTAATTCAGAACCTCCCCTTTTATGAAGTCGGTTAAAAAACAAACGATTGAGTATTTATATCTACTAGTAAGCTTAAATTACTTTAAATAAATGCTAGTATTGAAGCAACAACTGAAAAACACTATCTACACCTCCGTTCGTAGCGAGGCGAGGCAGGCCTACCAATCGGAAGCCATGGAGCACAGATTGTACCCCATTCTTCCCCAGAGAAAGCAATCTTCCCATTCAAATGTAAGAAATTGCTGCCTGCGGCAACATAACAGCCCGCGCCCTTCCAACCTCCAAATAAAATCCCCAGCAGTCCAATAAATTATAATACTTGAAGATAGAAAAAATGATTGTTTACTTTCTATTATGTAGATTCTGGAGGCAAATTTGTTTTTATTCTTGTGATATTTTCACGGAACAAGTATTATACTTAAAGAGTATTCAAATTAAATCGACGGCATCCACACAATGATTGCTAACGTCAATAATATTTAAAACATAAGGTCACGCGTAATTATCGCTATGTTTTAGTTTTTTTAACCCTTACCGACCCTCCATAGGAATAACAGACAAGAAACCCCTAAAGAATAGAATAGAATATATTTTATTAGACACACACACACATATTACACTAACTAATAAAAAGACAATTATATAATAACACGAAAATGATGGGAAGATGATATGAGGGCTTCCTTTTTTTCGCGAGACATGATCCTTGTAACAATCTGAATATTTAGTTCTATGTTACATTTATGACTACATAAAACACTGAAATAAGATATTACAAGATGTTTTGTGTGTCGTACTACTCTGTCGATTGGTACTGGTGAAATATAGAATAACAGGGTTTATTATGTACTGTTTTTGTACGCAGAGTATATCGCTTAAGGTCCTCTGCTTATTTATGTCTTTTACCCTGGATATAATCTATTCCAATTTTTGTTGAACAGTCAGATCTTTGACAGTGGAACATGCCTTCCAAGAACTCATGTCATACCATAATAGCCAGTCCCGATACAAAGACCTCAGTCTCACTAGATGTTAAGTGAGATGATGCGGTAGCATGCTTGCCTATGCAACTCACTCACCACTTAAAGACTCCAAGATTATAGTTTTCACGAATCAACTAATATAATCAGTTGTATTCGTTGGCTCATTTCAACGGTAGTTAAGATGATGAGCACTGTAGTTCACCTAAACCAATAATTAAGTAGTTTCTATTATATTTTAAGATTTTGGCTTTTTTTTATGTTGTATTCAATTATATTTAATTGCTCGTTTTTATTTTATTTTTGATCTATTTTCTGTTGTTTGTATATTTTCCTGGAAAGTATTTCATTCGTTTTAATATTAAGTTCCCGAACATTTCGTTTTATTAGCTTAACACTGTTAAATGTGGTTTTCGCAGTGCGCACATCATTTACGTTCCAAGCCAGATCATAACTGTATCCTAGATTAATATAGTATTTATGTATCTTGCTTGTAATGTGTACTGTGAGCCTTAATAAATAAATAAACAAATTGTTGTGTTCAGGGTCAAAATGGCACCATCGACGTAAGATTCTGACTCCAACTTTCCACTTCAACATACTGAAGAATTTCACACTAATCATGGAGGAGAATAGTAGGAACCTGGTGGACAGACTGAAAGGACAGAATGGGGGCAAGGTCAACGTGGGGGCAGCTATTAGTGACATGACGCTCTTCACTATCTGTGGTCAGTCATTTTTTTATGTGATGTATATAATATATGTGATAGAACGAGCTGGCGGTCCACCTGATGTTAAGTGGTAACCGCTGCCCATAGACAACAACAATACGACTCAAGTTCTCACCACCAGAGTATGAGATAACTCAAGTCGCATTGCGTTGCATCCATCACCCCGAGACGGGGATGTTACGTCTCATGTGCCTGCAATTTCACCAGCAACGCTTCCACCGGAACGCAGCAACGCGAGTGCATCACTGCTTGGCGGCAGATTACCAGCTGTGGTGGCAGTACTTCTCCGGGCGAACTTAGCACAAGTTCTACAAAAGGTCAGTAAAATGTTTTATAAAACTCCAACGTTGGAAACCGAAAGGTCGCAGATGGCTTTTCGGCTTCGAATTCGAATTTAATTAAAATGTAAATCTATTTACTCATTGACTCGACTTGAAGATCGCCAGTTTTTAGCGTGAGAAAATGTCCTACTATCACTGGTCTATCATCTTGTTTTCCGTCACTGGAAGCTCGAGTTGAGAGTATAAAACGGACGCATGGATCTTAGGAACTCCCTGAATCCGATTCCTGGCTGTCGATTATATCGGGAATTGTGATTCACTAGCTGCGCCCCGCGGTGAATACTATAAGTCATCCCACGGAAACACTGCACTTTTTCGGGATAAAAAGCCTATGTGCTATTCCGGACTATAATCTTTGTGCCAAATTTCATCCAGATCCATTCAGCCGTTCTGGCGTCATTAATTAACAAACATCCATCCATCCAAAGAAACATTTCACATTTATAATAGCAGTAATATGGGGAATAAACTAGTGTTCGATTTATTGCCAGAAAATAATGAGGTGATGAGCTCGCCACTTATCATGTCGCAGTTTTAAGATAGTGTGGCCCACAAGGTAAAAAAGTGTCATCCACTAGGTAAAAAGTGAATCTAGGAAGCTCTGCCTATACCTTCGGGGACAAAGGCATTAATCTATGTAATGAATCTATGTATGTTCGTATTAAAAACGAATACGGAAAAAAAACTCAATACAATTAGAGTTTTACGATTTATTTCTTTTTCAGAAACGGCTATGGGCATTCAATTAGATTCCGACAAGTCTGATAAAACAGTCGAGTACAAGGCGGCAATAATTAAAATCGGTTACATAATAATGTCCAGGCTGACCAACGTGTACTTACACAATAAGTACATCTTCAACCTCACCCCCATGGGGAAGGAGTTCGCTAGGAGTCTGCAAGTCGTACACGGTTTCGCCGACGAAGTCATATTGGAGAAGAAGAGACAGAGGTAAGGTTTTCTAAATATAAAAAGCTAAGTTTGTTTAACTAGATAACTGTCCACTAAGTGTTAAGCCTTTTAGAAGTTTGTCCCCATACCCATTTCTACTGCAAAGCAGTAACCTAATACGTGGTAGTACGTTCCGGTCCGAAAGATCTGGCTGCCGGTGAAATTACAGGCACTAGAGACATTCCGTCTTCACGTCTTAGAGTTACGCATAGTGTGTGGCGTAATAAATCTGTCATTAAAGTTTTGTTTCCCTCTAGCTTCTACTTTTAGGGTTCCGTACTCAAACGACGGGCCGAAATTACGAAGCCTACAACTACTTTGCAACTTTAAAAGACTTGGAACCTTAACAGATAGGTAGTAATTTTGACAGAATTATCGTTAATGACAGACTTCCTACAATTTATTATGAAATAACGTAATCTCCGTAAAAGAAACGTGTTTATTTAACGTAGCTATCTACTTTTGTGTTTGCTCTCTTAAATCTTAAATGCTAATACATACAAGTGTCAAACGTGGAGTAAAATAATTTAAATAAATATGTATAATAAATAATAAAATGCCAGTCAAGTGTGGGTCACTTACGAGCTAAATATATAAAACTGAATTAAAAGAAACCATATTTCTTGTTACCGCTGCTTTAGTGCGTCACACTTAGTTTATTATAAATAAACTTAACTTCATAACTTAACTTAAAAAACGAATACTTACGCTTGTATGTAATCAGTAATTCCTCACACTAGGTTCGGGTTGAATTTATTTTAATTGCGTTGCAAACGTTATTGTCCCTGTCAGGGCACAGAATGCAGGAGTACCCGTTGCTGTGGCGAGTGAAGACGTGGGCACCAAGAAGCGGCTGGCGATGTTGGATCTGTTGCTGGAGGAAGAGAGCAAGGGAGCTATTGACTTGGAGGGGATTAGGGAAGAAGTCAACACTTTCATGTTTGAGGTTAGTATTTTTCTTGACAGCCTCTCAGCTTAGTTGGTAGTAACTCTGCCTTGTGCGCTGTAGGTCGTGGGTTCGATTCCCACCCAGGACTGAATATTTCTGTGACGAACGTAGATGTTTGTTCTATATCTGAGTGTTGATATAAATAAATACTGGTGGACATTTCACACAGCGCCATCTAGCCCCAAAGTAAGCTAAGCATAGCTTGTATCATGGGAACCAGACACTGATATAATACTTATATAGTTTTATTTTGTAAATACATACATATAATACATATTAACACCCAGACACAAAACAAATATCAATGCTACAAATGTCACACAAATGTTTGTCCTGGGTGGGAATCGAACCCACGACCTACAGCGCAGAAGGCAGGGTTACTACCAACTGAGCTATGAGGCCAGCCATGTTATATGTATGTATTTACATAATTGTAAATCACTTTTCACTTGCAGGGTCACGACACTACCGCCATGGCTCTTACCTTCGCTCTGATGCTGCTAGCGGACCATCCTGAAGTACAGGTAACTACTATTAGGTTCGCTGGCTCTCTCGAAGCGGTGTGTGTGGTGCAACTATTAAAAGGCGCCTTAAAGAGACCCCTTTCTTGCACTGGACGCGTGTCTGAATTTTTGTTTCTAGGACATGTCTGATTCTCACGATGTATTCCTTAACCGCTTTGAGAGCGAGGTACTGCCCACATACACATATCAAGCGCAAAAATCATTGGTCACGTCATAATAATACTCATAATAACCCCTTTTGCCTGCATGAGGTATGGAATTAGAATTCTTTTTTGTATAATAATGTACGGTATCTAGTGTTTAGACAACATATATTTTCTTTCTTTCATCATTGGATAATTTCTGGAACGTTTGAACCGGTATAAACATTGTTTATACTTGTACTTATACTTATACATTGTTATAACTGGAAGTTTAAATTTTAGCGGAATAGAGACTAAATTTTATTAACCGACGTCAAAAAAAGAGGTTCTAATTATAATATTTTAGTTCGTTACCTTACATATTCGTCATTAATAAACCGATTTGGAAAACATACTTTCGGATTGGTTTTATAGAAATTTAATCAAAAGTGCTTCAGTAGTTTTGATTTCAAATCAAAATAACTGAAAAAAACATCCAAGTGATAATGAGAAATCATTCTCGTCCATTGCCGATGAAGTTGGTTTTCGTCTCGCTGCGCAAAGTAATTATTAGATAGTACAAGGTCTACGGAGGAAAACACGCGCCGACACAAATTCATTATATCTACTTGGTAGTAAAGAGCAATTCTATTCTAGCTATTCTTATTTTTTACTTGGTAGTAAAGAGCAACATCTATACTTAATTTTTTTTTATTGTTTTTAATTAATTATTTTTATTTTGTTTTATTTTATTTAAATTTGAAATTTTGTAATTTTGTAATTGTTTTGTGTTATGTTGAATGTGTTTTAATCTATGGATCTATGGGTCTGAAATAAATGATTTATTATTAAATATTAATAAGCTGTGTAAAAAAAAAGCTTTTTCTACACTTTTTTTTGAAGCGATAAGTATCAAAAATAAAATTCTTATTTACTTTCGAGATTATTAACAGTCTGTGATAGGTACAACCACGCAACATTTGTTTACCGAGAATTCATTATTATTTACTCCCACGAAATCCCATTGTAATTATTTTAGTAAATATAGCGAAAGCCTTACACGACGCAGTGAAATAATTTTAATATCTCTCACAAATACAACATCTTATGGCGATAAACAAATGTTTACACATTGTGAGCAGCTGCTGCCAATGTTTACTCGCAGGAGAGTAGCCAACTTGCCTGGTCCTATACACACGATGACAGTAGCTGTCATGATATTTTTTTTAATGGAATATAATTCTGTTGGCCGCAGATGTCCTTGACAGTGTTTGCATTTGGTGAGAGCAGACGGCTCTCAACCGGTAAAACTTAAAATTATACACAACGTTACCAAGGGCATCACTTAGGTTCGGACCTCGGCTTGGGGCGTTGCGAGTCGGGAGGAAAGTCATGATACAGGAACCGAACTTCAGGAACAGCACTTCTGACCTTTCGCGTAATCGTGCTAGTTGACGATCGATTCGCACGCCAAATGCTGTTCGTTGCGCAATAAGGGAAGGCATATTGCGAGTTAAAACAAAAATCGTTGTAGTAACTCAAAGCGAGTTAGAGTCCAACTTGCAAATAAATAAATATTGGTGGACATTTCACACAGCGCCATCTAGCCCCAAAGTAAGCTAAGCATAGCTCGTATCATGGGAATCAGGCAACTGATATAATACTTAAATACTTTTTTGTAAATACATATTGACACCCAGACACAGAACAAACATCTATATTCGTCATACAAATGTTTGTCCTGGGTGGCGATTCCCACCCACGAAATGACAGTAACTTGAATGATGGTGGCACAAAGTGCGACTAAGTTCTCTATAGGTGTAGCTCGCACCGTGTAACCAGCTCTTCAAGTTGGCTTGTTGCTTGGCGAGCTAGCACTATGTAATCAGGCCTTTAAACACGAAATATTTAAAATACTTATATTAAAGGGTAGCACAGATAATAAAATGTTAAAATGACATTCAAATGTCGAAATTTTCATTTTCAACAGGTTAATCATATTCATTCAGCATTCTCTGCCATAATCCCACAGCTCTCGTTCCAAATGTAAAAAACACAAAATGAATTTGACAAATCCCCGGTTTATGTTTATTTATAATTTTCCTAGTCGCACAACATACACTGATGGTTCCGTGGCTAAGTTGATAGCGACCCTGCTACCCAAGCGAGTGATGGACATTTAAGTTTGCTCTTGGAGCAAATGTTTGCTCTACAGCAAATATTTGTGTGTACACTGGGAGCAAAATAGTCGATGGACCCTTATCGTTGTAATATGTAATATAATATGTATGTTGACTCGGATTTACAGGTAATTTCTTTATTAATTAATTAAGATTTTCCTCGTCCATTATTAAAGAATATATTACTGGCGGCGATGACCTCACCCCTTGTCACATCTACGTTGCCACGATATTGTTACCAAGTAGCACGTTGAAACCCGCTGAAGAGAAAATACGGGAATATATATACGATTACTAGCGACCCGCCCGGGCTTCGCACGGGTAGCAGAACATTATATGCCTAAAAAAGAAGACGATGGTCTAATATAATTTCATACGGATATATAACTCTATTGGTTTACGCCAGTGAAGCTCCAAGTCGCTCGATTTCTTCCTACATTTTGAACAATTATTGTCATAATTCAACAACAATATTAAAATCCGTTGCGTAGTTTAAAAGATCAAAGCGTACAGACAGCGGGAGCGACTTAAATCTTGAAGTATATTGTGTAATGTATGCGTGGGACTATCCAGCGATTAGTAGGAGTAGAGCACTTTGGAATTACCATTGGCCATCGAGGACTACATCGAATGGATTTCGAGATACAATTTCCTACCGTTTTCCCCGTAGTCTCCTTAAAACCCGTTACCCTATTCCGTTACTACGCATGGAATTCCACTTCACTTTACACTGAGGTCGTATGTATTTCACGTGTTAAATAGTTTTGTATTAGCTGTCGCTAACTTGGTTAAGAGCATCCGAAGTTTCCGAAGCTTTCACGATTGATTTACGTAATTAGTTTTTTAATTATATAGGAATTACATTATTACACTTCGCTTCAGTTATTCATCCGTTGATCGAAAGAGGACACCAACACGTATTTTGTTCTTATTTATTTTTTAGGATATTCAAATTCTAATTATTTATGCTGTTACAAAGATCTTAATATAATTATAGGACACAAACATAAACCCTGTTAGGGCACAGCAATTTTATTATTCTAGGTGGCACAATACAATATAATAACTATAATATATTTCTAATTTATTTACTTAGTCATCAAAAAATATTCACTATAATAAAGCATATTAAACCGATTATGTGAAAATGGCAACTGGTAACGAATCAAATCTTTTTCAGATTCAGAGGGACAAACAAAATGAAGGACTAACTGATGATGTAGGCTTAAATTGGCTCAGGGTTTTAGTGTCCCGTCCTTTGATTAAGGAACCCTAAAAATACTTATCTATGTTGCGTAGCGGCCGAGTGTTCGGTCACAAAAGTATTTCCATATCTGGCCGTAATTCCGATAGGTAACTATTTATGCACCAACTATAATTCGTCTGTGACCTTGTTTGCTTTCCCGGAATACAATATTATTTAATAACGATGTATGTATTATTATATATTAAGGTAAGCTTCGAGAACGTTCGACTTGTTTGTTACCAAGGAGAGTATTTAGTAACTTTTCGGAGAGGAGGCCCACTTTGTAAACTTTACTAAAGAAAGTTTATAATTTCTTCTTCTGATAAAAATGTTTTATGCCAAGGTCAAAAACTGTGTTTCCATTGTATTCATAAAGAAATAGCTTGGATAGGACGTTAATTATTAGATTAAAGTAGGTTGTAATTTAAAAAAAATAAGTTGACGCATATCTGCTGCTATGTTTGAAGCCTGTTCAAACCCATTTTTTTTTATATGATACAGTTACGGAACGAGCCGATGGCCCACCTTAAGTGGTAACCTCTGCCCATAACAACCGGTGCCATTTGGGTCCTCCCATACTTGGTACGACGAGACCCAAGTCGCATATTATGCGCCCGTAACTCTGAGACGTGTGGATGGAATGTCTCATGTGCCTGTAAAATTCTGATCCTCCATGGGCCCTTGACATTATCACTTCGAGGGATCTCTTCCATGCAACCTTTGGATGGATAGGACAGTTAACTAACATTAGACGGCAGTGTACACTAAAGAATATTATAATTACACCTACTTAAACTATGTTGAAAAGTATATAATTTATATCTAGTAATGTAACAGCCAGGCTATGATCCGATTTCTTAATTTCGTACTGAACGCTAAAATAGCAAGTAAAAAGAAAGTAGTCTTTTGATGTTTATTTACCAGAAAGGTTGCGCATAGAAATGTAATTACAATGTATCATCATGTTTATATATCAGTATCTACGGTTGATTTTGTTTTCGCACGTACGCCGCGACGCGATCAGAATACAAAACGATAACTTATAGATTTTCAGAAAATTCTAGAATAATTACAGTTTCTGTGTATAGGTTGTTATTGAAAAGAAAGGATGTATTTTAAAGATATTTCTGCGAAAATAAGTTGTTATTACTAGCTATGAAGAACTTTTTGATAGTTATATATTATGTCTAAATACTGTTCATAATATATTTCTAGTGATATGGCTCAAACGAAGCGTGCATTCACAAATGAGTGGATGAAAATATATTCTGTATTTGCATTCAATTACGAGTGTATTGAATGTAAAATACGGAATATATTCACATATTCATAATATCATCATATCATATTCATTTCCAGCAAAAACATTTCTCTAAAATGCCTTTCGACACATTTTATTTAGTTACTAGCTTTTACTAAAAGGCAATGACAAAAATTTTATAGCACTTTGCCCCGTCCAATACAATAGTCGATACAGCAGCATTTTATTTTTGTTTTATTGACTACCCGCGCCTCGCGGTGTTACCCGCGGCGAGTCGCATACCACGGGATCACTGCACTTTTCCGGGACCAAAAGTAGCCTGTGTTAATCCAGGATACAAGCACATATAACAAATAAAACAATTTTTAAATTATTTGTCTGTTTTTACGGCTAATCTCCGAAACGTATGGACCGATTTCGACGGCACTTTCACTGGCAGACAGCTGATTTTATAAGGAGTAACTTAAGTTACTTTCCTAGGAATAAACTAGGGTTGCTTAACCGAATTCCTCGCAGACGAAGTTGCGGGCAGCAATTAGAACATAAAGTTAGCTGACCTATGGAGCAAAATTACATTACATTTTTATTCTAGGAACGAGTTTACGAAGAATGCCAGCAGATCTTCGGTGACTCCGAGCGCACTGCCAGCATGTCCGACATGGCAGATATGAAGTACCTCGACGCTGTGGTGAAGGAGACGCTCCGGCTGTACCCGAGCGTGCCCTTCATCGCGCGGACCATCACCGAGGACTTTATGTTGGGTATGTCTACCCCACCGCAGCTGCCGGCATGTCCGACATGGCAGATATGAAGTACCTCGACGCCGTGGTGAAGGAGACGCTCCGGCTGTACCCGAGCGTGCCCTTCATCGCGCGGACCATCACCGAGGACTTTATGTTGGGTATGTCTACCCCACCGCAGCTGCCGGCATGTCTGACATGGCAGATATGAAGTACCTCGACGCCGTGGTGAAGGAGACGCTCCGGCTGTACCCGAGCGTGCCCTTCATCGCGCGGACCATCACCGAGGACTTTATGTTGGGTATGTCTACCCCACCGCAGCTGCCGGCATGTCCGACATGGCAGATATGAAGTACCTCGACGCCGTGGTGAAGCAGACGCTCCGGCTGTACCCGAGCGTGCCCTTCATCGCGCGGACCATCACCGAGGACTTTATGTTGGGTATGTCTACCCCACCGCAGCTGCCGGCATGTCTGACATGGCAGATATGAAGTACCTCGACGCCGTGGTGAAGGAGACGCTCCGGCTGTACCCGAGCGTGCCCTTCATCGCGCGGACCATCACCGAGGACTTTATGTTGGGTATGTCTACCCCACCGCAGCTGCCGGCATGTCTGACATGGCAGATATGAAGTACCTCGACGCCGTGGTGAAGGAGACGCTCCGGCTGTACCCGAGCGTGCCCTTCATCGCGCGGACCATCACCGAGGACTTTATGTTGGGTATGTCTACCCCACCGCAGCTACCGGCATGTCCGACATGGCAGATATGAAAAGCCTCGACGCCGTGTTGAAGGAGTCCTCCGGCTTTGCATCGACTTGATTCGATTAACAACCTTATCTTTGACCTTCTGTCCCCATTAATAAGTACCCATTATCCCTATAATATCAAACATAGCCCAGATGTCTTGGACATGGCGTTGCTAAAACCTAATGATACAGTTGCGTTCGACAGAAAAGTAATTCTTACTTGACTGAACAGAAGTGACACTTAGCAATAAGTACGCGTGACCTATTTAAGTAGGTTGACTAAGTTTAGTGCAATTTCGTTTGCTTAATTTATATTTTAATTTGTCTTTTGTAACTCTTAAGTATTATTTATATTAAACATAAATAAAACTAGAATACAAACTACATAGTGTCATATTTGTTTTTATGAAATTGTAAAATATATTTTATATAGAGCAAAATTTAGTTTTTATGTGATGCGCTAGTTTATTCTCACAGCGCTATTGTTTGGAAGCTAGATCCTCAAGGTAAGATTCCCTTAATGCGCCTGCAATACCAACAATTCAGGTATTCTGTTTGAAACTGTCGCACGCGAGGATCCTATTCGTACGTCTACATGTTTCATGATTGATTTAGATTACATCGGATCCTTCGCAATATCTGGTGCCTATTTACAGCTGAAAGAGTTATTATAATACAGTCTTGAATGCAATTACATATTTTTTACTACTTATATTTCTAGCTGTACATCTAGAAATGCATTTTGCCATCTAGAAATATCATCGTTTCGAATACCGAAACCATGATGATTCGCTTTCTCTTCAATCCTCGCAAACTATAACGTTATGTATTATTATCTTTCCTTTAGATAGATAGATAGATAGAAATTTATTTATTGCACGAGATAAAAACAAGTTCATAGGCGAAGTTAATGCTAATTAGCATTTTCTTCCAGCTAACCTTTGTGGGCTAATTAGCACTACCAGTGCTAATCACTGCTATTAAATTCTAATTCCTTTGCAGGGGACTTAAAAATCAAAAAGGGCACAGAGGTAGGGGTCCACATCTATGACCTGCACCGGCGCGAGGAGCTGTTCCCCGACCCTGAGGCCTTCAGACCCGAGCGGTTCCTCAGTGCGGAGACCAGACACCCTTACGCTTATGTGCCGTTCAGCGCTGGTGCCAGAAACTGCATTGGTAATACTCCTTTTTTTTATGAAAACGTGAAAATTTGTTTGTATGGATGTTTGTTACTCCTTCACGCTCGAACAGCTGAATGGATTTGGATGAAATTTGGTATCAAGATAGCTTATATCCTGGCTTAACACATAAGCTACTTTGATCCCGGAAAAGTGCAATGTTCCCGTGGGTCGACATATTCACCGCGGGGAATAACGCGGGGCGCAGCTAGTGGACTATAATGCTGTTGGCCGCAGATGGCCTTGACATCGTTTACACGGGCTTTTGGTGAGAGCGGACGGCTCTCAACCGGTAAAACTTAACATTTATACACAACGTCCCCAGGAGCACTTAAGTACGGACCTCGGCAAATAAATACTTTTTTTTAATCAATCGACTAATTACACACGTGGTATACATGGGCTCACAGCTCAGTTGGTAGTAACACTGCCTTGTTCACTGTCGTGGGTTCAATTTCCAACAAGGACAAATGTGTGTGAAGAACATAGATGTTTGTTCTGTCTTTTTTTCTGGGTGTTAATATTATAAATGTATCAATTTACAAGAAGGATGTATAAATATTCTGGCAGTTGTCTGGTTTCCATAGGTTTGAGACTAGATGGTGATATGTTCAGCAATATTTATTTATTTATTTTATTTACATGTAAGCCTACAACGAGTACTAGTTAGGTATTTTTAAACACTGCAAAAGGCTAAACGAAGGTACTTTACGTAATGTGCTCACCGCAATTAACGCTTTTTTGGTTATTACATCAAAGCCGGATGTGTGGCACACGACGCCTAATGAGTTTTCATTAAATTATTCCACGCAAAATGTACCTAGACTTCCGTTTGACTCCCACACCCACACAGTAACTCTCGTTTGGCATGCCAGTAATACACACAGGGGCCCCCAGGCCACTGGGGTGCCGAACTTGGGTAACCAAAAATTCGTAAAAACTTATCCACAATCACGTACTTACCGGAAAAATCATGTTATCCTACAATTTTTTTTTTTTTTTTTTTGTTAATTATATACAATATCGTACATGGATTCATGCTCATACATTATCAACAACCATACACGAGTTTTGGCCATGTCTGCGAAGTTATTTCTTTTGTGAATAATGTTTACGTTTCATTTTGGCCCCCCAACAAATTTAGATACAGGGCCCCTAAGGCAAGCTACGCTAAAGGCAATACAGTCTCTCTGTTCGGTAAACACTGTCAGGAGATAGACTTTGCTTTGCGGTTAGACTGTTAGAAACCGAATGAGAACATACTTAAGTTTCGCGCTACGAATAATTATACCAGTGGAAAAGAAATAAACAATTTTAACAGCAGTAGAACTCACGCCAAGTTCGCCTTGGGAAGTACTGCCACCATATCCATTTCTGCCGGCAAGCAGTATCGCATTCGCTTTACTGTGTTCCGGTTTGAAAGGTGTGATTGCCAGTGAAGTTACAGGCACATGAGACATTCCACCTACACGTCTCAGAGTTACGGGCGCATACGGTGCGACTTGGGTTTTGTCGTACCTAGTAGAAAAAGACCCAAGTCGCATCGATTGTTATGGGCAGAGGTTACAACTTAACACCAGGTGGGCCGTTGGCTCGCTCCGTAACTGTATCACATAAGAAAAAACTCGAGATGAGGTAAAAAGGAGTCATTTTCTATTGGCTGTCTAGATAAAATGCGCCTTCCAATATAATAGAATAGAATAGAAATGCCTGGACTGAAGCAGCAAAAATATCCGGGGCGTTCCTGTGTTGGCTGCTTCGATGTGATGGTATTTTCAATTGTAGTGATAGATTCTCTATCCTAGTGGATTTATGACAAGTATTTTTAAAATAACTTCAATTCAATCTTATTTCATTTATTGTAGTACATATTGAAATTCACACAATAAAAAAGTGAGGTTTAGGAAAACATCATATAGACGAAATTCTACTGAAAAAAAATTAATAACAAAAATTAATCGCTAACATCTTTCCATGCTTTTTATCAGCATGAAAACTATCATTACATTATTATGCTTTACGTAATGTGTGTGATAGGGGAGAATATATAGGTGTGTTCACCTCAGAAACATGTTGACCTACTTGCTACACTCAGTGTACCACTGATATACAGGTTGTCCGGTAATGAATGGATAACCTTGAAATGGGTCTTAGTAGAACTATTGGGCATTCGGGAAAAAATATCAAATAAAAAAAAACCAAGCTTCTTTTTTTTTATTAAATGATTAATTTTAAGTTATGAGTTAAGAGACCGCTGGACCTTGTCTGTGTCGTCAACAGTAAAGGTTTTTGGCTTAAAATCAGCGCTGACTATTCTCAGCGTATGCTGAGCCATCCCCTTTTCAGCACAGGGCGCACAGGGACTTTTTTATTTTTTGTGTGTTTTTATATTGCTTGTAATGTTTGTTCCTATGTTTTGTGTTGAAATAAATGTTTTATCTATCTATCTTTCTAACAGATATTGTAGACCGAGGGATCAGTTGTGAGTACATCTGCACCATGACCAGTAATACAGAAATAACTGTAGTGGCCTTTAGATAAAAGAAATTAACCAATATAAAAGTGATTAAAAAATAAATATTCCGACACTTGATACGTGGGCGAGTGAAAGTACAGCCGCCTTCTTTTCTCTTATGTGTTTGAAGAGAGACGAACATAGTGAATATACCCGCTCTCATTTACATTCATTATAACACATATCGGGTTGTAGTTAATATCTGTGCTCACACTGACAGGGGATTACTCACGTCTAGCGTTGCCAGGCGGCCGGATAAAGCCGGACACAGTCAGGCTTTTTGGTTGCGTGTCCGGCCAAATTAGTCGGTATCTGGCTTTTGTTAGGCTTTTTAAATTTGGCCGGTTTTTTTACATTTCTCAGATTTTGGTATAAAAAAGACTTGTTGATTCCATTTTATTGCTGTTCATTAGAATTTAAGAAAATGAAAAAGTTAAATGATTATGGAGTATATGATGAAAATGTCAAGTTTTAATTAAAAAAAACTGTCTTGTTTAACTAAGACTAAAAAATTAGAGGTGTCTTTTTTACTTAAATGTCCGGCTAAACTAGCTGGTATGTCCAGCTTTTCTGTTATACGACCTGGCAACCCTACTCACGTCTCACACCCATTAAAGCGTACCGAGTGAGTATTGGTCAGCGACTTTTCTATGCGGTGATATTCTTCTGGGTGGATATTAAAGTAGGAACATATCTCGGTGACAGGCCTCACAGCTCAGTTGGTAGTAACTCTGCTTTCTGCGCTGTAGGACGTGGGTTCGATTCCCACCCAGGACAAACATTTGTGACGAATATAGATGTTTGTTCTGTGTAGGGGTGTTACTATTATATGTGTATTTACATAAAATAATTATACATCTATTCTATCAGTTGTCTGGTTCCCATAGTATAAGCTATGCTATATTTGGGGCTAGATGACGCTATGTGAATTGTCCACCAATATTAAGATCTCAGTGGTATTCAATCAACTATTGAAAAGCCATCATTATATAAATTGTACGGTCTTGAATGTCTATAGTCGGACTATACACTATAGTCTCTTGATCTTCTGCAATGGGGCAAGCGATAGTCCCGCGTGGGTTATTTATGGTAATATTAAACAAAAAAGTTTACAGACATTCTACGTCCGATTTACTCGCAGACTTATTTTACGAATATATTTTCTATACAATAAATACAAAGACCAACAATTTTATGAAAGCCATAAAACATTTTTCAAACCTTTGCAACAACAAGCTTTTGTCCAGTGAAACGTAAACCGTAGTAGTTGAACCGGAAATATATGTAAAAGCCCTCACAGAGTTCGTAAACTCTCACATAAAATCAAAACCACACTTATAAATGGTTTTAAAACATTTTGTTACGATTTACAAATATGGAAACGGGTCACTGCCTAAACTCGATAGTGGCACAAAACCAGATGTGTCAAAAAAGAGTTATTGATGTAGTTAGACGCGAAATCTTCTGTATTATAATGTGGATAACATTCATATTCCCATTCGGCCAACTGAGCGAGTGACGTCACTAAATGTCGGTATCTGATTGGTTGGATTTACCCGCCATCGCTCAACGCAAAACCGCTCTCCTGAAAAATGTGCTTTTTTTAGTTGTGCCACTGTCTAACTTAGGCAGCGATGTGTGTCTGCGTAACAGCCAAACGGGGCAACCTCTACGGTAATGTTATTTTCTTACTCTACTCTACTCTACTATACCCTAATAGCTGCTGTCAGTGTGACTTCGCTCGTGTGGGCGAAGTAATCAAATGCAAAGGGCTTAACAATATTATTTTAACAGGTTAAAATTAGGTGATACCGCAGACTCCAGAAATTAAACAATTTTGACACAATATTATGTCTCCTGCAATTATTCTGATCTTAAGTTGGTCGCAAACTATGAAAGACTCATTAGAAACTTTCCTATTTGATCTTAGGTTAATTCGGAAATGCTTTGAATATTTCATTATATTATAAACGCTCCTTTTGAATCAGACTTTCATGAACTATTCAACAATATCTCACTTTAGACTCAAAATGTAAAGCTCCCATACTGAAACTAGATGAAATATAGGGCCTAAAAATTGTTAATAATACTTTGTACGCCCTTTTGAATGTTAAATTACCCAGTTTTTCAGGTGTATTTTAACTTTTTGCAGCGCAAAATCCGTGGCGACAAAAAATACAAAATCCATATAAAAACGTGCGGACCTTTAAAAACTCGCGCGGCCGTAAAGGACAAAATTTTCTGGTCTTACAAAAAAAAGTTATTCTCGCTTGGTTGAATTTAAATTGTTACAGGTCACATCAGGCCGAGAATAGATCCTCTATTGTATGATATTTGGTTTCAGGTCAGCGGTTCGCGATCCTCGAGATGAAATGTGTATTGAGCGAGATCTGTCGCGCGTTCAGGCTGCGGCCCGCGGCGCTGGCGCCGGCCGCGCGGCCCGCTCTCATCGCGGACATGGTGCTGCGACCCGCACACAACATTTATGTCAATTTCATTCCTAGAACTAAATAAAGAATACCAATTATATTGAGACTTAACTTATTTTACCCGTGGAGCCGAAATTGCAAGCGCATGAGACGTAACCCCGTCTCGAGGTGATGGACGCAACGCAGTGCGACTTGAGTCATCTCGTACTATGGAGAGGACTTGAGTATTGCTGTGGTCTATGGGCGGCGGTTACCACTTAACATCAGGTGGGCCGACGGCTCGTTCCGTCACTTCAATGACATAAAAAAAGTAACAGTCAACGAATGTATGCATTAATAATTGATGGCAGAAATGGATATGGGTATACTTCCCGTGCGAACATAATTTCTACTGCTAAAATGAACTTTTTCTTTTCCTGAACTAATTCATTAGTTAACTAGTTCTAATCAAGCTAAATGACGGATTATTTCTTTTCCACCACCGATGCAGCATAACACGAGTATATCCGTCAACTAAAACCAATTTAAATAATTCTTCTGCATTCTGTTGTCCTTTTTTTTGCTTGGCTCGGCCTAGTGTGGAGACCGCAGTATCGTTTCTGTGTCTAAAACACCTTTAACCTTATTAACAATATAGTTTTAAAATGCTTATTTAGTTTCAAGTACAGTATTCCGTTGCTTAAACATTGTACACAGTTGCCAATCTATACATATAAATAAAATTGGAGTGTCTGTTTGTAATATTAAAATAACCGCTTTTTACTAAGTGCATATGGATGTATACACGGTACATATACCAAAACAACATTGTTTACAATTTTTGTCTGTCTGTCTGTTTGTTCCGGCTAATCTCTGAAATGGCCTGGACTCATTTTGACGGGACGGATAGCTGATGTAACAAGAAGTAACTTAGGCTACTTTTCCGAGGGATAAGATAGATGTGCGTGATAAAACCGAATTCCACGCGGACGAAGTCGCGGGCAACAGCTAGTCATATATATATTTTTATTTACAATGCAATCTAATCTTACTTTATTACTTTTTTATTGAGCTCGTTCCTACCTACTACGAGAATTTCGCATTAAAATCTACTGCAAAAAGATGAAGACAGAAAAGAGCGCAGGGACAATATGAAATGAACAAAATAACTCGGACAACATTTTCAACAAACGAATACGTCCAGATAATCTTGTGAAGGCGAATTTTCTAACTCCTGAAACCAATATTTACGATGTTTTTAGCTTCTTTTGAAACTTTTCGGTAGGTAAAGTTTGGTAATTGCGTGGAGTACCATACTATGTATTTTGAAGAAGTCCATAAATAACTTCAAAATATTGTCTGATTTTCTTTGTAATACAAAAAGTTGAATTATGTATTTGTGTTTATTTCACATTATTTTTTGAACATAACTTATATTATTAAAAAAAAGTTCAAGTCACAAAATCTAGGAATTGGAGCTTCGTTTTAATTTTGGAATTTCATTTTTTTTTCCCTTTTTGTATCATCGTCAACTAAAAATAAATATATAATAAAAAATAACTAAAAATAGTAAAGGTTTCACGAAATCTCTGAGATAATGTACACTCCACTTCAACCACTCCTCGTTAACTTCAAAGCCGAATTTATGTTACCATCTCAGTCACTTCACAGACTTATATCCGTACACTTGAATAATAAGGACAATATATCCGTACATATCAACATGACCAAAAGAAACATTCGCTTGGTAAAATGGTACAAGTGGGGGAGTTGATTGATGAGGGCGCATTTATATCTCGAGTTTGTTAGTCAAATCACGTATTAAAATACCATTACTTTGAATGATTTACGAACACAAAGTCGTAATTGTAAGGATCTACAAATTCTTTACGTGTTTGATTGATGTAGTGCATTTCATTTGTTGATATTTATAGGGTTTTATGTATTTATCCTTTATAAATAGAGAAGATTTCATCGTTTTCCTTTCATCAATTCAGTCTTCCGTAACAAGCGTTTACTTAACTTGCTTCGCTGGTTTTTTCAGTTAAAAATCTGTTATTTTTCACCACTTGCTGGCATTCCATTGAGTTAAAATTTCGCAAACAAAACTCCATTATACTTCTATATTTCAGATTGCTTTCATAAGATAATCCCGATTCTTTTTGCGAAGCAAAATACGTTATTCAACTGACGCTTTATTTTTAAACGTTTGCGCTAAGGCGCTTACGGATTAGACAGTATACAGATGCAATCACTTTTTGATTTTTACATATAAAATCGTTCCTTCATTTAACCAACAAAACAAATACCTTAAGAATTAATAAAAACTTTATTTTGGCAAGCAACAATTAATTTAAAATTTATATAATTACACATAAATATTTAACAAAGATTGTAAATAGGTGCTTTGCTTATTATTAAGAATATCTTTTTAGGCATACGTTTTAACCGGCCTCTACCTCTATGACGTATAAAATAATAGATAATTCAAGACAGTTATTGCAATGTTACTGTACAATGCTTTACAATGCTTTACTGTACTTTATAATGGGAAAATTGTGTTATAGATAGATAGATAGATGAAACTGCATTTACCAGCTAGCATTTAAATTATTTCTTGAACAAACACAATTAACAGATTAGACTTAAGCTCAAGTTAATGTTGAGTTGCTCGCTCCCAAATGATCTCACTGAGCGACTCTTTTAACAAAATTAGTAAAATGGTACCAGCATTTATTACTAATATCAATAGATTATCTGAATGATCGAATTCCATTGATTGATTTCTTCATCTCGTTCCGTGACGTGACAAGAATTTATATGAAAATTGGTTGATAACATCTGTGGGTTGTCTAGTGGACTAAAACAGAATACCTGTGAGGTATTCTTTTTTAATATAAGTTATTACACAACACAGTTTTTAAATATTTCAATTACAATTAACAATAAACGATTTATGAGTTTCATAATTATTTTTAAATAAATATATTAAATTCGAACTGACCAGACTGCATTTCTGTTACACTAAAATAATTTGCACATTCAAACTCTCTAGAGGTAGGATAGCCTGTGTTGCAGTTAGCATGGATACGCACATACAAAATACAAACATCTAAGACTAGGAAACAAATTTAATAGTCGGAAATCAAACACACTACCTTTGCTTTAGAGGCAGGGTTAATATCAATTTCTAGGTATCAAATTTAGTTTTTTGTTTTTTAAATACACAAATACATTTAAACGGTCATATAACCAAATATCACACATAATAACAATCATGCTTTATACATAAATTTCTGACATCGACTTCCTTACTACAAACAATCATTTAATTACGTTTCCTACCTAACAATAACACCTATCTAAATATACATTTTTTTTAATAACAGCAAGTCCACACACAAACTAGATATAGTATAAAGATTTTTAACTGAATTCAGTTATATTAAAAAAATACATTTATATTTGACACTAGCTGTTGCCCGCGACTTCGTTCGCGTGGAATTCGGTTTTATCACGCACCCTTATTGTACCCCTCGGAAAAGTAGCCTAAGTTACTCCTTGTTACATCAGCTATCTGCCAGTGAAAGTCCCGTCAAAACCGGTCCAGCCATATCAGAGATTAGCCGGAACAGAAAGACAGACAGACAGACAGACAGCCAGACAAAAATTGTAAAAAAAAATTATTTTGGTATATGTACCGTGTATACATCCATATGCACTTAGTAAAAAGCGGTTATTTTAATATTACAAACAGACACTCCAACTTTATTTATTTGTGTAGATAACTACAGTCGTGTAACATAATTAGGCAGCCTTTCAGTCTCTAGGCCAGACACTAGGATTCACAGAAGTCTTTTCACCACGTCCGCACACAGATCCAGATTTTGTATGTAAAGCAGGCAGTGTTCATATGGGCACAGGTGCTAGTCTGGTGGTGTAGAACTCGTGTAGCACGCGACACCGCTCGCGCTGGGAGCAGAGCAGTCGCGCGGGGGGGTGTCAGGCGGGGCCGCGCGCGGGCCGGGGCACCTCCAGCTTGTTTGGCACCGAGAGGGAGGTCTCCGCGAACCTCACGCCGAGACGTGGCTTCCCGTTCTGGACACAACAACACAGGACTCTATAAATAATAATAATAAAAATAAAAAGCAAGATAAAGTATTTATAGTACCCATAATTATCCCTACCACAGGTGTCGTTCCATATCAAATTCATAATAGCCTAAAACTTATTGATTTAAACACGTATATAACCCTACAAAAAGCAGCCATATTAAATACTTGCAGGATAGTGCGAAAGTTCTTGCAGTTGGATGAAAATTATATGGATTGAAATTTTACATCCACAACAAACACACAACACATACTGTAATTTACTTGGTTAACAGCCCGTAAATGCAGTTATTACCAACTTTTATATAAAGGTTGAGCAAGAGAAACTTCTGAGAAAAACAATATGTTTATTTCATCAATAAAATATTTTTTAAGTGTTTGAGACCTCTTTTTAATTATAAAATACCTGCGCTAAGAGGCCTCAAGTCTATAAGTCTCACATGGTACTAAATACCTGCCCTATACCCTAAACCTGGGCTTTCTTTTTGTTACAATTGCTTCAATGTTTGACTGGCTTCACAGCTCAGTTGGTAGTAACCCTGCCTTCTGCGTTGTAGGTCGTGGGTTCGATTCCCACCCAGGAAAAAGATTTGTGTGATGAACATAGATGTTTGTTCTGTTTCTGGATGTTAATATGTATTATATGTATGTATTTACAAAAAAAACTAATAATTCAAATAAGTAATAAGTAATATATCAGTCATCTGGTTCCCATGATACAAGCTATGCTTAGCTTACTTTAGGGCTAGATGGCACTGTGTTACATGTCCACCAATATTTATTTATTATTGTCGGTATATTAAATTTTATGTAGGTTCTGAGATGGTATAAGATTAATCTATTTTTGGTATTCGTCGGATATATTAATGATCTGGGTTTGAATCTGTGGGTTAGGATGGGTAAGTCAAGGTTAAGTTACCCTTGATTAAGGTTCCGACAATGTATATTTTCCTCACAATGTTCCGTGCGGAAAATGCCAATATCTTGCGCGTGTAGAATATATACCACACATTACCGAGTGTAATGAAAGCGTGTATCAACGCTAACAGGCACATATCGAAACCTGATCTTTATTGCTCAGAAAAGGTTGGATAATCTGTTTGTTTGGAAACGTAAGCTTTGACGAGGAATTGTGTACATTGCACGGAGCGTCAAATCGACTATAACTCTTTTTACCTGTAAAGAAGAAAGAAAAAAGACATTTACTCACACACAAACTGTACACAACAACGGCTAACATCACAAAAACACAAAACTAACACTAACAAAACATAAAATAAAACAAAAAAATAATGTGGAACGCTGTCGCGTACAGCATTGTGTGAAAAGCCTTGAGCTCAGCACGTGCTGCAACAGGTTACAGCGCTGATTTTCAGCTCAAGGCTTTGGTGGCGTACGAATAAAAGAAGACACAAGAAAAAAAATGTACTGTAAATATATACTGTGTACTGTAAATAAACTGTAAGTGTTGGAACAAGTGCAATCAATTTTGGGGGGCCGCGTTGCTCGCGTGCGTAAGTGATAACCCTCTGAATCCCTACACGTGTCCCCCGGGTGGTGCGAAAGGAGCAACCCAAAGTAGCAGTAGAACTTGTGCTAAGTTCGCCCGGTGAAGTACTGCCACCACACCTGGTAATCTGCCGCCAAGCAGTGATGCACTCGTGTTGCTGTGTTCCGGTGGAAGGGAGTGGGTGCCGGTGATATTGCAGGCGCATGAGACTTAACATCCCCGTCTCGGGGTGATGGACGCAACGCAATGCGACTTGAGTCATCTCGTACTATGGTGGAGAGGACTTTAGTCGTATTGTTGTTGTCTATGGGTAGCGGTTACCACTTAACATCAGGTGGGCCGTCAGCTGGTTCTGTCACCTAAATGACGTAAAAAAAGACCAGCAAATATACTGTCGGCAAACTTCATGTCACAACTCCGTTGTTAGTAACTCCGTCTTCTGCGCAGCAGGTCGTGGGTTCGATTCCCACCCATGACAAACATTTGTGGGACGAACATAAGATGTTTGTTCTGTGTCTGGGCTTTAATATGTATATTATATTTACCAAATCTATATGTGTTCTATCAGTTGTCTGGTTCCCATGATACAAGCTAAGCTTAGTAGCTTACTTTGAGGCTAGATGGCGCTGTGTGAAATGTACACCAATATAAAAACATATATATAAAATAAATATATATTAACATCGAAACAGAAAAACATGTACGTCCGTCCCGCGTAACGCGGGACGTCAGACGTCATGCTGTCAGGAGAGTCGATATCTCATCTAACACATAATGGAGCTCTTTATCCCATATAAGAGTATAGTATATATATCAGTGTGGTTTCTTTGTTGCCACCCCATTCATCATAACGTCCACATCAATCAAATTAAATATAAACCCCGACACATTAACCAATTTGATTACTTTATTTGTGGCGTTTAGAGATTTATAAATAATATACTATACTATATATTAAAACACCAAAGTTTCAATGTAGTATTAATTTACAAAGCATGTGAACTTGGAAATTATTACAATAATGAAATGAAAAAAACCACATAAAGGGTTTTTAAACTAATGATTATATAATAACAGCAATAAAGCTTAGGATCATCTAAATCATAGACCATCCAGCTAAACCCATATTGCATCGCATTAAGCCCGTCAATGTAATAGCCCAAGAGCCCACGAACGCCAGACCTTCGTCATTTTATAAAAGCTGAGAGTTTTTCTGTGCACGCCCCCTGTACAGGTAAGAACGACCAGCGACTATGGAGTTTGGGCTGTGGTTACTTTGGCAGGTAACTGGAAGTAAAGGTGTATAAAAATAGTACCTAAATTTCGTTAAAGTATAAAGCTCAATTTTTATGCGCAGTCGCGCTCGCACCTACAGTGGACTTTCAATGTGTCTGGCAAGACGTAAAAACCATCAAAACTGTCCGGCTATTGAGGTAACATTTTTTTATAGGTCCCCAAGTAACATGTATAAAATTTAGCTTTTATACGGTAACGAAAGTATAATTTATCAAAGTTTAGGGGTGTCTGGCAGGGGGTAGCAACCGTCATAAGTGTCCGGCAACGGATGACGAGATTTCTAAAGTTATCCCGAAGAAAATATAAAAAAATTGAGCTTTATACTTCCTATTATACTACCTTTGATATCTTATCGAATTACGTAAACTCGTGATTTTTGTAAGTGCCTTTTATATAAAAATTGTCATATCCAAGCATTTCTGAAGAATTCAAAGGAATTAAAGCCGTTTGGATCTTAAATCTTAAGATTAACCACTTGCTACAAGCAGAAGTTTATAAAAATAATTTGATTACTTTTTATAACACAAAGGTATTAGTGCTTACCAGATAACTTATATTTCACGAGCTACCGCGTTTTTTAGACTATAGCAATAGACAAGCTCATAATAGAAGTAAAATACAGGGTAAACAACGAACCTCAATATACAATCTCCTACACTGGATGAAAATATTGAATATTTGACTTTTCAGAATACATTTAGATAATTAAGGTTTATGGTCGAATTCTTTTCTAAATATAAATAAATGTCTTGTAAACACAAATCACTTAAGAAAAGCTTTATTTGCTTTGACATTCATAAAAAAACAGACACAAGTCAAAAAGATAGTGATAGACAAGATAGATAGATAGATAGATAAACTCTTGTGCATAACACCTTAACTAAGAAGGAAAATGATAAAAGATTAAAGACTTAAATGAAAAAAAGGAATAAGAGTATAGTTTCCGTGATGCTCACCTTTTTCGTGGAGAACGGGGGTGTTTCTGCGTTCATTTTTCTGTTCCTCACAGAATTTGATGAACCTGCGACATAAAAATACATTTTTCAAAAGCATGTCGCAGTAGGTACAGCTTCCAATACAACATTTAACTTTCATACTACTTTTCCTTGTAAGTTTATCCCGGATTAATAAATTATTATTGCACATCGCTGCTTCTAAGATGGCGAATTATAAACAATATCCTAAAATGTACCGTACCTAAGACAATACACCGCTAAACATACTGTGTGTTCATACTGTAAACATGGGAAAGGACCCAAGGAAAATCCGTGGTTGAGTATGATTTCAGGGAAGGGACCTTTGCGTACATAAGGTTTGATTCAGCATTTATTTAGGAAGAACTCCAATTAACTGAAAATATATATTTAAACATGTTATTTCAAATTGTATTTAATATTAATTAATTCTTATAAAAACAGCAGAAAGGCCATTCAAAATTGAGTATACGATATTCATAATTTCTCTGATTTAAAAAGTACCTATAATATGACAGGATTGCTAACACTACAATAATATAAGACAGTACAAAACACTGAAAATTTAATAGTCTGATATGCCCTTTAGTTGGACTAAATACTGACTGACTGAATACAATATTTTCACGAGGTTTACCGTCGTAAAATTGTGTCATTTTACGAGTTCCAATCTAGCCTTTAATATCACCACAGTTTGTTGACACTCATGAAATTTACGTCTGTGTTTATTTTTACTTTATTACTAGTGACTGTGCTGACTTACCGGACGCCTACGCGAGAATATATACAAACCAACCGTTTGCATGAATTTTTCCCTTTATTGGAGAAAATCGCAAATATCTAAAGTTTCTGATGTCTGAGGTCTGACCTGATATCGACAAAGACTGAAAGACAGAAAAACGTGATGGAGGTATTTAATTTGTAATATCTAGTTACGTTTATACGGTAAGAGATGAATTATATATTATTTCGTATCATAATATATCAATAAAATTTAAATGTTTATCAATGGTAAGCGCATCACACGAAAATCGCTACACAGGGGTTAGGGTTATTTTTTTATTATTATAATTATGAATAAGGTTTTTAGGAAAACAAATTGGTAAAAATACTCAAAAATATCAGTAAAATTTGGCGAAAATGCGTTTTCCTATGGTTAATTCCGCCAACGCTGTACAACAGGCGAAAAAGTAGCGAAACTGCCTGTTTTAATCCAGATTGAATTTTTTTACACGGCCGGGCATTTTATTTACAACTACGCTATGGTTTTCTATGTTTTTCTTCACTGGGAGCCTCATGTAAAGCTAGGAACCTCAAGCTAGGATTCGAACTCATCACCTACAGATCGCAAGCTGACGTCATCATCTCTTAACGATTATAACTAATACTTACTACTAGTTATGATACATACATATTTAGATATATACATAATAGATTTCTTATTTATTACACGGAGAACAAACATCTTTGTTATGATGGAGCTAACAATGGATTAGCTATGGAAGTTGATTACAGGTTCTCAAAATTAGGTTATATTACATTTTGGAATGAGTACTGTTCTCATTGGAGATCGCAACAAAAGTTGACTCATTTAAACTCGTTTAACTTGTTTAGTCTCAAACTAGACATATCAAAACAATTAATTATGAATATTAATAATTGAAAACTAATTAATGAAACAATACATCGATATAACCCCGTAACAGAATAGTTTAATGTCGGAGAGAAAATATTTTTCATTAATGAAAACGATTAGAGTTTTTAATGAGTTGAAAACTCTATCCAAATTAATAAATTTAGTGGTTGTCAAACTTTATTATTCGTAGAACTCATGGAAAATCAACATAAATTTTGATACTTATGTTATATGTGTGACCTAAAACTAAAGAGAGAGCGTATTATGTAATTATCATTATTAATAAAAACTATGAACTATTATTATTATTATTATTATTATTATCATCATTTTATTTCACATTAAATCCATACAAATAAATACACATGTCAAAAACTTTAAACTTGAAGTATTTAATATAAAGAGTTAAAACAATTACAATTATTTGGCGCACCGTATTGAATTGCATGGTAACACATGCATTTTGGTACAGTATTGATACTAGCTTTCTAAGAAACGACTCACTACTCCGGGTCGCAGGACGACGTGTAAGGAACGTCTGCAATTGGTCAGCTCAAACAATAAATGTTCACTTACTATTTCTCATTATTAAAATAGTGACGAAGCACTTGCTGAATTTGGTGTAGTCCTATGAGAGCGAAAACTAATGCCTATTTTAAAATGTAACTACATATGAAACTAATGATAACAAATGTTATTGACTCTTCTCAATGTACTATAACAGTAAAAAAAGGCATAAATAAATGAAATGAACATGGTTCTCTTTTGACATGACGCCTAAAGACAATAAGTGGGCATACGCAGCTTAATGACAGCAGTTATTTTTGTTATGACTGGGGTCAAAACGCGGAGACAGGACGTGGTATGCCAATCAAACGGTTATATGGTCATTGCCAATTAAATTAACTAATAGGTTAAAAGAATTAATTTGTCACAGCATCAATCTTTCCCCATTTACAAGTTGTAGCAGTATTCACAAAAAACCGCTGGGCTTTGAAACTAAATTCGAAAGTTTACATATCGCTGCCTAAATTCGATAGTGGCACAAAACCAGATGTGTCAAAATTGAGTTATTGGTGTAGATCGACGTGAAATCTTCTGTATTATAATGTGGATAACATTCATATTCCTATTCGGCCAACTGAGCGAGTGACGTCACTAAATGTAGTTATCTGATTGGTTGGATTTACTCGCCATCAAACGCAAAACCACTCTTTTGAAAAATGTGTTTTTTTTTTTAGTTGTGCCGTTGTCAAATTTAGGCAGTAAACAACATAACTGGCCTCTTCTGCGGCGTAAAAGGAGCGCGAGTAGTCGAAAGAAAATCGCCTGTCACTTGTTACCCGCGTGTAATATTCTGTCATCCGCCTCGCGGTCTTGTCACAGGAGAGAGTATAGTTGAATAGTCTGCCTCTAAGCCACTATGAACAAAAGTCTACGCAATTCTCGGGTCCCCGACGTCTTTAGTATTTAGACAAAACAAATACAAATGTCAGCGACGCGTGCCTCGTCTACGAATCCCTCACATAGTGCGGTAGTCGCCTAGATACTAAATTCAGAGTATTAACTCTTCAAACTAATTTACTTGTTATATAATTCATGTTGGTTGCCTAACCTTGTTTACGAACGCCGTAGATATGAGCTTAAAGCAATAATATTTCTGATAAAAGATAAAATCTAATTATTTTTGGTTCCATGAGATTTAAATCGTGGTACAGACCCCGAATCTCAATCTGGAGATCGCTGGTTCAAATCCAGACGTGCACCCCTAAGTTTTTTAACTTGATAAAAATATATGTGCGCAATACCAAATACTCCAAACGTGAGAAACCGGCATATCGTAGCACCAAAAATTCAAAGATATGTGTCAAGTGGACGAAGGAGTCTTTTATATTTTCACTACACTGGTGCCAGAAAGCTAGTAACAAGATGAGCAAGATATAAGATTAGCAAATTTCTCGTAATATTATTTTATTTTACCTTTTTTTATGTAATACAGTTACGGAAAAAGCTGACAGCCCACCCGGTGTTAAGTGGTAACCTCGGCCCATAACATGATAAGACCCAAGTCGCATAGAACCGCCCGTAACCCTGAGACGTGTAGGTGGAATGTCCCATGTGATTGTAATTTCACCGAATATTTTTTTTTATATCTTTTACGTATTTTAATTTAAATGTTCAATACATAGTTTTACAACAGTGAGTTGAATAATACTTTAATGCAGACACGTGCTGCAATCAAAATGTATAGAATAGGTAACATAGATGCATTGTATAGTTCCACCGAGATTGGTCGGCGATGAAATAATCCAACGCAGGCGTTTCCATTCCCACGTGGGCAAAATCGTGGTACCAGTTCTATGCTGCTAGTTCTATTGACTGGCCCCATAACTCAGTTGGTAGTAATCCTGCCTTCTGCGCTGTAGGTCGTGGGTACAATTCCCACCCAGGACAAACATTTGTGTGACATTTGTAACAGGATGTTTGTTCTGTGTCTGGTGTTAATTTGTATTATATGTATGTATTTACAAAAAAAAAGTATATGAGTATTATATCAGTTGTATGGTTTCCATGATACAAGCTATGCTTAGCTTACTTAGGGGCTAGATGGCGCTGTGTGAAATGTCTACGAATATACAGTGTTACTTAAAATAACGCAGGCAAGATATTTTAACTTCCATCAGTTATATATGTATATATGTTTATATCCGATTGCTCTCTCTAAAAGATTAAAATGAATATAAAATAAATCCTTTATTAGATGTAAGTATTAATATTTAAGATATTTTATTTATATGTTAGTTTAAGATCTGTGGATTTTGTGATATTAAATAAATAAATAAAAATAAGTTATATTAACCATATCTTATATGAATAAATTATCTTTTATCTTATCTTTACTAGCGATTTATGAACGCGAGTATTCCATTTTATTGAATTTCGTCACTCATCGTCAAAATCACTACTCATGGTCGTATTTTTTAGAGATATGTAAATGTTTGATACCTTATGTGTTTGAGACCTCTTTTTAAGTATAAAATACCTGTATTAGGAGGTGTCTGCCTCTTAATGTGTGACAGTGTCTGTAGTCCTAATATTGTAATATTGATTAAGTAATAATGGTACTCGTATGCTACGTATTAATCATGTCCTGCATATAAAATGGACATCTTATTAAGATGATACTATACGAATAAATAAAAAATCTTTGTAAAATTACTGTGTATATAGCAATATTACACATATGTATTTTTGTTTAGATTTAATTCATGAAACCACGATAAAATCGCTAGAATAAATTTGTTTCATTGTGAAAAAACAAAAGTAACATTTTTTGTTGGACGGTATTTATTTTGTATAAATATAAATAACATTTATTTATAACCCTTTTAAAAATATAAGCGTTTCTAAAATCCAATAATCCCCAAGTAATCCTTTTTGTACAAAAATAAAATAACTGATCATTTTGCACGTAGCAACGTATACGTGGGTTAATTTCATGCTACGGCGTAGCTGGGCTACGTTGTAGCAGACATTTCTTGACAAGAGCACATTTATAAAATATGAGATCGACTTTATAGACTGTAAGAAATGAGAAAACACGAATTGGGATTCTGTGGTTATCATATGGACCACTTTATACTTTAAATACAGATTACATTTCATACATGATTTTGAAACGGTTATGAGCAGTATTAAAATCTGATTTATTAGCAACAAAAATAAACAACCCATTTAAAAAATCAAATAAACTTCAAGTTTTTTATTAAACTTTCTATCTCTACTTCTATTTTTTTAAGTCTACTCATTAAAATAGGTGCCTGGTTAAGGTATAGTCATCTTAATAACTAAGTTTGTCTTGCTTGTCGCATTATTTAGGTATGAAAAAGTTTAATTTATATTATTATCTATATAGTGTTCGAAGATCAGTTTCAACTCATTATTTGTCCTACAAAAGCCTACGTTATGCACTTAAATTTCATTTGGGTTTCATTCGCTTTAAGCTTCAAATAAAATCATTATTAAACTTTTAATTTAAAATTTGTAGGTGTGCGATTTCATTGCTCTCAAGTGTATTTAGCTCATCAATTTCAATCAAGTGTCTGCTTTCGCAAAAAGGCATGAAACGTATGAGTGCGTGAATGTTGCGGTAATTCACCAAAGTCATTATTATTTCCAACTAGCTGTTGCCTGCGACATCGTCCGCGTGGAACTCGGTTTTATCACACACCCCTATTTTACCCCTCGGAAAAGTAGCTTAAGTTACTTCTTGTTACATCAGCTATCTGCCAGTGAAAGTCCCGTCAAAATCGGTCCAGCCATTTCAGAGATTAGCCGGAACAAACAGACATACAGACAAAAATTCAAAAAAATGTTGTTTTGATATATGTAGCGTGTATACATCCATATGCACTTAATAAAAAGTGGTTATTTTAATATTACAAACAGACACTCCAATTTTGTTTATTTGTATAGATATAACGTTACGCGCAATTGATTTGTGAATAAATTATGTCCACTCCGTACGGCTTGCGGTCGCGGTCTGAGCGGAGTGGAAATGGGAGAGATCAGATGTGCGTTATTATACATGAGCTGTGTAAACAAAAGGACGAACCAAATCATTTGGAACTAAAGTAATTTAGTAGTTGCTGTTTGCAAAGTGATGCCTAGATTCACTGGCTGAGGTAAACATTCGTGTGAGTTTAACCAGCCAAGACTTTAGTCGCAAAAGTTTATTCAGGAGCAATTTAACTTATGCCAAGTTCGCCGGAGGAGGTTCTGCCATCATACTCATTTCTGCCGCCACGCAGTAATTCACTCGCGTTACTGTTCTGGTTTAAAAGGCTGGTGAAGTTACAAGCACTTGAGAAATTCAATCTTCACATCTCTAAGATATACGGCAGATGTTATAACTCAACACTTTGAGGGCCACTGGTAGTTCTATAACTTTACCACTTAAAAAGATTCTCACGCTGACGTGTTATAGTCTGAACTAGTTCATACTAGTTCGGGGACCAGTGTATACCTCCAATTGTCTACCTCCGTGCTCAAGAGCATAGTTCTTGCATTAGTATTAAGTTACCTTTATTTTAGTTTTAGTTTAATGTAGTCTGGAAGAGATCGTATACTACGATACCGCCTATTGGTTCCACAGCAATTGTCGCAAAGTACTATTAGTATTAAGTATCACCTGTGTCTTCCAATAAAGGATTATTATTATAATTATTATTTATATAAAACTAAGCCTAACATTGAGTGCTGTTATGAGAACTTAAACCTTAAGCTTGTTCCGTAACTAATACATAAAAAGTACAGTGACGAGTCATACCTATAGTGTCTGAATTAGCGGAGGACTTGCAACAAGCTCTCGTGCAGAACTTCTTCACAACATTGTTCAGGTTGAGGGTGTAGGAGCCGTACACCAGGGGGTTCATGCACGAGTTGGAGACAGCCATCGCGAAAAGCAGGTCTTGGAGGCGCGGAGAAACGTGCGAGGCTGACTTGCGGTCTATCATATACCTGGAGGATGAGAATTAATGAGATGAATTAATAACGTTCTCATAGGTGTATACAGCCAGTACATAAAATCAAAGTCGAAGCCAAAGTCAAAAACTTTATTTCCATTGAATTCATAAAGAATTGGCTTGGAAACGCCAATAATATTCAAAACATAAGGTCGCGCGTACTTATCGCTAAGTTTGACGCCTGTTTAATAATAATAATAATAATAAATCATTTATTTCAGACCCATAGATCCATAGATTAAAACACATTAAAACCCTATCCGACCCTCCACGGGAAGAACAGCCAAGTAACCCCTAAAGGGGGGCTTCCTTTTTTTCGCGAGACACGATCCTTGTAACAATCTGAATACTTAGATTTATGTTACATTTATGACTACATCAAATACTAAATTAAGATATTACAAGATGTTTTGTATGTCGTTGAGAGCGACATCAGACCATGGGATTTATCATTTATATATAGGACTATTCATATTCATATATTTACCCAAAAACAGTTACAAATCGTGTGTAAAATAGATTCTTACCTACTTAAACTAGCTTAAAATTTATTTTGCTTAAAGTTATTCCAAGGATTATTCGGAAGAAATATTAAATACCTAAACTTGCATGCCAATAAAATAACTCATACATACTCATAACTCTCGACAGTTTAAGCTGAGGGGTTCCGTAGTCTGGAGTCTGGAGTAGTATGGAGTCGTAAAAAAACATTTTAAACAATAAAAAAAATACAGTTTTGCATTTCTCTACGTTAAGCGAGTTTTATAACACATCATTTATGAAGAGAAAAATACGTGGGCCGTTTTTGTTGCAAAGAATTAATGATCTTAAGTTGATCGTAATTTTCCGCCAACCCAAAAATGTTTCTGTACGGTTTATAAAGAAAACTTAAAGCTTTCGAGCGATTCGCAATATGAATCATACTCTAACACAATATAAAATTAATTATATCCGATGTTACACAATTGACGACTACGTGGCTACGACGGTAGTAACCTTGCATGTAAAGCGAAGGTCCTGAATTCGATACCCGGCCAGGTAAAACTTCGTGTGGTTAGCATACATTTTGTTCTCGGGTCCACTGGATGGTCGCTTTGTGTATTTATTATTCCATTTCACAACACAGGGAATCCTAGTGAATATGAGTGTATAACTAATAGTTTTTAACGAATGACATGAGGTGAACCGAAAACTCCGCCAAACATTAGTACCCTTACTCTTAACTGTCGGTGGTTCTTACAACTAATTTCAGAAGTTTTTGCGCAGAGTTACGACATGGGTTATTTCAAAAGAAACGTAAAGAGGTTCCTTCAGGGCAGGCAACGCATTTGCGCGTCCAAGGTTGCAAATGTCTATAGGCGACGATAACCACTCAGGTGGGCCATCTGCTTGTTTGCCTTATTTTTGCATTCAAAAACCTAATACAGTAGGCGCGTTAAATATCTGACGGCAAGACCCAGCCGTATTATTATTATTATTATTTTGTGATAAGACTTACAGATCGCATTTTCAGTAGAACTCACGCCAAGTTCGTCCGGGGAAGTACTTCCACCATGCCCATTTCTGCCGCCAAGCAGTAACGCATTCGCGTTACTGTGTTTCAGTTTGAAAGGTGTGGTTGCCGGTCAAATTACAGGCAGGAGAGACATTCCACCTACACGTCTCAGAGTTACGGGCGCATACGATGCGACTTGAGTACCTAGTTGGCGAGGACCCAAGTCGCATCGCTTGTTATGGGCAGAGGTTACCACTTAACACCAGGTGGACCGTCGGCTCGCTCCGTAACTGTATCATAAAAAAAAAAAACACCGACTCCGCTTACTCAGCTATCGCCGTTTCTACCGACTGAACAAAGTTTCAGCGTTCAAAGTGAGATATACAATCGAATTTTCCAATTCAAATCAGACAACAGTGGCTACAAAGCGATTAAAAGAATGAGTTTCGTCGAGTTCAGTCGACGTTTCATTAAAATCACTTTTCGTTAACGAATCGAAGAATAAATTCTAATCCCTTACCTACCTCTTGTATTGAAGCAGAATTTATTTACCTGGCTTTTAGATTAGCTTTAGCTTTCGATTAGCTTTTACGTTTAGTATTGAAGTAGAATTTAAAAAACGTTCTCTCTGGACTCTTTGATGTGCATGTTTTTAAATCAAAATTTACAGAGAGATTTAGAGAGATACTTACAGTGGCGTAGCATAGGTCACTAGCACCCGGTGCGGATTCCAAATTTGCCGCCCTCTTATTTTTGTAATCCATTATAAAAAATTTGGGCATGGTAAAAAGAGTACTTTTATTAGTTTTATTGAATGATTTATTGAATTGAAAGAAATTAACTTTTTTTTTTTCTAACTGCCACCTCCGCAGCGCCGCCCCCGGCAAAGTGCCGCCCGGTGCGGACCGCACCCTCCGCCCCCCCCATGCTACGCCACTGGATACTTATCTAGATGGAAATAAAATTATCTATTATGTATTAATTAGGAAATAACATTCAAGCCATAAATCTTGAATGCTTTACCCGACAGGTACACATCTTAAGTTAAGTTTTATTTAATTATTAAGGTATTTTCGTTGCTAAACAAACAAAATCAAATAACACTATTATTATAAAGGAGAAAGTTTGTATGTTTTTGTGTGTATGATGTGTTACGCCTTCACGCTTAAACGCCTAATTTACGAATTTGGATGAAATTTGGTACCAGGATAGCTTTTATCCTGGATTAAAGCATAGGCTACTTTTCATCCCGAAAAATTGCAGTGTTCCCGTGTGGACTTATTTACTTACTTACTTTTACGCACCCCTATTTTACCCCTCGGAAAAGTAGCCTAAGTTACTCCTCGTTACATCAGTTATCTGATAGTGAAAGTCCCGCCTAAATCGGCCCAGCCATTGCAGAGATTAGCCGGAACAAACAGACGGACAGACAAAAAATTTAAAAAATGTCGTTTTGATATATACCGTGTATACATCCATATGCACTTAGTAAAAAGCGGTTATTTTAATATTACAAACACACACTCCAATTTTATTTATTTGTATAGATAATGATAATAGAGAATTTCTCTCTTTTGATGTATATTTCAGTAAGAATGGAATTGCACAAAAAGCCTAAAGTCACTAGCGTGCAGAGCAAAATTAGTAGTTAATTAGACAGATTTAAGTAATTAGTAGCAAAATTAGCAAGTTCGTATGAGAAGAACATCGTCCCGTGACCGAAATAAGTTGTCCTAAAATGGAGGCTATAATTATTAAGCATATCAACTGAAACCGATCAACTTAAGTGGGGTTTAGGAGATTATTATTAACTACTCTGTTATATTTGGATATATCTGTAACAATATACGTATTACTTGCTTTAGTAAATCAACTTAGTGGACGTCAGAACCAATTTATCGGATTTATCTCACATTTCTTTTTGAAAGCTTCGTTCTCCGTATAAAGTTCTGTTACTTTTTTATATGTACATTTAATTAAAATCTATTTTAGAGATCATTCACTCTTATTAAATGGGTTTTTTATTGCAAGAATAACAAGAATAGTCGTAAAGCTGTGTCTAGACTGCTCATGTGAGTGTTCAAAGCCACAAAGACTGTGTGAAGCCACGAATGCACCTTAAAATTGCTTTATTAAGCCTATTGAATCTATGAAATATATGAATCCTAATCAGCCCACACGTCCAAAACAAGATTATTCAAGCTAAACGATCGTACTAATGAAGGAGTTATATACCACATGAATACACAACGGAGTTCTTTGATATATGCTAAGCCAACCCCTTTTTCGGCACGGGACGCAAAGGTACATACTATTATACTATATTATGTACATATTATTATTTTCCCTTGTTTGTTTTGCTTTAGTTCATTGCTCCTTTGTGTATTTGTGTCCTATGTGCTGAATAAATTTGTTATCTATCTATCTATCTTTGAGGAATTAGTGAAGGTATTTATATCAAGAGATTCGTTTATCTTATCTCACTTTATAATCATAATGTTCTAGATTCTAAACGAATAATTTAGAAATATTCATTGTTTGACCCGAAAAGGGTCATGCGTAGGTATATCACTCGACGGATTTTAAGGGTATAAGTAGCCTTTAACACATATCCCATTTATTGAATCCTCGCGGAGTAACGACGTAAAAAAAACCGTTATTTAATTTCACTAACGGCCGCCCCCGATGTTACAGCGTTAATAAACGAGCTTAGGTTTAGGTACGTGAAATATTTTTTATTTCGTTGAAAATATATATTTATCAATACGTATGTTTTTTTATGAAAGATTTTTATTTGATACAGTTACGGAACGAGCCGAAGGCCCACCTGGTGTTAAGTGGTAACGTCGGCCCATAACAACCAGTTTTTAGTTTACTTCCAACTCAGCAACAGAGCCATTAGATTATATCCCCATGGTCTAATGTCTTTCTTTTCCATATTACACAAAATATCTCGTAGGTTATATCTTAAGCATTCCATTATCATGTAGTAGTTTAAAAGTAATAAAATAAATGTAACATAGATTTATTCAAATTGTTTCCGGCATCTTGCTTAGGAAAAAACGAATCCCTCCTTTAGGAGTTTCTTGTCTATTCCTCTTTATTCCACCGTTGTGGTGCACGCATTTGTATACGTTACCACATAGCCATAGTGGCGTATGGCAGCCAGCAGAGCGCGAACACGCTGACGATGGTGACCGTCATCCGGAGAGTGCGGCGGCGCGCGCGCTCCAGCACGCTGTGGTCAGAGCGCCGCAGCCGGACCACGCCGCCACCGTTGTGGTGCACGCATTTGTATACGTTACCACATAGCCATAGTGGCGTATGGCAGCCAGCAGAGCGCGAACACGCTGACGATGGTGACCGTCATCCGGAGAGTGCGGCGGCGCGCGCGCTCCAGCACGCTGTGGTCAGAGCGCCGCAGCCGGACCACGCCACCACCGTTGTGGTGCACGCATTTGTATACGTTACCACATAGCCATAGTGGCGTATGGCAGCCAGCAGAGCGCGAACACGCTGACGATGGTGACCGTCATCCGGAGAGTGCGGCGGCGCGCGCGCTCCAGCACGCTGTGGTCAGAGCGCCGCAGCCGGACCACGCCACCACCGTTGTGGTGCACGCATTTGTATACGTTACCACATAGCCATAGTGGCGTATGGCAGCCAGTAGAGCGCGAACACGCTGACGATGGTGACCGTCATCCGGAGAGTGCGGCGGCGCGCGCGCTCCAGCACGCTGTGGTCAGAGCGCCGCAGCCGGACCACGCCGCCACCGTTGTGGTGCACGCATTTGTATACGTTACCACATAGCCATAGTGGCGTATGGCAGCCAGCAGAGCGCGAACACGCTGACGATGGTGACCGTCATCCGGAGAGTGCGGCGGCGCGCGCGCTCCAGCACGCTGTGGTCAGAGCGCCGCAGCCGGACCACGCCACCACCGTTGTGGTGCACGCATTTCTCTGTCAGAACAAAGCGCTGTTACAAACATAACAATACATCTCGTAGATAATAACTAAATTTAAATTTTTATATTTATGCTAATCAAGGCAAATCCTTCTTTAGTTCATTCTCTAGTGGTAAGAATGTATATGGATCTAATTATAATGAATACAGCTATAATTATGTACCTTAAGTCCTGCAAATAAACTATATGATTATTATTATTATTATAATTGAAATAAATAACGTCTACCCGCAAACATCAATAATTTGTATGTTATGTAGAAGAAATGTTGTCTCGTATTTGTTTCCACGACAGTGAAACCCACAATGTGTTAAGTGGCCAATATACAGAGGTCTACCTCTTCAGAGAAAAGGCGTGATTGTATGTGCCTACTCGTATATTAGAGTGATTTTTAGTTCATCAAGGTTGACCGTACGTCGTGTGTGAGTTAGTGGAAATGCTAATCCGATTTCAGCGTCACGTGCCGACCAAAAGCTTTCCACGGAGCTTTCACTATTCATGAACTTATAATTTCATCGGCTTCGCTCTGTTTCCAAGTTCGTTGGTAACGTGTATTAGATTTAAGCCCTAAAACCCTATAATCTGTCACTGCAGAAATAATGTTTACTTTCTGCTAAGTAAAATTTGGGTATAATAATAAATTTGGATGCCTAATCTACCCACCGGAGATCAGGAATATTGGATATCTTATGCAATAGAACTTTTGGTTCTGACACATTGAACTGCCCCTTGACCATAAATAGTAAACACATCTAAATATAGGAATAATTATAATTACTAAAGAAAAAATATGGACCTAAAAACCTGGAAGGCAAAGTCAAAAACTTTATTACCATAGAATACACAAATGCTTTGAATAGCTCACATCGCTGGTGAAGTTGCTGGAACACTTTGCACACGTTGCACTTTGAAAATTGCATTTTCTTCGCTGCATAACAAAGTATATAGTATGGCAATTTGCACCCAGTCACATGAGCATCGAAGCCGGTTCCAAGTTGGTCGCTACGTCCATTAACGGAAGCTCGCTCGAACACAGAGGCACTCACACTGCATAATGTATTGTTTGATGCATCGCTTCAAGTTGCGATTCTTCACAAATCTTGTCTGTATCTCAAGTAACCTTAACTACCACAAAAGCTCCAGAGTACACAAATTGTGTTAGCTCCTGGAGCAAACTTTTTGCGGACAAGTTACGGAAAGAGTAAGATGGTCGTACCTTGTAGGGGAGGACCCAAGCCGCATCGGTTGTTATGGGCCGAGGTTACCACTTAACACTAGGTGGGCCCGTCGGCTCGTTTCGCAACTATATAACATAAAAACTTTTAACATAGTTATTAAGGTGTCACTAACATTTTATGGATTTTAATTGTCTGAAAAATAAAAGATAAAACTACCGTCAGTAGAACTTACCTTTTTGTAGAACTCAGACTGTACGTTAAACTGACCGTGTAATTCGTGGCTGGTGGTGCGTATCTCGCAGAATATGCACACGTAGCAGACAGTGATCACCACCAGCGGGAGGAAGTACATGGCGCACATGCAGAACACGTTGTAGGCCACCTCTTGCCGGGCCGAGCTGAACGCGTCGAACGCCACGCACTGCCGGAACCCCGCCAGCTGGGGGTGCGACATCACGCGGAATATCACGCTCTGTCGGCAACGTGACGAGACTTTTAATTTATTGACAGATAACGTAATTTTTTATTGTAATTAGTTGTGCGTCTAAAAAAATAATAAAAAAATGTGTCTGAATGAAATACAAAAAGGGGGTACACAGTGCACAAAAATGAACACTAGAAAATCATTCATTCATTTTCCCTTATCTCACATTGTGTGGGGTCGGCACAACATGTATTTTTCTTCCATTTCTGTCTATCAGACGTTATCTACCGAGATGTTTCACTTTTTCCACTGTTCATTAGCATTGGCTATTGAACAGTGGAAAATACTTAATTAAAAACTAGGTCAACTGTTCAACCTTAGGACTAAAGGAGATTTTTAACTTCCTTAGTAGAACGTGAATGTTTTTATTACAAAAAATTACTATTAATATGAAGGTAAAAAATAACAATTCATTAATTCGTACTGTACGCTTTAAAGTAAGTGGTAGTGTGTGTAAAGTGTGACGAAGGTTTATGTGTGAAGCGGATTTCTTCTGTTAACTAGTCTCGTAAGCGTTTGGTAACCACAAAAAGAACTGCAGTGAATATATGCGGTGGTGGTGTTGGCTTGTGAAATCGATATAGTAACTAGGAACTGTTTGTTTAAACTAATCTGTAAAATCATTTAACTAACATACCTCGTGCGAAGTTATGTTTGATCACACATAACCTTGTTATAAGTACTACGTTTTCCAATTTCCTGTGCAAATTAATACAGTTTTGTCTAGTTTCGTTGTTTTTGAAACCATTCAAAATATTAAAATTGGTGCCATTTCTATGCTCCAATTTACAAAATTTAATAATATACAAAAAAAAACAAAGACAAAAAAATAGGCAAAGCGGCATAAATATATAAAAGGACCAAAGTGTTTTAAGGTATTATTCACTGTTTCGCAAATTTAGAAGCCATTTTAAGGCCTACAGGGATATCATTATTTAATTAGATTCCTGTTTTGAGAAGCTTCAGTCTGTTTTCGAATATAATATATAGTATATAGTATATAGTAGTATATAGTAATTAAGTAATGTATTATCTATCTTACGAAATGAAATATTAAATTCTGTTCGCTATCAAGCACATCACTAAAGAAAACATGATCAGTTTTTTTTTATGTTCGTTATGGAAATAATTAAGTATTTAGGGAATGAAAAATTGTAAATGGTGATTTTTCTATGGTATTTTTTAAAGGGCAACATCTGTCGGATCATCTAGTATATGAAATAAATGTTACCTAAGTATTTGTGAATATTCTTATCTATCTTTTATTGATTATGTCCTAGAAAACAAATACAGCCCGACCAGATCTGCTGATATTGAGTTGCTATTCGCGAAACTTAAAATTTGAAAACCAAATATTATTAATTGCTGTTTCTGGAATAACTTGTTATGAGCTATTCAACCCGGTGCTACTTGTGGAATATGTCCAGTGCAGCAATAAGAAGCTAGAGTGCTGAGGCCTTTCAACTACCTACCAGGATGCTCGTTTATCTACTTGATGAGAGTTTAATCAAGTCGTCTAATACAGTGTTCTAATAGCGTTCAGTACGTAGTCGCCGCCGGCTGGGTAATATGTTTCCATCGTGTCCTGTCCATATGATGTCCGGTAAATGTCATGCTTCTTCATTTGATTGCTGTATATTAAATGGATATGTTGTATAATATTGGTAGATACCTAGTAAAGAAACACTGTTTTTTTTTTTTTTTTGTAGAAGACTTTAGAATTTCGTGTCTCGACAGGGCGATTTTTATATTTTTTTTACAAATATTTTAACGAAAATACTTTAATAGCAAATTTTAAGAAAAGCAACAAAAGATTTTATACATTTTATGGATTATAATGTTCATCAGACTGTCTACTTAGACGAACGGGAGAAAATTGGAAAAAAAATAAGGATAAGTGTAATGTCGTGCCAATCAATCTATGTCCAAATAAGTAGCACAGAAAGTGTGACCCAATAATGATCATAGGGAAGAACAGTAACTATGAACCAATCTATCAAACAACTTCTTTCATTCATTTCACAAAAAGTTTATCCAAGCAATCATAGGTGCCATGGCACAGCGCAGAGGCGGGATATTCACTAGATGTTAGATTCTGTCCACATTCAATATTTATTTACTTGCTAAGTGTGGTGGTCTAGTGGTACTGACCCCGAGATTCAATCCGGAAGTCGCCGGTTCAAATTCCGACGTGCACTTTAATACCACGTTTTTAAAACGGAGAAGGGAAATATCGTGAGAAAACCGACATGTCCGAGAACTAATAATTCAAAGAGATGTGGCAAGTGCACGAAAGGAGCCTCTTTGAGGCGCACTTAAAATCCTTTCACCGCAATGGTTCGAAAAAACCAGTGACTCGGATATAATAGAAAAACTTACTTGCTTTTAAATTTAGTATTGTTTGTACAATTTATTAGAAATAAAGACTTAACCACTAGTTAAAAAAGTACACGAAAAATTAAACTTCACACTCTACTAATAAAGGACAAAGCTACGGGAAGAAGCTAGTCATTGATGACTAGCTTCTGCCCGTGGCTTTGACCTCTTTATAGCTATATAAAAAGTAGCCTGTCTTTTATCCTAAGACATCACCTATTTGTTATTGTAAATTTAGCCAAAAATAATAAATTAATCTAAAAACAAGTAAATTTGGTTCAGCAGTTTTGGCGTGAAGAAGTAACATATACGTCTGCATATATCCATGAAATCAGATATACTTTAGTTTCACTTCAGTTGTGATGTTAGTAATTCAAAGTACAAATTAATTTTACCACAGTTTATTATAAGTTACAAAGTTTATAATAAATTTTACGATTAGTTACATTTTACCATGTTTTATTTGAATAAATTTATTATTATAACTATTGTCAAGCTTGTTGATAATTTCGGTGGTAAAAGATTTATCAGCTGCCGGATATTAAAGAATGTATTTCTGGAGAAAGTGTTAGCCGAGTTATTCGAGAGAAAATAATGGCCGCGACGAGCTCATCCCTAGTCAAGTCTACGTTCCCACGACAGTGTAACCCACGGGGTGAAAAGTGGCCCACTGAAGTTCTGCCTACCGTTTTTGAGATAATTACTTGTATCTGTGTATTAATATAATTAGTAGGTAATCAAACTTAAAGAGCAAACTCATTTATCTTTAAGTCTGAGAACGGAGTACGCCTGAGACTGATTAATTTATTAATGTGTTTAAAACAGCTAATTGAAACGTGTCATGGCCAATTACAAACACAAATTAATATTAGATTAATAAATAAAAAATATTGGGAGGTTTCACCTCACATTTTCATCAATACAGGTTTGAACAGGCGTCAAACTTAGCGATAAGTACGCGTGACCTTATGTTTTGAATGTTATTGACGTTTCCAAGCCATTTCATTATGAATTCTATGAAAATAAAGTTTTTGACTTTGACTCGGTTGGCCGAAAATGGATTAAATATTGTCTCCCAGCTAGTTAATGCAACTGACCGCAAATCTGACAGACTCTCTTAGATACCGCTACAATGTAGTGGTGTTGTGGGAGAGTTACAAAACATGGAATAACTATTCCAAACTTACTCTAACTACTTTAACAAATAATACAATAAAGTCAATCAAAAAATTCCAAACTTGGATATATTTTCCAATAAAATACAAATGTTCAAAAAGTTACTACTGAGCCACTTTGGCTCTTCTGCTTAATTTAATTTGTTTGTCTTTCTTTTCTTATCTGTGACTTGAATTTTAACTTTCTTAGTTTTAAGTACTTATTTCCTTTTTAATTTTCTATGTGTGTTATGGTAAATGTTATGTACACTTATTATTGTCATATATATCAGAACGGTCTTTTTGTTATTCTATTTTTGTTTGTGTAATATACATGATGTTTCTGTGCTTAATAAATAAATAACTACTCCAAAATCACTGCGGTGCCAAAACTCGATGCTTTCTATGAGATTTTGAGTTTTTGCAATTTAATATACTTACTGATTCTTTAATCGATTAACTGCACGACAGAAAAAACGCCTTTTACCTTAGAAAGTTATAATATAAATCGATTTCCAATAGTTCTTGTTGCCTCTAACGTCGAGCCAAATCAGTTAATAAAGACTCTTCAAACCCACTCGTTCAAAGTTTCTTTTTGTTTACAAGAAGAGCGTTGTACATCATGCTGACTCCAACAATACTGATTAATAAATTAACATGTTAAATTATTTCATTATTACCGACTACCTTCAATTTTACACTTTCTAATGTTTAGCACATTTACGGTTAAATCTTCGCTGATCTTTTAATGAATTAAACGGTAATACGAAACACGAATAATTAATTACATATTAACTTCTTCAACTCGCAACGCCGTCTAACGTTTAATAACTGTCCTATACATCCAAAGGTTGCATGGAACAGATCACTCTTAGTGATAATGCCGCCCATTGTAATAGTTATATATTATCTTGTCAATTATTGTTTCTTTATTTTGGTGTGCAATAAAGAGTTTATCTATCTATCTCGGAAAGGTACTGGTACGAAAATAGAATGAATGAAACGTGGTAGTAAACTTCTGAAAAAACGAACAAAAGCGATTGGAGTTTCAAATGCGGTGAATTGACATATTTCAATGTAGAAAAATGAAAACTAGAGAACTTTAGTGCCTACAGAAACACGGTGTAACTTCATACATTCAACCAGTGTCATTAACAGTGCAACTAGCCACTATTGATCCTTGGTTTGTAGCATCAATAGTAGCTAGATCTACCGTTAATGCCTTTAATACCGTTAAATCCTTTTAGTACCTACTTTTGATTGGCTTAAATATTCCCATTTGGGATTTTAAACCACATAAAATGTGATATTTACCAGGGGCATTTACCAGATATGATATTTAACAAATGGTATGATTACCAAGTTGGATGTAGGCCAGAAAACATAACTAACGCGGTAGGCGATGACGATATAGGTAGGTATATATAGGTATGACGATAAGGCCGAAAAGAATATCTTGAATATATCTGTTTCCTTGCTGAAGACTCCTCGTCTTTTGCTAGGCATCACGTAAAGAAAGAGTAGGAAAAAGTAAATGTCTCTAAAACCTCTAAAAGTGACATAGGTTTATCCAATGTTTTTTTTTAAATTCACGTAGCTAATTTCACGTTCATTCATATTATTAACTTCTACGTTGTGTTCAAGCAAATAAACTATCTTTATCTTTATCTTATCTTCACGGTTATGACATACCTGTGGGAGGCTGCAAGTAAGGGCGACGATCCACGCGCAGTAGAGCATCTGTTTACTTCTCCGCCTCGCTACCGGCAGCCGTAGAGGGTATATCACAGCAAAAAACCTGCAACAAACGCTCACGATTTCCACTGTGACGTATTGTTTAAACCAGTTGAGACTCTTGATTCGCGGGTTTGGTTCCCGTGCGTCAACTGCAAATTATTTTTGTGAGTTTGGGTTTTGTGGTTATAATGTATTGAGAGGTATTAATACCCATTAAATGGAATCCTGTTGGGTGTTTATGTAGATCCATTTTGTGTGTCAGTTAATTTTTTTGAATATGACCGTGTTTTATCTCCTCGAATGTTGCAGGCGCCGGTAGACACTTTACATCAGGTGGGTCATCAGCTCGTGGACATAATCATTCACATAAAAATATAAAGTGAAATTATCTAACAAATACAACGATTAATTTTCCTTAACATTACACACTTTAGCCTCGGAGTTGGTTTTCAAGAATCTTTCTCCAGCAGTGGTATTTGTTTTGCGAGTAATCAATTTGTTATTAATAATTTCTTGTTATTTCCCAATATTTCCGGATGATACAGTCATTAATATAGGAAAAACACTTTGTTGTACATAATTACTTCCGGTTTGTGTACAGACTCTACGGATAAGGAGAGACGAAGTGTCAAGGAAGTATTTCATTTCAGTAATAAACAATTTACCGTTGATTCAATTTTTATAAAAGTTTGTCGTTTTTTTACTCGTATAAGTTTATAATATATATTTCATTGCGGTGAGGGAAAATTTTCAGTACTTTTATCAAAGATCTAGTGTATCTAAGAAGGCAGAAACTTATAGACTGTTTAGTTAACGTTGCAATTAATTTCGCACGAGAAAATATACTGGGTTAAATATAACACTTGTTCCGTAATATATGTTAAAAAAACGACATTTATCAAGTAAATATAATTATATTATGTAGCATATTATCATATGCTAATAACATCTTGACGAAAGTGTTTATCATCATAGTCAACAACATTTAATGTTGTTTATAATAATGGGATTGTAATATATGTTCTGGTTGGTAATCGAACCTACGACCAACACCGCAAAAGGCAGAGTTACTACCAACTGAGCTGTGAGGCCTGTTAATTATTACTTAAGGTACCTATCTATGGATATGCAGACGAGCACGTTGGAGGAAAGGTAGAGTCCGAAGGCGCGCATCGCCTGCAGCAGCTTGCACAGCGCGTTCCCGGCCACCCACTCGTTAGTGTATCGCCACCCGATCTGTTCACAAACATACAACATACAGTAACTAGTAGCTGCGCCCCGCGGTGAGTAACTCAACCCACGGGAACACTGCACATTTCCGGGATCAAAGTATCCTGTGTGTTAATCCAGGATATAAGCTATCTTGATTCTAAATTTCATCCAAATCCATTCAGCCGTTTGAGCGTGAAAGGGAAACAAACATCCATACATACAAACTTTGACGTTTATATTTGTAGGATAATAGGTTAATAGGTTCCTTCTAGGCAAGCATGCTTCGTCGCACACCACATCGTCGCTTAACATCAAATGCGATTGCGGTCAAACGCTTGACTATCGAAAATCAAAAAATTTGAGGAATCCGAGGAAACTTAGAACTAAAAATTCGAAGACATGTGTCAAATGCACGAAAGACGCCTCTTCTAGGCGCACTAAAAATTTTTTCACCTCACTTTTTCACTCGTAAAGAAATAGATAGGAGTTTCCACGAGGCATATATTTTTTGTTGCCTTTGTCACTAACTTTTCCTTTGCTGTTTCGAAAACATCGTAATTAAAATACTCATAAGTTCCCGAGTGGCACATATTTAGGTACACCAGCCAACTGCATTAATGCTGAGTAGCCACTAAATACTCTCTTAAAATAAAAACGTTTAAATGAATGTTATTTAAATGACATTTTTTGCTCTGAACTTCACTCTACCGCACTTTACTTAAAAAGCCTTCATTTAATATTAAGTTTAGATTTAAATGCATGTGTTGAATTACTAGCGAGTGTTTAACTAGTGTGGCCGACAGGCTTTGTCCTAGAAACCGTGTCATTGAGATGAATTGGACACTTGAAGCTAGGCGCTGCGAACGATCCAATTGTAAATATAAACCATCAAACCCACTCCAATAAAATAAACTTCAAGTTAAGCGGATTAGGAGGAGTTCAATGACGTACACACATACAGAAGAATTATATATATATATATATATAAAGATACGATAGTTTGTATATTTGGATGGATGTTTTTATAATAATAAAAATGCTTTATTGTACACATAGAACATACAAAAATAACTTAGAAATAAGGAGTACAATGGGCAGTCTTATCGATATAAAGCGATCTCTTCCAGAAAAAATTGGGATGGAAAGAGTGGTTATACCGTCAAGCCAAAACTTCTGAACGAATAAATAAAAATAAAAAATAAGTCGGTGGACGTTTTGCACAGTCCCTTCTAGCCCCAAACTTGTAGGTACTTGTAGGAACCAGACATTATTTGTAAATACATATTAACACCCAGACACATAGTATAAATGTGTATATTTACGCAGTTGGATTCTGTATATGTTGATAGCACGAACAGCTATCGTACAGCCAATAGCTTAGTTCACGAACTCGGTAAAAGCTATCTCAACTACAATATTCCCTCAAAACTTATAAACCTGTCCAAGCTACCTGACTCACTTACGGTTTAATGAGTTTTGACTTTCAAAGTTTTGCCTTTCCTGTTTTAAAGGTTAAAATCGTGAATAATTTTAAGACTAAGTTCTACCCCGCGGCTTTGTTTGAATAGTAGTTTCCAGATCAAAACCACAGAAACGGTGCATTTTCGCTGTGTGAATTTTCCACCAATATTATTATTATTATATGATAATATAAACTTTGCATGACAGATGTCCTAATCGACAGATTTGGACAAGACCAAAACTAGGCTTCTAGAAAGAGTTCTTCCAAGTTATAGAATGGGAACCAACATGGCAAAGGATTACTCAACCCTCTAACCGCTTCATTATTATAGGATTCATTAATCTACGAGGTGAATACATCTATCGACGGAGCTTAATATAAGAGGCTTTGTGTGAGAGAGTTCGATAAAGCATAGCTCTCCGATACCAAACATTCTGTTGCATACAGTGAAAAGGCCTAAAGCCACTGCAAATTGAAGCCTGGAGCTCTATACTCAGATTAAAATACAAATGCCAATAGTGATCGGGCTCGGCTTAACCAGGACTCAATTATAAAAGATTTAAAAGAGTTGATTTACCAATATTTGCAATGGTAATTTTGACGAACACCAATTAAAGCACCGTATAATTGGTTCTACTACTCTACCACAAAGGACTGATATATGAGAGAATGCAAATAATCATCATAAATAAGTATAGCCCTTGCTATCTGCTATTTGCAAATTATTGTGTAGTCGCAAACGTGTTTATGCATTATGCTTCTTTTCAAACAAGAAAATACGCTTTTACTTGACACAAAACAATTTGTGTCGACTTCAAACGGTGGTGGTTTTAATAACTAGCATTCGGTACACATTGATCAATCGATCAGTCGCCGACGGCTCTCAAACGATACAATAGGACGAGTTTCACCGACCTGAAAGCGATTTGGGCTTTACGTTTCCAGCAGTGTCGTCAATAGATTGGATTTGTGGCCGTTTCGCGTTAAACGACGTTTGGGTCTCGTCAGACGAGCACGACGGCTGCGATAGCTCCTTTAGTACAGTTCAGCTGCCAATCCTGGGTTCAGGAATGATATCTAATAACTAGTCATTTACTCAATTAACAAGTCCATAAAAGCAAAGCCAACATCACTACCAAAGAACTGAAGAGTGAATGGAGAAGCAAGTGTAAATTCTATTATATTTATGTATTTTATATGTAAAATAAAAAACATAATAATCAAAATATGTAAAAGGTAGTTATTGCATAAGAGCCCTGTATTTGTTAAATTGTCAATTACCCTGTTACGTAACAATGAGCTCGCTGTGAACCGTAACGCATTTTTAACTCGTTTTTACACTATATACCAGTTCACCAAACTGATTAAACTGAAATTTTGAATATATAACTTAACATGGATGACAATGCAAATTAAATTGAAAAATGACAATGACAACAATATGGTACCATGGATGTGGTCTCATGATGGAGCCGGAACGTGCCATAATAAATCAATATAAATAAATATTGGCGGACATTTCACACAGCGCCATCTAGCCCCAAAGTAAGCTATGCATTGCTTGTATCATGAGAACCAGTCAACTGATATACATACTTTTTTTTAAATACGTACGTACATATAATACATATTAACACCCAGAAACAGAACAAACATCAATATACGTCACATAAATCTTTGTCCTGGGTGGGAATCGAACACATGACCTACAGCGCAGAAGGCAAGGTTACTACTAACAGAGCTATTAGGCGTCTGAATAGGAGGCCATAGGAACTCCTCAACTTCTCCACGAAAATCCGTCGTGTTTCAGCTCGTTGGGTTTGCCTTGAATATTACTTTAAGCCTAGGTGTGCTAGGTCGGATTATAAAATCTTACTGTGGAAAATATATTTTTAGCAATCTCATCTATAGTAGTTTTAAATTTAATCTAAATGCATGAACGTTCATACGTTGTACACTTGTTTAAATAACAAACAGCTTAGTTAAACTTTCATATTTAATAACAGCAACTGAACGTAGAGCAATTTCCTAGGAAAATCATATAATATTGTTTACTCAAGGCAATCGCTCAGCTTTGCGGTAGAGAGGCAAGTGGGCTGCGAATGCTTTCAGAATCCTATTTCAATGAAATAACTAAATTTCGCGACGGGAACCGCTCTTCTTCATCTTCACATCCGAATAGTTCCGGGAACACTCGGAAATTATTCAACCGTTACTCGGTGCACTCTTTCTAGCTCTGTCTCTCTATGTCTATGTGGTAAAACGATTGAGAGAGACTGATTATAGAGGCCTCAAAGTAGCTATTTTCGTTGCATTTACACATACGCGTAACTTGGTCTTGATATGTATTGTATGTATGTATTTACAAAAAGTATTTAAGCATTATATCAGCTGTCTGATTCCCATGATATGATAGCTTTACTTAGCTTACTTTGGCGCTGTGTGAAATGTCCACTAATTTATTTATCTTAGTTTGTTTGTTTCTAAGACATTCCGGTTTCCTCACGATGTTTTGCGAAAGTGATAGCACTTTTTCAGGAGAAATAACTTATTGGTCCTCGTCTGCGTTTGAACGAGCGACCCCCAAATTGAAACTCGAAGACAGTACCACTCTTCTGCAAGACAATAAAAAACAATTATACAAAAAATAATTATTTTTACAGTTATTGCTGAAAATAAACTAAAAGCACTCACTCGAAAATAGACTGTCGCCTTTTGTAGTTTTCCATTTGTAGAATTCTTGATACGCTCTCAATTATTTGCCATCGACTTTATGAAAGTAGATTACCAATGTCTGAAGTGTTTGAATTCAATTGTATCATTTCACATTTGGCCGTACAAATAATTTTTATACTTACGCTTGGTTCAATCGTCAAATAAAAGTTATTATTAAGCTTTAAAACTTAAAGGTTAGCTTAGCTTTTAAACTTTAAACCGAACCAAATTTCAAATGAAATGAAGTTGCTTATTCTACGTCCTAAATTAAGTGTTATTATTTTCTGTCTAAAACATTTCCTAACGCCTGTTTAAACCAAATACGGACAAGACTAAGTATTATACTATTAAGAAACGGTTTTTATGAAATGAAATGATATCTGTATAATTAGATAATTCTGCAATTTCGGTTAGACTATGCGATTATGTGTCTGGAAATACACTGAATTTATTTTAGCTCCTAAATATCCAATGACGTTATTCTGTTCAAGAGAAGAGAACCTTGAATACATTTTATTAAATTTTCCACATATCTGCACCCACATTGTTTGTATGTCAAGAATAAAATAAACCCAAGTTTATGTACCTACCTTGTTGCTTTAACCAGATTGCTACGACGTCCCTTCCCCTAACCATATAAGTATTACTAAAGGGTGATAAAGCAAAAGTAAATATGTCTAAAAACTCCGAAACAAATGCATATATATACAAATGATATACAAGAATGTATATTTATATCATAAATCATGTTATTAATAGAGACATTTTAAGTGCAGTAGAACACACGCCATGTTCGACCGGGAAAGTACTGCCACCATACCCATTTTTGACGACAACTTTCTGGTGTGGTTGCCGGTGAAATTACAGGCACATGAGACATTCCACCTACACGTCTCAGAGTTACGGGCGTATACGATGCGACTTGGGTCTTGTCGTACCTAGTAGGGGAGGACCCGAGTCGCGTCGGTTGTGATAGGCAGAGGTTACCACTTAACAGCAGGTGGGCCATCGGTTCATTCTGTAATTGTAGAACATAAAAAAGCAATTAAAGAAAAGTACGAAACTTATATTTAATAGTGTTTTAACTATGTAAGCGAAACGAAGTTATCTACGAGATTTACGATGGAACTAAGCCCTTCCCTTTAGTGACAGATGGGTGACCCAGTAGAGGCAAGCTATGAAGCATTCTAATTCGCTCTCACGAGCCAACAATTTTAACTTTATAATACGAAGTCGAGCCTGTTTCTAACTTTTGATTACTGATTTTTGCTCCCTATATTTGCGTAGTCTTTTCTCCCCCACCGAGTTCCATATAATAATAATTGAGCCGCAATAGCCCGGAATTCTCTATCTTAGAGAGTGTTTGCACATGTTTTTTATTGTATATAATATAAATACTATATAATATAAATATAAATATAATACAAATATTAATATACATGACTTCCTATAGGTATATGTTAATGTACCCTGCCTGCTCAATAAATTGAAATCATATAAGAATAAAATTATTGCTGCATTACTGCAAACAAAACCCTATTTTGTGTTGTTCTGCCTATCTTTGTAGTGAGATTAACGTTCTTTTTTTCTGTATGTATTGACTGTATGAAACTGCCTGACTATGTAACTGTGTATTATTTTTATTATATATTGACTTTATCGGAAGGCGTTGACAGTAAATAAAAGCCTAACAACAATCAGAATCAAACCAACAAATCGAAAGTAAATACTTGCGCAGCAAAACGAAAGACAAACTTCATCGCCAGTGAACGAGAATGATTCCTCTCGTTATCTCGTTCTCGGATGACATACATTTTTCAGTTAATTTGATTTCAAAACTAAACTACTGATTATGAGTCATTTGTATAAAACCAATCCGAAAATATATCCAATCAAATATAAAAAAGAATTTCCAAAATTAGTTTATAAACGACGGAGTTCTGTGGTAGCAAACATAAAAAAAAAATTGGATTTAGAACCTTCTCCGTTAATAAAATAATAAAAAATCTACGAATACGAAAAGCCACACAGTTAACAAAAGCAATTTATTATTTTTAAATTAAAATTTCAAATTATTATTGTTATTATTATCATGTGGCACCGTTTATTAAATTTAATAGGATCCTCTACTGAATTAGTTAATAAGAATAATATAAAAAAAAAACTGTCGAAAAATCTATTTAGTTCACAGAAAATGTCCCAGGAATTACGAAACATATGTATTATCATTCAACGGGACTTCTCACGATGTAGATTACACCCATTTATTTCACTCAACATACTCTAGCTGTACCCAAAAAAACCATGCGAGGTAATTTATTTATTTTTTAATTATTTATTTATGGAGAACCCACAGCTTTGTTACAATGTAATAGAATAGATTAGCTACGGAGAGCCAATTAGAGGTTCTCGCGTATAAATTATTGAAAAAATTATAAAGCGAAATCCAAAAAGATTTATAATAATAATACAACACTAAGTAACAACCGGTAATGTTGGAACATTAACATTGTTGTTTGTTTCAAACATTACATTATGTTAGCTGACTATCGGCCATGAAAAATTCCCCATAATGTCTTGGCTTTCCCAATTGTGTCAAATATCTGTTATATTTGCTTCCTCCCGTTTCTGTGATATTGATTCAGTGGATGGAGTGAATTTATGAATACCATGGCGACGCCGTAGCGGCGTTTAAAAGTAAACGCTACCCGCCCACTTGACTGTTAATAACGAAAGGATTCGGAGAATATCTGAAGTAACGAGTTGGAATTTGAATGATATTTGCATTTTGTGCCGGGAACGGAGAATACTTCATGGTATATTGATTACGTGCCGAGGGCCGCACACGGAAATCTATTATCTGGCAGTAAATGAAACGCTGGAATTTCTGTCGACATGATGTCAAGAGCATAATGGCCCACACGCCGAGTTTTAAACCGGAGGTCGCTGGTTCCATTCCAGTATTCGCCAATGTGATCTCCGCTTTAAAACTATACTGCATGGCCTTTTAACTGCGCATAAATGATAAACGATATTATTTATTGGGTAAAACATGGTATAACAACATTAAGGTAAGTTATGAACTCACGTTTAACTATTCTATAGCATGCAATTAATTAACTTATGAATATGACTTAGAATTTAAAAAATCATTAATGTCATAAAAATTACATTTATTTAATCAGTTCAACAATATCTTTTTAAATAAATGGTCATTCAAAAGTTTAAATTCATTAGGTACCGTTTCACTGGGTGGTCATTTAATCACTAGTTTTTAGTCCATTTTTTTTTTTGCGTTCCCCGAATTTGCAAATATCAATAGGCGACAGTAACTACTTAAAATCAGGTGGGCCATCTGCTTGTTTGCCTAACAACCACATCAAAAAATGTATAATTACGATACTCTGTAGTGAGCTCAATTTAGTAGTGGTACTGAAGAGAGCATACAATTTAATGAGTCAGCTGAGGCTAGATGGGCATTTAAATCCTTTCACCACATTGATCCAAGAGATTATTTTTATGTCATTTGAGTGTTAGAACGAGCTGACGGCCCACCTGATGTTAAGTGGTAACCGCCGCCCATAGACAACGACCCAAGTCCTCTCCACCAAAGTACGAGATGACTTAATTCGCATTGCGTTGCGTCCATCACCCCGAGACGGGGATGTTACGCCTCATGCGTCTGCCATTTCACCGGCACCCACTCCCTTCCAGTTGTAGTCGTTATTACCTATATTGATACTAAAAGCGTCGTAAATAGCCCTATGTATAGGAATCCATCTATATGTGGACCATTCAACGGAGTGAAGGGGACGACAGAGCAATAGCGTGGGTAGAAGCAAAACCCCCGTCATGAATATATACAAATACAAATGGTTTATTTGAATACAAGAATGATACATAAAAAACGATGACTACTGCTAAAGTTAGATTTAATTGTGTAGCAGAGGCAACGCCCACCGCATGAATGACAATACTTTATTCCATTATACAGATATACAAACGTTGTACTAAGTATTTAAATTTTGCGTACAATGGGCGATCATGCCGCATGACTGGAACAAAGAAGTAAGAATAAGTCTGAATTATCTGGTTTACGCGTTTGAAGAGTATGCGTACTTACTACGTCTAGCTGCTGCTACTATTGCTTTTAACTAATTGTAGTTTATATAATACATATTGGTGAACATTTCACACAATACCATTCAACTCCAACTAAGCATAGCTTATGTACTATGGGAATTAGAGGACGACAGAATGTTTATATATGTACTTTTTGTAAATACATATTAACATCCAGACATAGAACAAATATCTATGTTCGTCACACAAATTTTCTTCCTGGGTTAGAGTCGAATCCGCCACCTTAAGCGCATCAGGCAGAGTTACTACCAACTAAATCATTCAGGCCAGTATTTATCTTAATAGTTTCATCAGTAATCAACGCTTGCATGGCTGAGTACCATGAGGCTGAGCTATCCCACTCTTAAGAGCGCGTATTCGATTTAGCGTAGGTACGAAATTGCAAGAATCGCGTAGTTTTCACGCACACTACAATAATCAGTCTGTGTGCGTGAGCCCGGACCTAACAACGAACCGTTTTGATACTTTTAATTTTTTTTTTAATGTCACAAATTTTTGTTTAGCATTATTAGGACGGTTTGGTGAGAACTTTTGTGAATGTTGGTTAACTTATGGTGACTGTAAGTATGATGCTTTCTGTAAATCATACTACCTGAGAAACATTGCGTTCCTACAGAAACTGTTAGTAAACTTTGAGAAATAAATTATTTGTAATTTATATAGGATTATGGGGTTCTAGGCGGCAATACAAACGAACATAGTTTCTTCACTGAATTACTATTTTATTCTTTTTATAAACTCCACTAGGAAGGTATTACTTATCACTTCAAGAGCGAGCAGCAGAAAGAGAAAAAGTAATGAACTAAGCAGGTATTATATACAGCGCTTCTACCGGATACAGATACAAAAATAATTAATGGGCTTCAACCAGAAGTTGCTAAACAATCTGACAGTATATTTTAAATAACAATCTTTGAGAGATTAATTTTTGCAACTTTAATTCCAAATAAATCAACAATTTATGCGTATATTGAGTTATAAAATATAAACAAAAGCGAAGTTTAGATCATTTTATTTTAATATCGCACATTTCAAACAATTGATTCAACTATCTGAAACAAATATTGGCAATATTTGTACATAAATACAACATTATTTTTGGTATATGCGAAACCTGATAATAGTTCGTACAGAATAAGTAGGGAACTGAATCGATTTCAATTATTTTTACACCATGTTATATTTTGTCTAAATAATAATACAAAAAAAAAAACATCACTATTCTATTCTATTCTATTCGAGTCACTGGTTCTCTCGAACCAGTGTGGTGAAAGGATTTTAAGTGCGCCTACAAGAGGCTCCTTTCGTGCAGTGCAGTACAAACATCACTGTGAAAGCAAGATACAAGTTCTTCAATATCGTTTAATTCCTCTACGGCACTATGTATCGTCATTTCCGGTAATTGGAGATCGTCTATTAATGATGAAAAGACATCCTAGAACAAAGCATAACATTAATAACTTTCGTTTATTACCCATTTCTTGAAAAAAAAACATACATTAAATGTAATATTGTTACTATTATATGATTAAATCATTTGATATTTACTTAAATAATTATCTGTAGATACAATACAATACAATACAATAACTCTTTATTGCCAAACCACAAATGAATACTTATAAAATAAAACAATTTAATAACGTAGATAACGTTTTATAAATTAACTCAACAAATAAAAAAAATACCCATAGTATCAATACTGATGTGTCGCGCTATGAGATGTTTATACTATCGATGTTCGGCATGAGCAAGCGGCGGCAGGCGGGAAAAAGTGATGCGTCCTGTCGCTGGGAGGACCCGGTACGAACTAATCGGAAATGGATCGCGCGCGAGGATTTATAGTAATTTTAAAATAATCGTGTAAAATAAATGGGTTCATAAAATTGGCTGAAAAAAAACTGTATACTTAACAATACTTATATTTTCATAAAATAAATATCATAGTTATGTTTCTATTCAAATACTGGTAAAAAACATTTTACCAGTTTTGTATATTTTTAATACTGTTTTTTTAATATCTCATGTAAAATTTTCGTAATTGGGCTATGTAGTGCACTTTGAGACTAAATATTCAGTTGGATAAATGCATAAAATGAAACATTTTATCACATTACAGTGGTTTTATTCAATCTGAAAGATAGCTCTGACGTGTATTTTCGTAAAACGCTATGAAGGGATTGACTTCTCTATAAAAAACTGTAATTAATTATTATATTTTTACTCTGTAGTGCACCAAATCAAGACTTAAACTGTCTAAAATCGTAACATTCTTCGAATAATCTGCTCACATAATTCCGATATAGCTCTGGAAAAAACTCGAAAACGTGAATTTTTCCTCGCAAATTGAATACGCGCTCTTAAGTTGAAAATGTAGCCTCACTTGAGCCATCGAATACATGGTCTCTAAACTTCAGATGGCATGTTGTCAAACATAACCCTTTCATTATTAATCAACATTTAAAAAAGGAATACTTTTTACTTATTAGATAGATAAAATTATAAAAATAAGTTATTTAGACAGTTTTTTTATGTGATATAGTTACGATACGGTCCGACGGCCCACCTGGTGTTTATTTTATTTTATTTTATTTAAGACTTACTCTGTTAAGTGGTAACCTCGGCCCATAACAACTGATGCGACTTGGGTCCTCCCCTACTAGGTATGACAAGACTCAAGTCGCATCGTATGCGCCCGTAACTCTGAGACGTGTAGATGGAATGTCTCATGTGCCTGTAATTTCACCGGAAACCACACCTTTCAAACCGGAACACAGTAACGCGAATGCGTTACTGCTTGGCGGCAGAAATGGGCATGGTGGCAGTGCTTCCCCGGACGAACTTGGCTGGAGTTCTACTGCTCTTAAATTATCTTCAAATACAGTTTTATAATGCAATTATAATTTATAATAATATTCCTGGAGAACTAAAAGATGACATTTAGTATTTAAATCCAATTTCACTCGATTCCTTGATGAAAAATGCTTTTATAGTATTCATGAGTTTAACTATAAAATGTGTTATGTTGACATATTTATTTAATTTATTTGCTTGACGTTTAATTCCTGATAATTGTTATTTAAATTGATTGATTGATATTGAGTCATACGCCTGTAAAGGATTTCATTGGACCTAATATAGAATTTTGAACTTTTTATAAAACACCTGGAGTCATATTGACTTATCATAAACTTTCCCTAAGCTAAATAATTGCTTCATTAAAGTTAATGTAAACATTGCTAAAACTAGGGGGAAGGGCGTTTTTTCCCAATTTTCCCTATTTTTCCAACCCCCGACCTTTATTGCCTGCCATGATGCTGGCTCTTTCACAAAGGTTTTTGGTATACAAGATATTAGTAGGTACCCAAGATGAGTCATTTGACGGCGCCCATTTTAATCTTTGTGATTCAAATTTTCATTTAACACGTTTAACAATCAAACATTATGAAATCTTGTTCTGAAATCACAGTAGAGTCGAATTTCCCTCTCTGACTGTGAAATGCCGTAACTTAAATTGAATTCCGAACACAAGTCTAGTTTTCTATCTGCAAATTTTTCTCGTATAATGTAGGTCGAAACAAAAAGGTTTTGTATTGAGAAAGGTAGAAAAATTCTTTTTATATTAAATATGGGTTCTGAGGTACCACCGTCCCGCGGTAAATTTAAATGACCACACATTATTCTTCACATTATTATCACACATTGTTTCCAGGAGGTTCTTTGGTATTTTATGATAATCTATGATAATCTGGACACCTATCTGTGAAACTGTCCACTGTCCAGATTACAATATATATCGTAACTTCATCTATTATTTAGACTGGCCTCATAGCTCAGTTGGTAGTAATACTGGCTTTTGCGCTGTAGGTCGTGGGTTCGATTCCCACCCAGGACAAACATTTGTGTGACGAACATTGGTGTTTGTTATGTTTTTGGGTGTTAATATGTATTATATGTATATATTTACAAAAATGTAAATAAGTACTATAACAGTTGTATGGTTCCCACGATAACAAGCTATTTACTTAGCTTGCTTTGGGGCTAGATGGCGCTGGGTACCAGCGCCATCACCAGTATCCACCAATATTTATTATTATTTATTTATGCCACGATGTTTTGATTAATTCCACCAAGAATCTCTCATTTTATCTCCCTGCCCCTCTCCTAACCCAGTTCATTCCAAAGTTATCAATTCACGTTTTTCGACATCATAATATTACATTGACATCATGATAAAATATGTGTGCCATTGTTCGATATCTGATCAAATTTCTACTAGAACATATATAAATTAAGTCTACTGATGTTTGCGTCGGATAACGTTAATTGCGTCTTAAGCAATTCGACCCCATTTTATCCTAGTCAAAACAATCAGTATTCACATTCGTACCTCACTACATCGACATTTATTCGTACCTCCAGAGTCAGAGAAATGTCTTTGCGGTGACACAGATATCAACCAGCGCTAGATCTGTCAGTGTCAGAAGCTTCCGCCTCTGTCTATTCATTGCTAAGCATTGTATAGACAGACGCGGATGGTATGTTAATACATAGCCATATTCCTAAGTCCTCCCACCCAATAATAACCATTCTCACGTCAAGATGAATGAATACGCAAGGGTGGTGCAAAAAAAGGCAACCCAAAGTAGCAGTACAACTTGTGCTAACTTCGCCTGGAGAAGTACTGTCACCACTCCTGGTAATCGCCCGCCAAGCAGTGATGCACTCGTATTATTGTTCCAGTGGAAGGGAGTGGGTGCCAGTAAAATTTCAGGCGCATGAGACGTAACATCCTCGTCTCGGAGTGATGGACGCAACGCGATGCTACTTGAGTCATCTCGTACCTTGGTGGGGAGGACTTGAGTGGTATTGCTGTTGTCTACGGGCGGCGGTTACCACTTAATATCAGCTGGGTTGTCAGCTCGTTCTTACTTGCATCACACAAAAAAGTAACTCAGACATCAGTCAATACTTATTCTCTCTGTCTCTAGTTCTCTAGTCTCTGCATAGTCAGTTCAATTAAAACACAATATTCCCAAAACTCCCACTATTGATAACTATTCTCACCTCCAAGAGGAAAGACTTCACAAAGAAACTCAAAAATCAACCATCAGTAATTGTGTCATGAACAGATCTACAACACAACACTCCTCCGTCTCTACATAGTCAACGCTGTTAACACTCCTACATTCCCATCTTACCCGCCACTGACAAATATTCTCACCTCCAAGAGGAAAGACTCCGCAAGGAAACTCATAAATCAACCAGCAATAATTGCGTCATGAACAGATCTACACACTCCTCCGTCTCTGAAAATCAAAGCTATTTATTTATACTGCTACGTTCCTATCTTACCCACCACTGACAAATATTCTCACCTCCAAGAGGAAAGACTCCGCAAGGAAACTCATAAATCAACCAGCAATATTTACTTTATGAACAGATCTACACGCTCCTCTGCATAATCAATGCTGTTAACACTGCTACATTCCCAATTTTCCCATCGCTGTGAAATATTCTCACCTCAAGAGGAATGACTCCGCAAGTAACACAGACATCAGCCAGTGCTAGATGCGTCATCAGCAGGTCGACTCGCGACCGCCTCCGCCTCTGCCTCGTCAGCGCAATCAGCACAGCGACATTCCCAACTCCCCCCACCACTAACAACACTCCGTAAGTAGCGAGCACCGGTCCCTGGTCCCGGGGCACAGCATCCGGGCAGCACGTCACGTTCGGCATCACGGACGTCGCCAAGTCAAAGTAATCCCAGAACTGTTTGTCGACCTGCGACGTTGCCAGTTCGGTTTCCTCCTCGTATGAACTTATCATTTTTACGACTCACAAGTCTAATGGCGGAGCTGTAATTTGATAATTACTTATTTTTTCTTTTTCTTATTGTGTCGTATGAATAAATATTTTGAGATCTACACAAAATGAACACACATAATTATTATTGTCGTGAAAAGTTTGGAGCCTCTCAATTTATTGACAATTTTTTTTACCACTAAATTGCACCCTGTTACACAATGATCCATTTATTTTTAAATAAAACTCTATTTTATAAATATTATATTCTATTATTTCGAGAGTTTCGAAAGTTTCCGATGTCGCGACTCAGACTAGAGCCGCGTAGCGTGCGCTCTACGCCCGATCGTAGAACCAACTGAGTGCTACAAGTGAGCCTACAGCTACGGCGCTACACAGCCTGCTACGTACTCGCGGAAATTTCATTAATGGACGAAATAAAGCGATTGAATGATAATTTACAGAGTAAACTGGATTTTTAACTTGCTATTAAATCGCCAAATGTATTAATTGGCGGCTCCGTAGTATATGCGTTAGTACCGAAGTTATTAATGGCGAGGCAATCATTGTGTGATAAGCATAAAGTTTACTTTCTGATGTTGGTTATAGTGTTATGGTTGTATACCTTTGTATGTATTTACTTTACAAAGAGTTCGGGGATATGATTTTCAACCATCATTTTGTGTCTTTTTTAATGCTGGAGTGACAGGCGCGATACGGTTCAATGTTTATATTGTTACTTATGTATTATTTCTTCTTTTCTTTTAAAGTAATGCTCCGTAGCGGAGTGATTGTGAAGCGGGGATCCTAGGCTCAATCACCGGCCGAGGCATGTTTTTTTGGTAACCTTGCCACGCTCTAGTTTTACCACTCTCCAATCACGGATAATATTATTGTCACTAATAAGTACATATTAGTATTATTTTACGATTAGCCATTCTAAGTCAACTGTTATTCGAGTGAAACCTAATAAGACTGGCAAAACAAATTAAATAAATTAACATAATACAAGGCTCCGTTCAGATCCACAGAAGGTTAATTCATTCTGTATTAAACCAACCGCCAACCTCTCTCCATAAATAAACCATGCTAATATTGGCCTTTCGCGGTTACGAGCGCATAAGGTTAATATTCTGTTTTGTCATAAAACTGTTCAGTTATATACAATGTTAGGTTATTAGGAAAAGATTGTGATGCAAGCAATATAAATTGCAATTTTATGCTATCCAACTTGACTCGATGGCTTGTTGAAAACTGCTTTTTAGTATTAATGACTTTTTGACTATGCAATTTTTTTTTTCTATTTAAGTGAACTAAAGGTACGGCACGAACAATTGGCCTATCTGGTGTTAAGTGGTAACCTCTGCCTATAACAAGCAATACGTCTTGGGTATCTCCTACTTGGGTACAGAATGACCCAAATCGCATTGTCTGACCCCGTGACTCTGAGACGTGAAGGTGGAATGTCTCAAGTGCCTTTTTCACCGGCAATGATAGTATTAATAGTAACGAATGTATTAAGTGCTGATGTGCGGCAGAAATGGGTATGTTGGCAGTACTTCCCTAGACGAACTTGCAATTTCTGCTGCAACTAGAAACTAGAACTATATTGACATATAATGTTTTTTCCGTTTTATTTTTTCCTAATTTTCTTTGCCTTTTAGATTCCAATGCAGGGTTAGTCTCTTTTCCCTCCTCTCGTAGTGTGTTTAATGTGAAATTGTTATTTTAATTGACTGCCATTGTTAATTGATTATCAATACATAAAAACAGATTTGGTGTATCTGAAATAGATTTTATTTTTGCGAAGCTCCTGGAATCGCGTAAATACATAATTGTGACTATAGCAAAAAAGGAGTAGGCACTTCCAAGAACATGTACAGATAAGATGATCATCGGAAACTGGCAAAAAACCTACATAACCCACAAACAAATTTAATTAAATCCTGTTCTGAGCTTCTCTACTGTCAATAGGTACTTCTCTAAAAAAAGTTAGTACCTACGAGTAGGTAGGTATCGTCTTCCTTACTCGCTTGACACGGCATGGGATATTTAATTAGAGGATTCTTTCATTTCTTCTCTTCACAGAATAATTAATTGCTCTCGTACGTTTTATCTGATGCAAATACCAGCGATAGATAAGTAAGTATTTTGTATAATGTTTATTAATGTTGAATGTACTTATGCTTTTATAGGATCTGCGAGTAAGCAGCCGTCACTCACTATATACTATGATACTGGATTATATTGTCATACCTTCACTTAGACACATGTAATCTCCTTTATTCCCAATTAGAAAACCTGGTAACAAACAAACAAATTACATTAACTAATGTGCTATCACACTAAATATTTAACTTTTATAATTAATCTTCTTATCTTTAGCCCTCAAACATCTATGCAAAGAATCGCCAAACCTTGACTCTGAGATAGATCCTTAACAGGGTTTTTGTTGAATCCTATTATATTATTTTAAAATCTTTTCAATAACATAATGCAATAAATAGTTTGAGTTTGATATCGCCTCACACATTAATGATAGGTAATAAGTAGTAATATTTTACCACACGTATTGTAGGAATGAATAAAACGAATATACCTACAGAAAACATTAAATATTTAGCAGACGGCATTCAGTCAGTCTGAAAATGTTGTTTGAAGTCTTACCTGTGTTTATCTCTGTTTTGGCGGGCAATTTATTTACGTGTTTCACTCTCAGTTTAGTAACTAAAATAGTCGCTACTTTATTGGTACTACCGAGGAGTCCCTACATACCTAGAATACACAAATGACAGCAATAATTATAAAATAGATTGACTCGACTGACTCGCTAAGCTACTAACACCAACAATTTAAGCTTACTAAGCTTTAATTGTTGCTGTTCGGACAAATAATATACGAGTAACTATAAATATTTCGTCCCTAAATATCTGAAATAAGCATAAGTTTTGTTTATACTACTCCAAATGTGAATACCGTGTATTGCATATTGAATAATGTAATAACCGCTTTTGTGGTCATTGCAATAAAGCAAATTATTGAGGCTGACATCTACCGCGAAGTTGAAACACTACTGTGCTACTCATGACTGATGACAACAGGTGACCACGATACGCAGTGGTGTCATCTGGCGGTCGTCATGGAATTATTGAAACACATTTGACATTGACATTCCTAAACTCAAATTATTAGTGCGTTCTGAAACTACAATTAACAATTTCTTTTTTTACATCTGCGGTTACATAAACTCACATTGTAATTTATGATATCAGTTATTGAATTTCTTTGAGGCATGAAATCACTGTTGTCATGAAGATTTCACGTTAAACACATCTCTGAAGAGTTATAATAAAATGTAATCGATGACTCATCAAGGCCAAGTTTCGGAACGCACGCACTCCGGTAAAAGGGTGAGTGAACCGCCTCATTGTTATTTATTGCAATCGCCCAATATTACATTAATTAGCCGTATTTACGGGTACAGTGAGTGCAATAACATAGCTCGCGACCGCCATGCCGTTCTGAGTAATCCCAAGGTGTGGCGCGATCCGGGCGTTACATACATCAGTGACACTGTCGTGTGGTAAAATAAATTGCCTAACTCGTAAGATGACGGAGTATAAGTTAGTGGTGGTCGGCGCCGGAGGCGTGGGCAAGTCCGCATTGACTATACAGCTAATACAGAATCATTTCGTGGACGAGTACGATCCGACGATAGAGGATTCGTATCGTAAACAAGTGGTGATAGACGGTGAGACGTGTCTCTTGGATATATTGGATACCGCGGGTCAGGAGGAGTACTCGGCGATGCGGGACCAGTACATGCGGACGGGTGAAGGGTTCCTGCTCGTGTTCGCGGTGAACAGCGCCAAGAGTTTCGAGGACATCGGCTCGTACCGGGAGCAGATCAAGCGCGTCAAGGACGCCGAGGAGGTGCCCATGGTGTTGGTGGGCAACAAGTGCGACCTGCAGGCGTGGGCGGTGGACATGGCACAGGCGCGCGAGGTCAGTACCACCACCCACCACCCCACCCTCCTCTCACCTCTGTTCATGTGTAATACAAATGCAACAAACATATATGTCAACGTTTGTAACTACACTTAAACAAAGCTGTTCGGCCCTGTATTTCAGGTAACTGCCAATTATGAAAGCTTGATTGTAGATTTCATGGTTAAACCCTGATATGAATTGTCTTATTGTGATCACAAAAGATATTAACAACAATAGAGAGATACATACTGCTTAACTTTTACACACTATCGCCACATCCAAAAATGGGGCAAGCAAGATTGTTTACTTACTATTAGTAACTTTATACATGGCATTTCTTTCCTTAGACTAAGATTAAAATAATAGACAATACTCTTGCAAGAGAAGACACTGGCCTCCTTGAATAGACATTAATACGATAGACTAGATAGGACAGACTTGAACAATATAATTATGTTTTATGTATATTGATCATTCATTTATATTCATTATCATAGTTAAGATATTTCATACATTTTTTAAAACATCTTAAAGTTTAAATTTTATATACTCTTTTAATTAGATCTGCACTATGTGTGTTATTATACTAATTGCTACGTTCTGTGGTACAAGTATTCTTGGGATCTAGGACTTACACTCATGACTGGCTATTTAGGTTGTAACCTTGGTGTTACTCAGATAATATCAGCAGTAAGCCAGGTAATAATAAATAAACTTAGAACATACATACAAATACATACTTTAGAGGACAAGAACATAATTTTTGTACTATTTTTATGACATTGAATACAATATTTGTAAATGTCTGATAGTTAAGTAACAAATAGGTTGCCAGTCTGCTTATGCTGTTAGAGCTTTTTACATTTGGCTAGAATTCATGCTGAGTTTCAAAATTGGGGTTATATCAATAATAGGGGTTTCTTTTCTGTTCTGCCTCATTGTGGGTAGGATAGGGTTTGAACAGGCGTCAAACTTAGCTAGTTCTTTTGACCTTATGTTTTGAATATTATTGATGTTTCCAAGCCATTTCTTTATGAATTCTATGGAAATAAAGTTTTTAACTTTGTAGATTTTTTATGTGAATGTGAAATTGTTATTCTGAGATCTGAATGTAGAATGTTTCACTTGCCTGATTTGATATTTCATTGTCAAAAATGCCATCGAATATATATGAAAAGGAATCAAAAGGAATATAATTAATTTACCTAGGCCAACTGATCTCATAAACTGACAAAAGACATCACAGTCACCACTAAGTAGTTCGTAAACCAATCTAAAACTAAAGAGATTCCAGTGTACCCCACGGATTGGACTAGACACACTGTAATAACAAAAAAATCGAAGTAAAATAATAACAATCTGGTATCTGAAAAAACAGACTAAAGGAATTGAGGAAGATAATTCAGAAGGTGAAGATGAGGTAAAAATAATAGCTGGCTACACATTGCTAACAACAGTATAAGAGTTAGCAATACATTAGGGAAACTTGATAGAGGACATAGTTGGGCAAACAGATCAAACTATACCCAGTGAGCCTTAGGTTGAGCTCTTTTGCATTGTTTTTGTCTGAAATAAAGGCTTTTATTGTTATGAAAACCCAGTATTATGAAGATGTTGTGTGAGTCTTGTTGTCTAGGCACAGCAGTTAATATTAAAGTTACACAGTGGAGTATTGTCACCTTAAGTCACCTTTAAGTCTCTTAAACAAACTTCAAAAACCATTTCATCCAGCTGGTACTTAGACTCCACTTAATATGAATCAGAATTACGTTAATGAGTGTGTGTGTGTTAAAAGTCCTGTTAGGTCAATCTTCCCATTATTGTTTCAAAACTTTCTTTTTGTGACACATAATATAATGAAACATATTACCATGAAAAGATTTCTCACAAGCAAAACAATACAAAATCTCAGTATAATAATTAAATGTAGATATCCAGTGCAACAGGATGAGAATATCACATTCTATGGAATCTTCTATGGTGATTTGACAGTAGCTATCTAAATCTTTATAATATAGCTGCCAGTACTGTATGTCTGCTTCCACCAAGTAATATTAAATATTGAAATAAAATATTGCGTTTTAATCAAGGCTGATATAGATTTCATTAGCAATAGAACTAATGAAAAGTTCATCTGGGGAAGTACTGCCACCATACCCATTTGTGTCGCCAAACATTAATGCATTCGCATTACTGTGTTCCGGTTTGAAGGGTTTGGCATGTGAGACGTTCCACCTAACTTCTCAAAGTTATGGCTGCAATACAATGTGTCTTGGGTCTTCCTATATCTATGTAGGGGAAGAGCCAAGATGTTTTGCTATTGTTATTGGCAAAGGCTACCACTTAACACCAGGTGGGCCATCTGCTTGTTCCTTTACATTATAACATAAAGTACTGCCAGTACTGTTTTGCTGCTTCAACCAAGTAATATTAATTAACGAAATAAAATATAGCTTTATGACTCAGGGTTTGGGGAATGGAAGGAACCCATTCCCCAGTTCTGTAAATTACACCCTACATGATGCTGCGCGTTCTCTTACTGGCTGTGATGAAACTGTTGTCATCTGTTTTCTTTGACTGGCCTCACAGCTCAGTTGATAGTACCCACAACCTACAGCGCAGAAGGCAGGGTCTTCTGCGCTGTAGGTTGTGGGTTCGAATCACACCCAAGACAAACATTTGTGTGGCAAACATAGGTGATTTTTCTGTGTCTGAGTGTTAAGATGTATCATATGGTATATGTGGTTGAAGATGGGTGTTATTAATGGGCCTTTTAAGTGAAAATGGTATTAACCACGATAACATGCATTTTATTTGGTGCAAAGTAACAGTTAGGAAATCTATTCATATTTAGGTTACTAACTCTTATTTAACATGGCTTAGGGGAAATATAAATATAATTTATTCAAATCCTATGAGTGAGTCGTAGATTAATCTATTATAGTAAATAAATAATTTTATGTAATGCTAAATAACATTGACCTTATTTTAAACGCAGCTTAGTCATCAGAAACAAACGGATAACAATTAGTGGTAGGTAACTGAAAAACATCAACACCAGGGACTGCTGTCCCCGCTGAGATATTTATTTATTTTCACTAGCAATGTTTAGAATTACTGTTATCAAAATTATCTTAAACAGTATACCTATATTTTTTGGCATTTCATACAGTGCCATTTAGTCCTAAACTAAGCATAGCGTTCAATGTGATATTATTTTTGAATTTTTTCATCACCTTGAAACAGAGCAAACATCTGTGTTTGTCACATAAATGTCTATTAATCTCTATCTATAAAATCTATAAAATGTTGGTGGGAATTGACCAACAATCTACAGCACAGGAGTTTTTTAATTTTATTTTTTTAAATATTGGTTTGCATTTCTCACAGCGCCATCTAGCCCCATAATAAGCTAAACATAGCTTGTATCATGTGAACCAGACAACTGATATAATACTTAAATACTTTTTTTTGTAAATACTTACATATAATACATATCAATCCAACCCAGACACAGAATAAACATCTATGCTTGTCTCACAAAATGTTTGTCCTGGGTGGAAATCGAACCCACGACCTATAGCACAGAAGACAGGGTTACTAACAACTGAGCTATGAGGCCAGTCAAAGAGAGTAGAGTTACTACCATGTTGAAAGTGGCGGGTCCACACTGCGATGCGGCTGGACAATCATGAACTAATCAGAACAGGCAGTTCTGAAGCCTGCCCATGCGTTTCCAGCTAGCAATATTGCTAGCTTTTGATCAGCAACAATTTGAAATGTATAATCTGTCGGATTCCAGGTGGCGAGAGGTTACGGCGTCCCGTTCGTAGAGACGTCAGCCAAGACCCGGATGGGGGTAGACGACGCGTTCTACACGCTAGTCCGCGAGATACGCAAAGACAAGGAGAGCCGCGGCAAGAAGTACCGCCGGGGGAACAAACTGGGCTCGGGGAGGAAATTCAAATGTACCTTGTTGTAGATCATCGTTAATATTGATGCCGATTCTGTGGCAGCATCCATTAAATCTAAGGGCGCGTTCCAGTTATGTCGTAACAGTTAATTTATCGTCGGACGACTTTCGTCTCTAGCTGTTCCCATTGTGACGACTGTTTGCCGTATCGTATTATCGTATCTCGCAACAACGACACATGATTTGCCATCACGTTTCAGTCGTGACAATTTTTTTATCGTTTTACGACTGTCGTGCTAACCGTTCCCACTGTCATGACAATCTGTCGTCACCGCAAAAAAGTCGTAGACGACATTTAATCGTGTCGTATGTGAACACCTCCATTTAAATATATAAGCCACGACACTTAAATCTACACGATTATCTGTCGTCACGACAATGTGGGAACGCGCCCTAAAGCTAAAATATTATACCCTGAGTACGTGAATTGGACAGCAATATGATAATTTAACATTAGTTGTAGATAGTGCGACACAGAATTTGCATCAATTACAGCCTTCTTTCTATACGTTGTGTCAATAATTTCCCGCCATGATGGAAGGCTGTGCTGTGCTGTGTTGGATCACCTGACGGAATAGTTGTGACAATGTTGCCAATTCAGAAATTGGCTGCAAAAGCTTTCGTACGCGTGAAACGGAGTCTGTATATCTTTGCTGACTTCAGTTTCCAAGATCCATTGATAGAACTGTACTTGATAGTGCAATTTTTTTTTAGATTGCATCGCAAAGTTTACAAAATGAGACGATTATAGTCTGTTATTTGCTAATTTTGACGCCCCGATCAAATTGGGGCTTGTCTACATTAGGTGAAGCCGATTTAGACGGCAACACTGTTCAAAAATGAATGAACGACATTATGAACAGTCAGATGCTATGTTTGTACTTGGATGTGTATTTGACGTGATAACATTCAGAACAAATTATTGAACGAAAAAGTACAAATAGCGGTTCTTAGTAAAGAGACGCCTCTTGTTGCCTGTCTGAGTGTATGAAGTTGCATCGCGCATTGATAAGCACCTAACTCCAGATACATTCGTATTTATCACATAGAATTAAATATCCTAAGAGCCTATAATATCTTACAAGCAGTAGAACTCACGCCAAGTTCATCCGGGGAAGTACCATGCCCATTTCTGCCGCTAACCTGCTATTTCTTTCGGTCTGAAAGGTGTGGTTGCCGGTGAAATTACAGGCACGTGAGACATTCCACCCCTACGTCTCAATAGTTACGGGTGCATGCGATGCGACTTGGATCTTGTCGTACCTAAGTAGGGGAGGACCCAAGTCGCATAGCTGCTAATAGGCAGAGGTTACCACTTACCTGGTTGGCCGTCTGCTCATTATGTTAGTGTAGCTATGAGACAAATACCGCCGTATCTTGTATCAAGGCAGTTAAACTCTTCAAACCTGGTGTTATCATCTGTGTACATTATATTCTAAATGTATGGATATAGAAGATAGAAAGACTGGATATAGCTAATTCTATAGAACTACTTTTAGTAGTCCCCACAAACGTAGCGTCATTTTTTACATAAATTAATCTTATCTATGTTGATTTTTTTATGTAAAAGACTGAATATTCTATTGACTTGTAAAACTTATGAGTTGTAACAGAAACATTTATTACAATTGAGCGAGATCTAAATATCGAATTGTAAAATCAGATTTTTATCCAGGATAAGTATCATTTTCATAATGGTGTTAATCCTGGTTAAGTATCATTTTCATAATGGTGTTAATCCTGGTTAAGTATCAATTTCATAATGATATTAATCCTGGTTAAGTATCATTTTCGTAATGATATTAATCCTGGTTAAGTATCATTTTCATAATGTTATTAATCCTGATTAAGTATCATTTTCGTAATGATATTAATCCTGGTTAAGTATCATTTTCATAATGTTATTAATCCTGGTTAAGTATTATTTTCACAATGTTATTAATCCTGGTTAAGTATCATTTTCGTAATGATATTAATCCTGGTTAAGTATCATTTTCATAATGGTGTTAATCCTGGTTAAGTATCATTTTCATAATGGTGTTAATCCTGGTTAAGTATCAATTTCGTAATGATGTTAATCCTGGTTAAGTATCATTTTCATAATGATAATCATAATTACCTAATTTTGGAATATTACCTAAGCTGATAGTATAAGCTTAGTAATGGTTAATATCATCAACACTAAGTGGAAACTTTGACCCGTATTAGTCTTCAGTTACGTTGAAGTTGAATGATAGAAATGTTACTCACGAGGTGCTATTGTTGAATAGTACATTTAGTAGACGTCTCCCCAATATATCATGTACTATTCAAACCACTTATAGTTTGCTTGTTAAACCTTGTCCATGTTGAGAATCGAACGTGTGTGCTCACAATACGTTGGTCAATTTGGATTTTATATCACCAACATCTGTTATTAGGGATTCCTTAAACCTTATATAGTTGCATCCATTTGTACAAAGCCGGGTCGTCAAAGCCACATTACTCTAGTACAAAGTTCGTTTTATTATAATTAGCAATGTAACTTGTAAACAGTTAACGTATTTTTCTATATGGTTTCGTATTTTGACTGGCCTCACAGCTCAGTGGTTGTCCTAGCTTCTACGCTGTCGATCGTGGGTTCGAATCCCCCCCAGGACAAACATTTGTGTAATTAACATAGATGTTTGTTCTGTGTCTGGTTGTTATTATTATATTTATGTACATATTTACAAAAATAAGTATTATATAAGTTGTCTGGTTCCCATGATACAAGGTATGCTTAGCTTGGTTTGGGGCTAGATGGCGCTGTGTGACATTATGTCTCCCATCAACTTTTTATTTCGGTCTTTAAGCATGGTCCTTTAGAAGGAGTTAGTGGAGCTTAAGCCAACACTAATTATTATTATTATTATTGCTTAAATATTTCGACACTATATTATTACTGTTAATAATAATAAAACGAAAGTGTTTGGCTAACAATGTGGCTTTCACAATACTGCATTCTACAAATGAATGCAACGGTATGTTATGTATATAATGGGAACCCAGCGTTGAAGACCCACACTACATAGTTGTTAACTGATAAGTTAGTTGTTGATAGTGTTATATATTGTACTTGTATTTAGCTTTTCTACCGCTGGTAACATTTTATTGCTGAGCGCTTACTCTCTCAAATATATCACTACAGGATACATTGTGACGCAAAGTAGTTAGTAACTATATAATTATTATATCATTTATCTTAAAGTTAGGAAGTTGTTGGAGATATAGATAGTTACGCCATTTGTGATTATACAAGTCACATTGTAAGTATTGAAATTCAAACAACCTATTATTTGAAAATACTGTCCAATACTAAAACATTACTCATGAAAGACAATTATGCACAGAATCGCTACAATTAAGTATGAAAATGAAACGAACTATTCATTGCCTAGAACGTTTCATATTTACTTATTTCTTACTCATTAGAAATTATTAAAATTTTTTTTTACACAGATAAAAAAACTAGGTAAGTTTTTTTTTTTCATGTCATAAAACAATAAAATATGAATTGCCTATTATACATTTTGTGTAATGGTATAACCATGAGTTGGCACATTTCTCATTTCTACAAACTCATTCAGTTTGTGCGTCCACATATTGCTTTGATAGATTATTAAATCGTTTTGTGTTCATCAAAACTTAATTTAGTTTTAAACAATATGTTTTGTGGTATTTTTTAGATTCTTGGTACATCCCTGTTCCCATTATTTGGGATCGGGTCTGGCTTCAGATGTGGCAACACAGTGTAGTTGTCGGCTTGGGCAACTGGGCTTTCTTTTTATAAATATTGTCTCTTTTTATATTCGACCACAGAGTGTATGGCGGTCGGCCTCTACATTTTCTTTCCCCATGTAGTTTTACCGCAATTCGTACTATATGATCTTGGTCCCGTCATTTTATATGTTAATGTCATGTGAGTCTTGGCGCTGTTAGTTATTCCGTAATTGTTTCGACCTTGAAACTTTGCGTATATATTCGCTTCGGATCTTATCGAGTCTTGTCACCCCTCCCGCCCATCTGGCACCTGGCCTGGTCTTGTTTGCTGTCCAACATTCGGACCCGTACATTACTGCTGTACACAACTATAAACGATTACGAATCGAATTTTACCACACCCCCTGTATTTTGATGGCAATAGCATTCATATGAATCGAATTTTTCAGTTTTCTTGTATATTTTAACAGTTTTTATTACAATGAAATCAAACGAATTTGTTTACCAAAATTTGTTTACACAAATATTTTAGACGTATTCGAAGGTTTAAGTTAACATTATTTATGCTTAGAACTTAGGTTAGTTTAATTAGTAAGTTGATGAAGCATTTGAAAATACTTGAATATGTGTGTAGCCGAAACGGAGATCAATATTTTGTATTTTTAAATGCAATTATGAAGTGAAATTGAGGAAGTCATCACAGAATGATAATCAATTAAATCTGCCATGTAATTATCCTTCATGTAGCCATAATTTTAACGAAAACAATTTATTTTTAAAAGCTTTGCTGTTTGCATATTATTAAGAAAATCTTTAGCATATAGGTTAGTATCTATACTAAAACGTTTTTTATGTAATTTAGGACAAATTTCAAAGCTAGTTGCACAACACCTTGGTTTACTATATAGTTAGTTGGTATTTTTATGTAAAAAACAATTATTAATCATGTAACAACGTAGCACAAGACATGTGTGCTATTTGAAGTTAATAAAATCGATACCTAAGTTAACTTTTGTTTGCATTTGTTGCATTACAGCCCTTACACACCTAATGCGTCAACATACCTACCTACCTACACTTGATCAAATAATGATTTTCTGACTGTAATTCCGTTACTTATGCTGTGACGAATCGACCCAAAGTGGTTCTAGGCCTCCGACACTAGAGGCTGCATTGCTCTTTCGCTGCAACGCCCCATTCGCCGGCCCGAAGTTCGCGCAGACCCTTTTCCACTTTGTCGATTATTCGTTATTCTATTTGTGTGACTGTTTTTTCTATGTACCTGTGATAAAATACTAAGTTAATAACGCCATCTATGATTTTTGTCTTGATACTTATTTCCGATACGTGGTTTTAGAGGCTATAAAATATATAAAAGGCTTACGAGTTTGCCAATAACCCGTTTGTGATAGTGTCATTATACAATAGGTGATAACGGTAAAATAAGTTTTCATAAAAGTAGATAAATACGATTAAAAAAAGCACTGAGTACCTATCCTAAGAAACAACATACACTTTTGTTTTTGTTTGTTTTGTTAATTAATTATTATAAATACATAGTGACAGGTTTTTTTTTATATTTCTGATTGAATATGTGCACTTTAGCTATGGCGAAATATACGCGTGTCGCTGTACCTATGTTAAGTCAGGTTTTTTTTTATATTTCTGATTGAATATGTGCACTTTAGCTATGGCGAAATATAAGCGTGTCGCTGTACCTACCTATGTTAAGTAACTGCGTCAGACTGACATTTAATATCTGTGAAGATAAAGATGCCTTACCATTTACTGCCGTTGTCAAAATGATAAATGAATGAACGAATGGTAAATAATGTAAACATTTAGCAAACAAAAAAGTGTACACTTTTAATGCAATTTTAAGTAAAAACCTGCTAAAATGGAAGCCAAAGATGTCTGTATTGAAATAGAGAATGATGAATTTTACAGTAAGTTCCTCGATGAGACTGTAAAACCTCTGGTTAGCGAGAACCTTTCAGTAACAGACCAGGTCACCAAGCTAGCTCAAGGCATCGAGAAACTTGGAAAAAGCTTGGAGAAGCAGGTGCTCGCGAAACACAATGATCTCCTCACGCAGGCGAGCCACATCACCGATCTGGAAGTCAGCCTGGGATCCGTTCAAACTCAGGTACGGACCTTGCTACGTGGCGCCGAACAACTCAGAGATCGCGTACACACCCCATACTTAGCTCTAGAAAACCAGACGCTGATGCTGGAGAGAGTCCAAAGCACTTGTAATTTACTCAGGCATATGTTGAAAATATTAACATTGTGGAACAAACTGAAAAGTGTAAAAGATAATCCATCCAAAGAAGCGATGTTACTCTTCGAGCTCAGCGAGCTTATTAGCGATTATGATTTTGAAGGAATTGAACTTCTCGATGATGTTTTGGCCGAAGTGGACACGAGGAGAAAACAATTGCTGAAAGAATCTACAGAACTCTTGCAGTCTAGTTTGCTGAGCCGAGACAAAGTGAAGCTGCTTCAGTGTTTCAAAGTTTTCCACAATCTACAGTGTACTGATGAGCAAATCAAGAATTCCGTTAATAGTATATTGAGTGAACTGAGAAAAGAGATAAATGTCGCTCTGGATGTACAGATAGTTTCAATTGAAATAAAAAAAACAAGTTCCGGTCGTGTTGCCCCTGGGAAAGCCAATATTATGAACTCTCAAGATTTCAAAGTCAAACTTTGGGACAACATTGAAAAGCTGTTTAATGTTGATATGTACAATGGATGTGCTAAAGTAATCATGCTGCAGAATGTAGTTAATGAACTCCACGCTATTGGAAATTTCAAAAACATAGCCATAAACTTCTGGAACGATTTATCGGTAATCTTCAGCAGTGAGCTGGAGAAGTGTCCCACTATGGTCTACCAGTCTATTGAGATAGACTATCCGAAGGTTTTAAAATGTTTCAATGATCTTCTATCCCGCCTCAAATGTAAGGATTTGGAGATGAACCGAACATGTTTAACCAAATGGGAAAACTCATTTTTATCAAAGTCTTTGGGGAAATTATTAGAACCCGTTAGGAGCATGTGGCATTTGAGTCAAGTGCCTACAATGGACCAAGTGGACAATGCCGTCCGAGTCATAGCTGAGGCACTCAGTATTTCACTCGGAGACAAACAACTGAGTATTAGTCTGGCAAACAGTGTGGCCAAAGCTATCAAACAAATGAATGTTGAGTCAGAGCAGAAGCTCTCGTTGGATACTGATGTGGCTCAGATCATTGAACCCCCGACCGGCACTCAGCAGAGAAACGCAGACCTTTGCAATTTGATGTGCTACTTCTCATCACAAATCAAAAGAGTCCTTGTTAATATGAACACAATGCTGCCACCGGAAAGTATCCAGATAGTTCAAAACAGTTTGAAAGATATATCTAGCATGCCGGTGCTGCAGTTGTTTGCTGAATCAATCAAAAATTCCCTTTATATTATTCTGATGACGATGCATGATGAGCCAGACTTGATCAAGTCGGACGATCCCAAAGGGAGGTCTCTATCTTGCTCGCCGTACATGAAAGAGCTGCAACAATTCGTGTCCCGATGCAAAGATATATATCTGTCAATGTTCACAGAGAAGCCAGCTCTGAACGAATGCTGTATGAACATCGCCCGAGCTTGTATTGAGAGGTTTATTCAGCACATATGTAACGTGAGACCGTTGAGTAAATTTGGGAGAGTGAAGCTTCAGATCGACTGCAAGCATTTGGAAGTAGCTTTATCGCCTCTGGTGAGCGATATGACTGAGCTCGGGGACCACTACAGGCAGTTGAAGGCGCTGTACTTGTTGCTGGACAAGTCTCCTCAAGAGATATTGAGGAGTCAGTCGGAGGGCGCTTGCCTCCCTTACTCCTCGGTGATGATGTTGTTGTTCTCACACGGAGGGCAGCACCTGTTGGCGCCGCACACCTGCGCCGGGTGGAACGTTCAGAGACTGGTGCAGTGGCTGGACTCCCACAGGAATGAGAAGGACAGACTGGAGTTCGTCGCGGGCGCGTTGCAGAGGTACCAGAACCACGTGAGGCAGAATCAAATCACATCCTACGATGAGGTTTACCCGGTACTGATACAGCTGCTTGAAGATGGAAGGAAGTCTCTTAGAAAGCACGTTTCTTAGTAAATAGCTGATGGTAATTTATATTCAGTAGTAGTGCCCGCGCGGCTTCGACTGTAAAATCAGCTATCTGCCAATGAAAGGCCTGTCAAAATCAGTCCAACCGTTTCAGAGATTAGCCGAAACAAACAGACAAAATTTAAAAATTGTTTAATTCTTAAAAGTACTGTATATAATTTCATATGCATTTAATATAAAACTGTTATTTTGAAATTGCAAATAGACAATTAAACTTATTGTATATATTTAGTTTTGTAAATAAAACTGTTGTGTAATTGTTAACATTGTACTTTAATAACAAAAACATGAGAAGGTAACATCTCTGTGGTAATGTAATTTGTTCGTCTTCTAAATAAAGGCGGCGCTAGAGTCTTCATCGAAGTCCACTATCTGGTGTGGAAAAACACTTATTTAGTTCACTCGTACACATCCAATCGTTTCTACAATGCAAAATATATAAAGTTAAGCAGTGATGCCTCCACACCTAAGGTGGCAGTAACCCTGCCTTCAAAGCTAGGGTCACGGGTTCGTTACCTGCCGCGGCAAATAATTAGGAAGCATAAGTGTTAACATATGTTACGAATACTTATGAATCTCTAAATTAAAAGTTATTTCTATGGGACAAAAGTTTTAGTTGATGAATAAAACAGAAAGGGTAATTATATATTATATTATCATTGCTGGTGTATTACATACATACATATATTACATAAATACCATTTTTACAGCCAACTACACATTTACATTAAAATTTACACTATCTATAAGTACAGTCAGCATTTAAGGTAGATTGAAATTTTGACCTAAACTGTTTTCCAAGAGTCAACAGGAAAATTTTTGTATCTTAAAATGTTGACAAGAATGATAGGAGAACACATTTTCTACTCAAAAAGTAACGGGTTCTTTTGTGTTTTCATGTATTTTTATTGTTTTCTTTTCGTTCTCAAGTCTGTTCTGGTAGCTATGATTCAATTAGATTTAATCTTAAAAACCAATTTTGATGGTCTTCTTTCAGATACTAAGTCTAAGCTGAAGAAACAAATTTTAAGGACGCGTGTTGAACAACTTCACGCGAACACACAACACACCTTACTTCTATCGAAATGCAAATAGTTCTAGGTCTGATTTGTAGGAAAAAAAACCGAAATTATGTCTGGGAATATATACCAAACTACATAAGAAAGTACTCAAATAAAATGCCAAAATTAATACTACCTAGCGTCTGTTTCATCAAAGTATAAAATAATACTAACTTCGCAGTAATAGATATGTAATAATAATAAATATTGGTGGACATTTCACACAGCGCCATCTAGCCCCAAAGTAAGGTAAGCATAGCTTGTATCATGGGAACCAGACAACTGATATAACACATACTTTTCTATATTAAATACATACATATAATACATACAATATTTTCATTCATATTTCTGTATATTTTACTTATAAATTTATGTAATCATGTTAATGGCAGAGCGGTTTCTCCTAACACAAGCAAAACAGCTTTGCTTAAAAGGAGATTCCAAACCCAGAATGTTTCATTTATAAGTTAAGAAATAAAGAATTTATTATTATTATTATTATTATTATATTAACACCCAGACACAGAACAAATATCAATGTTACAAATGTCACATAAATGTTTGTCCTGGGTGGGAATCGAACCCACGACCAACAGCGCAGAAGACAGGGTTACTACCAAATGAGCATGAGTCAGGCAGTGATTACACTTTCGACATCAGTAGTTATATTTAAAAACAATTATTATCATCATTGCTTATAATGTATGTGTGATCTAAACTAGTTACTAACTACAAAAATGTACATGGAAATTCAATGACCATTGTATGGTCGACTTTAGAACTACATACATGGCCTAGGATAGATAATAGACCTCCCTGTTTAGTACATTACTCAAGTAAGCTTGGTGTTGGGACTAGGAAATAGTCCGTACACGATCATTTGCAATTGTCAGTTAACATCCAGCCCTTTTATTCTCATTACGATATTAAATAAATATTGGTGGACATTTCACACAACTTCATGTATTCCCAGTAAATAACTGATATACTTCTTAAATAGATACTAGCACTCAGACACAACAAACATCTACGCTCGTCACACAAATGTTTGTCCTGGGTAGTAATCAAACCCACGACCTACAGCGCAGAAGGCAGAGCTACAACCAACTGAGCTGAGGCCTCTCAATTCTCAGCCAAAAAAAAGAAAGAAATAAGATGTAATTTACTAACAATTGCAAATAGCCATCTATAAGCCTCTACAAATAGATATTTCACATAAAAAAATATCACTGTTATGATTACTCCATTACTAAAAAAACTCACTCGAACGAGCCACAGTCACAAATCCTACTACTAATATAAACGTGAAAGTTTGTATGGATGTTTGTTACTCTCACGCTCTAACGACTGAATGGATTTGGATGAAATTTGGTATCAACATAGCTTATATCCTGGATTAACACATAGGCTACTTTGATCCAGGAAAAGTGCAGTGCTCCCGTGGGATTAGGGCAACACCGCGGGGCGCAGCTAGTAGCCTATAATTATTCAATACAAGTGAGTACTCGATCTGGTGTGCAGTAGTAGTGACATCAGACCTGTTCCTGTCCCAATGCGATCTTGAATACGTCGTCGTAATCACTGACGAAGTGTATGTCGATGTTCTCCTTGATGAAGGGCGGGAGGTCGTCGAAGTCGCGGCGGTTCTCTTCCGGGAGGATCACGCACGTTATACCGACACGCTTGGCCTGAAAACAAATTGTTGTTATCAATAACGGTCCAGAATACCACGTTCTCAAAACGGTGAAGGAAAACATCGTGAGGAAACCGACATGTCCTAGAACTAAAAGTTCGAAGACATGTGTCGAGTGCACGAAAGGGGCCTCTTTGAGGCGCACTTACAATTCTTTCACCACACTGGTTCGACAGAACCGGTGACTCGAAGAAGAAGACGGTCCAGAAAAAGCTTCACGCTCGTAGGCAATGTAGTGACAGATTTCGTCATGATTCAGTATATTTCATTTATTTTATGTTTTTAGGTTCATACCTGACTCAATTGTAAAATATATATCTACGCTATGAACAGCACGAATTGTAAGAAATCCCTCCAGACTACCACATTTAATTTATCTTACAAGGAAACGAAGGAGTTGTTAACTAAAATAATCCGTTAATGTTATACAATACACTCAGACCTGTTCCAAGATAAAATAGTCAGACCTAAATAGCTGAAGTCATTATATAGGTACATAATAATATATTGTAAGTTTAATAATTTATTGTAATGTTTTCGCCTTTATCGCCTGAGACACAGAATTCCCTAGTTCAAGCGCAGTGTAATTATTACCTTTTATTACATACTAACTCACAATGTTAATCTTAGCACTAAGGCAATGAATAAAGATTTATTATAGTTTATTTGTATACAGGGTGTCCGGTAATGAATGGATAACCTTGAAATGGGTCTTAGTAGAACTATTGGGCATTCGGAAAAAAAAAAAATAAAAAAAAATAAAAAAAAAAAACATCGATATTATTTAAAAAATACATATCTTTGATACTACTTGGTTTTTTTTTATTTGATATTTTTTTCCGAATGCCCATTTCAAGGTTATCCATTCATTACCGGACACCCACTGTATATAACTAAATATGTAAAAGATTTATGAAATGGAACAAAGTAATGATGTAGATGGCGTCGGACTGACCGCAATGATTTTCTCCTTGACGCCGCCGACGGGCAGCACCTTGCCGGTGAGCGAGATCTCCCCGGTCATGGCGAGGTGGCGCGCGGGCCGCCGCAGCGCGAGCGACAGCAGTGCCGTCGTGATGGTGCACCCCGCTGACGGACCGTCCTTCGGCGTCGCGCCCTCCGGTACGTGCAGGTGCAAGTGACTGCACACACACACACACACACAAAGTCAAAGTCAAAGTCAAATTCTTCAAAGTGAAACTGCAGGCGCGTGAGACGTAACATCCCCGTTACGGGGTGATGAACGCAACGTAAAGCGACTAGAGTCATCTCGTATTTTAGTGGAGGACTTGAGTCGTATTGTTGTTGTCCATGGGCGGCAGTTACCATTTAACATCAGGTGGGCCGTCAGCTCGTTCTATCACATATATCACATTAAAAAAAAAAGTTTCAAAGTAAAATCCTATATTTCCATAAAATTCATAAAAAGCTTAGAAACGTCAATAATATTGAAAGCATAAGGTCACGCGTACTTATCGCTAAGTTTGACGCCTGTTCAAACCCTATCAGACCCTCCATGGGGATGAACAAACAAGAAACCCTTAAAAGGCTCCTTTTTTACTTAGATATATGTTACATTTATGAATACATAAAAAAGATGTTTTGTGTGTCGCTGAGCTTAATCCGTGCACACTGGGCACGTACACTACGGACGCACACTCGGCGTACACGTGTGTGCACGTCGCGAACCTCTCATCTAGAAACTGACCTAGAATTAAGTGATTGGTTGTCGGGCTGGTGTCTCGCTAGGTAGTTCCGTGCTACCGTCAGAGCTATCCGGGCAGATTCCTTCATGACGTCACCGAGGTGTCCGGTCAGCTCTATGGAGCCCATGCCCTTCTCGTCGCTCGCCGTGTTCCTATATGCGGTCTCGATGTACAGGGTGCTGCCACCTGTGAACGAGAGTCAAAACTTAGGCAACAGGAACACACATACATACAACTAAATATACATACTACGAAATATAAAAAACATAACGACTGGTCTCATAGCTCAGTTGGTAGTAACAGTCATGGATTCGATTCCCACTTACGACAAATATTTGTGTGATGAACATAGATGTTTGTTTTGAGTCTGGATGTTAATATATATGTATGTATTTACAACTAAGTATATTAGTATTATATCAATGTATGGTTTCCATGATACAAGCTATGCTTAGCTTGCTTTGGAGCTAGATGGCGCTGTGTGAAAGGTCCACCAATATTATTATTATTATAAAGTGTCTGCAATTGGGTAAAAAAAAAAATAATGATAAAAAATTGAGAATGTCATCCAACAGATCAATATCTGGGGGGCCAAAACATCCACACCTAGTAATTTGTCGCAAAGCAGTGATGCACTCGTATTCCTGTGTTCCGGTGGAAGGGAGTGAGTGCCGATGAAATTGCAGCCACATGAGACGTAACATCCCCGTCTCGAGGTAATGGACGCAACACAATGCGACTTAAGTCATCTCGTACTTTGGTGGAGATGACTTGAGTCGTATTGCTGTTGTCTATGGGCGGCGGTTACCAGTTAGCATCAGGTGGGCCGTCAGCTAGTTCCGCCAAACGAATCACAAAATAAAATATGCGAGGACACAAGCTCTCCAGCGCTGGTTTTCAGCACAGGCTAGTGTAAAGTGTTATAGCAACTCACCCATCGCGGTCCAGGCAAGACCCATGACGACCCCGGGCGGCGTCACCTCGTACATACGGTCGTGTTTGAACGTCGGCTTGCCGACCAACTCGGACAGATTGTCTTCAGTCACTGTCATCGTCTCCGCTTCTTTCTTCACTATTTTGTAAGCCACTTTTCGCGCAATCTGCAGGAAATACACGGTATTATGATTATGAAGGACAAAATAAAAAAAACAACAATCATTTATTATACAAATTTTATAATACTAAAAAATAAATACTTAATTGGTAGTTATTCTGCCTTCACACAACATGTGTTCATGTGTGTAACGCAACATATTCATCACACAAAATGTTTGTCATGTGTGGGTATCGAACCCTCGATCTACAGCCCAAAAGGCTACTACCCTATGAGGCCAGTCCAAATACCTTTTCAATATGTTTCTGCAGGTTCCTGACTCCGGATTCGCGGCAGTAGGACTTGACGAGCGCGTTCAGCGACTCCTCGCTGAGGGACAGCTGCTGCTCCGAGAGGCCGCAGTTGGTGCGCGCTGTCGGCACCAAGTACTGCTGCGCGATCGCCAACTTCTCTTCAGCCACGTAACCTGCACCACATATATACAATTTCACTATTCGGTTCCAAACCATATCTTTTTTTAACTGGGGTAAACTAACAGTTTCACAGTACTTACATTTTTTTCTCCTAACCTATACTGTCCCACTGCTGAGCAAAGGTCTCCCCCAAGTCCTTCCACACATCCCGGTCGTTAGCTATTTCCCACCAATTTCCCTCAAATTATTATTGACACAAAAATAAACACTTAGGTAAATAAATGATTCCCTGTGGAACCCACACCGTTTACCACAGATTACTAAATCTTACTTTCCTCGCAACTTTTTTCTATTTTAGCTTAATGAACACTGTATTAAAAATTTGGATTTGGAAAACTAAACTGACTTCGTTGTGTAAAACAATGTCACAAAAATCACAAAATGTGTCAATTTTAATCCAAAGTTTGTGCTTTATTTAACAATTTACCGGAAAAGATGTATTATAATAATAATAATAATATAAAAAAATTGTATTTTTTTTATTTTTTTTATTTGCGGTAACTATCACCTGATGTTAAGTGACGATGTGGTCTACGATGAAGAATGCTTGCCTAGAAGTAACCTATTACACTCTCCTCTTGAAGACCTTGAAGGTCATGTCCTATTTGACGACGGATGGTGGCAAAAGTGAGAAAATTCCTAATGCGCGAACGCCGCCAAAAAACACTGATTTTCAAAATGCTACAAGCAACACCCTAATTAATCAGACGCGCCCAACTCACCCAACCGTACCTTACTGGGTAATACACCATCAAAACTGGAGGCAGTCGGACTACCCTCAATACAAACAAAACATTTACCCGACATGTCGATGAGCTCCATGCGGTCGCGCAGCGGTTCCGGGATCATCTCGACGACGTTGGCGGTGCAGATGAACAGCACCCGGGACAGGTCCACGGGCACGTCCAGGTAGTGATCCAGGAAGTTCGCGTTCTGCTCCGGGTCCAGCAGTTCCAGGAGAGCCGAAGCCGGGTCGCCGTGCACACCCCTGCAGGTGGAACACATTATCAGGTTAGCCGAGGGTGGTGGGGTACAATGCTTTAGGTGGCCTAACATCTGTCCTTTCCTCTTCTCCTGCTAAGTCCTCATTAAGTGGGTCCTTATTGATACTACAACTTTTTGAGTGTTGTGGAGCAGATCTACATGCTGAGGTAGTAGCCTTTTTTGCTACAAGCCAAATTTTCTTTTATTTGTACCTAATTTTATTTGGAATGTAAGACAAAACAAATATTTTTCTTTCTTTCATACATCAGACTACGAGGATTTATCATTTACAGGGTTAGCATGATGTTAATATGTTAAGACTCAATTGTCTCAAGCCTGATGACATAACCCACTTTGACCTAACTTCAGTACTTAAAGTTTAGTGGATCTATTTTGCAAATCTTGTCGGCTGCACTGATGTGGACCGAAGGGTCTTTGATGATGGTCTGATTGAAACACTATACAATCCTGCCTGGCATGGCACCGACGTACTTCCGCCAGGTTTGGTAACGCGACTCACTTGCCAATCTTGTCGACCTCGTCGATGAGCACGAGCGGGTTCTCGGTGGCGGTCTTCTTGAGGCACTGCACGATCTTGCCGGGCATGGCGCCCACGTACGTGCGCCGGTGCCCCTTGATTTCCGCCACGTCCGTCATGCCGCCCACGGAGAACCTGAAGTATTGCCGGTTCAGCGCGCGGGCGATGGAACGCGCTACCAACAATTGTTATAGTGAGATATCGCAATGATACACAAGCTATTATACACAATATAAGAAAATTCATTTTAGTTCTACCGACAATTACCAACTATATGTGTTTGAAGAGTGACTTTGAAGATGTTGATTGATCATATCACCTTCCTGTGATTACGACAGATTAAACTTACTTAGGCGATCCAAAAAGCCATTCCTAATAGGAACCAAAATGCCTATTGTCGACGAGCAACCTGTCTTAAATAATAATCATCTTGACTCGAAAACTTAAGCATTGCTTTGATACAAGATTATGAGAATACCTTTGAAAACATCTTGTTATAAGAACAGAGCCACCTTTATTATAACAATAAAATAGTAATAATCAGGCAGGCCATATATCTGCTGAACCCACCACTTATTAACAAAAAACTTACCAATACTAGTCTTCCCCACACCGGGCGGTCCGTGGAAGCACAATATCTTCCCCTGCGTGCTGCCCTTGAGTTGCGAGACGGCTATGAACTCCAGTATACGCTTCTTGATGTCTTCCATGCCGTAGTGATCTTCGTCCAGGATCACTTGAGCGTCTTCCAGCTTGAGGTTCTCTTCTGAAGTCACCCCCCAGGGGAGAGAGGTCAGCCAGTCGAGGTAGCATCGAGTTACACTGGAAATATAGCAAGTTATGTAAGCTGCGCTCGATTTTTCAATGATTATCAATTTGCAACGCTACGAAAACAAAGAAGTGATCCTATAAAATATATCAGTTTAGTTAATACACTTTTTCAGTAGCGTCCCTTTGGCTGAGTAACTAATATTTGTAGAACAAAAGCTTGTTTGGTGGAGTCATTTTTATTAATTTCGCTGCTTATTCAATGTTGACTGACCTCACAGCTCAGTTGGTAGTAACTCTGCCTTCTCCGCTGTAGGTCGTGGGTTCGATTACACGTTGGTCTGGTTGAGTGCACTCACTTGAACTCGGAGCTGTGCCCCTCGAGGAAGTTGAGCTTGTTGAGCTCCTCGTCGATGACGGCCTGCACGGGGGACGGCACGGTGCGCGACGCGAGCCGCTCGCGGAACTTGTCCCCCAGCGCGTCCTTGTCCTCCTTCTCTAGGCCCAGCTCCTTTTTGATCACCTGGAGATAAAGCAGTACACATATAATCTCTCTCTCTCTCTCTCTCTCTCTAATCTACACATCTGAAATCTACACTAATATTATTTTGCCTCACACCTCAGTTGATAGTAACCCTGCCTTCTGTGCTGCAGGTCGTAGGCTCGATACCCACCCAGGACACACATTTTTGTGACGAACATAGATGTTTGGGTGTTAATATCTATTATAAGTATGTATTTACAAAAAAAAAGTATACATCGGTATATAGTATTATATCAGTTGTCTGGTTCTCATGATACAAGTTATGCTTAGCTTTCTTTAGGGTTAGATGGCTAATATATAATGGCTATATATAAAATTATAATAGGAGGTCTTTTGGCCGCCGCCGCGGCGCATTCTGCGTGTGGGAACTCCTTAAATAATGTAACAGAGAATGAGAGACATTCTGTTTATTCCAAGTGTTCATACCTTCAGCTGCTCGTGAAGAATATACTTCCTATGCTGTTGTTTCACCTTCTCCTCGACTTCCTTTCCTATTTTCTGCTGAAGCTTCGACAGTTCGAACTCTTTTTTGAGCAGCGAAAGTGACATCATCAACCTTTTTGGTATCTGAAATGATGAAAGGTGAATGTGTTTTAGACGGGTTTATTAGTGTTGTCGGCTCGTGGCCGGTTGGTACTGACCACTTCCGATTCGTAGGTTGCGTGTTCAAAGCGTGCACAAAAAGAAACGTAGAATGAAAACCAGAAATTGGAATACATTGTTTTAAACCAATCCTGACTTGGCCTCCGTGGCTGATTATAGTCCACTCGGTTATCGAGAAGTCCATACTAAATGAGCGGTGTGTATGAGTGGTGTGTGTTGAGTGTTGAGTGTTGAGTGGTGAGCGGTGTGTGTTGAGCGGTGAGTGTTGAGCGGTGAGTGGTGAGTGGTGAGTGGTGAGTGGTGAGCGGTGAGTGGTGAGTGGTGAGTGGTGTGTGGTGAGTGGTGTGTGGTGAGTGGTGTGAGGTGTGTGGTGTGTGGTGTGTGGTGTGTGGTGAGTGGTGAGTGGTGAGTGGTGAGTGGTGTGTGGTGAGTGGTGTGTGGTGAGTGGTGTGTGGTGTGTGGTGTGTGGTGTGTGGTGAGTGGTGAGTGGTGAGTGGTGTGTGGTGAGTGGTGAGTGGTGTGTGGTGAGTGGTGAGTGGTGTGTGGTGTGTGGTGTGTGGTGTGTGGTGTGCAGTGCATACGTACATCCATCTCCTCGAGGATGGCCTGCAGGTCGTGCGGCTCGGCGCCCGTGAGCGCCGCGCCGAGGTCGCTCAGGTACACCGGGTTGTCCACCACGCGCTGACCTTGCGCCAACATGTGGTGTAACGATTCCCTGAAATCGATCATACTATATAATTCTTCGTCTATTGTTGTATGTAGTCCATGTACTATATAAACTAACGCACATTTAATTATTCATTTCGTGATGCTGGAAGCTTTATACGAGGAATATTAGATCTACTTACATCAGGTGAGATTGTGGTCAAATGCTTGCCTAACGCTAATAAAAAAAAAAAAAAAAACTTTTCACAATAAAATAGTGTGTCTATGGATGGTTCAGGGCAGCCACGTTTATCACATTTTTAGTTGGTATCTCATTTTTACTAGGGATAGAAGATGCGTTAACCTAAACCACCAGATTGCTTTTCGAGTTTTATGAACCAGAAAGATGCAGAGATGTCGTTAAATTTAAGTATGAACTCACATATCATTTAGTCCAAAAAATCATGTCGTCGGTTGCAGAATTAAAATGGACTGATTGTGTAAGGCATGATAAGAAAATAAAAGAGTGAATGATGTATGTGGTAGCGAATGATACAGGAGAGTTGTGAAGACACTAAGTCAATTAAATGTAAAAGGCACATGAAGGGGTTAATCTATCTATCTATTCAGCCAGTAACACCCACTGCTGAGTATAGGCCTCATCTCTGGCACGCCACTGTTGTCTTGGGAAATTCTCATCCACAGTTTTCCTGCTACCTTCACTATATCTGACCACCGGGCTGGTGGTCTGCCCTGGGGCCGACGCATATCCTTTGACCACCATTCAGTGACTGCCTTGGTCTATCGGAAGACTTTCCCCCTAGCCAAGTGTCCTGCCCATCTCCACTTAAGTCTTGCTATTCATGTAACTATTCATGTACTAAGGGAATAAACTACAAATAAAATAAAACCCACCTGTACAATGGATTCAAATTGATGATATCCCGAATAGTCTTAATAACCTCCTGCGTCAACGCTTTGACCTCCTCTGTCTGCTGGAATGTCTCGTGATTGACGTTCTCTACTTTGGCCATCAGAACCTGATCGGGCAGCGGTTTCTTCGGCGTCTCAACCGGTTCTTCTGCCGCCTCTGCCGCCTCGGGGGCTGGCTTGGGGGGTTGCTTCCTGGTGTTGCGGTACTTGCGTCTCCTGCGCTCAGCATCTGTCTCTTCACGGGTGACGTCAAACTCGACGTTAAACAATGGAAATTTCAACTTCATTTCTGGAATGAATTTTTCCATTTCAGGAATGAAGTTGATGTTTTAAGTTCTGTAAAGCTGTTCTGAAGCTCAAAAGACTAGGTTTGGTTATGTTAATCATCAGATTAATATTAAGTAGGATTCAGTACTAATTTTGCTTGGTTACTACATATTACAAGACAAAGTCCCCCCCACCGCGTCTGTTTATCTGAACCCGATAAGCTCAAACTACTAAATGTATTTTCACAGAGTGATTTTGATGATGAGAGTCAGTGATTTTCACATGAGGTGAGGTGTATAATTAACTATGGTTTTGGGTAAATTGGCTGAAATATGATGTTGACTGTTATGTTGGAAAAAATGCCATACTGACTGGGATCCTTAGTGGAGTGGCCCGCCTAAGCCAATAGAGTTACATATCCTTATTAAATTCTTATTTTTTTTACATGTATCTGAAGCTGTGGCGGGTAGCTATTCTAGCAAATTTAACTTTAAGGAAGATCACTGATAATTTTTGGTTTCTGAGTACCTACCATGCGGACCTTATGGGAGAGGAAGGGAAACAACTGTTTTATATAATATAATGTTCTGATGTCAAATGTGTATCTTTATAGATACAATATATAATGCCAAGTAATTACCACAAACAACCACATAAAAACATGCGCACACCACTGAGAATTGTAAAGGCAGGTGCAAAGATATGACAGCATTTTTTTGTTTAATACGTTTGCGAGGGAATACAGTTTTAAGTACAAAGGTGCTAGCCGAGCAATTTGTGGAACAATCACTACGCACACATCTAATTTTCTGCAAAATGAGTTAAGTGGCTCACTGAGGGTCTACAAAAGGAGTAGATTTAAACATGAAATTAGATTTTCCACGATTTCCAATGTAGATTCTGCACCCAGCATTAATAAAAACGTGACTTACCAGCTGGCCCAGTTTCAATCTCGTCTTCAATAAACTGTCCAGTAATCTTTATCCTCCGATGGGCCATTACCACCAGTCGCAATTTATAGTCCATATCCTGCATCTCATGGATTTGTGCAAACACACCAACGTCGTGCAAATCATCCAGGTTAGAGACTACATCAGACTTGTCCTCCTCTTTCTTGCGCAGGAATATACCGACATACGGCTGGTTCAGTTTCACTTTGCGGCGGATAAGGTCTATTAGTGCTGGATTTGATATCTGAAACGTTTATCAAATGTTATTTTTATTTTGGGTTTGTATATTTTTCTCTTATTATTTCTCAATATTTTTCAATAATTCATGCTTTAATTCAGATATAGAAAAGTTTTACTAACCTCAATTAATTTAATAAATCTTGGAAATACGGGATTTCTATTGATAGCTATGACCGGGACTTGAGGCCAGACCTCGGGCACTGCCACGGTGGCCGGCAAATGGTTGCTGAAGATAGGAGCATCATCTTTGCTTTCAGGATCATCTTCGGGCGGATCATTCTTGTTATCCGTCGAAAACTGCCTAGCTGACCCAACCTGCTGGCTCGAAGGGAGCCAGGCAGCTCCATAACCACATACACGGGCGTTCCTTGAGATGCTAACGCTGTGTAACAATCTATGTGCCGGTTTACTGAGTGATGCAACTTTGGTTATACTTCGTAGGGCACGGGCGGATGAATTTAACTTGGAATGAAGGATTCCGCTTCGTAGTAAAACGCTCGCTGTGTGCATTTTAACTTTAACAACTTATTAGACTATTTTGTACGGCAACCAATCAATAAATAATTAAATTTCACCGAAAAGGTTATTATTATTCCAGATTCTTCAATATTCCTATGTGTAGTGTACTGTCTGTACGGTTGAAGAACGATTGACGGCTGAATAAAAAAAAATAACGTTTTGAAGTTGGCAGTGATAACAGAAAGAAAAATGACACTGGTTCAAATCTGCGATCCAATCCAATGACCACGACTCTTATACAATACTCTTTATGGGCAAAAAACATCATTTTATTTGCAGATTGGTAGGCTAAAATAACCGAAGCCATCAAAATAAGAAATCTTGTATATAAAATACCCGTGGAGGTAGTATGTACTTCGTACAACTAAGATCGTTAGATATTATCTCTATGGTGTGCATGTCCTACACAAACTTGTTTCAACCAGTGTACGAGTCTTTGTCGAAATTTCGGACACTGGCAGAATTGTGTGGCTAAGACACAAACAGCCGAAGAAGAGCTAAACTGAAATAATAAATAATGTAGAAAGATTTAATATACATAGTAACTAGTATCTTTAGTATTTTGAGCTTAGATGTATTTTTATTTTAATCAGCTGTTAATGTTTCTATGGAAAGCTAGTACAAACGTAATTAGAAAAGTGGTGCAAGTATGATGTAGACTCATGCAATTCTAAACAACTTATATGAGCTGTAAACAACAGAATAACCTCAAAAATCCAACATGATTACATACTAGCCTCCCATTCACTATATATCCGTGGTCCACTTATTCGTAACTTGATTACAGCTAATAAGTAAAATGGATGCATCGGCGTATCAAAAGGTAATAAAGGAAGGCAAAGCAGAAATTCTGTTATCAACGGAGAAAGTATTCTACAACCCAGTGCAGGAATTCAATCGAGATCTAAGTATAGCCGTTCTTAGTGTCTTCACCACTGACTACTTAGAAGAGAAAGTCACTCTAGATCAACGTAAAGCCGAAAAATATCGGAAAAATAGTGATAAAGCTAATGAACATGCAGAGAAGTTTAATGAAGGTGATCTTAATAAGGTTTGTTTATTATTTAATGTGATTTTTACGAATGCTGAACAACTTAAGTATTTTCTCCGCAGTAGTCACTAGAGTTGTCACCTCTGTGATTGCTTGTACTTGGCTGCACCTCTGTTTGTTAGATGCATTTTTTATTTGTTTATCGAACAACAAGACATTAGAAACTTACCTAAATAGTAGTAGTTGCATAAAGGCCATTTATGGAAAATTTCAACTTGGCTGATAATAATTACGTGGTTTGTGGACTAACCACACTTGAAACATTACCATTGGTAAAACAACAGTCATGGTAAACTTAAAACTGTACTATCAGAGTGTCTGGTAATATGTAATAAATGAATATGTTTCATCATTTTTTTAGCTCCTTGTGACAATATTAGAACCACTATCAGCGACCGGGCTGCGTGCCATCCGATATGCAAAAGAAGTTCCCAATGTGGCCAAAGTGATCGCCAATGATATTGACCGAGCTGCAGTGACAGTTATCAATGAAAATATAATACACAATAAAGTGGGAAAATATGTGGAGGCCAGCTGTGATGATGCATGGTAATTATTTGAATGATACAAGGTAAATCACGACTCTGCCCGGACTTGTTAGAATCTCGTTGTTTACAATTTTTCCTGGCTGTTGGGTTATTGAGGAATGAATTATTGGAAAAAAGTGTAAGCTAAACTATTTGTGAAAATAAAAATTGGTGGTGGATGGTAAAAATGAGCTTATCCATCATTGCATCTATGTTCCCACAATAGTGTAACCCACAAGGTGAAATGTAGCTCACTGAAGCCCTGTTTACCCCATCGGAGATAAGGGGTGAATCAATGTATGTATGTATGTATGTAAATCATGATAGTCCAAGCAATGTGAATATCTTACATTGCTTCTACACATAATCTGTAACTTTAGATACAAAATCTGTTTATACTGAAAGATGTTAAATTAAAATATAAAATAAATAAATATTGGTGGACACTTCACAACCGTGCTACCTAGCCCCAAACTAACTAAGCTTCTACCATGAGAACCAGACAACTGATAGAATACTGATATACTTTTTTTATACATATAATACATATTAACATCCAGACAAATCAAACATCTATGTTGGTCACACAAATGTTTGTCCTTGGTGGGAATTGAACCCACAACCTACAGTGCAGAAGGAAGAATTATCGCCAACTGAGCTGTGAGGCCAGTCACATGTCAAAATCGCTATATCCTACTAATATTATAAACGTGAAAGTTTGTATGGATGTTTGTTACTCTTTCACGCTCAAAGGGCTAAATGGATTTGAATCAAATTTGGTACCAAGATAGCTTATATCCTGGCTTAACACATAGGCTACTTTGATCCCGGAAAAGTCCAGTGTTCCCGTGGGATTACTTATTCACCGCGGGTAACACAGCGGGGCGCAGCTAGTATTAATATAAATTAGATTTGTATGATAAAATTAATATCCATTAAGGATGATTCTGTTTCAGCATGCTCATGTACAAACACAAGCACAAGGATAACAGGTTTGCGGCCATCGACCTGGACCCATATGGGTGTCCGGCCACGTTCCTGGATTCAGCAGTCCAAGCCGTCCAAGACGGTGGCCTGCTGCTCGTAACCGCTACAGATATGGCCGTTCTCGCTGGAAACTCACCGGAAACCTGCTACGTCAAGTACGGAGCTGTCAGTCTGAAGACAAAGTGTTGCCATGAAATGGTGAGCTATCTTGGTATTATATGATGCTGTGTACTAATAATAATAATTAAATTGATTTATTTAGACGACAACAGTCTAAGCTGTATCATGTATTTTATTTTATTGACTGGCCTCGCAGCTCAGTTGGTTAGTAACCCTACCTTCTGCGCTGTATGTCGTGGGTTCGATTCCCACACAGGACAAACATTTGTGTGAGAAACATAGATGTTTGTTCTGTGTCTGGTTGTTATTATGTATTATATGTATGTATTTACAGAAAAAAGTATATAAGTATTGTATATGTCGTCTGGTTCCCATGATACAAGCTATGCTTAGCTTACTTTGGGGCTAGATATATGCTATCTTTGTATCAAATTTCATCCAAATCCATTCAGCCGTTTGTTTGTTGAGTAACAAACATCCATACAAACTTTCACGTTTATAATATTAGTTGGATGTGTGGTTGCCGATGAGATTACAGACACATGAGACATTCCACCTACACGTCTCGAGAGTTACGGGCGCATACGATGCGAGTTGGGTCTTGTCGTACCTAGTAGGGGAGGACCCAAGTCACATTGGTTATGGGCCGAGGTTACCACTTTACACCAGGTGGGCCGTCGGCTGGTTTCGTAACTGTATTACATAAAAAAAAAGGTAGATGATGATGTCCTGGTATCCAGGGTATCCGCATTCTGCTGCAGTGCATCCAGGCGCACGCGAACCGGTACGGGCGGTACATAACGCCGCTGCTGAGCGTCTCCGCAGACTTCTACATACGTGTGTTCCTCAAGGTGTACTCGGGACTTGTGCAGTGTAAAAAAACTACCAGGTACATATTCAATACATATGAAAACTCCATAATCAGTGCTTGTCCTTGTAGTCATAGAAATGCTAAGTAACTTTCATATTTCCATCTTTAATGTTTTGAGTATGTATATATGGTTCTTTATTAATTATTTTATGTGTGTACATATTAATTTTTAAATATATTGTTATATGCTCTCTTTTTTTTTGTTTAAAACCACTGTCCCATATCATTCTTTCTAATTCAGTCCATCCAAAGGTTGCCTGGAAGAGATTGCTTTAAGCAATGAGGCCGCCTATTGTATGTCTATGTAGTAGTGTGTGTGTAAAAGTTTTCTATTCTATTCTTTTCTATGTATATATTAATTATATTTATATATGTTATGGTTATATGGGTGTTAATATGTATTTAAAAAAGTATTTTATCAGTTGTCTGGTTCCCATAGTACACGCTATGCTTAGTTTGGGGCTAGATGGCGCTGTGTGAATTGTCCACCAATATTATTATTATATTATTTCCTCAGAAGTACTTGGCACTATTTCTATTTTATGTAAAATGTAAGTAGTGATGTGCGGCCTGACTACCTGAATATATTTCCAGCCAGGTGTCAATGGTGCACCAGTGCACCGGGTGTGGCAACACGGTGCTGCAGCCGCTCGGCGGATTCAAACCCAACCCCTCGGAGAGGAATCCCGACCAGGTGAAGGCATATCTGCCCACCGGATCCTTCGTTGGGGACAAATGTGTGCATTGCAATCAGAAGCATCAAGTGAGTACAGATATCTTGAAGAATGGAGCCCCTTTGAGGTGCACTTTAATCCTTTCAACACACTGAAATGAAATGAAATTTATTCCCGACAAAAAAAATATGAAATATAAAATACAATAACATAGGTTTATAATACATTTCACATTATTGTTGTTCAAACAACACTGGTTCGATAGTTACTACTACTAACCACCAAGTTTAAACTACTAAATTTCAGCCTATTCGTTCAGACTGAACTGGTTCAAAATTTTGAACTAAAACATTGTAAAAAGAGATTTGACACTTGTAGAAGCAAACATTTACTTTTGCCAAAATATCACTACGCTCAAAAAGTCATTCAAACAAGAAACTGCTCATCGGCAGAAATGGCTATACTATAATAATATTGGTGGACGTTTTGCACAGCGCCATCTAGCCCCAAAGTAAGCTAAGCATAATTTGTATCATGGGAACCAGACAACTGATATAATATATACTTCTTTTTGTAAATACATACATATTAACACCCAGACACAGAACAAACATCTATGTTCATGACAAAATGTTTGTCCTAGGTGGGAATCGTACCCATGACCTACAGTTCTGAAGGCAGCGTTACTACCGACTGAGCAGTGAAGCCAGTCTAGTGTAGTCTGTAGATAACGAGCTATGTTTCAGATGGGAGGTCCAATATGGAGTGGTCCCATACACGACCAGAATTTTGTCTCGAAAGTTCTCTCCCACGTGTGGAAGTATCCCGACCAGTTCGGGACAGCCAAGCGGATAGAGGGGATATTGTCTATGGTCAGAGAGGAGATAGACGTCCCACTCTACTACACTATGGAGAAACTCATGGGGACCGTGCATTTGGAGACTATGAAAATGGTAGTTATGAGGTACGTGAAGTAATTATCATACCGACAAAGGGATTCTAAAGCTTTGTTTCCTTCTAAGTTTTTCTTTATGATGATCGAGCGGATGTCCCACCTGGTGTAAGTGGTACACATAACGAGTAATACGAGTTGGGTCCTTTTACTTAGGCACTACAAGACCCACGTCGCATCGTATACGCCCCTTAAATCTGAGACTTGAAGGTGGTATGTCTCATGTGCCTGTAATTTCACCGGTAACCACAACATACAAACCGTAAGTGTAACCGTACAGTAACGCGACTGATGTGTCTCAATCATTCTGATTGATATGTTGTTGATTGAGCAACACGGATTTTGTTTCCCATCTAATTTTGATACCGCAGGCTAATATTAAAATGGATTCTTAGCGTTTGTACTCCAATAAAATCCGACCGTCCGTTCTGTTCCAACAGTTTTATTAGTACTACCCTCAGTTTGAATTTATAACGAAAATTAGATGTTTGAGTGGTTACTCATTCTACTCTGTCTTAGTACATAATACAAATACAAATCATTTATTTAAAAAATATTGTGTACATGTGTTTGTGAGCACCGTCTCCTGCGTTAGTTTAACACTGTGTTGTAGGAAAATAATGCAAGGCACTTAAAATTAGGTATAAATAAACACAGTATAAGAATGATATATGTATATAGTTTAATTTATTTAAGTTGTATCCCCTTGTTAGGTTTTAGTTTAAGTGATATGTAAATTTCTTTGGGATAAATAAATATTCGTTTATAAAGTTGCAATAACTGTGTAGATCAGCGATAATGAACGCGGGGTACCGCGTGTCGTACTCGCACGCCGCCAAGAACTCCGTCAAGACGGACGCGCCCGCGGCGTTCATCTGGGACATCCTGCGCACCTGGGAGATAGAACACCCTGTCAAGCCCGACAGGTAAATAACGACAAGCCCCCAACATCACCTTACTAATGTAACATTTAGCCTGGCCTCGCAGCTCAATTGGTACCCCGCCTTCTGCGCTGTAGCTCGTGGGTTCTATTCCCACCCAGGGCAAACATTTGTGTGACGGACATAGATGTTTGTTCTGTCTGGGTGTATTATATGTATGTATTTGTGAAATGTCTACTACTAAGAGCAGTAGAACTCCCGCCAAGTTCGTCCGGGGAAGTACTGCCACCATGCCCATTTCTGCCGCCAAGCAGTAACGCTTTCGCGTTACTGTGTTCCGGTTTGAAAGGTATGGTTGCCGGTGAAATTACAGGCACACGAGACATTCCACCTACACGTCTCAGAGTTACGGGCGCATACGTTGCGACTTGGGTCTTGCCGTACCTAGTAGGGGAGGACCCAAGCCGCATCGCTTGTTATGGGCTGAGGTTACCACTTAACACCAGGTGGGCCGTCAGCTCGTTCTGTAACAGTATTACATTAAAAAAAAAACTATTATTCAAGTTAATTTCCCAAATTGTAAAATAAAGGATCATGCTCGCGAAAAATCACCAATACCATCTTTTGGGGGTTTCTTCCGTGTTTAATCATTGTCTAAATTTTTTTTTTTTTTTCCAGGAAGAAGTCTGACCCGGTGGCGAATCACATCCTCTCGCAAAATATCACCCACAGCGTAGACTTGACACTGAACGAGCGCGCGAACCCGGCGAGCCGGCGCGACCGCTGCGTGCGCTTCCAGGGCAACCCGACGCCGCACTGGGGGCCCGGCACCAAGTCGCAGATCAAGTGAGGACACCCCTTATACCACGAGGGACAACACTAGGGAACCAATCTCGAGACTAGATCGCTAACTCTACATCTCGACGGATCAGAAATTCGATTTCGGCGACATCTCAGCATTTTCGAGATCTCGAATGGATTTCGAAAAGTATTTTAGATAACTGAAACGTGATTGAAACTGCTCAGTTGTGATTATGATGCGAGTAAGATACAACATTAATTATTGAAAAAAAGTCTTGATCTCGAAAAATGAAGCGAGATCTCGGAAGTTCGGGATCTCGCGAGATCGAGATTGCATTCCCTAGACAACACCTTTGTAGCTAGCTTACTATATGTACAGAGTTAGTCAAAGTCAAAGTCATAAACTTTATTTCCATAGAATTCATAAAGAAATTGCTTGGAAACGTCACTAATATTAAAAACGCGTATTTATCGCTAAATTTGACGCCTGTTCAAACCATCCGACTCTCCATGGGGAGGAATAGTCAAGAAACCCCTAATGTGGGGTTTCCTCTTTTTCCGTCCGGTGAATTACTGCTGCCATACCCATTTCTAGAGTAGTGCATTGGTATTTTATTCCAGTTTGAGTGCCGGTGAAATTACAAACAGAGACGTTACGTCAGCAAGTCACATTGGGTCCAAAGGGCACGGGTGATGCGATATGACCTGAGTTTTCTTTAATATGCATGAACCCAAGTTGGAAGTACCGAAGGCCGAGAATTTCCACATTTTGTCACTTACTCAAATAGGGGGGCATTCATTTATTACGTAAGACGATTTAGGAAGGGTAGGGGGTCGGCCTAATCTTATTTTTTCTTATAATAGGGGGGGAGGTGGTCAAAACCTAGCGAAAATAGTCTTACGTAATAAATGAATGGCGCCTAGGAGATACCATTGAAATGGGATCTCGTGAAAACTCGTTTAAACATATTTGTTATTTCAGTTGTAGTGCTGAGAAACAGAGAAAGAGAGCGTTAAGAATCCAAATGATGAAGCAGTTAAAGAGGCAGCGATGCGAAGCAAAGGGCGACGAGACGCGCAAGAAACGAGGACTACCCGACGGCGACACTAGTTCTTCAGATGGCAACACTATGTCTGACGACAATATAACAAACTGAAAAATTAACGTTGTTTTATTTTTTACTGAAATTATCTCGCTAATACATAGAAGATCTTATTCAGCTATTTGTTGTCTACATCGTATCATCCTCTTAATGTTCCCGTTCCAGTAATATATACATAGCCTACTACTGAAGATATCTCTATAAGAATCTATAAGCACTAAGAATCACATCAAATATTTTCCATATTACTGTGTTATATCCAACCGTCAATACTCATACAACAAACAAATAACGATATGATTCTATCAACTTTAAATAACGGAACATCATAAAACCGTAATTCAAAGTCAGTTTACGAAACAATGAGTTTGAAGTGTATTATACATATTTTCTGAGTAAATTGTAATCGTTGGGGCCCAAGTTGCTCGCGTTCGTAAGTGATTATCCTTTGAGTCCCTACGTGTCCCCCGGGTGGTGCAAAAGGAGCAATCCAAAGTAGCAGTAGAACTTGTGCTAAGTTCCCCCGGAGAAGTACTGCCACCACACCTGGTAATCCGCCGCCAAGCAGTGATGCACTCATATTGCTGTGTTCCGGTGAAAGAGAGTGGGTGCCGGTGAACTTGCAAGCGTATGAGACGTAATATCCCTGTCTCGGGGTGATGGGCGCAACGCAATGTGACTTGAGTCATCTCATACTTTGGTGGAGAGGACTTGAGTCGCATTGATGTTGTCTATGGGTAGCGGTTACCACTGAACATCAGGTGGGCCGTCACCTCGTTCCGCCACCAAAGTCACATAAAAAAAGAAAAACATTCCTGTTCTATTCTATTCGAGTCACTGGTTCTCTCGAACCAGTGTGCTGAAAAGATTTTAAGTGCGCCTCAAGGAGGCTACTTTCGTGCACTTGACACATCATGTCTTCATTTTCCTGTGTACCCAACCGACAATATTCATACAACAATAAACAAATAATTAACGATATGATTTGACCAACTTTAAATAACGGAACATCATTAAAACCGTAATTCAAAGTTAGTGTTTAAGAATCACTAAGTTTGAGGTATACATATTTTTTTGAGTAAATCGTTGTAATCATCAGATGTTATATTTCCGACAACTTGACATCACACGACAGTGACAGTGATCACGAATTTCCGGACGAATCGAAGATATTACCCGATCAAGTTGACAAGGTCATGAAATTTGGTTCTGTTATGATGCCATCTCGCTTTGACGAACTGGATGTGTCGTGCTAGCTCTATCTATCAAGGCCGATTGAAATCTTAAGAGAACATTCTAATTTAGTTTAGTCATTTGGGTATGACGCAAGTATATCGATTTGTAAAAACAAAGCATATTATATTTTTTTGTTATTCCTCTTATCATGTAGGAATAACTAATTATCGAACTTGTGGACCGATGCTGCACGTGTGCAATATTTATCATTTGTTTACACCCCGACGACACTTACATTTAACATTGTAATTAATTTTGCGTAATGTTTCGTTTTGCGATAAAAATGAATGTTCACGGATTTCTTTTATTGTATGTGTTTACCTTCGCTTGTGGACAAGACAGGCAGGTGAGTCAACGATGATACGATTCCATTTTTGTATATGATTGTTATATCCACCCACTATTTTGTCTATTCTTTAAACTTTTGGTCACCAATAATGTTCTTTGTGTTTAGATCATATTGATATCCTTACAAATAGTATATGACAAAAACTCAGATCTTCAACAGTAATTTATTGAGGCGTTTCTTTGTCAACAAAATCCTTATGGGAATAAACGTTTTCAGATCACCCCTACAATTAATCCGGGATGCAAAGTATGCACTAACGAAAACCCCCTAGTGTACATAAAAGCCAACAGTTCCCAGGACACTATTCACCAGATATGGGACTTTACTCGTGGGATACCCACTGTCATATACACAATTGCGAGTGTAAACTCTACGCTGGACATCTCCTGGGATGGGAGGACTCCGTCGAAGTTTGTGCTGTCTGAGAAACCAACATATAGTTTTGCAGTTGCAATTGATAAGGTATGTGCTTATATTACTATTATAGTATTGACTAGCCTCACAGCCCAGTTGGTAGTGACTGTGCCTTCTGCGCTGTAGAATGCAGGTTCGATTCCCACCCAGGACAGTTTTTGTGTAAAGGATGTTTGTTCTGTTAGAGAAAAATATTTAGTTCCCAGTATACAGCTGATCTTAGTTTGGGGCTAGATGGCACTGTGTGTAATGTTGGCCTATATTTATTTATTTATTGCTTCAGTATTATCAGTAAATTTATTTCTTTGTTATTGAAATCTTGCAGAAAATTTTAAACCAGTTCCTTCCAATTAAGTGAACTGAAAGTTTGCATACATACACTGCACTTTTCTGAGATCAAAGTAGCCTATGTGTTAATCCAGGATATAAGCTATCTTGGTACATACCAAAATTCATCCAAACCCATTCAGCAGTTTCAGTGTGAAAGAGTAACAAACATCCATACATCCTCACAAACTTCCGTGCTTATAATATTAGTAGGATATTTTGGTACAGTATGTAAGCCATATCAAAGTCAAACTTTATTTCCCATGGCTCCAACTCTACCCTATCCTCCATGGGGAAGATTGGATGACAGTGAATTTCTAAAACTGTAATATACAAACAAAAGTTATTGATTTAAATTACAAGATTGTTGGTTTGATCAGTTTGGGACCCCTTCTGTTAAATTTTGAGAAACTTCTATTGTGGAGACCCCTCAATTCTTGATTTGTAGATGGTAACACTTGTAGGATTTTATAATATGGATATTGATAAAACTAATAGGCTCACATTTACCTGAAATGAAACAAGGCGAGTAAAATTATATAAATCAAGTTTTAATATTATTCTCATGATTGTATGGTAAACAAATTTACAAAAAACAACAAATTTGGACAGATGTTGAGCATAATACAGTTTTGCAAGCAGAACGGTTCAGGTCATCACAGGTCATATCACATATCTTCACAAATCTATACAAATAAATAAAATTGGAGTGTCTGTTTGTAATATTAAAATAACTGCTTTTTACTGTGTGCATATGGATTTATACACGGTACATATACCAAAACAACATTTTTACTATTTTTGTCTGTCTGTCTGTTTGTTCCGGCTAATCTCTGAAATGGTTGGACCGATTTTGACGGGACTTTCACTGGCCGATGTAACAAGGAGTAACTTAGGCTACTTTTCCGAGGGGTGAAATAGGGGTGCGTGATAAAACTGAATTCTACGCGAAGTCGCGGGCAACAGCTAGTATCTTTTAAAAAATCTCAAGGATTGACTAATTTAAAATATGTATCTGAATTAATCTGTTAGGATAAAATAGTATTTTGTGCATCCTAAACTTTACTGAAAAGTATATTTCAGATATTTTGGATGATATATACACGTAAGTAACTTTACAAAACGTTTATCTCTGTCATATGTGCACCCCGATGTGACGAGCAGTAGAACTTACTCCAAGTTCGTCTGGGGAAGTACTGCCACCGTGCCCATTTCTGCCGCCAAGCAGTAATGCATTCGAGTTACTGTGGTGCAATATTTTACATGGATTCCTCCTCGTACATTATAAACATGCCCATACACGAGTTTTGGCCATGTCTCGAATGTTATTTCTTTTGTGAGTAAAGTTTACATTTCATTTGGGCCCCCCCAACAAATTTAGATACAGGGCCCTTCTAAGGCAACCTACGCTACTGCTCGTGAGACATTCCACCTTCATGTTCCAGACTTACGGGCGCATGCAATACGACTTTGATCTTTTCGTACCTAACTAGAGGAGGAGGATCCAACTCGCATTGATTGTTATGGGTAGAGGTTACCACTTAACACCAGGTGGGCCATCTGCTCGTTCCGTAACTGAAACGTATAAGAAATGTTTGTCCAGGCCGTCGAATGACCTGAGAACCTTTCACTTGCAGACAGTGTTACTGACATTTTAGATGCGGGCCAGTCAATTTTGAAGTTTTTAATTTAATCTGACTTTTTTTTACGTGATACTGTTACGGAACGAGCCGACGGCCAACCTGATGTTAAGTGGTAATCTCTGCCCTGCCCTGCCCATAACAGCAGAAGCGACTTGGGTCATCCCTATTAGTACGATGAGACCCAAGTCGCATCGTATGCGCCTCTAACTCTGAGACGTGTAGGTGGACTCTAAGTGGACTTGTGGACTGTCGCTCGTGTCTGTAATTTCACCGGCAACCACATCTTTAACCCACTTGAGCCTGAAAAATTTTTTTTGCTTGGATATTTATGATTTTCATATATGTTATTATTTGGCAATTTCTTATACCAAAAAACATTTGTAAAAAAATATTTGATTATTGGGAAAGCGGGAAATAGGTGTCCTTTTAAACGGACGCTAGCTTTATATACTACTATTACACGAAACATTTTGTTATTTTTTTATAAGCGTAAATGATACAAAATAACTGTTTTAATTACAAATAAAAATATAATTTTAATTAATTTCGTAACAATAATATTTTAACGACATTATCTAATTACTTATCCAAGGAATGATAACTTTCGAAGCAATATTTAGGGTGCAACGTCACTTCGCACTTTTTTCTATAAAATTGAGCTTTTTTTTATGGCACATAGCACATCTAAGTTGACTTTCCCTGTATTTTATCAGATGACCTATGTCATCGTATCTGGTGATTTCCCGGAAATTCTGGGAAGTGCGACCTGCTTTCTGATTTTCCATTTAGCATACTGTAAAATCTGTGCTTCTCTTCTATTGGAGCATATTCTTGAATTTTTTTATTCAACAGGTCAAATAATGGTTTCAATTTAGCAGATCTATCTTTTGGAATCAAATTCGTGTTATCACAACAGTGTAAGTGTGTCATTATATATTTGAACCTATCCCTGGTTAGCATTGTAAACAATTGTAAACAATGGGCATTCCGCAATCTGATAAGTTTTGCCAGTACATATGTCGTCTAGGCACTATTACATAGTCACTATATAAAAGAATTCCAAGAAAACATTTTATTTTGCTAAGTGACACATTACTCCCTGGTGTAATTCAAAATTATCTCAATAATTTCATCATCAAAAAGACAGTTCTAAAAGTACATAGGGTCTTTATTCAACATTGCTCCATGTACTTCTTGCCATTGATTGGTAGGGGGTTTTATATCTCGTGAAATCCAATTGTATTTATTATCTTTTGGCACTATTGTTGTTTGACTGCCTGAACAGGAGGGGACTGGTTCGGAAAGGGAGACTGTTGGGGATGACTCTTGATTGGGGGGGTTGAGTTCATCTTCTTTACATCGCCTTCGCTTGCTCAACTGAGCCAACGATAGTTCATCATCACTATCACTCTCACTAGATAATGAATCAAAATGCACCTCCGCTGGAGCGCGTAGCTGAGATCCTAACAAGCCGTGCATTGAAACCAGATTCTCATCACCAGAATCCTCATCTGTCACGTCAGCATTGTAATTTTCAGGTGGTAAAATAGTGATTCTATCCGGTAGAGCTGTGGAGCATTATTGAGCGTCAGGTTCCTACAACAATACATGTTTCTCTAAATTGCAATAGTAGTCCATTAGGCTATTGGTCGTTATAAAGGACACTAACTTTATGCAACGAAAAACGGTATTTATATTTTAAAATAGGACAAATTTAAATTTTATTTAAATTGTAAGGAGTCTAATTGTATGGAATTCGATTTAATTTAATATTTTATTATTTTACTTATTTATATAAACTTACCTTGAAGAACTCATAGTTGACACTACTAAATTCAATACAAAGAAATAACACATCAAAGACACGTAATGCACTCAAAATATTTTTACACGTAATGACGGCTCTGTTGACTAAATCATGGCATCAAATTAATTTCAAAATAACACCCTCATTGTTCTCCAGAATTTTGTTTATGTGCCGTTCGTTTAAAAGGACGCTAGCCTCAAGTGGGTTAAAACCGGAAATTTTTGCGTCCTTGCTTGACGGCAGAAATGGGCATGGTGGTAGTATTTCCCCGGACAAACTTGGCGTGAGTTCTACTGCTCTTAAAACACCTTTCGAGTTTGGTTCTTTGAACAGGCGCCAGACGTCTTTGACCACGCGGTACCTTATATTTTCTATTTATCTTAGGATGTTTCCAAGTCATTGCTTTATGAATTTCCATGGAAATAAAGGGATCGACTTTATTTTTGGTATTTAATTACTGACTACATAATTTCCTGTGTAATCCAGTGACTAATAATGGTCCACCCATATTTGTAATTCAACATAACCCTTATCATAACAAAGGCTAACTCGGTACTCAGATCATATTATACAGTTCGGATTACTCGCTGTTTGCTATCTACATATGATGACCTACATTGCGTCAAACTCTGTATATGCAATTCTAATCTAGAAATATATTTTTGTACTAGCTTTTTCTTGTTACTTCGTCCACGTTGAGTAATCAAATTTAATTTGCCTTGTACTCTGCTACGCACAAAAATATAAATCACGTAGCAATTATAGTCCAATTTATTGTGTAGAAGTAGTATTAGTAATTCGTAAGGTAAATAAAAATCTTTTTCTTTCTTTTCTTTCAAGTTAAACAATTGTTTAATATATTAAACACTAGACCCTTTTTCGCCCGGGTGCAGTCTGTTAATAAAGAAAATGATGAATGCGCTTACCAAGAAAGTATTCAGTTACAGTTTTTTGACAAAAAACCGCCATCGTTCATACATTTTTTTTTGACTGGCCTCATAGCTCAGTTGGTTAGTAACCCTACCTTCTGCGCTGTAGGTCGTGGGTTCGATCCCACTCAGGACAATCATTTATGTGACATTTGTAACATTGATGTTTGTTCTGTGTCAGGGTGTTGATATGTATTATATGTATGTATTTACAAAAGAAAAGTATATAAGTATTATATTAGTTGTCTGGTTCCCATGATACAAGCTATGCTTAGCTTACTTTGGGGCTAGATGGCGCTGTGTGAAATGTCCACCATTATTTATTTATTATTTATTTATTTTGTTAATAATATTTACAAATTTTTTTTTCACAAACTTTCCTCGTTTATCGCTCTATCTATTAGTGAAAGAAAACAGTAACGAAATCCGTTGCGTGGATTAGAAGTAAGCCTGGAAACAGACAAGAGGCTGATAACGACTCGTTAATATATAACTTATACATATTAACGAGTCGCTATCAGCCTTAAATTTAATTATGTATATGACGTGTTGTTTGTAGTTTTGTATTAATGTTTTCAGGGTTCATGTATGTATGTATGTATGTATGTGACTTTCTTTATTCCACCATTCCGAGTGACACAGGCTAATTATTTTCAAAAATCAATTTGTTGGCAATATGGCTCCATTTTCAATTGTTTATTTATTCAGTTATTTAAAATGGGTATAGTAAATAAATTCAAAGGCTTCATGAGCACATTACAAAACTGTATAAGTTACTTTCGTTTTTATTTATTTTTGAGAGTGTGGTGGTCTAGTGGTACTAACCCCGAGTGTCAATCCGGAGGTCGCCGGTTCAAATCACAACGTACACCTATGAGTTTTTCGCTTGAAGGATTTATGTGAATTTATATGAATTTATGTGATTTGAAAACGTGGTATTGCACGTTTTCAAAACGGTGAAGGAAAAAATCGTGAGGAAACCGACATATCCTAGATCTAAAAATTCGAAGACATGTGTCAAGTGCATGAATGGAGCCTCATTAAGGCGCACTTAAAATCATTTCACCACTCGAATAGAATAGAAATCGTTTTTGTTTGGCCGCATTCGCGGTACGTAGAATAAGACAGCTAACGGATGAAGTTACTACTAGGTTAGTTTATTTTAGTTACTTTCATAGTGTTATGACATACGGTATCCTGCTTTGGGGGAAAGCAGCAGATATCCACGCCATATTTGTTTTACAAAAGAGAGCTATACGTTCAATTTATAAAATGAAATCAAGGGACTCTGAAAGAAAAATTCAAAGAAATAAATGTCCTTACAGTGTCATCACAATATATATATGAAAATTTATTATATGTTCATAAAAACATATCCAGTTTTGAGAAAAAAAGTGATGTTCATACCAAGAACACTAGAAATAAAAATAAATTAAACATTCCAAGATTCCGATTGCAAAAAGTCAACGGATCTTTTATGGGAAATTGTGTACACTTTTATAATAAACTTCCTGAACAAGCAACGAAGCTTCCGACCCAAAAATTCAAGTCATACATAAAGAAGGGTCTGGTAAGTAAAGCTTATTACACTGTAAATGATTATATAAATGATAAATCCCCATGGTCTGATGTCGCTCTGCTCAACGACACACAAAACATCCTGTAATAGTATATTATGTATTCATAAATGTAACATAGACCTAAGTACTCAATTGTTACAAGGATCGTGCTCGCGAAAAAAAAGGAATCCCTCTATTAGGGGTTTCTTGTCTGTTCTTCCCCATGGAGGGTCGGATAGGGTTTGAACAGGCGTCAAACTTATCGATAAGTACGCGTGACCTTATGTTTTGAATATTGACGTTTCCAAGCCATTTCTTTATGAATTCTATGGAAATAAAGTTTTTGACTTTGACTTTGACTTTAACTATTCAATCTTGTGATAGATCTGGTTTTTAGACAGTTGCCGTAGCTGGCTGCAACATGAGTTTAATTGACTCTACAGGGTGCTCCTATTTACCTCTGCTCACTGCTCATGTGGTCATTGAACCTCTGAGACCCTTAAATAATTTGATTTTCAAAGCCAGTATTGTTTGGGTAAAACAAAAAATTGTTTTATGTTTTTAATGTTCCCAGACTTTTTGTCAGAATAAATAAGATAGCAAGATCCAAGTGATAATCGGTAACCTCTGTACAAAATAAAATAAACCTCTAAAATTTTCAATTAAATAAAAAAAAGGCTTGAAAACGTCAATAAATAATATTCAAAACATAAAGTCCCGCGTACTTTAAAGACCAGTCGAACTCGCCAAGTTCGTCCGGGGAAGTACTGCCACCATGCCCATTTCTGCCGCCAAGCAGAGTTTAAGTGTTCCGGTTTGAAAGGTGTGGTTGCCGGTGAAATTACAGGCACATGAGACATTCCACCTTCACGTCTCATAGTTACGGGCGCATACGATGCGACTTGGGTTTTGTCGTACCTAGTAGGGGAGGACCCCGTCGGCTCATTCCGTAACTACTTAACATAAAAAAAATATAAAAATAAAAACTTATCGCTAAGTTTGACGCCTGTTCAAACCTTATCCGCTCCCATGGGGTGAACAGACAAGAAACCCCTAAAGGAGGGATCCCTTTTATTTTTTCCTTTTGTATCTGCTAGTCAATACTAGTATTTGTTACTTGCAGTTGTTAGGTATCTGGATCGTTTGACCTGAATTCTCTCGTATCAATTTGTGTGTATGTAAAATAAAAACTTATACGTCTGGCCTTGCTTCACCAGATTACCATAGAAACCTTCTTTGTCAACAACATATTATTATATGACTGGCCTCACAGTTCAGTCGGTAGTAACTCTGCCTTCTGCATTGTTGGTCGTGGGTTCGATTCCCACCCATGCCAAATATTTGTGTGACGAACGTAGTTGTTCGTTGGCAGGGTGTTAAAATGTATTTATATGTATGTAAATTCGTCACTCAAATGTTTGTCTTCGGTAGGAATCGAACCCACGCGCAGAAGCCAGAGTTACAACCAACTGAGCTGTGAGGACTGTCACCTTATCACATAATAAACCTACAACCCTTTTCCTCTCCATTACTCCCACTTCCATGTTACAAAAAATAATTATAAGTAATGAACTTAAAAGTTGTAAATAGGAGCACAAGAGGCACACGGGAATGCGCTGAGTTGCAAGACGCGCCCGCCATCGCATCGCCAGCATGATGTAAGCTACAGTGTTTATTACAGTGTCTTATTACCTGCCCTCACCTGTATTCACACACTCGGACTGAATTAAACATATTATAAACTAGCTGTTCTCACGGTGAAGGAAAACATCGTGAGGAAACCTACGTGTCCTAAAAAAAATTCGGAGACATGTGTCAAGTGCACGAAAGGAGCCCCCTTGAGGCGCACTTAAAATCCTTTCACTACACTTCGAGAGAACCAGTGACTCGAATAGTACTGTTTGTATTTTTTCTATCAGGTTTATACATGTTTTTATATCTCATACCTACTTACTTTCAAGAGCAGTAGAACTCTCGCCAAGTTCGTCCGGGGAAGTACTGCCACCATGCCCTTTTCTGCCGCCAAGCAGTGAAGCATTCGCATTACTGTGTTCCGGCTTGAAAGGTGTGGTTTCCGGTGAAATAACAGGCACATGAGACGTTCCACCTTCACGTCTCAGTTACGGGCGCATACGATGCGACTTGGGTCTTGTCGTACCTAGTAGGGGAGGACCGAAGTCGCATCAGTTGTTATGGGCCGAGGTTACCACTTAACACCAGGTGGGCCGTCGGCTCGTTCCGTAACTGTATCACATAAAAAAAACAAAGGTATTCCGAGCCACAATTCTCACTTTCCAGTATGTATGCGAGTATTATCAGTTTGCGGCTGGGTTATATGCTACACATATGATAATACTATAATTCAATTTATTATAAGTAGTGTGTTACTATCGTAGGGATATCGACCGGCTTGTCTGAGATGATTCCGTCTAATAATAGAACAGAATATTCCATAAATGTACTTGCTAATTATCTCATAAAGATCTGTCCTGCATCCATATATCCATTTATGTATTTTACATACATGTTAAATAAATAAATATTAGTGGACATTTCATACAGCGCCATCTAGCCCCAAAACATTATGGGAACCAGACAACTTATATAATACTTAAATACTTTTTTGTAAATACATACCCAGACCTAGAACAGACACCACACCTATGTTTTCACACAAATGTTTGTCCTGGGGGGAACCGAACCGACTACCTACAGCGAAGAAGGTACTAACTACCAACTTATATGTAACTAGCTGTTGCCCGCGACTACGTTCGCGTGGAATTCTGTTTTATCACGCACCCCTATTTTACCCCTCGGAAAAGTAGCCTAAGTTACTCCTTGTTACATCAGCTATCTGCCAATGAAAGTCCCGTCAAAATCGGTCCAGCCATTTCAGATATTAGCCGGAACAAACAGACAGACAGACAAAAATTGTAAAAAATGTTGTTTTGGTCTATGTACCGTGTATACATCCATATGCACTGTGGTTATTTTAATATTACAAACAGACACTCCAATTTCATTTATTTGTATGGATTAAATTCAGAAGGACATAATGCCTATGATACAGGCCCGGCCTAGTTTAGGCATTACAGATTTTTGTATGCTTTGTAATACACCTTGAAAATGATAAAAGAAATCAATTGTAGTTGTAAAATGTTACTTGATTATTATTAATAAATTAAATGATGATCTTTATTAAGTAATCGCATCTGAAACTAGGTGAAAAATCAGTTTTAAACAATAACGAAGACAGTCGTAAGATCAAACATATCTGTTGAAATCAAAAACCCATTTACACAGTAATAAACCCTGGGAACACGACGTGGATATCACAGCGTAATAATTGATTCGCTGCCCTCCCCATCCCCCGAACGCTGGGGGTGACCTGGAAACTTATTTATGGACCACCCCCCATCACCCCCTCACAGGCTGTCGCATACTGATGCCATGTAGCGGACGTGACTGCAATTGGAAATACTTTCAGTTTCTCTTGACGGTTGAGAGAGAAAAGAGTTATTATTATGTTGGTTCCATCCTTTCTTTATGATTCAGTTACGGAACGAGCAGACGGCCCACCTGGTGTTAAGTGGTAACTTCTGTCCATAACAACAGATGAGACTGGGTCCTCCCCGGACAGGTACGAAAGACCCAATTCGCATCGTATGCGCCCGTAACTCTGAGACGTGTAGGTGGAAAGTCTCAGCCTATAAAAAACCGTAACACAGTAACGCGAATGCATTACTGCTTGGCGGCAGAAATGGTCATGGTTCTACTGCTCTTAAAGTTCTCCTTTACGTATAGTTCGGATAATGTTCGTCATTTTGACTCTCTGTTCGGGTTTAAATTGTTCGATTTTGAAATTAAAGGGGGTTAGAATTAAGTATGGTTAGGGGGAGGAGAGAGATTCAGTTTTTAAAGTTATTTAAAAACGTTATTAATCAAAGCGTTATTTAAATTTTTCTAAAAGTTTTACGTGGAAAGTTAGTTAAAGGTCAGTAATTATAAAAGTAGAAAGAATGTATTATATCAGTTGTCTGGTTCCCATGATAAAAGCTATGCTTAGCTTACTTTGGGGCTAGATTGCGCTGTGTGAAATGTTATTATTTATTAGTGGTTCAGACCACAGAAACTAAAGTAATTACGTAATCCAGGCGTTCAGATTTGAATACTAGTATTATACTAATACGTTAAAGTTTTGGAGATCTTTCGAGGCACCAAGAAAAGATTCGCCTCGAAAGATTCAAAGTTTTCCCGCTTCGCTCGACCCGTAAAAGCTCCTAAAATCACGTGCACCATCCAGGGCGGACGTTATATACCAACATCTCGCTCGCACCTGTTACATTTAGACCAGACTTCCCCCTTGTGTAGCCTAGGTATTGCAGGGCACCAATCAATAGAGGTTTAGTTGCGCAGATTGATGCGCCATATATATGCACTTGAGAACTCCCCCGGGCTCAGTGCAGTGACAGATGACGTAGTGATAAGACGTGTCGGGCGGACCGGGGGAGATGTGGCCTTGTCGGGGGTGGTTGGAGTCTGCGACTGCCCGGTACTTATCCCGGTAAGAGTATATACACTTTTGTGATTTGGCCACGTTTCTAGTTCAAGGTTGCTCGCGAGACTTGCGCATTTGCCATTAACTTGCTGAGCCAAGGTCCTTTCTGTTTTGTTCGTTGTGGGTCGCTGATTTATTTGGCGTAGCGAGGGAATTCCGTTTTTCTTAGAAATTTGGTTGCTGCTCGTAATGCTTTGTTGGTGGGTTGGTTGGTTTTACTCGAGTATGGGTATCTACATTTAAATGCGAAATATAGTGTTTGTAATAGCTCAAAAAATATATTTTCGCTGTGTACCACGTTCTCAAAATGTAAGGGAGGATACCGTTTTTTATGGGATGTAGTTACGAAATGAGCCGATGGCCCACCTGGTGTTAAGTGCTAACTTCTACTAGTAACAAGTGATACGATTTGGATCCTACGCTATCTAAGTACGACAAGACCCAAGTGGAATCGTTTGGGCTCGAAATTATAACTTGTCTTTGAAGCAGAAACTCGAAGACATATATAGTGCACAAAAGGAGCCTCTTTGAGGTGCACTATATCCTTTGACCACATTGGTTCGAGAGAGCTAGTGACACAGTAGTATAGGTAATTTAATGGCGTTTGCAGCGATGTTTCTTTTTCTAGCATATTCCAGTAGCTACCTAACCTCAGTTCGGGAGTGTGTCCGCCATTTTGTAAGCTGAATAGCCGCCATCTTATTTTGCGTGCCTTAAGCAACACACCATATAATTAATCGCTTGATAGTAACAAAGAAAGAACTGGATTTATCGTTCATCGTTCAATAATCAAATATCACTGAGTTTAGTATTTCTCGAAGGCTAGGTACTCAAACAAAATGCGTATCCGCCATTTTGTTATCACTCGCTTTGATAAAGTTAAGACTGAAAAAACATGCAAGGATTCACGGACGCTGCCTTTTAAAAGCCCCGTGTACACTTTTTTATGGCTCCTATAATATAATTTGTGTAGCGCCAAGGAGAATACACGATCCTACATAATTTATCGAGAAAACTCACATCTGAAACCGTAGTTGAATACAAGTTTTGAGCAAACAAAGACAGAACGGAAATAGGTCAAAATTTAAAAGTACAATTTTAAAATGTTGACGCTGAATTTCATTCCCCGTTTAACATTAATTTTGTATGGGCTCATAAATATTAACAGCGGGCACACCTGGACGAACACGTACGCAAGCGCGTACGTGCACGGTGGACTTTTAACGAGAGATTATAAATAATAATAAATAAATAAATATTGGTGGACATTTCACACAGCGCTATCTAGCCCCAAAGTAAGAGCACAGCTTGTATCATGGGAACCAGACAACTGATATACATACTTATATACATTTTTCTATTACTTACCCATGGTGCAATAAATCAATTTGAATTTGAACGTAAACGATACGTAGATTCGATGGGAGTCGAGCGACATTTCCGATTATTATTATCATTATTATTTCATTTAATTAATATAAATGTATTATCATTTTCAGATCTACGAGTACGACGACATAGATGACAACGGCCACATCAGCCCGGCGTGCCCGCAGCAGTACTTCTCACTACGCCATCTGTCATGGCGGCACAACGGCAGCGTGCTCACCGGCAGCGAGGCGATGCTGGCGGTCCAAGCGAACTACAGGGACGGGAGGAGATCTGGAACTGTATATGTGAAGGTAGCCGGTTCACTTCCGACTTCCGTCTCACATTTTATTTCATACAGTTAAGGAACGTGCCGACGGCCCACCTGGTAAGTGGTAATCTCTGCCCATAACAACCGATGCGACTTGGGTCCTCCCCTACTAGGTACGACGAGATCCTAGTAGCATCGTATGCCCGTAACTCTGAGACGTGTTAGTGAAATGTCTCGTGTGCCTGTAATTTCACCGGCAACCACACCTTCCACTTCACTTTAGCGGCTCCTTCAGATTAGGACGCATTTGCACAAACGAAGTCGCGGGTAACAGCTAGTTGTTAATGAAACTCTACTGACAAGAAATTGATAGCAAGTACCGACAACCTATTAATAATTAAACATTCTTTATCTATATTTTCTTTTGTGTCAATGTGTATGTTCCCGCAATCAATTACATGCCTCGTGATATATAATTGTAATTAAGCAAATTGCGTGTGAAGATATGAGTAACATGTTGACAATTTTCTTATTGAATTTAATTAGTACACAATTATCTTTCTTGTCATCATTAAACTTAATCATTTTTTTAACCTTATTTATTAGGTATCTTCATTTTTTTAGTTCGTCCAGGGTAGTACTGCCTACATATCCAAATCTGCCACCAAGATGTAATGCATTCGCGTTACTGTATTCCGGTTTGAAAGGTGTGGTTGCCGGTGGAATAACAGACAAATGAGACATTACTACCAAATTAAATTGAAATTGATGATTACCAATGAGACATTATTACAAACTCAGTATCATAGGATCCAGAGAACTGAATTATACTTACATACTTTTCTGTACTGTACTGTCATTATTTTTTTTGACGGTATTGTCTATGGTCAAAAGAAATAATTGTACTTTATTTATTTTCTAATATAGATGTGTTATGTTATCGTCAGCTGGACGTGCTCCCGTTCGTGGCGTACGCTGACTCGCTGCCGCGGCTGATCCACACGGCGAACTCGTCCCTGGTGGAGCTCCGGCTGGTGAAGCTGACCTCGGCGCGGGCGTACAACGCGACCAGGTTCTCTGCGCACCTGCTGCTCCTCTCCACCGACCCCCGCGCGCACTCCTGGAACTACACCATGCGCAAGAGCTTGGACGACGAACACACGCCCGGAGTGTTTGAGGTATACACACCAACACACGCACGCACACACACACCACACACACGCACACACACACTCACACACACACACACACACACGCACGCACACTCGTAGCGGACGTAGCACGTGCTACGTCGTAGACCGCATCGCCATTTAACATCGGGTGATATTGCGGTTAGAGTAATAAAAATATTGTAAATTTTCATATATATATAGTGATGACACTGTAAGGACATTTATTTCTTTGAATTTTTCTTTCAGAGAGTCCCTTGATTTCAATTTATAAATTGCACGTATAAATCTCTTTTGGTAAAACAAATATGGCTTAGATATCTGCTGCTTTCCCCCAAAGCAGGATACCGTATGTCGTAACACTATGAAAATAACTAAAATAAACTAACCTAGCAGTAACTTCATACGTTAGCTTTCTTATTCTACATACCGCGAATGCGGCTGAATTAAGTCTGGAGGCAAGTACTGCGATTTTTTCAGCCCACTGTAGCTTTGCATCAAACCCAAAAACACAGTGGAACCAACAAGACAAACAAAGATAATTTATTTGCTTGAACATAATGTAGATTACACAGATGTTAATAATATTTTTAGTTTCAATTATGTTCTAATAAGATTAGCAAGCAAATGTTAGGGTGAGTTCTAACTCAATTAATATTGATACAAGATTAAACACTTTTACAGATAATCGAGGTCAAGAGTCCGAGGGCGGGGGAGGGCGGGTTCCTGCAGTTCCGTCCGGTCGCGTACACGGACCCCCAGCGAGACGTCTCCTCCTCCACCAACACGCACGTGTCCAACTTCAACAGGTACCCATATCATACACACACACACACGCACACACACACACACACACACACACACACACACACACACAAAATTGTGTTAGTATTCTTTTTATGTGATACAATTGCGGAAAGAGCCGACGGCCCACCTCGGGTAGGCGTAATCTCTGCCCATAACAACCGATGCGACTTGGATACCATACTAGGTACGACAAGACCCAAGTCGCGTCGTATGCGCCCGTAACTCCGTGACCTGTTTGTGGAATGTCTCGTGTGCCTGTAATTTCAAACCGAAACACAGTATATATATGGTATACTTTTTTTTTTAATTCTTTATTGTACACAGAAAAACTGTACAAAAGCTGGACTTAATGCAAATGCATTTTGTACCAGTCAACCGGTGGAAAAATCAAAAATTGTGATTTAACCTTAACTTAGAACGTAATTAATTATTAGTAATTACTTAGCACTATGCTGAGGCAGGGACCCATTTTGCCCAGTCAACACATTACTTTCACTATGTCAGTTGCGTCAAATAATATTCTGTTTCTAGTTTTTAATATGTTTTAGTTTATAAATTTGCATTGTATTGTTTATGGCAAAATAAATACACTTTCATTGTTTTCTTTATTTAATTAATAATTTTCAAAAAGTATAATAAGTATGTTAATAATGTTATTGTTACGTGTAGGACATCGCTGCCGGCGCACAGCACGCTGTCGCAGTTCTACAGCACGTTCCCGGGGGAGCAGCTGTTGGTCCAGGATATGTTCGTGTCGTTCGGACTCGGAGGAGACGGATACTACAAGCAGCACAACTACACCGCGTGGTGAGTACTGCTACATACACATTCCTATGTCCGTCTACCTCACTCCACTGCGCCAGGTCTACCAGGCTTGCGGCTGCACTCCAATAATATTATGGTTTCACCTGTAAGTGTAAATTGAGTGGCCTCACTTGGTAGTTACTCTGTTTTCTGCGTTGTGATACACATAGAACGAATTTTTTCATTTCATTATTGATGCCGGGAAGAAACGTCAAGTTTTTTTCTTAAAATGTTTCTTTTTAGATATTTGGTACATTGTTTAGATATATTGTACATTCAGGTCGTTCACCGTGGGGTACGGCAGACCACCGATAGAGGGCTTCTCTCTGTTCGTGATCGTGATAATATCCATCGGTCTGGGGGTGCCCGTGTTGCTGGCCGCCTCGGGGGTCTCCTATGTGCTGGTGCGCCGGTGTCGGCAGCGGAACCCGCCCGCGAGGCTCGCCGAAGACGAGTGACTCGTCTGTTGACCCCTGAAACTGTTTACTTATTGAGGGGAGAACGGGGAAAAATATATAAAGTCACAAACTTTGAACTACCAAAAATAGTGCGGCTTGAAGTGAGGCAAGCAGTCGCCATATTCTCTGGAAGTAGTAAATATTTTCAGTGCACTTTAACACACACCAACTAACATGATTGTTATTTTGGATATTTCTATACTCGTCATTCGTGAATGTAACTGTTTTTTTCCTAGTTCGAGCTTCACTCATAAAATTTGAATGTACAACCATTTATCGTTATGATTTCCCGTGACGTTACTTACGACTATTCTGGGAGTGTTTTTTCAGAAATCATTTAACATTTCAGGGGTTAACAGATGATTCTACTTTGTACTATTAATGATTATATTATATGCTATTAAATGTAAAGTAAGCCTCGTTTACATCAGGAGAAGCAAAGTCCTGATCCAATTTCGGGATATTGTTTTAAGCGATCTTCGTGAAACTGTTCTGATGGTGTAAACGCGGCTTTAATATTTTCTGAATGTTGTTAAAACTTAGTTTAGGAGAGGCTTTCAATTCGCACAGACATATCTTCACATCTCTCTGATGATATAATAGTTATGTAGTTTTTTTTTATTAATTTAACTCTGAATTTTGACTATTTTTGAGATAATATATATTTTTCTATTTTAATAATTATTTCTGTGTGAATTGAATTTTCAAAAACGCACACACACTCACACGTGTTTATATTGTAGTTCTGATGTAAAGTCGCGTCATTTTATTATTATTTATTTTATATTGTTATATATACATAATTCAGGCTTAGTTGTTCAATAACTATAAATTATAACTTATATAATATAATTCATAAAAAACATATGTACTCGTCTTGGATTGATATCAGGGTTGGAAGTTCAATCTTAGCTCTTAGTCGAATTTGATCTAATACATATTTTGGATATCTCTAACATTTAAGAAAATTTAGATTTTAAATCGTATTACTATCATTCTAGTTTTAGATTTGAGGCTACTCATATAGTAATATGGTTAAAAAAACTACAAAAAGTATTTTTAAATTATATACATATAAATTTGAAACAAATTCGTCTTGTAAATAATTTAATCATTAATTATGTTCCACTTCAAAATAAGTAATTACAAAAAACGACACACATATCCGACCTCACTAAATATATAAGATCAAAATCTACAAAATATTATTTTGAATACCCATCCCAGTCTTTAAAAATTTGGGATTTAAAAGTATGTCGTTGTAAAATACATTAGGTAGTCGTTATTTTTTACATTTAATTTTTTTTCTACATATGCGTGTTCGATAATATAATCAATGAATTTGTAGCTATAAATATTAAGTAATAAGGCTTTTGGCAGGTTAATTAAATAAAATTAATATTATTGTTTTTTTTGCATAAAATATAGACATTTTCAACGTGTGTAGGGTAAGGTAAATGGTATATGAGATTTTATGTAAATAACGAGGTTACATAAACCCTTATAGAATTTCATTTTTGGGTGTAATTATAGTATAAATATTACGTGTGATATATTAATAAATTAGGTAATTACCATATTTGATGTCATATATATATAACAAATATTCCAAGTTAAAATCTTAATTTAGATTAGATTTAATGGGTGCATGGCAGGAGCATTCTAGTGCGGTGGTTGGAATTGGATCTCGGATTCTGAAACCCCCGGCGCACCCTGGTATGACCTAGACTGTTTGATTCAGTCTACAGTCTAGCTTGCCAATCCTTCCACTAGATAATAGCAGTAAAAAATACACAAGAATTTTAACTTAAAATTTTAATTGATAGGCACCGCAGTTCCTTGCAGGCGTCTATAGGCGACGGTAGCCACTTACCATCTGGTGGGCCGTCAGCTTGTGCGTCTAATCATTCACATAATAAACCGACAATTTACTTATGCTAACTGGGCTGGTCTGGTTTGCTGTCATTGATCAATATATCATATATACTAACGATGTCTTCCAGTAGACCCAACATTATAGTATTAACTATCTATGTATTGCTTTAATTGTTGAATAAATTTATTGAAATGTATAACATTGTTAGTCTTTAGATATTCAGTAAGATTTAAAGTCGAGAACATCGATTTGATACCGAGAGATCAGTGGTAAAAGAAATATTTTAAATTAATATTGTAGTACAATATTGTTTTCCAAGTGAAGTTCTAACATTTTATTAAATTCAGGTATTTAAAAGGTTATAACAGATTAATTAATATTTTTGTCATTACTTTACGCAAAATTTGTATCATGTTTTAATTTAACTAAATTTATAATTCTTTTTCATATTATCAATTGATGGTGGATGGACTTTGGTTAAACTGAAGGAAATTAAGGTTTTCTACAGATTTTGATTTCATTATAAAACATTTATTTTAACGATAACGCATACGACCGACGTACCTGAAAGTGATTTTTTCGAAATTTTATAATTAACTGTATTAGGCAGTACATAGCTGTCTCTCGTGTCACATCGTAGCTTGAGATAGGTTATACTTTGAATGTGTAGAAAATAAATTTGTATATTATATTAGTTACACAGTAATTAAAAACGATACGACACGTTGGACCCAAAACCGAAATGGTATGTAAATAGTAGAAGGATAATCGTAGTGTAAATAAATAATTTCATTTTAAGGATATATTGAACAAGAATCTATTTGAACATTTTGCCTGATGGTTGAATGAATAGTTTACTCAGTTGATGAGATAGAGATAGCTTAATTAGGTAATACGTTGTGAGAGTGAGAGCGACAGCGAATGGACGAACATATTGATAAAAATCTTGCCAAATATAAGGTCCCATTTTGCTGTGAATAACTCGGCTGGCACTTTTTCTAAAATATAAACTAAACTTTTCTACGCGGATTAATTTAATTATGTTTTTGAATTTTAAATTATTGTGTTACTCAAATATAAATTCAGTTTTTTATCAGTTTTAAAATATTGAAACAGGTTATATCTTCATATTCAAATTTTAATACAATTTTATTTGGTTTTGACTGTTAATATATGTATTTGGTTATTATAAGAATTATTAATAGTAAGAATAGTATTAACGTAAGAAATCCCTTTGTACATATAACCAACGCTAGATTTGTATGATGGCCTAAACAATGTAGTATGAACGCATCTTGCGGTGACAATAACCCGGATGTTGTTATAGTGTTTAAAAATAAATTTAGTTTTTTTATTTTTAAGTTATAAGAAATGGTAGCACGAAGTACCGCTCATAACCAAAATAAAATGCGCTTTGTGAAAGGGCTGTGATGCCACCAAAGTGTGCATTAGTACAATGGCGATATGTATACCTATAGTGTTTTCGAAAATTTATCACTGATTTAATAAATAAAAAAACATAAAACACTATATTTCAATGATTAATTTTTATTCGAATATAAAGTGAAATTTTATTATTTATCTATAATCTTATAAATTACTCGATAATTTGTTCCGGTAAACTATTTGCAACTCTTATAAAACTAAACATTATCTAAATATATATTTGTATTCTATCCTGAATCACATTGCTTTTGGTGAAATCATAGCCTGCCAAAATCAAATTATGGCTGTGATAGGAACTTAGAAGTTTTTTATAGAAAAAAAAATGTGATAGGCAACAATCAAAAAGAAATAACATTGAAAAAAAAAGAAAGCAACCAAGAAATAAAACAAATATAAAAGTACAATAAATGATTGGTAGGATTATCATTTGTTTATTTGTTTATCTCTGAGGATAGCCACAAAATGACACACAACTCAGCATTTCTAATTTCGCAGTATCGCTAAATTTTGAACGTCTGTGGTACAGAGTTATTAATAAGTAATACAAATTTTTGGCTCTGAATTTATTCTTTTAAATTGTAGATATATGACCGGCTATGTTCAATCGCCGCGCCGTTGGTTTTATCTGTAAGGAGGTTATAATGTGATACAAATAATTTAGTTAGGTATTGAATCACGAAACGCTTTTTATTTCGGTTATGCGTCACATTCATTGGTCACTTCAAATGTAAATATTTGGCTACTGTTTCTCGCGCGACTTGAGCTTCACTGTGTATAATAATTAGGAATTACAATAATTATTACATGTATTTTAAGTTTTTATAGAATAATATTTACCGTAAGTTTCTGTGACTCGTTATTATTGTGATATTTTAAATGTGTATGTGTATACTCGCACGCCAAGGAATGTCTCCCGACTATACTTATCATTGTAGGGACTTGCTTAATCTTCTACAGGCTAGAGCGAATTAAATATTCATCTATTTCATTCAAACTGGAATTTTCGGAAATAAGACTTGCCGCTTTGTTTCATGTTTTCTTCGCCGTTTTGAGGACGTAATGTTAATCGCTTGACAATGTCCCAAGGGAATAACTTTATGTGTATGCCTGCTTCGGATTCGAACCAGCGGCGTTCAGCTTAAAAGTCGGATGTTCATCCCATTCGCATACTATGCTTTCAATATTATTATTTTTAGTAAATTCAAAAGATAGGCTGTGTTTATAAGAAATAAAAAATTTAGAATGTTCTGTGAGGTCATAATCCTCATAGAAAATTAGGTACAGATTAATTAATTAAATAGAAAATATTCCATAGACCAGATTTTAGGATAGCATGGCGTAATTAGATGCTAATTAGTATATATTTAAGGGAAAAGCTGTAGTTGTAATATATAGACACTACTGGCGCATAAGTAATAATTATTGTAAGCTATTATAATGTATTAGTCATAACGTGTTTTAAAAACTTTTTTTAGTTAGGTAAGATACAGTTTTATGCTATGCCCTAAAATTAACAGGTTTCTTTGGTCATTGGCCACTTAAGTTAGTTTAGTTTTTATTTAGTTTATGGAAAGACAAGCTGTGTTTACTAAATTCCTATATTAAAAGTGTTTGTACCTGATAACGAGGCACCGTTCATTTTCATGTCAATGTTAGAGATAAGTACAGTTCAGTTACAAATGTCATGTTTTTAATTGCTTTTTACCGTATTTTTGTGACACAATTTATAATAATCGATTATATTTTTATTATAATTATTATATTTTATCATATTTTTTTATATATTGTGACTTTTACATGTTGGACGCGTGTGTGTGTGTGTGTTTTCGTTTTGTTGTGAGCCTCTCATTGATTAGCATATGTGTACACTTAAAGTAAAATGTAATATCTTAGAAATATTGGAGATTCTGCAAGATATGTTTTTCCATCCTTTATTTCCGCAACATTTTAAAACAGTTAGGTACTAGCGGGGTCGATTCTCCGTACCTAACGAATAATATTTCCCATTACATTTGAACGATATGAATTTGGACCTACATTGAATAATATTAAGTGATTTGTATTTTTTAATTTTATAGACTATTTTGTAGATTATTATATTAGTTTATAGACTATTTTGTTTTATTATTTCATATTATAATAATTGTTTGACACTTGCAATGTATATGTACCTAACGCCTGTTATAAATGTGATTACTACGACGATATTTATTTTGTTTTATTCGGATTACTTTTTTTTTATGTAATACATTTACAGTACGAGCTGACGGCCCACCTGGTGTCAAAGTCAAAGTCAAAGTCAAAAACTTTATTTCCATAGAATTCATAAAGAAATGGCTTGGAAACGTCAATATTCAAAACATAAGGTCACGCGTACTTATCGATAAGTTTGACGCCTGTTCAAACCCTATCCGACCCTCCATGGGGAAGAACAGACAAGAAACCCCTAATAGAGGGATTCCTTTTTTTTCGCGAGCACGATCCTTGTAACAATTGAGTACTTAGGTCTATGTTACATTTATGACTACATAATATACTATAACAGGATGTTTTGTGTGTCGTTGAGCTGAGCGACATCAGAGCATGGGGATTTATCATTTATATAATCAGGTGTTAAGTGGTAACCTCAGCCCATAACAAGCGATGCGGCTTGGGTCCTCCCCTACTAGGTACGACAAGACCCAAGTCGCAACGTATGCGCCCGTAACTCTGAGACGTGTAGGTGGAATGTCTCGTGTGCCTGTAATTTCACGCGCAACCACACCTTTCAAACTGGAACACTAACGCGAAAGCGTTACTGCGGCAGAAATGGGCATGGTAGCAGTACTTCCCCGGACGAACTTGGCGAGTTCTACTGCTCTTAAACCTTATACCTTAGATACGTCTAGAATCTAATTACTGCATACCTTCATGTGTCTAATTGCCAATTTTGGTTAATTAGTAAGACGAAAACATTTTTAGTACATATCTTCCCGATATACCTAATACACTAGACAAAGACATTCCTAATTAATGTTATGTTCGTAGTCTACAGGGCCATCTGCTCGTTTCAAATGCTGAGCGGTGTACTCCGCTCATAACAAGCAATACCACTTAGCACTTTCTAAATTACGGGAAGAGCCAAGTTGCGTCGCATTCGTCCGTCACTCGACATAATGGACTTGAAATTAGACTTATTTATCAGTTGACATTATTCCACATTTACAAGTGATTACTACTTAGGTACAATAAGTTCAAGTCGCATTGTATACGCCCGTAACTGACGTGAAGGAAGTAAGAATGTTTTTATTAAATTGTATTCTAAATGGAAATATTTAGGGCCCCTACCATAAACAACTATATACGAAGTGGGTGATTAGAGAAAATATGAATCAAACAAAAATACTCCTTTAAATGCAACATTTATATAGAAGAAACAGTCTCATGAGTCACAGTAGTCATTTGCAATGATCCATCTCCGTTCCTCCTTCAAGTCAGACATTCCAAGATAGCACGTTTGTCAAACTTGAAATTGGCCCAAGACGGAGCCACAAAGTTGAAGTAGTCAACACAGTTCTGAGATTCCACCGGTTTCTTGGGGCTGTTCTCCTTCTGAACCGGGGAGAAATTATTCGAGTGAGTGTTCTGCGGAGTGAACAGCTGTCTTTTAGCGAGCTTCCTCTCTTTCCTGCTGGCGTTTCCGTTCCCATTCTTCATTCCGCTGCCGTTTCCATTCCCATTCTTCATTGCGCTGCCGTTTCCATTCCCATTCTTCATTCCGCTGCCGTGTCCGTTATGATTCTTCTTGGTACTGGAATTGATCGGACACACCTGGACCTCCTGGTACTTGTACTGCATCTGCTGGTACTCGCTGATCTCATTCTGCAGCCCCTGGGAGATGCCTTTGCTCTTGTTCTTGGTGGTGGCGGACTCGAGATCGCCCAGGGACTTGTGTCGGGTCCGGCGGGTGGTGTCGGTGAACACTTTAGGGTTCCGCTCGGCGACCCAGCGGCGCATCCTTTTGACGAAGGGCAGCACCATGAAGAAGGCGTTGGGGCTGACCCCCATCTTGAGTTTGGGCGTCATGTCCTTCTTGTTAGCGGGCAGGTCGGCGAGCGGGAACCACTCGCAAGCCTTGATCTCGTTGCGGGTCCGCGGCTGGAACCTGGTGTCGCGCGGGATGTCGCCTATTATGTACAGCCGGACGATCTGCTCGTGTATGGTCGCCTCTATGTAATCGTTCTTGTTGATCAGCTTGCTTATGTCGAAGCCCGTTTCTTCTAGTACCTGGAAATACAAACGGAGTCTACATACATCTGAGTAGAAATCTCCACACATGGAACTTGACGCGGTGCGGTGCGGTTAACGGAATCCAAATTCGAACACGTCAGGATTCGAACCAGCTACGTCCGGATTGAAACTCGAGCTCTGTACCACTGAGCCATCAAGCTATCAAAATTGTGAGTGTAGTACTTCTATTTCAATACAGAATTAGATGTAAATTAAAATGTCCTCTTTAAAATTTTCCTTTACCTCTCTGGCGGCACATTTCCAGGGCTCCTCGTCCTCATTGACCTTCCCCTTGGGGAAGCCCCAGGAGGCTTTGGTCCAGTAGGACTGCACGAGCAGCACATGTGTGAGGTCCGTGTCCAGCAGGATGGCCCCGTACGTGGGTACTGTTTGTTTGTACTCGCGCCAGTTGTCCAGCACTGCGTCCAGGCTGCTCACATGCTCACGCAGTTGGGGAACATGCTGTAAGTTGGACACAATGCTCATTATTGGAAATGTAAGGATTGTTTTACACATAACACTGTTACGTGACCTCACCTGTGGGCCCTGCCTGAAAACCAGCGCTGCGCTCTCTTTTAGTGTGCAGCACTATGCTGAGACAGGGACCCTTTTTGCCAACTCAACACATCAACTGCCTACTCCTACGTTATGAGTTGTGTTTAACGTTATTGTTTTTAGTTTTAGTTTTAGTTATTAATATGTGTTGTTTTTGTAAAATAAATACTCTTTCTTTCTTTCTTTTCTTTCTTTATGTACCTAATGTAGCAACTCATGTTATTTTTATTCTATTCTATTCCAGTCACTAGTTCTCTCGAACCAGTGTGGTGAAAGGATTTTGAGTGTGCCTGAATGAGGCTTCTTTCGTGCACTTGACACATGTCTTCGAATTTTTAGTTCTAGGACATGTCCGTTTTCTCACATTTTCCTTTACCGTTTTGAGAACGTGGTATTGCACACATAAGTCTTACAATCGAAAAACTTAGGTGCACGGCGGGATTTGAACCGGCGTCCTCCGGATTGAAACTCGGGGTCAGTACTACTAGACACCATGCCCTAATTTTTTTGTATAATTTATTTTCATATGGTGGAGATACAAAAAAATATAATTCAATAAAAGTAACGGGTTTGTTTCCTCCATGCACTTGACACATGTCATGGAATTTTTGGTTCCAGGATGTGTCGGTTTCCTCATGGAATCTTCCTTTTTAAAGTGAAATAACTCATTGGTATTCAAACTGGCAACCCTCGGATTGAAAGTTAGGTTTGTATTAGTGGACTACTACTAAACTAATAAAAAAATAACCTCAACTTAGCTTCATTAAAGTAATTTCTTAAATTTCATGCCCACCAACTTCTTACAATATGTTTGTATTTATCTCACCTGAAAAATATGTGCGGCAAATTGTCTAATGCCACATGGCTGTAGTCTGGTGCTCTCATCGGTGCAGTAATAGTCCAAATAAAACCAATGGGCCAGTTCTATTTGGAAGCAGATTCTAACAAGGTTCCCACGATCCTCTGCCGGCAGATTTATTATAAAACGGCTGGAACAGTGACATACATGAAAATAATCACTTGTTGTGTGTGCACTTCAGCCAATTTGACATCCAAAATGATTTCCTGTTCTTATGGCTGGTGGAATCGACTTTAATAATAATGCGATTTCCGACATAAACAGTGAACAGATACAAGATTATTAAATTCAAGGGCAGATAGAACATAAATAACTCAACAGATTATTGCAAGAGATTTTGGCGAGAATCTTAGTGTTGTGATAACTGTAGCATTGTAAAATGTATCAAAAATTTTACAAATTTATAATATCAAGGGTTTTCACAAGGAAAACCATACCATACCAACCTGCATAAGTCGTCTAGTATATCTGTGGGTATCGAATGCTTGCTCTGGTGTGAACTTCCATTTGATGAAGCCATAATGTTTTTGTAAAATTATCGTGCAATTTACAGTTGATCAGTTTGCAATATTCTGTAGTAAATAAACAAATTTTTGATTCTATTTTTGTTGTTCAACAAACAAAGCTAACCCAACTAAACCACAGGTTAAAAACAAGTGAATCACTGAACTAATTTAAATTTTTCGTTCCGCGTCACTAGATGGCGGTTGATGACAAAATGTAAATGGTAGTCCGGACGAGTTTTCTCAATTTGGTCGAAAATGGTGATTTAATTACTGATTGATCAGAAAACCAATATAAATTAATCAAGGAAAAACAGCTTGTCTTCTTCTTCATCATCTTAATTGATGGCTACAGATACAGAGGCTATGGGAGCCCACCAGTCTGAATCTAAAAATTGGCTGTCACTTTGTTGTATTGTTATCATCACCACAGTTGCATGTCAGTGACAATGTCACATACTGCTGGCCGCTGCGCCGCTGGCTGTGATGTGATGTTATAGTTGTATACTATCGGCAACCAGAGTTAACGTGTTTATTCCTAAAAATGGATATAACACCCTTATTCAAAGCATGCATTAAAGCAGTAAAAACGCGCAATAAAGCATTTGGCATACAGAGTCCTGGAAATGACGAAAAACAACGCATAATGAGAACAAAACCAAAAACAGCTTTTATGATCACCGCAAAGGATATAACGCTTCAAATCACAAAGTTACGAGACTTTCTCCTGGAGCACAGGGAGGGATACCTTAGCTTCTTCAACGCCGCAACTGGGAAAAACAGTATGACTGAAGAAGAACGCGATCAGATAGACACAGGAGCTCAAAGGTTCATCAACACTTGTTTGCACCTGGTGAGGGAGTTTAGAAATGATAATCGTAAAGTGTCGGTGTCCCCACAGATGCGTGAATTTATGGACGTGATGGTGGAATTAATTGAAATATACCTGAAGTCTGTGTGCAAGATACATAGTGAACTCAAAGCTATCAGGGTGAAACGAGACTTGGATGTGAAGAAACTATCCCGGCTGGAGATGCCACAGATAAAATCAAACATTTCTAAACCATTTATAACTGAAAAAATAGAAGATAAAGTGATTGAAGAAGATGATACTACAGATACGGTTAAAAGTAAAATGGCTTTGTCAGAAAATGATGTTGCTGTGTTGTCAGACGAAGGCGAGCTCAGTGCTGAAGAGCTTCAAATGTTTGAATCAGAGAATAATCAGCTGTTTAATGAGCTTAACAATATAACAGAGGAGGTAAAACAAATTGAAAGCAAAGTCCTGCATATTGCGGAACTTCAAGAGATATTTACTGAAAAGGTGAATATTGTTATTTATTTTGCAAAATATGCTAGGTTTCTGAAATATGACTAGCCTCACAACGTGGGTGCAATTTCCACCTTGGACAAACATTTGTGTAATGAACATAGATGTTTGTTCGTTGTCAGGGTGTTAATATGCATAACAATGTATTTAAACAAAAAGTGTATATATGTATTACATAGGTATATCAGTTGTCTGATTACCATGATATAAGCAATGCTTAGCTTACTTTTGGGGTTAAGGGGTGCTGTGTGAAATATCCACCATAAATAAAAAATGATAAAATTAAGGGACAGCATGTTTGCTGGTTTTTAAACTTAAGCTTTTCTTATTATTGAATTTTACTTCAAGAAAGCTGATGATTTTACCAATTGCAGGTGCTGCAACAAGAGCAAGACATAGACAGAATATCTAACACTGTAGTGGGCACCACAGAAAATGTCAAAGATGCAAATGACCAAATCCGACAAGCTATCCAAAGAAATGCAGGGCTTCGTGTTTACATCCTCTTCTTCTTGCTAGTTATGTCATTCACTCTTTTGTTCCTTGATTGGTATAATGATTAGGGAGTGTATTTATTGTATTACATTAAATAATTTATTGTCTGTGGGCTGCGGTTACCACTTAACATCAGGTGGGCCATCAGCCCGTTCAGACACTTTCATCAAATAAAATAAAAAAGACTAAATGATCATTGATTTCATTATTTTCCATTCATGATCAGCATTATTACTATCAATTTCAAAATTTTTATGGACCAAAAAGTTTGCGGTTACAGTTATGTTTAAGATATCCCCGGAGAATAATAAAAAAATGAAAAATAAATAAATAAAAAAAAATTTTACGTCCAGAGTTTTTATGTTAAGTCAGTGTCATTTAATCAATTTCAATCAGCCAATTTGACACTGGCAAATACTAAGTGCTGTCACCGGTGTGTAATGACCTGCCTGCCTATGCTCCTCATAGACAGTCAGTACTTCAAAGTTTACACCTGCCCCCCCCTTCCCTTTCATCTCTCCCCTAGAATGAATTTTCCAATTCGCTCTATTTCAGTGGTGTTGAGTGTTCCTGAGAGAATACATTGCTGTTATTTTCAATATGTTTGCTATTGTCGTTAGTGTATTTATTGAGTGATCTCAATGTTACGTAGATTCGCCACATCAATTTCGAATTTACGCACGTCTTATTTGCGTAAACAATCGAGCACCGTTGTGATGGACGCTGATAAAGCATTGAAAAACTTAGGATACGGCTTTAATTCAGGTACCCAACTAATATCTTTTTATTCATGTGCTGAGATTCAAGAGCAGTAGAACTCTCGCCAAGTTCGTCCGGGGAAGTACTGCCACCATGCCCATTTCTGCCGCCAAGCAGTGAAGCATTCGCATTACTACCGGAAACCACACCTTTCAAACCGGAACGGTTTGAAAGGTGTGGTTTCCGGTGAAATAACAGGCACATTCTACCTTCACGTCTCAGAGTTACGGACGCATACGATGCGACTTGGGTCTAATCGTACCTAGTAGGGGAGGACCGAAGTCGCATCAGTTGTTATGGGCCGAGGTTACCACTTAACACCAGGTGGGTCGTCGGCTCGTACCGTAACTGCATTACATTCTTCTGATCTGTATTTTCAGAAACAAATTGCAACTCTAGTAGGCGGCTTCTGGTATATCGAATTCTCAAATTATCAATCAAACTATATACCTAGATATAATAATCACATGTTACCCCCAAAGGTATAGGCGGAGCCTAATTTATTTAATATGCCCCGTTTTACCTTAGAAATGTCGACGTGACAAGTTAATATTGTGGGAATTTAAGGCAGATAAATAAAACTACTTGTCTATAGAGGTCGCAAACGCAGAGGAAACGGCCTGCAATGTAATGCTTTTTTAAGGAATTTTTAAAATATGTCATAAATTCCAAAGATTAAAAAGAAAATGTTTTGAAATACAGGATACATAAATAATAGGATATTTGAAACTTCGTTATCTTTCAGCTAAATTTAGGTAAAGTCTATTGATCTATTTGTTTACAATATTGTTGAGTGATGAAACCCATCTGGGGTGAAATATTTGAAGCCATAGATTGGTTTTACCCTGAGATGTTCATTGTAATAGCCAGATGTTATTCTTAACTATTGTTTAGAAAACTTTACCATTAAAATATGTTCCGTTTCAGAAGGTCAGCTAAGAAAATTGTCAGAAGATGGCATACCAGGAGATGAATCATTTCAGTTTAACATAAGTGACCAACATCAAGAATGCCAGCTCCATTATGAGCAGCTGGGTGCAGCCGTCACAAATTATGTTTACCATCTTTTAGAATCTGACTTACAATTATCAAAGTTACCCGTGCCAAAGGATTCTAAAGATGGAACCTTTATATATGTGTCTAAAGACTATGACAAGAAGGATATATTGCTGATGCTGATTCACGGTTCTGGGGCTGTGAGAGCCGGTCAGTGGGCAAGATCGTAAGTACCTGTTGACTACAAATTACTTGAAATAAGTATAATAACAGAAACTTGTATACTGTACAAGCTATTCACCTCTGGAATGATATATGTTCTGACATCAAGAGTACAAAATTACTGCCTATATTCACAACCCTATTGGATAACCAGTTTCCATCCTTATATTAAATATTGATTTTCATATGCTTTAAGTATTTAGATTTTATGTGTGTACTGCATATTTCAATATGTAGGTGTATTTTATATCTCTTATGTAATACCACTGTCCCATGTCATTCTTTTTTAATACAGTCTATCCAAAGCTTGCCTGGAAAAATGTTTTGAGCAATAAGGGCTCCCTTGTATAGTTATAATGTTAGTTTTATATGTTTGTACCTTGTATATTTGTCTGGTATACAATAGTTTTCTATCTATTTACGCTATAATATTTTTTGCTTACAGACTTATCATCAATGAAAACTTGGAAATGGGAACTCAAATACCTTACATAAAGAAAGCATTAGCAAAAGACTACGGTGTGATGGTGTTGAATACAAATGATAACTGCCTAACAAATGGGAAGAAGATAAAACATAGTGGCACTGCAGAAGAGCATGCCCTTTACGTATGGAATACCTATGTCTCTAAAACTAGAGCAAACAGTATAGCAATAGTAGCACACAGTTACGGTGGAGTGGTTACTTTCACGCTGGCCGATGAAATGAAGAAAGACTTTGAAAGAAGAGTGAAGGCAATTGCATTCACAGATTCAGTACACGGATACTCAAATATCAAAATTACAGATTTTTTTAAACAGGTATATATGACATGTGTCACCTTGCACACTCTCTCAGAAAACCACATATTATTAACTCAGATTATTCTTTATTGTACACAGAAAAATAAATCTAAATTATCATTATATAATAAAATATGTACAAAGGCAAGCTTAACCCTAAAAAGAGTTTTCTGCCAGCAAACCTACCTGTGCAAGACTACCTGTGTGTATGTGTTGATTGATTTAAAAACAATTTTTGATGATTTTAAGACTACGTATGTACAGATAATAAATAATAATTGTCTTGGATTTATAAAGCTTTTTAAATTAAATCAGGGACAGACAATAACATAATCTATTCAATATTGTTACAGATAACAAGAAACTGGATATCGAGCACATCTCCCCTGGATACTCCCATGAAAACACCAGAATTTGATGTTTCCAGGGTTTCAGCAGGTACTCGTCCGTTATGACTGATTATAATAATAAAAAGTGTTTATGCTTATGAAATCGTGTTGTTTCACAGGGCACCAGAAACATGAGATGACATCATACGCCTGCATACAATCTGTTTTCAAGTTCATAGAAGAAAAGGTGGGGAAAATGTAGTATTGTTTTTAATGTTGTTTCTACATGTGTAAATTAGGCATTAATAATCATATGCATTTAAATATACTGTGTAATTCTATAATATAATATATACATAAGTATAATAAATTTTACATTTTCAAAGTATTTCACTTCTTTCCTTTAGAGTGATGTTTCATCCAGTACTTCAGATCCTGCTTATTTGCCCGTACACCCAAAACTGCAGATTTAGAGTTGACATCCTTCATTACAAATGGTGAGAAGCCAGCAGTATAGTCTGGGTCCAAAGCATTTGTTTTATTTCTAGCCATTTTTGTAGCAAATCTTTTGTGTATGTGCTGATCTTCAGTCAAAATGGGGTATTGGAAATGTTGCCCACCTCTCGGTGTTGGAAGGCTGAATTTTTTACCTCGAGCAGTCAATGGTTTTCTTCCATTTATATGTATTTGCTGATTACCTTCCTCGTCTATGCTTACTCCGACTTTCCTCAAAGTGGCATGTCCACATTTTGGACAGAACATTTTGGTCATAACACTTGTGGTTTTAAAACATGTTGTGCAGCGAAATATAAATGTACGCAGCTGCCTGATGATTCTTCCATCAATGGAGGTGACATTTAAACCTATTTGCTTGAGCACATTCTGCATTGCAAAGTCGGATGTGATGCATGCTACATCAACAGACTTTTCTTCAGATTCTCCTTGTTCCATTTCTTTTTTCTGTTCAGCAACATTGCCAGGTGTGATCCATTCACCTCCATCACTATCTGAATCCTGCGACTCCGTGTCTGAGGGCTCTTCATCTGAAATTTTACCTATTAAATCATCAACCTCCTTGCCATCCTTCAAATCTATGTTTTTTATTTGTTCAGCGATTTCTGCCGCTAGTTGGTCATCATCTTCACTGTCATTTCCCTTGTCTACTTTGATATCTACATGATTTACATCATTTGTTGCAGGCCGTGGTTCAGTAGATTCATGTGTGTTATCGGGAACAGTAAATACTTCACCGGTTTCAGAATTAATTTCATTTTTAATAACTTCCCCTGTTTCTTTGTTTACATTTCTCGATGTGCCCTCAGTGGGTTTCTCGTCAGGGTGTAAATTAAATCCGGTGAGTCCGGTGACCTTAACGGTTCTTTGCAATGTGGGTTCAGTTTTGAGATGCGCAGTTCCTATCTTCTCTTTCTCGAGTTGATAGGCCAGTGCCATAACCTTAATATCTGTGGCTGATAAACTCGTGTAGTCGCCAGTCTTCTTTGAGAATTCTGTGATAAATATAACATTCTCAGTGAACACATCTTTGATGATGAGATCATAAGGCAGCACCACAAGCTTTTTCCTCTGTCTATCGTTAGTGATTTCATCAATTACCTCTTGAGTGGTGTATACATTTTCGGCTATGTCCTGGAGGTTACCAGCTTTTATGAACGCTGTGGTGTCTACCACTAAATGTTTGATGTTTTTAGTCATTTTCCAGTAGAATTTCTCCTCAGAAAAATAGGAAAACTCAAAGTAAACTTATAAAACAGCACTCACGTGTCGCATATTTTCGCAACACTTTTTTTTATTACCATACCAATACCATCATAAACTTTTTTTTTCGGTGTGGCTTTTGCGCTTATTGGCACAACTCTGCCAGTGTCCGTGTCCTCTTTTGCTTCGTTCTTTGGTTATTGCCGTTCTTTTATTTTTACATCCAATTTCATTGCTTTTTCGCGGTTAAAAATCTTGCGTACGTGGAATAACAAAATATGTACCTGGATCTGGTTAGGAAAAATATAAATAGGATGCGATCTTGGATAAAACATAGTATATTCACAATATAATGAAATTAATACATGTAAATATCATTTTTTTTATGAACTAAGTGAAAATAAGATCATATAAAGAGACTTGATTTTTTAGAGGGCAGGAAAAAACACTTTTCCGTTCCGAACCCATCCATTTCCGTTCCAACCACATCATCTCAACAATTTTAAATCAATCGAATTAGAACAGAACAGATAAATAGCCACAGAGATGCTACACATCCCAGTAGTGACACCCCGGGAGAAAACCAGTTCGTGTATGCATTATTTACTCTGATATATGCACTGCAACCCTTGTATAGGGTTATCAGGCGCATGTAACAGTATATTAATTTCATGAGCCGAGTTGAATAATTAGGAGAATTATACATATATATATATATATTATATTATAAATATATTATATGGCAACAAAATACTGTTATTATTTTTTATCTGTTGGGGTTTACATTGATGGCGTATTGGTGTTATATATTTTAATTTGCCAAATAAACAATATTTACCTGTTGTTGTGTAATTATAGTTAAACTAGAAATATAGTACAATGAGCTCGAAGAAGGGCAAACGCCGCTCGGCAAAGCAACATATTCCAATAGCGGAATCAGTTAGCATAGCTGTGAAGATTCAACTTGATAAGTTCCTCTCTGATGAGAATGAGACTGAATTGAAGTTCCCAACTTTCCTATCGGCTCAGGAGCGAGCGTTTATCCACGCGAGAGTTTTGAAGTTGGGACTCAAATCTAAATCGCGTGGTAAAGGTATGTTAGACACACATTTCTTTGGTGATTTCGTTTTTGCCACAAGATCCATAGACAGTCTTATGATCATTGTGCTAAAAGCTTTGCTTCTAATGAGTAACAATTTTTCAAACAACACTTTTCATCCATATTCCTTTTTCTGATTTCTAATGTGTAACGAATGAATAAAAACATGGTAAAGAATATGATATTGATGCATACTGGTTTATTTCCAAAAATACTCATATACCTATCATAATAAATCAAATCATATACAACATACTTCCCTCAACAAGTTAAAATAAAAAACATGTATGTACAAAAACACTTCTTCTTCTTCTTCGAGTCACTGGTTCGGTCGAACCAGTGTGGTGAAAGGATTGTAAGTGCGCCCCAAAGAGGCTCCTTTCGTGCACTCGACACATGTCTTCGAATAAGTTCTAGGACATGTCGGACACATACAAAAACACTAAAATGATACATCTAAACACAATTTGTTACAATAAACCAATCTATTAATTTTTAAGTATTTAATGAGTTAGAATGTGTTCTTGCAATTATATTGGGCACCAACCAATTCACCAACTATAATTTTCAACTCTAAACTTCTCCAGGTTCGATTCCCACCCAGGACAAACATTTGTGTGACAAATGTAGATGTTTTTTCTGTGTCTAGGTGTTAACATGTATTTATTTGCGAAATATTACCAAAGTATATATAAGTATTATACCAGTTGTCTGGTTCCCATGATACATGCCATGCTTAGCTGATTTTGGGGTCAGACAGCACTGTGTGAATTGCCCTCCAAAATGTATTTATTTATAATGATTGATAGAGATAGCTGGTCCCTTATAGGCCCTCTCTATAAAAAAGGTTCCAAGGCTTCTTTAAGATTCCAATATAAATAATGTTTTTCCTATTGTCTGTTGCAGGTGTAAACCGTTTTATAACAATTTACAAACGTATTGGGTCATCAATTATCCAAAACGATGCAAAGCTCATTTTGGACTCCAACATGCGTTGTACAATCACAGAGCTGTTCAATTCATTCCCAATAACAACCAAAGAGAAGGAGGACCTAAGCAACTGCCCGGAGAAGGAGCGGAGTCCCCAGCTAGCTCATAAGGCTATGGGGCAGCTGAATAATGGAGTTGCACAGGTATTATAAATACCATACATACCAATGGAGAGTGGTGGCCTAGGGATCAGACCCTGAGTTTCAATCTGGATGTCATTGGTTCAAATCCAGACATGCCCCAATGAGTTTTCACTTTAAAAATTGATGTGTGCAATACAACATGTTCAGAACAGTGAAAACATGAGAAAACTGATGTGTCCTAAAATCACTTAATTCAACCTGAATTAGGTGGGATCGATTCCCACCCAGGACAAACATTTGTGGAGGAATATAGATGTTTGCTCTGTATCTGGGTGTTAATATGTATTATATGTGTGTATTTACAAAACGTAGTATATATGTACTCTATCAGTTGGCTGGTTCCCATAATACGAGCTATGCTAAGTTTGGGGATAGATAGCGCTGTGTGAATTGTCCATTATTATAAAAAAATACCCTATTGTAATAAATCCTACGTTTTTGTGTTCCCAGGTGCCCAACACAACATACAACCCAGAAGTGCAGAAATTCAGAGAGAAACTGCCTGTCTATGAACAGAGACAGGATCTGCTCAATGCTATTGTACATAACCAGGTAACTTCTGCTTTATTGTTTATGTTATGTCTTGTTTCATGTTAAAGGTTGCCTGGAAGAATTGCTGTTAGCGATAAGGCTGCCCATTGTATTACCTTAGCTTAAGTATTAATCTTTACGAAATTTCTATGTATGGTGGTCAATAATGTATTATCTATGTTGTTGCGGCTTCACCTATGTTGAATTCAGTTTGTGACTATAAAAGAATAACTAAATAGTTTAGTCATTTTTATCTATTTATGAATTCATTTAGTAAAAGTGACTTAAATTACTCCTTATAATCTGCTAGTGAAAGTCCCATTTTGGATATAAGCCAATACAAACAGACTAAAATAAAAAAAAAACTTGTATTTTTTAAGTACTGTGTATAATTTCGTATGCATTTAGTAAAACTCAGTTATTTTGACATTACAAACAGACTCTTCCATTATATTTATTTGTATTGATTAAATATAGTTATTGCTGAGGATGAGAGATATCTCACCCAAAATATGAGAGGTGCTGTTAAAAAATGAAGTTTCCACCACAGGCATACTTCCATAAGGGGGGAGTAAATGGGCCTTAATCAACAGTGTAAGGAGAATAATGGTCAATTGTATCTTTGTCGGTCAGGTGATAGTAGTGGCGGGGGCGACGGGATGCGGGAAAACAACCCAGCTGCCGCAACTAGTGCTGGAGTACTGTCAGGAGCACAAGCTGGCCGCCAGGATATACTGCACGCAGCCCAGGAGGATCTCGGCTGTGTCCGTAGCAGAACGAGTAAGAATGTTACCCTTTCATGTAGCTCTAAGGTCGGGTGACCTGATGTGGGCATACCTTAAGTTGGCTGCGAATGATTCTGACTGGTGTTGTCTTCGTTCGTCTTCGTGACCCCATCTCTTAGTGGATATTATAGGGAGGACTTTGTAAAATAATAAAAATAAAATAAATGTCTTTAAATCGGTGGCCATTTTACACAGCTACGTCTAGCCCGAACCAGACAACTGAAAGAATAGTTATTTACATTATTTTTGTAAATAAGTGTAAATATGGTGGGAATCGAACCAACGACCTAAAGCGCAGAAGAACTCTGCTAGTTACTACCAACTGAGCTGTGAACCCAGTCTAACTGAAACTTTGTAGGTATTTATTGTGTTTTTAATATTAAAAAGTACTAAGAGAGAGATCTGGTTTCAGGTGGCATACGAAAGGAACGAGAAGATAGGGCAGACGATAGGATACCAGATCAGGCTGGAGTCTCGCGTCAGTCCGCGCACCGTGCTCACCTACTGCACCAACGGAGTGCTGCTGCGCACGCTCATGGCGGGCGACGCGCTCACGGGTCAGTGCTCACCGCTCACTGCACACCGCTCACTGCACACCGCTCACTGTTTACCCACATCCACACACTACTTGCATTAAACCGACACTTAGGTCGGCTCGCACACTGGACTTACTATTTACTCCACAGCTGTTTATGTATATAAGTAACACCTATGATAATTTACTTGATTGTTCAAGATTATGTACTCTTTACTCTTAGTGAGCTCTTCAACAACTCTTTCACCTGGAAAATGTATGCAGAAGTAATTAAATAAATAAAATAAATAAATAATGGTAGACATTTCACTACTACTAACTATTAAATACATATATACTTTTTTTTTTTGTAAATACATACATGTAATACATATTAACACCCAGACACAGAACAAACATCAATGTTACAAATGTCACATAAATGTTTATTCTGTGTGGGGATGGAACCCACTACCTACAGCCACAGAAGGTAGGGTTACTAACCAACTGAGGCATGTGTGTGCTGTGCGTTGTGTAATCGTCAGGGGTGACGCACGTGTTCATCGACGAGGTCCACGAGCGAGACAAGTTCAGCGACTTCCTGCTGATCGCGTTGCGCGACGCCCTGCCGCGCTGCAAGGACCTCAAGCTGATCCTCATGTCCGCGACCGCCGACACGCAGATATTCTCCAGGTATCCCTCCATCCCACATCCCCTGTCACATCTGCATTTATTGCATACTCAATATCTTAACATGTTTGACCAGACAACACCTGTGGAAAGCGGTAATAACACTACTACTAACACTACTACTACTCCTAATACTACTACTAACACTACTACTACTCGTACTACTACTACTACTCCTACTACTAATACTACTACTACACTTACTACTATTCGTGTCACTATCTGTCTCGAACCAGTGTGATATAAGAATTAAATTGCGCCTCAAAGATGCTACTTTAATGCACTTGACACGATTCTTAGAATTTTAAGTTCTAGGACATGGCGGGTCGCTCACGATGTTTTCCTTTACCGTTTTGAGAACTTGGTCAAAGTCAGAGTCAAAGAAACTATGGGTCTGTACCACTGAGCCACCACTGGAACTTACAAGTGTAACACACCGTAATGTCTTTGACGGGAAATTCTTATCACACACATACCACCTTTCTACATTTTCTCCTAATCCTATGTTTTCTGTTAAGAAGCTCAAGATATCTTCGTGAATTTGGCGTGTCACCCTATGTCTGGTTAGTAATTTGTGGATGTTGATTTGTACAGATATTTCAACAACTGTCCAGTAGTGACGATTCCCGGCCGGCTATACGAGGTGCAGCGGTACTTCTTAGAAGACATCCTCAAGATAACTCAGTACCGGAACAAAAAGATGGCGCGGGTTGAGAACGAACTCAAGAGCAAACTCAAGACGGGACAGAGCTATTCGTCGCAACTAGAAGGTACAGTCACTATGAAGGCATAATTAAAGTTTAAGAAGAGGTTCTATAGCCAGTGCTTTTTTGGATCTATGTAATTCTTGGTACACTAGTTTCAGTTTTTGTTTTTCAGTAGTTATGGGTCTAATGCCATAATTAGGTCTTGCTCTTTCTCTAGGTAGATTACCCTTGTTAAAGGCAGAAAAAGTATTTAACATTGATCTGGCCACCTTAACCAGGGAAATATCCAGGTCCAGTTTAATTCAGCTTAATTTCCCTGGTTTAACACCAGCTATGTGACGAAAGTCATTTAAAGTTATACGAGACCCATTCCTTGGCTGTTCATATGGTAGCCTTTGTAATGTCATATCTAAGATAATTTTTATGCAAAGTTTTGTATGTGTATAATCAATATTTAATGACAAAAGGGTAGTTTATCCCTCGGCTTGACTCCGTTATTATGATCACACATCAGACAGGATCATTACTATTAATTTTTACAAAACGCCACTGTTCTTCGTCCTTACACTAGGTAACTCTGTAGCCGCTATATTTATTATGCCTATTTAGTTATTTATTTGATGAAAACTTACAGCTCATGAAAACATAATCAAAACTTAATTAAAAACATAATGCTAATAACAGGTTTTCATAACTAGAATTAGGTTAGTTATATAATGGTTTCTATTTCCTTCGGCGTGTCCAGGAGGGCAGAAGCCGGCGCCAGGGACCGGGACGGGGACCGGGGCCGGGACGGGGCCGACAGAAGACAGCGACGGCAGCGAGTACAAGCAGGAAGCGTTAGATCCCGAGCTGCAAGCGGACATGAACGAGTTCCTGGACGATTGCTTCAACGAAGGAAGTCTGGTGAGATTATATACTATTATTAATATTATTTTTGACTGGCCCCGCAATGACTCAGTGACTCTGATCGTGCGGTCCCTCCGCACCGCACGATCCACAAAACGGACTGACGTTTCGATCACGACGTGAAGACGTCCGATGTCCAATATTAGCGACGATTCCACAATTCCCAATTAGTTTAAATCTCTGTTCGCGGATTCATAGATAATATTTGTGGAAAGCAGTTAGGACAACGTTTTATTTTACTATGGAATGGGCGTGCCGTGCGCGCTGCGCCGTATTCTCTGCCCAGCGATCGTACTGTGCAGAGAATACGGCGTGTTATTCAGTGCCTAGCGATACTGGTTGATTTCTCTAGAAGCATGATAATGTTGTATGTATGTATGTGTGTGTGTGTGTGTGTGTCGCAGGACTCGTTCTCTCAGATACTGTACATGTATCTGTCGGAGGGCGTGCCGGCGGACGCGGCGCACGGCGCGTCGCGGCGCACCGGGCTCATGGCGGCCGCGGCGCACGGGCACGCCGACGTCGCGGCGCAGATACTGCACATCGGTGAGAAACATACATTGTACTCTCTGATACTGTACGTGTACGTGACGGAGGTCTGTATTTAGTAACAATGGAGTTTTTGTAACGGAACCTCAGCCTCGCTTGCGAAAATGCGGATCTTCCGCAAAAATCTTCACAACTATGTAACGGGCTTGTAACTCATCGCCAGATTCAGTACCCAGTGTCTACTTCTCGTGGTGCAAGTCGTAACTAATTATGAAACTGTTTGTTTACCAGGCGCCGATCCCGCCGTCCAAGACGTAGACGGCAAAACGGCTCTCGACTACGCGAAAGATAACGGACACGCCGAATGCGTGAAGCTACTCTCCACTCTGACGCAGGCCGAGGACAGCAAGGAGTCGGAGGACGAGTCGGCCGACAGCTTCCTCCTGGACGTGTATCAGCACGCCGCCTCCGAGGAACACATAGACCACGACCTAATGCTCGCTCTCATCAAACATATACACGTCAATCTGCCCAAAGGCAGCATCCTGGTCTTCCTCCCCGGATACGACGATATAGTGAAAGTGAGAGATATGATCCAAGCGTGCACAGAAATGAACACACCCAAATATCAGTTGTTTACCCTTCACAGTAATATGCAAACTCTGGACCAGAAGAAAGTTTTTATTCCATTACCGAACGCGAGGAAGATAATAGTGTCTACGAACATAGCGGAGACGTCGATAACGATCGACGACGTGGTGTACGTCGTGGACTCGTGCAAAGTGAAGGAGAAATATTACGAGTCGACCGGCGGAGTGTGCTCGCTGCAGTGCGTGTGGAGCTCGCGCGCGTGCTGCCAGCAGCGCGCCGGCCGCGCGGGCCGCACCAAGCCCGGCCACTGCTTCCACATGTGCTCCCGGAGGCGCTTCCAGACGCTGCCCTTGAACTCCGTCCCGGAAATACTGAGGGTGCCCCTGCAGGAGCTCTGTCTCCACACGAAGCTGCTCGCCTCCGGTAACACTCCCATCGCAGACTTCCTATCCAAAGCGTTGGAGCCGCCCTCGTTTTTGGCCGTCCGCAACGCCGTTTCATTGTTGAAGACGATAGGGGCGTTGACCCCGATGGAGGACCTCACCGAGATCGGGCAACACCTGCTCGACCTCACCGTGGAGCCCAAACTCGGCAAGATGCTCCTGTACGCGTGCGTGATGAAGTGCCTCGACCCGGTGCTCACCATCGTGTGCAGCTTGGCGAACAAGGAGCCCTTCCAGATATCGATGGACTCGGAGAACAGGAAGCGGGGGAAGGACGCCCGGAAGGAGCTCGCCTCGGAGAGCTTCTCGGACCACATGGTGCTGCTGCGCGCGTTCCAGGCGTGGCAGCAGGCGCGCGCGGGCGGCGCCGCCGGCGAGCGCGCCTTCTGCGCCAAGCACCTCGTCTGCGGACCCACCATGGAGACCATTGTCGGGTACCGGTCGCAGCTGCTCGCCCAGCTGCGGGCGCTCGGCCTCGTCAAGGCGCGGGGGAGCGGAGACATCAAGGACGTCAACCTCAACTCGGAGAGGTGGCACGTCGTCAAAGCCGTGCTCACCGCCGGACTGTACCCGTCGATAGCGCGAGTGGACCGCGACTCCGCCTCGCTGCGCACTTCCAACGAGGTCAAAGTCGCCTTCCATCCCAAATCCTCCCTCAACGACGGCGTGAGGATCGGCGAGTTCCGCCGAGGGGTCCCCAAATCGCTGCCGACCGACTGGGTCGTCTTCGAGGAGATATCGCGCGCCGGCCGGTTTTGTTTCATAAGGTGCTGCACTCTGGTGACTCCGTTGACGGTGGCGTTGTTCGGCGGCCCGTTGCGGCTGAGCAGCGCGGCGTTGACGCAACGCGCCAACCCGCCGGGCCTGTCCAGCGACTCGGACAGCGAGGCCGACGAGTGCAACTCGTCCCCGGACGCGGCGGTCATCACCCTCGACGACTGGATGGCCTTCACGGCGGACGCCTCCGACGCCATCAGCGTTTTCTACCTGCGCCAGAAGTTGTGCGCGCTGATCATCCGGCGGATGTCCAATCCGGGCAAGCCGGTGACTGCGCTGGACGAGCAAATCCTCAACACGGTGGTGCACGTTCTGGGCGCGGAAGAGAAGAACGTGGGACTAATCCAGCCGAGTGGAATCGGGCAGCGACCCAAACCGCTCACCGTCGATTCTCCCAACTGGCGGATGAGAGTCGAAGATGAGTTCAGGCAGTACAGTCAGCCGCAGTATAACCAAGACAACGGTAACAATTTCTACCAGAACGCGTGCAATTACAGGAATGGGCAGGGACGGTCGGGTTGGCCGGCGCCCAATTTTTCACCTCAGCCGTTTTCGGGGCCGAAAAGTCCTATGTCACCGAACGGGAAAACTTTATTGGCCAATATAGAGAAGTACGCGGAGGGTCCTGACACTGACAACTGTCGATACTTGGTGGTGAAGGCTGACGACGCGCACGCGGTGGACGCGGCGCGGACTGCGGGCGCGTATCCCTTCTCCCCGAACGTGCACAAGAAACTGCACAAGTTCAAACAGGTAATTGACATGCTTCTTTATCTCTCGCCTGACCGGATTTTTTATTTATTTAGACACACCAACAACATACATAATATACTGAAATCTTGTTGTACGGTTTTGACTTATAAGCACCTGTCACTCACAGGTATATACAGCGTTTTAAACGAGCATACTTTGCGGAAGTTAGCTGTCGCCTTCTCTGATATTAAGCGACATTCCCTCTCATTAAAATACAATTTAGACTTCTTCACGTTCAAAGCACGAAATTTTCATGAGAAAGATGTATCTATGTAGGGTAATACATCCTACTCTCGCTATTAATGTTACAAATGCGAAGATACGACAATTTGAATGGACGGATGCGTGCCTGTTTATTCCCCTCTCAGGTCGAAACTACTGAACTGAAATGGCTGACATTTCTAACGTAGGCAGATGTCGGGAAGAACACATTGGCCACTTTTTGTTCCAGTATAACGAGAAAAATGTATTGTTCTCTATTATAATTAATAAGCGTTTGCTTCATCACAATACAATACAAGACAAAAACAATATAAATGATGTTATAATGCTGCTTAACATCATTTTTAAGTGGTCCATACTGGCCCTAAACTAGGCAAAAACCTGTGTGATAGCAGTGTAGATGTGTTGTAGGAATGATGAAGCCTATATCGATACACACATATATGGGTATATAATCAATAAAAGTCCTACAATAATATGTACGTGTACGTGTACGTGTACGTGTTGCAGGAAGGAGTCCGTGTGACCGTGCTGTTCTCGTGCGCGAGCGTGTCCAAGTTCGTGGGTGCCGCCGCGGTGGAGCCCTCCGGCAGCATCGAGTGGATCTCCAACAGCCACATACCGTTCCATATGATTCGGTCAGTTGTCACCGTTATACTTGTAAGCCGTCCGCGGGGTGAATAAAACACGTTTCTTGTTATTTATTACTACTTGTGCCCCCGCGGTTTAGCGCATTCATACAAACATTCTCTTCAGCTTTGTTATTAGTAATAGATTTTTTACAAATCCAAATATCCAATATTACCATGGTGATTTAGAATAACTATAATGATCCGCATGTCGCGACGTGGTCCGCCGTCCGTCCCGAAAATTGACATTTCATTTCCTTAAAACCCTGTCAAAAGAGTAACACAACCGATGTCGAGATTAGATACAAGGCATGTAAAGCCCTAAATACATTTATTATCCCAGCGCTGTGGTTATCGAAATCGCCGGAAGAATACTGTCGCGTTCAACACCCGGGATGATCAAAATAAATAAGTACGCATGTGTGTTATTACAGGCACATAACGAACTCGCTGGCGGGCGGTGCGCGCGTGTGCGGCGCGCGGGACGGCACCGAGGTGTGCGCGGGTGCGGGGCGCGCCCTGCTGTCCGCCGCGCGCGCGCCGCCCCGCCGCCCGCCGCCCCGCCCCATACACAAGCAGCACGACCACTAGCCGACACCGACGACATCCGCGGTGCCGACCCCGCGGGGACGTCTTGGAAACGCACGCCATCGCTCGCTAATATTACACATCTGATGGTGCCCTAGAGAGTATTTTCAGTGGTATAACGCAAATTTATGGTTATTCTGACCGTATGACGAAACTAAATGTGGTAAAGTCATATAAGACTATAGCAATAAGAACAGACGACTCAGTATTTTAACTTGAGCCTTTTTCTATAAAACTTTGACGCAGCGGCCAAAAGCTGCATAGCCAGCCGGTAATATTGAAAACAACGCTTTTATATTATCCACAGTAGAGGCCCCGGCTTACGGGCGCGCGGCACATTTCTGAGCCTTGATACATCAATATCGCGCTGTGACGGTGTCTCAGATGCGTGGCGACCTGTCGCAGGCTCCACGAACAGTGTCTGACGTGGCTCCTAGCGGCACTGTGTACTCTGATGATGAGGCTGAAGACTAAAAGTGTCCATAACAACCTAATAATACTTTGGTTGGACGCACTTTTTATTATTTATCGCATTAATTAAGTTACTCGAGTGTAGCCCAGTCCTTAGTGGGACCGAAGTCAACACAGTGTTTGTGTGATTTTAAAAGAATTGTAGTTGAATTTTAAAAGATTTAAGATGTATAAAAAACTTGTTTTTAAATATATGTAATAATTGTTATTTTCCTGTACCCTTTCATTGGGCGCTTCTTATCTTTCTGGAAACGTTCAAGACCTATTCAGATGTATGCGATATTAGCTACCGCTGCAGGTAGCGCAGTCCAGTTGGTGTGCGATATTCTTACTATTCAATCGGATATAGCTCCCGCGTATATTATCGTCAGCTGTGTTCCGTCCCATAACCGCCCCATATCCCTGCTGTCCCATATCTATAAACTTTTGTCCAAAATCCTATGCAACCGTCTTACCCGCCAAATGGACGAATGTCAACCTGTTGAACAAGCTGGCTTCCGAAGCGGTTTCTCCACAATAGATCACATTCATACCGTGAAGCAGTTGATAGAAAAGAGTTTAGAGTACAACCGGCCTTTGTGTATAGCTTTTGTCGACTACGAAAAAGCCTTCGACAGTGTCGAACACTGGGCTGTGTTCAACTCTCTCCACCGCTGTCAGATCGACGCTCGGTATGTGGACTTACTCCGAGAGCTGTATGATGCGGCGACATTGCAGGTTAAAATGCATGCACTAACTGACCCTATTATAATTAAGAGGGGGTGCGGCAGGGGGACACCATTTCACCTAAACTCTTCACTGCAGTTCTTGAAGATGTAGTGAAAACCCTCGAATGGGACCAAACTGGCATCAACATCAATGGTGTCTACCTATCGCATCTTCGGTTTGCTGATGACCTGGTCTTGTTTACGGAATCCCTGGAAGATCTTCGAAGTATGATAAAACAACTTTTCGATGCCTCCTTGGAAGTGGGTTTGAAGATGAATATGTCCAAGACGAAGGTGATGACAAACATCTCTGGACCCTCGGTTTCAACCCTTATGGTTGGAAGGGAGGAACTAGAGATGGTTGATCAATACGTATATCTGGGACATATCAAATCAAATCAAATCAATTTATTGCATGAAATACATGTCATAGAAGTTGTTATTACTGTAAAGGAATGTTACAATGTATTCTGCCCTATTGGGCGTGCAATATCTTAAAATGTACAATAGTCAAATAATAGAATTCCTAACAGATAATACACAAAATTACTAACATACGAATATAGAAATAATAATAATACTACCACAAAAAAAAGATAGAAAGAAAAAAAAAAGAATAGAAAAAAGGAATGTCAATGTTATATACTTACAATTTATCTGTCATGAATTCATTAAAAGAGTAATAGCATATTTTATCATTCAACCGGGAGCATCCCGAAAAGGAGATTTACAGGAGAATACAGCTAGGATGGGCTGCATTCGGTAAGTTAGAGGATGTGTTGCGGTCGAAGCGAACTCCTCAGTGCTTAAAAACCCGTCTTTTCAACCAGTGTGTTCTACCAATTATGACCTACGGTGCCGAGACATGGACGCTCACTAAGAAGACTGTGTACCGAGTTCGAGTTGCACAAAGAGCCATGGAGCGAGCCATGCTCGGGATAAATCTTCTGGACCGAGTTCGAAACACTGAAATCAGACGTCGTACTAAAGTCTTCGATGTTGGTGACAGAGCAATGAGCCTCAAATGGAATTGGGCCGGACATCTGGCTAGACGTGGTGATGGAAGATGGAGTAAGGTTTTGACCGAGTGGTGGCCCAGATCAGATCAAAGGAATCAAGGTCGACCGAAAGCACGTTGGGTCGACGACATCGTAAAATCTGCTGGAAAAACCTGGACGAGAGTGGCGCAGAACAGATTGGGCTGGCAAAAGAAAAGGGAGGCCTATACCCAGCAGTGGGCCATTACAGGCTAAGATGATGATGATGTGTTCCGTCCGTGAATGAAACCAAACTTATTAACCAGTTAAAATTAAGACTCGCGATAATATGTAACACCGCGCGGAATTCTAGCTATATATTTCCGCTATCTACAGCGTAGCGAATATTGCGTATATCTGAATGGACCTTAAAGAAAGAGAAGAAGCTGTCTGAGAGTGACACGGGTATCTTCAATGATGGCAATACGTTTTGATTCACACACTGCCTGTAACTTAACTCACTGTTACAATGACCTTCCCTTTTGTTGAACTGTAAAATATTAATTTAGTGTTTACTTTGATTCCAGCTCACACGCTGTAGATAATGAACCGCTAGTTAAAATAAGTTTAAAGCAATATCTTTGATCTCTACTCACCCACTCGTGGTTGGGCGAATTTGAGCTACCAGTACTCTGGCAGTGTATATATATGTCTCATGTATGGGAAAGTCAGAACTGTATGTATGTCTACTCTGCGGTAGTAGTATTTCGCCCCGACCCGCCCCGCTTTTGATATGTGGTAGCTCTAAGTGACATTTCGTGACACGGAATTGTAGAGCTATGTAAAGTTTGACATTTTAAAGTGATGAAGTTATGCATAAGTACAAATGACTTTAGATTAAATTTGATTATTGTTGATAATATATTTTGAACTCATTTCTATTTATATATCTCAATTTGTTTGGTTGTGTTTGTGCATTAATAATAAACTATTTTAGGCTAACCATTCAGGTTGTTTAATTTTGACTTTTCTTACTTTGCAATGAAATGAAACAAGTTATGTCTCGAAAATGCTTGTATTACTTAAATCTAGGTTTTTACAGAAACATTAATTTAATTAATCACATCGTTTTACCTACACTTGTATCGGAAGCTATTACATAACGCCATTACATTCTCGCTGCCAAAAATCGCATTCAAACAAATTATCATTTTGACAGTCCTTCCCAGTCACATCAGCATATTCAATGTTACATTGGGCGTGTGATATGCCATACTAACCAACAGCCACATACAGTCATGGTGACTCAACTATTTGTGCCACAAAGTGATTTATTTGGCACCGACATTGTGTAGCAACAAAAATTTTTTCCTCGAACTGACAGTCTGGTCGCTGCCGTACTGACTTCTCTTAATGTTTATTTCTGTATGACTTGTTTCTCTATCTTCTCCTGCTGTTCCTGTGACTGCAGCTGCTGCAGCGTCAGCAAGGAGACACCGAGCTGGTCCTCGCGCGTGAAAGGTTGCGCCATCTGCCGCAGCCAGCGCTTGCAGATCTACAACAATACAATGCCATACGTTAACACGTTCTAGCGGTACGTTAGACTGACCTTACCACGACACTCAAAGCAGTAGTGATCCATGATACGAATCCTGGCGAGGGTAGGACTATTGTATTTTGGAAAAACACTGGTGGACGTTTCACACAGCGGCCGTCTAGCATCAAAGTAAGCATAGATTGTTCTTTGTATTATGGGACAAGGAGTCGGGCAGGTGCGCCTGGATCCAGCGCGGCAGCTTGCAGCGCTCGTCCGCGATATCTTTATGTTGTATTCGGTGTCGCCGCTGCGCTGATGAGACACACGCTGTATAGTTACCTGCACGGCCTCCTCGGTGCTGAGGTTGCACAGCGAGTCGGGCAGGTGCGCCTGGATCCAGCGCGGCAGCTTGCAGCGCTCGTCCGCGATATCTTTATGTTGTATTCGGTGTCGCCGCTGCGCTGATGAGACACACGCTGTATAGTTACCTGCACGGCCTCCTCGGTGCTGAGGTTGCACAGCGAGTCGGGCAGGTGCGCCTGGATCCAGCGCGGCAGCTTGCAGCGCTCGTCCGCGATATCTTTATGTTGTATTCGGTGTCGCCGCTGCGCTGATGAGACACACGCTGTATAGTTACCTGCACGGCCTCCTCGGTGCTGAGGTTGCACAGCGAGTCGGGCAGGTGCGCCTGGATCCAGCGCGGCAGCTTGCAGCGCTTGTCCGCGCGGCTGAACCGCTTGTCCGCGAATATCATTATCCCGTAGTCCGTCTTGCCACTGAAAACATACACATCGTATTGCATAAATGGACAAAACAGAGAGTCATTTTCGAAATAAAGATATCCCTGTTTTCGACCACACTGGCGAACTACAAACTCTTTCTACAAATAGCTCAAAAAAGGAAGTTTGTCCGTCAGAACGATATCAGAAGGTAGTCCGCGTACTACAGGAATGCGGGCGCACTCACCGCAACACCCTGCCGACGCACTGGGCCGCGTGTCGCATCGCGTCAAACGTCAGGAAGTCGTTCTCACGTATCTGCAAATATAACCGATCGTCACTGACAACCTTACTGCTCTAACAAGGCAAACGCATGGACAACATAATGTATCCGTGGAGTGTGTGCGTGAGCGCACGCGTACGTATGTGTGTGCGTCAGTGCGTGGATGTGTGGGAAGTGTGTAGGTGTGTGCGTGCGTGTGAGTGCGTGGGTGTAGGTGTGTGCGTGCGTGTGAGTGTATGTGTGTGTGCGTGGGTGTATGCGTGCGTGTGTGTGTGCGTGAGTGTGCGTGCGTGCGCGTGCGTGCGTGTGTGTGGGTGTAGGTGTGTGCGTGCGTGTGTGTGTGTGTGGGTGTGTGCGTGCGTGTGAGTGTATGTGTGTGTGCGTGGGTGTATGCGTGCGTGTGTGTGTGCGTGAGTGTGCGTGCGTGCGCGTGCGTGCGTGTGTGTGGGTGTAGGTGTGTGCGTGCGTGTGAGTGTATGTGTGTGTGCGTGGGTGTATGCGTGCGTGCGCGTGCGTGCGTGTGTGTGGGTGTAGGTGTGTGCGTGCGTGCGCGTGCGTGCGTGTGTGTGGGTGTAGGTGTGTGCATGCGTGTGTGTGTGTGTGGGTGTATGTGTGTGTGTGTGGGTGTATGCGTGCGTGTGTGTGTGTGCGTGAGTGTGCGTGCGTGCGTATGTGTGTGGGTGTATGGGTGTGTGTGTGTGTGGGTGTATGCGTGCGTGTGTGTGTGCGTGAGTGTGCGTGCGTGCGTGTGTGTGTGTGGGTGTATGCGTGCGTGTGTGTGTGGGTGCGTGTGTGTGGGGGTGGTACCTGGAAGTGGTCGCGCAGGTAGTCGAGGCGCGCGCGCAGGATGCGGGACTGCGTGTACACGTACGGTATGCCGAACATGAGCACGGCGCGCCCGAGGTGGTGCTCGAAGTCCACGCCCTCGGACACCTTCCCGCGGGCCACAGACAGCAGCACCGCGCCGCGACCGCTCTCACACGCCTTATCACACACACACACACAACCACTGTTACTGTTCTATTCTAGTCACTGGGTCTCTCGAACCGGTGTGGTGAAAGGAAATTAAGTGCGCTTACAAGAGGCTCCTTTCATGCACTCGACACATGTCTTCGAATTTTTAGTTCTAGGACATGTCGGTTTCCTCAAGACATTTTCCTTGCACTGTATTGAGAACGTGGTATTGCGCACATAAATCGTTAAATCGAACAACTTATAGGTGAAAGTCGGGATTTTAACCGGCGACCTCCGGACTGAAACTCGGGGTCAGTATACTAACAAACGTCGACAGACTGGAGACATCAGCTCACGAACCCCTGAACAAAAGCAGGGCGAGGAGGAACCCTCTCAACAGGTCCCTTAGCAGTTCAATGCCAAAAAAAACTGATAATTAGTGCAGGTCACAAAAATGTATGGTGAATTCAAAGAATTACCTTGATATAATTGATGAGGGCAAAACTGGTCTCAGCAGAGTCCTGCGTCTCGATAAACAGAAGTTTATGCCTCTGCAAACTCGCCACTACACCTGCAATGACAATCTTACATATATATTTTAGTAGCAGTATAACTCACGCCAAGTTCGTCCGGGAAGTACTGCTACTATGCCCATTTTTGCCGCCAAGAAGACACGCGTTCGCGTTACTGTGTCCCGGTTTGAAAGGTGTGGTTGCCGGTGAAATTACAGGCACATGAGACATTCCACCTACACGTCTCAGAGTTACGGGCGCATACGATGCGACTTGAGCCTTGTCGTACCTAGTAGGGGAAGGCCCAAGTTGCATCGGTTGTTATGGGCAGAGGTTACACAACACAAGGTGGGCCGTCGGCTCGTTCCGTAGCTGTATATTAGAAATGCGTTAGTTTGGATTGATGGCTGTTTGTTACTCAATCACGCCAGAACGGCTGAGTTGATCTGTAAGAAATTTGTTAGAGATAGATTATAGTCTGGAATAACACATAGGCAACATTTTATATATCTCTATTACTTATATCAAGTAAATAGCTAGTTATTTTAAATGCTTAGGGTCTCGCATTGGATCCTAGGCCGGCAGCATAACGTTTACGGTTCTTGTGTGTTGCAATCGCTCGTTTATGCCATCTGCAACACGGAAATGATCACCGGGTTCTATTACCTTGATCATACCAAGCTCCGACGACATTCTCCAGATACATGTAGGATGTGAAGAAGCAGACTACCCCGTCGGGAACGCACGCGGCTATCTACAGAACATACAATATTATACATATATAATTATTACTAGCTGTGCCCGCGACTTCGTTCGCGTGGAATAGTGACTTTTCGGGCAGCATATTTTGAATTAAAAATGTTCGCCGTGATTCTTTAAATTGACATAACTTTTTAATTTATGAACCGATTGACATGAAATAAACACTAAATATTAAGTGAAGCTTACTACAATATATTAGTGAAAACCGTATCTAAATCGAATAAGCCGTTTCTGATATTAGCGTGCACAAACACACAGACAAACAGACAAAAAAATAATTTATTACGATTTCGGGTTCGGCATCGATATAATAACAACCCCTGCTACTTTTTTTTATATATTTCCATTGTACAGACACCACTTTTCTACAATTTTATTATATGTATAGATTAGGACTTGTTTTGTTTGGAAGGAACTGTTCTGACATACAGCTAACACTAGTCACAAGGCGGGCATTATGCCTGTTTGTCAAAACTCAACATTAGTTATTTGAGCTCTCATGTTATAATAATAATAATATTGGTAAACAATTCACACAGCGCCAACCAGCCTCAAAGTAAGTATAGCTTGTACTTTGGGAACCACACAACTGATATAATACGTATATAGTTTTTCTAAAAAACATACATATAATACAAATTGACACCCAGACAAATAACAAACATCTATGGTCGTTACATAAATGTGTGGTGTGGGTGGGAATCGAACCCACGACCTCAAGGCAGGGTTACTACCAACTGAACTGTGAGGTCAGTCACAGATATATTAGTTCTCATATATAACACTGTGCTCGCGAAAAAAAAGGAAGCCCTCCTTTAGGGGTTTCTTGACTGTTCTCCCCATGGGAGGTCAGATAGGGTTTGAACATGCGTCCTACTTAGCGATAAGTACGCGTGACCTTATTTTGAATATTATTGACGTTTCCAAGCCATTTTTTTTGTGAATTCTATGGAAATAAAGTTTTTGACTTTGACTTTGACTTATGAGTGTTATATCCCGCATTAGACAGAGCTCACCTCGACTAACAGCTGTCCGTAGTTCCGTATGACCGCCACGTCTTCTCTAGACTCGTAGCGGGAGGATATAGCGACCTGGTCGCTGCCTTTACACACTATCTGAAAGTTTACATCAGTGATATATAGTCACATTTATTGGGTGTGCGTGGGTTCGCATTCGCATAACAGAAATTGGATTATAGCGTCATGTAAATAACCTAACCTTCCTCAAGAATTGGGATGTCAACTGCAAATATGACAGCCCAATGCAATATTTTTCCAAATGCAACTGGTAGTACCAAAGATTAGCGCATTTTTTTTAAATATAAAAAAAATATCAATATTTTTTTTAATTCAAACATACAAACCCTTCAACCTTTATTATATTAGTTACGATATGAAAATATATGTTGAGTACAAATTCCAAAACCGTTTGAACATGATCATAATGGAAATTGGCACATAGTCCTGGGCTGTCACCTTGTGGCGGGTTCTGCCTTCAGGTAATACACCTGGTTGATACGTTAAATTACATCACCACTCACCATCGGTAATATGCACGGTCTCGCCAGCGTCATCGTGAACGAGCTCATTACCACCGGGTTGAAGTCTAAGATCTTCGGATACATGTCCAAAGGAGATAATGTGCCTAAAATTAAAATAAAATATTACCATAAAACATATGTAGAATTATAACATGGTAGACTAAACCAGTCTTCTTCTTCTTCTTCGAGTCACCGGTTCTGTCGAACCAGTGTGGTGAAAGGATTGTAAGTGCGCCTCAAAGAGGCTCCTTTCGTGCACTCGACACATGCCTTCGAATTTTTAGTTCTAGGACATGTCGGTTTCCTCACGATGTTTTCCTTCACCGTTTTGAGAACGTGGTGTTGCGCACATAAATCTTTCAATCTAAAAATTCATAGGTGCACGTCGGGATTTGAACCGGCGACCTCCGGATTGAAACTCGGGGGTCAGTACCGCTAGACCACCACGCTCTCTAACTAAACCAGTTATAGCCCGCGGCTCCACTCGCGTTAATGGAGATTTTGTCACTCTATTCAGCATTCACAGCTGACGGTAGTAACCCTGCCTTCTGCGCTGTCGGTCGTGGGTTCGATTTCCCACCCATGACAAATATTTCCAAGACGAATATAGATGTTTGTTATGTGACTGGATGTCAATATGTATTATATTCATGTATTTACAAAATAGTATATAAATATTGTCTGGTTATCATGATACAAACTATGATTCGCTTACTTTGGGATGAAAAGAAATAGGTAACCATCTTGAATATTGAGATGTAGTGTATTTACCTGATGTGATTATCACCGTTTGAAATCTAGAAAACACCGGCCGCATCGCTATCGACGAATCCATGCATCTAAAATTAACGAAACAATGCATCAGATACGAAAGAAAGAAAAAAGAACGAAAGAAAAAAAAATTTACAAAAAATGTACACAGCAACTTACAAATTACGATTTTATTTAATAATTAGCTATTGCCTTCCACCGCGTGGAGTCCGGAGTAATCACGCACCGCCTACTTCTCATCTCGGAAGCCCAGTTATGGTAAATCCCTTGCAGTGTAATAGCTGGGGCCTAGTGTTGCCAGCTGCCGACATTGTTGAAATCCGATAATATTCATATTCATATATTCAAAAACAATTACAAATCGCTTGGGAAATACTACATAAACTAGCTAAAATTAAATTTAATTGAATAAATATTATTCTCACATCTTTTATATTTAATTCGGAAGAAATATGAAATATTTAAACTTGCATATGTCAATAAATACTACAATTACAATTCACAATTGTAACTTTATGGAATCATTTTTTTTTTAATTTAGAAAGTCATCAACCGTACAGAATCATTCCTCCAGCAAATACAAAGTACACTCACGAGAAATGCAGCACGGGGTTGGAGACAGTGGGCGTCTTGTCGTCGTACGGCTCTATGATGATGGTGAACCCCTTGGTGTACGTTGAGACGAGGGTGGCGAGGTGGGCCACCAGCGTGAGGGCGCCGCAGTGCGTGGGGTCGGCGACCTGCAGCGTGCGCAACAGCGCCGACAGTCGCGACGCGCAGAACCGCAGCGGCTTGCGCTCGATGCACACGCGGGACGACACGTCCTTCAGGAAACCTACGCGACGTGACGCAACACGCACACACTCACAACACGCTGCCGTCCTCTAACTAGAAAGCCGTTAACCCTCAATAGGTCAATTTTGACTTTTTAATAGAAACCGATACAGTTTAAAATACTCTATCTTTCTGTCTAAGAAACCTTTGTAAATTATAATTAGTTTCGGAGATATAAAAAAAATGTAAGCCGTTAAGCGAAGGATTTAAAATGAATTAAAAAGAGTTCTCTGAACATATCTCAAAAACAATAATTTGGGCTTAACTATAATATTTTATCATTAAAAAAGTTGTCTGGTACCCATAGCACAGGCTATGCTTAGTTTGGCGCTGGATGGCGCTGTGTGTAATAAAATAAATAAATAAATAATGGTGGACATTTCACACAGCGCCATCTAGCCTCAAAGTAAGCTAAGCAAATAACTTGTATCATGGGAACCAGACAACTGATATAATACTTATAAACTTATTTTTGTACAAACATATAATACGTATCAACACCCAGACAAGAACAAACATCTATGTTCGTGACACAAATGTTTGTCCTGGGTGGGAATCGAACCCACCGCCCCGAACGCAGAAGGCAGGGTTGCTACCAACTGAGCTGTGAGGTCGGTCAATATATTATTTATTGATATGGGTATATTACAGATGGCCGGCTACGCTACGACCAGCTTACCAGCGGGCGATTCCTGTACCACGTGTTGTAACCGCAGTCGAGTTTTGAGATATTCAATGAACCGCTTCAGGAAACCGAGGAAGTGTTCCGCGTTCCTGATGTTACCCGGTACCACCTCTGTAATACACCACCGCCATCAACAACCACGTGAGATATGCACACAATATCAGGGAGTTAAACGTGAAATTACAAAATACAAAAAACATTTATCAATACAAAGTAAGAGTACAATTAACTGTTGAAGCTCTGCCACCTGTTTTACTTTACACAAACTGTGTTACAGGAAGCAGTGTAGTAGTGTACAGTATTGCACACATAAAACTGAAAAACTCATAGGTGCACGTCGGGATTTGAACCGGCGACCTCCGGATTGAAACTCGGGCTCAGTACCTAGACCACCATGCTGTTTAGGTACCATTCCGGTGGTATGGTGACATCGGTCTACGGTAACACGTCGGGTAAAGAATAGGTTTTTGCTACATTTTGTTACGTCTCGTCTTATTTTGTGTATGGTCATAACGGAAGCGCATGTATTAAATTAAAAAAAAAAAGTGTCAAGTGCACGAAAGGAGTTTAAGGCGCACTTAAAATCCTTTCAGCACACCGGTTCTCTCGAGCCAGAACAGATAGAATAGACCTTCCCCCCCTCGCCCTGTGGGGTCCAGGTTTGTTGACCACTCACCGTTGAGCACCTCGTCAGGCAGCACGGGGTTGCCGAGCACGAGGTCTGCGTCGCGCGCGGCGGCCGCGTCCCGGAGCCCCGACACCAGCGCCTCGTACTCCGCCCTCAGACTGGTAGCGTCCTCCGCGCGCAGCCTGACCGGACAGTCACACACACACAGCGGTCACCACCATAATGATAATAGACTGGCCTCACAGCTCAGTTAGTACCCTGCTTTCTGCGCTGTAGGTCGTGGGTTCGATTCCCACTTAGGACACTTCACACAGCACAGAACAGAACATTTTTGTGACGATCATATATGTTTGTTCTGTGTTAAGATGTGTATGTATTTACAACAAAAGAGTATATATGTATTATATCAGTTGTCTGGTTCCCATGATTCAAGCTATGCTTAGCTTACTTTGGGGCTAGATGGAGCTGTGTGAAGTGTCCTAGGTGGGAATCGAACCCACGATCTACAGTGCCGAAGGCAGGGTTACTACCAACTGTGCTGTGAAGCCTGTCGATTTAGTTTACTTTTGCTTCTAAAACCTGGACTTACTGCGCTACGGTTTTCTCGAGCTGTTGCAGCGCCTGTAAGCTCTTGTCTATGGTGCGGCGAGTTATCTTGACGCTGAGCGAGTCTATGCACACGTTGTCTATGTTGTGCGCTTCGTCGAACACCACGACAGCCTCCTTGTGCAGTTCCTTCGACACAACCTCCGCTATTTTGGGGTCCAACAAATAGTGATACGAATACACTACTATTTCTGCGTGGACTATCTGCAAATGTCATGTGGTTGAAAGTACATAGATAGATAACCTCTTTATTGTTTTTTTTTTACAAAGAAAAGACATTATAAGACTAACAATGGGAGGCATTATCACCAAAAGTAATCTCTTACGTAAAAAGCTTTTATTTAACTTGCAATGCTTGTATGTTTGTTTAGGATAACATTTGGAACTATATTTTAATGTTCTTGTAGCCCGCAGACTGAAATTTGGTATTCATCCATAAATCTGACGGTGCAATATTATGGTGAGCTGGAGCTCGCGCTGCTGGCAGGGCTACCTGCAGACCTGTTGTGTGCAACTTTGTGCAGGTCCTAAATAGCTTTAAAACCTCAATAGCGCTGAGCACCCATATTGTGTTTGGGAGAGTTAAATTCGTCTTGACAAGTGCTACGACTTAGTTAGTATTCAGGGACTGATTGTAAAAGCTTCTTTTGCAAAATGTATTTTTCAACAATAATTGATTTTAAATGTCCCTACTATTAATATGGTAATAATTAGCTTGAAATTTCCCATTTCCATGAGAAGTATGGGATAAAAAGTATATGAAAATATATAGGAATTCAATTTCAATTCAATCCACTGACTAATTTTCATGTTTTGTGGAGATAAGCACACTGAAGTGGAATTTTTATATATAAAGGTTTGTATCTTGAGGGTTCTTAAGTTCTCACTCTGTACTAGAATTCCTTGTATCAACATACAGGATGGGCATATATGCTCATTACTCAAATATTTGGCTTAGGCCAGGGGTAGAATCTGGGCCCACTGGCTTTGCATGCAGTTTATCAAGTATCTACGGAGTTACATAAGCAAGGTAACTTACAGCGAACCTAGCCAAGAAGTATGGGCACCAGTTTCTGTCAGCCCCGTACTGTTTGAGATCATCCATTGTGTACACACCATACGGTAACATGGACTCCTTGCCTTCACGGTTGAACCCTTCATAGAACTGACCTGTAATTAGGTGATGATCAGATACTTAACCATGTCATAAGCGCATATAATATTTTTATTTGTTTCAAAAACATACAGATGGGTACGGAGCTGTCTCGCTCATGGCTCTCCCGCACATAGCTTGCTGTTAAGGAGTGACACTTGCCATCCACTAGTTTGCCTTCTCTTTCCCTGGACACCTAAAATAACCAATTGCATATAAATTACTCCTCGGGTAAAATGGGATTCTAATACACTGAGTCGAACAGTTCAATTCAGGCTTAATATTATTCAAACCAAGAACACAAAAGTAATTATTTTAAGCATTATGTATTTTAATGCATTTTTAGATGAAGATTTATGTGACAAGAATGGTCTTTAATGTTATTGGGACATTGGAAACTACACAAATTCATCTGAAATGTTATTTGTACATATCCACAAATGGTTAACAGAAATTGGGGATATAAAGACAGAAAATGTATTTTATATATTTTTTTTGCCTACCTCGGGATGAATGCATAGGTTTTTCCTTGAGCTAAGAACCACTCCCGTGAGACTGGGCTTCTCTCCATGACTCTTCTCATAATATTTAATCAAGTTTTTCAATTCTTCCAGTACTTTTTCAATTTCCGGAACGGTTCGGGAACAGTATATAAGCTTCCTTGATAAATAAAATAATATTTTCAAATAATGTATATTCGCAATATAGAAAATAGGTATGATTTGATGTAACTTAAAGTTTGTAAACAGTCACCTGACTTGATGAGGGTTCTGTATCATGTAGGCCACAATGAGGGACAGTAGCGATATGGTCTTCCCTGTACCTGAAGGCATTTCCAACAATCCATGACCCTGAAAACGAATTGTTTGCAAAATTCTAACAACATAACCTACAAATGTTTTGAGTACATTTGAAAGAGGTTTCGAGAGATTGCCTTTTTACTTTTTTGCCTTACCTTGGCATCTAAAGCTCGTTTTAACTCCAGCATATAAGCGTACTGTTCTGGATATATGTAATCGTATGGGAAATACACCAATAAGCCATCTACCGTTAACCTAAAACAAATAAATAATATTATTTAACTTAGTAATTATAACTGCAGGAAAATCTGCTTGGAAACTTGAGATTTTTGTAAGCTTAGTTTCTTGTAAAGATACTGACTTCATCGTGTATATTCAGTATTTGATATAATTAAAAAATCAAAGATGAATCCATCAAAACACAAAACAACAACAAATCACGTCGTTGTGTTCCAATAATCAAAATGTAGTTTTATTAAACTATACTCATAAACATGGAGAGTAAACGAGATGAAGAATGAGAGACGATAAGTAACAGAAAGAGACAACAATTTCATGCATAACTTAAATACTTTTAAAATTTCCCTTTTTCGGCTGGCTATACTATCTTATGCCTGAATGTAGATCTTCCCCGCTTGGATATAGAGATATAAGACAAAAGTCACATCGTATTACGCCCGTATTGCAGGCCCCGTAACTATGAGATATAAAGATGCACATTTCATATCTCTTATTCACCACCAACCACACTTGTCAAATTGGAAGACGGTGAAACATTACTGCTTGACGACAGAAATAGGTATGAAATGAAGGCCCTTGTTTCTGTTTCAATGTGAGTCAAGCTATCGAAGAAAATAAAGGGAACTCGTGGGATGGGGATCGTGGGTCGGTGATTAGCGAATATACATCCGGAGTGTTTTTAGTGTTTTTCGATATATATATAAAAATACCATTGTGTTTCTTCGGTTTGTCATAGTGTACCAATCCAGAGAGGGTAACGCTTTGTGTAGTTGGTAGTTTTTGGTTTTTCATTTCTTGTTTAAGGTTATGATGGACCTCGACCGTCCACCGGACCCCCCAGATGCTCCTAAAGCATCCAGTAGTGCCATTAAAAGGCGTTCTGACGACCAACCTCCTCAGTCAGACGCAAAAAAAACAATTACTTCTCCTGAACAAGCGACAGCTTCGATCGAGCTATCTTACGTAAATTCTACTGTCGTCGTCGGTGGATTGTCATACACCGCACTGGATAAAGGTCCGTTTGTCGTTCACGTCTCTCGTACTGAACTTGACTTGTCTGCTGGAACTACAATCCGTCCGATTAAATTCGGACAACTTTTAAAACTTAATAAAGTCTCCAATATCTGCCCTGATGGGGTTAAAAAAGTAGGCAGAAATAAGATCTCGGTTCAATTCACATCTGCTGATGATGCAAATAAATTTATCACTTTGCCCTTTCTACCTATTAACAAATATAACGCGTCAATTCCAACGTATAATGTCACCCGAATGGGCCTAGTTCGTCAAATACCTATAGACATGTCAATGACTGAGCTTGTCGAGTCATTAGAACTCCCTTCAGGTTGCGGAATGGTTCTGAAAGCCAGACGTTTAAATAGGAAAATTATAGAAGACGGAAAAGCAAGTTGGACTCCTTCCCAGACAGTAGTATTAACATTCCAGGGCCAAGTCCTACCAACTAGAGTATTCTCATACTATAACTCTCTTCCCGTGGAACTTTACCAATACCCAACCATCCAGTGTCACTCATGCTGTAGATTTGGCCATACCAAATTGCAATGTCGCTCCAAACCTAGATGTTTCCGCTGCGCCAAAGATCACTCTGGTGACATCTGCGAGATTCCCGAGAAAGATTCTTTCTGCCTCAGTTGTTCAGGACGGCACTTTGCTACTAGCAAAAGCTGTCCAGAGCAAATTAGGCAAAAGTCGATTAAAGCGGTCATGGCCCAAAGCAGTATTTCTTACGAGGAAGCTGCCGCTCAACTCCCCCCAGCTACTCGATCATATTCTGAGGTCTCGCAAGATGTTTTTCCGACATATCCTTCTCCTCCTCAGGCTGTTGCGCCTTCTAATTTCTCACATCCTTCTAAACGAGGCTCTTACGCCAAAACAGTTTATGCAACCCCACGTACGAAAAATCCACGAGAGAAATCTTACGATAAGTCAGCCCATCTAGAATTGATTGCGGACCCGGTGCCATCATTGCCAAATGGTTGTGCTCTTTTCAACAATCAACTTGGTGAAACATCTCAAAATATGAGTATGTTAGAAACTCTCATCACTCTAATTATTAATATCATCCAAGTTAACAATGTCTCGTTACCGTCCAACGTTGCCTCAAAACTTACTCAAATTATATCATTGTCTTGTCATAATGAATCAGATCAATATTCTGCAGTGGAACACCCAGAGCATGCGCCGAAAAAAGCATGAGCTGGTTCATTTAATTTCTAAATTCTGCCCGTCAGTTATTGCCATTTCGGAGACATGGTTGTCTCCTGGATCCCGTTTTCGGGTATCAGGATACTCCTGCCTCCGGGATGACAGGGCTGATGGTTACGCTGGTAGTGCTTTACTTGTAAAGCGCTCGCTAGCTTTTACCTCTATATCATTACCTTCCCTCCCTACTGGTATCAATGTCATTGGTATCAGGACTTTAAATATCTCTTTTATTTCATTATATATTCCTCATCCTACTTCGACCCTAATCGCTGACTTGCTACTTCTATTCTCATCTATCCCTCCTCCTGTTATACTCATGGGTGATTTCAATGCCCATCATATCATGTGGGGTTCTAGTCACTCTGATCTTTTCGGCCTTTCTCTTCTAGACATTTTTAATGAAGTTGATTTCTGTGTACTTAATAATGGATCGCCCACCCGTAGAACCCTTCCTTCTCAAAATCCTAAAAGTGCTGTGGACCTCACACTTTGCTCTGCATCTCTATGTCCACTTCTTATATGGAAAATTCTTCCTTTGACATATGGAAGTGACCATTTCCCCATTATTATTTCTGTACCTAATAGAGTCTCTCCTTTCAGCAATCCTAATCCTTCTCTAAAGTATAAGCTTTCTGCTGCTGATTGGCCATCCTATTCAGCTAAGCTTGATGCGAAGTTAGACGCTTCTTCCATTTATCCCCTGGACATAGACCCTCTCTCGTCATACAATATTTTTCTGGAAATTATAACATCTTCTGCTGACTCCCATATTCCTCTTAAGAAAACCTCTAAAGACTTTAGAGTGTCTACCCCATGGTGGGATTCGGAGTGCACAGCAGCTTTCAAGGAACGAAAGAACGCAGAACTTAATTACAATAATGCAATGACAGATGAGAACTTTATAAATTATAAGCGATCAGCAGCAAAGTTCAAAAGACTAACATCTAAAAAGAAAAGAAATGGTTGGATAGGATTTTGTGAAAATTTATCACCTAATACTCCCTCTTCGTTAGTTTGGAAACAAATCAGGAGATTCAGAGGATCTTACGCCAATGAAAACATTACAGCCAATGACTCTTCATCATGGCTAGAGGCCTTTACGGACACACTAGCCCCTCCTTCAGTCCCTACAGCGGAGTCCTTGCCTTGTCCTCCCTCCCGTCTTTTTTTTCAAAATTGCTTAGACCAACCCTTTTCGCTCAGCGAGTTGACTGTAGCACTTGATGGTCTGACAGATTCTTCCCCTGGCATAGATAACATACCATATTCTTTCATAACTAACGCTTCAGATAAAGCTAAAAAAGTTTACCTAGATATAATAAATATTTTTTTTGACTATGGCATTGTACCCATTCAGTGGAAAACTCAAATAATTATTCCAATTCTAAAACCTGGTAAAGACCCATTAGATCCATCCAGTAGAAGACCCATTGCACTGTCTTCTGTCCTGGCTAAAATAACCGAACTCTTAATAAAACAGCGCCTTGAATGGTTCGTAGAAAACAAATTAATATTAGCTAAGACTCAATTTGGTTTTCGAAAAGGTTTCGGTACGATTGACAGTTTAAGTCTCTTAATAACTGACATACTCATTGCATTTAAGGAGAAGAAAACTCTTGTCGGTGTATTTCTAGATATATCATCTGCATATGACAACGTCTTGCTTCCAGTGCTCAGGAGAAAGCTCACCCAGCTGAGTATTCCGGAAAAGCTCGTGCGGTTCATTTGTAATATGCTAATGGAACGATCGGTATTAGTAAAATCACACTCTCAATTTCTCTCTCCTAAAACTGTCTGGAAAGGATTACCTCAAGGGTCCGTTCTTAGCCCTCTGCTCTACAGCCTCTACACGATTGACTTGGAGAACTCGGTAAATTCATTTTGCAACGTTCTCCAATACGCTGATGATCTTGCTCTTTATTTACAGGTGCAATCTATAGACGAGGCCTCCCAAAGATTAAACTCAGCTCTGTCATACCTCGGAGACTGGCTACTTGATCATGGTCTTTCCCTGTCCGCATCGAAGAGCTCAGTTGTTATTTTCACCAAAAAAAGATCTATACCTCGAATCGAATTGCTCATTGGCCGAGAAACCATTCCTCAATCGGACAACACAACATTTTTAGGTATTAAATTAGACTCTAGATTATCAGGTTCAGCCCATTTTGATTATATTTCGCAGAAATGCGAAAAGAATATAAATATTCTCCGCTCTCTATCAGGAGTGTGGTGGGGTTCTCACCCATACTCTCAAAAGTTGTTATACAACGCAATTATTCGAAGTCACTTTGATTATGGGTACTTTTTGTTAAATCTTTGTAATAAATCTGGTCAAGTCAAACTCGATAAAATACAAGCAAAATGCTTACGAATTATCATAGGAGCTATGAAATCTACCCCCATTAACGCTATGCAGGTGGAATGCGGTGAACCGCCTCTCATTTTCCGCAGACAATTTCTTTCTGACAGATTTCTCTTTAAATTAATTCAAAATGCAAATCACCCTCTAATCCCAAAGTTAAATCTTCTTTTAGATCATTATGATTCACAAGACACCGAGAATATGCCGTGTCTACTTTTCAGTCTAATTAAATTCACGAGACTCCCTTACCCTGTAAATCAGTTTTCAATGAACCCTTTGTATACGACATCTTATGAAGCCTTAATTTTCCAGCCTAACGTGATGTTACATTTCGGCATAGACAAAGACTCTCATGATCCTCGTGGTATATTTAACAATCAAATACATTCTAAATATAATGGTTGGTATATTATATTTACTGACGCATCTAAATTATCTAATGATAGCGCTGTCGGTTCAGCTGTATGGATTCCCTTCACTAAAATTTGCTTAAGCTTTAAATGTCCCCCTGAAACTTCAGTATTCACAGGAGAAGCCCTTGCTCTCTGGGAGGCTATCCTATTCGTCAAATCTCATAATCTTAAAAATTATATTATCTTCTCTGATTCAAAAAGCTGTCTTCAATCTATTATCTCAAACCCTTTCAGATATTCATCTCGCTTCCCATTAATTCTCAAAATTAAACAATCCCTCTTAGAATGTCATAACCTTGGTATAAATATCATTCTGGCTTGGATTCCTGGCCATTCTGGAATTCTGGGTAATGAAACAGCTGATTCCTATGCTAAAAATGCTTCTCAGATAGGTTCACTCGAGCATTTTAATATTTTTTCACATGATCTTTGTCTCCTACCTAAGAAACACCTTCACGAAGCTTGGTCAAAACACTGGGAATCATCCAAAAAATTTAAGGGCAAATATTATGGTGAAATCCAACCTCAAATTCCAAATATTCCTTGGTTTTTTATGTTCCGCAAATACAACAAAACCATCACGTCCACTATTTGCCGCCTTCGATTGGGTCATTTGTGTACACCAGTCCATTTAGCTAAATTAAGGATTAGGGACCATTCTAGATGTGAATGTGGTCTGGACGAAGGAGACGTGGACCACATTTGTTTTAGCTGTCCTAGACTGCTACGTTCGCTGTATGACTTTCTACCTTCTGATTGCCCTCTTCCTACGTCCGTGAAATGCCTCCTCTATGCCATTCCTTCTCGCTCTATCAATTATATCCTCTGTAAATTTCTTAATTTCAATAAAATTAAATTGTAATTTCTTTCTTTTCCTTTTTTATAATTCCTATCATAATATCAGTAGTAGTAATAAATTCTTAACATAGCATACATATATGTTATTCCTCGGTACAGAGATTCACCTTGGTCTTTTTTAATTAATTTCTATATTCTTACTGTTTCGGAATAATTACTATCAAAATTTTAATATGAACTCCTATGTTGTATATGACACTATCACTAACGGTCATTGGCAGACTGGTGGGCTCATATAGCCTCTGTAGCCATCAATTAAGAAGAAGAAGAAGAGTCAAGCTATCATGGGTAAACGTGATAAGTACTGAGCTCATCGCCACCGTTACCTTTGCTTTCCTTCGAATACATTTTATTAGGGAAAATATTCTAGGTGCGTTCCTGGATTACACTTCCAGGAACTACAGCGACCTTTGTATTAAAATTACCGGCTACCATGCTCTTAGATATTAGAGCCATTTTTTAATATTAAATTTCCGATTATTCATTAGTTGTCAACTGTTTTTCTGAATTGATACAATAAATATATATTATTTTTCTTTATTTATTTATTCATTGCACATGTATAAGCTATACTTATTACTAAATACATCAACCTTAGCTACATGTACCCTGTAAGGTGTTGCAATAATTTTTATATACACACTAGCGACCCGCTCCGGCTTCGCACATAAATTTACAAATTATATACACAAACCTACCTCTTCTAATCGCTCTTTCTTTAGTGAAATTCGTAACTGTATCAAAATACATTACGTGGTTTAGAAGTGAGCGGAGATAGAGACACAGATAGCGACTTTGTTTTATACTAATTATATTATAAACATTATTTTTACATATAATTTTATATACAGGTTGTAACTATTTGACACGCCTTATAGGCGAGGAAGAGGTAGGCAGAGCCTCAGTGTGCCACTTTCCATCTTGTAACTATCATGGGATCGTAGACGTGACGAGGGTTGAGTTAGTCGCTGCCATCTCACGAATAACTCATTTAACACTTTTAACCAATAATTAATTCCTTTATATCCGGCGGCCATGGAACATTTATATCGGGGAAGTAGGTACTGCACATAATTGTTTTATATTAATTCATGTATATTGACATTCCACCTACACGTCTCAGAGTTACGGGCGCATACGTTGCGACTTGGGTCTTGTCGTACCTAGTAGGAGAGGACCCAAGCCGCATCGCTTGTTATGGGCTGTGGTTACCACTTAAAACCAGGTGGGCCGTCAGCTCGTTCTGTAACTGTATTACATTAAAAAAAAAAAAAAAATCTCCATACGTGTAACGGGTTACTAAGTTGTAAGCTCTAATTATTGAAATAAGACCCAAATGTACATTTTAGTGATGCAATAAAATATCTTATACAGGGTTACAGGAAAAGTCGTGCTAGATCCGTTAAGGGCGTGGAGTACCCATCATTTCTGACTTATTTCACTATGAAACACCCTACCCTAAACTTAACCCTTTTCGAGATATTCGACTTTTAATTTTTTATTGAATAATGCCGATTTTTAGGCTACGAAATTTATTTTTGTTTATTTTGTGTATCTTATTATTATTATTATTGCATTTTTACATGTGTAATAAGATGCTTTAGGACATCAATCATTAAAATAGTGCATAAGTTAATTGAATAGACCGTAGTAGACAAGTGAAAGTAAAAAAATAAAAAATATATTAGCAAGCTTATTTTTCTCTAAGGGATATCTAAAAAAAAAATTATGACACTTGTTCGGCAGATATTTTTTAAAATATCTACGTTTCATCAGCTATCTAACGAGGTATAATAATCTAGGGTTTTATTCAAATGCATTGGAAAAAAATTAGTTTCATAGGCGACAGTGGAGAAGAAAATTTATACTTAGCCCTAAAAAGTAAAATAAAACATTAGGTATGCATGAAATGTCATTTATTAAAGGTTTTCACACAACTTTTTCTTATTCTACAGTTCATGTTCAACATGGCCGCCTCTATTTCTGAAACATTGTCGCATCCTTCTACGGAGACCAGTCTTCACTACTCCAGTGGTCAACGTGGTCCTCATTTTATTTGCTGCATCCACAATCCTTTCTCTTAAGTCTTCCACAGACAAAACTGGATTCGGCTCGCTGTACACAAGACTTTTCATGCACCCCCATACATGAAAATCCATGGGAGTTAGGTCCGGACTTCTTGCTGGCCATGGCAACGGCCCACCTCGTCCTATCCATTTGTTTGGATAATTTGTGTCCAGCCAGTCTCTGACACTTCTCCTGAAATGGGCAGGGCAGCCATCGTGTTGGAACCACATGTCCCTGATCAGGTTGAGTGGCAGATCATCCAGCAAATCACTCAAGTCTGCTCTCAGGAAATTTTCGTAGCTTTCCCCATTTAGATTATCCGGGAGAAAGTAAGGTCCAATCAAATGATTAGAGATAATGCCCATCCACACATTCACGCTGAATCTTCGTTGGGACCCTTTCACTCTTTTCTTATTGGGATTCCTTAGTTCTTTTGGGGCCCAGTAATGGACGTTGTGATAGTTGGTTATGCCATCTTTATCAAATTTGGACTCATCCGTCCACAAGATATTTCTTAGAAAATCTGGGTCTTCTACGTCAGCATTTAGCATAAATCTGCAAAAGTCCAATCTTCTCGCGGGGTCTCCTTCTTCAATAACGTGTACCGGCGTGTAATGGTACGGGTATAGGCCAGCAGTATGCACTGTAAACCACACTCTCCATTGCGAAAGTCCCAGATCACGGGCAACAATATTAGTGGAAGTAGTCGGATCCGCTCGAAAGCGTTGCACTATCTCATTGTCCTGTTCTTCGTCGTCAATTCGTGGTCTTCCCATGTCTGTATTTCGTCTCAAAACAGAGCCAGTTTCTTTAAGTCTTCGATAAACTCTGTCAAAACAGGCCACATCCGGCACTCGACGACCGGGGTAGCGAGTTATGTATTCGTTACGAGCTTGCGCAGACACACAATCGCAGTATCCGTAACAAATAAGCATATCAGCATATTCCTCAGGTGTGTAGGACGTCATCTTCAACACATATATCACAGTATCACAGGTACAAATCAGAGTCCGGTTAACAAGCACAGTAGTCACAAATCAGAAGAAATAGTCCAGAATCACAGCCAAGTCGAGAAAAAGAGCAAAACGATATCACATCTACTATGTACGAAGCACAAAAGCAGACTGACAACCAAAACAATACCCCCTGTTGTATTCCCAGCTCTAACCGGTCTCTACACTTTTTCTTTCATTCGCACCTACATAAATCGTCACTTGTCTCGCTCTCTCGGTGCGTCTTAACTTGAAGGAAAATAGGCGCGGGACCGTTAGAACTGCTACCTGGAGCGTCCCAACTACTTTTTTCCACGAAATGTAATACAAACCCTAGATTGTTAGACCTCGTTAGATAGCTGATGAAACGTAGATATTTTAAAAAATATCTGCCGAACAAGTGTCATAATATTTTTTTTAGATATCCCTTAGAGAAAAATAAGCTTGCTAATATATTTTTTATTTTTTTACTTTCACTTGTCTACTACGGTCTATTCAATTAACTTATGCACTATTTTAATGATTGATGTCCTAAAGCATCTTATTACACATGTAAAAATGCAATAATAATAATAATAAGATACACAAAATAAACAAAAATAAATTTCGTAGCCTAAAAATCGGCATTATTCAATAAAAAATTAAAAGTCGAATATCTCGAAAAGGGTTAAGTTTAGGGTAGGGTGTTTCATAGTGAAATAAGTCAGAAATGATGGGTACTCCACGCCCTTAACGGATCTAGCACGACTTTTCCTGTAACCCTGTATATCTAATATAGGAATTCTTTTGAAAACTGAGAAATAAACATTTTTTTTCTGTTTGTAAGTTACGGGCCGAGCAAGATGATAAACGATGATCTCTGTCCATAACTAAAGCGATACGTTTTGAGCCCTCCGTAACCTGGACGGGAAGACTCAAGTCATATTGTATTTGCGCCCGTAATTTGTGACGTGAAGGTGGAATGTCTGTCTGTCTGACACGTTATTCCTACGAATAAAGTAACATTTGTTCTGAGAGCCCAAATAACAATACCCCTGTACAATATTAACCTATGAACTTGAGATAATATGCTGTGTGCTACATAAGTTCTATTTAATTCAAGTAGTCACTTCGGAATAGTCTCCTGATAGAAATGGTAGTCAGAGTGGCTGTCCTCGGGGCGGGTATCAACGGACTGGCTTCCGCTGTCAAAATCAAAGAGAAATACAGGGACTTTCATGTGAGTGTTAGCACTGTACTTAGTAGTAGGTACCTGTAATAGGTAGTTAATAATCTATACAAATAAATAAAATTGGAGTGTCTGTTTGTAATATTAAAATAACCGCTTTTTACTAAGTGCATATGGATGTATACACGGTACATATACCAAAACAACATTTTTTTTTAATTTTTGTCTGTCTGTTTGTTCCGGCTAATCTCCGGAACGGCTGGACCGTTGACGGGACTTTCACTGTCAGATAGCAGATGTAACAAGGAGTAACTTAGGCTACTTTTCCGAGGGGTAAGTAGTAAAACCGAATTCCACGCGAAGTCGCGGGCAACAGCTAGTTAGGTCATAAAATTTATTAATTAGTACTGTGTGAATTGTTTTTGAGTTGGCTATCAAATGTGTTTTAACTATATGTATCTGCTGTTGACATAATTAAAATACGTAATCAGTGAGGTTTATCTGTGAGGTAGTAAGTACTTATCGTGTCATTGCCTCTAAAAGTGCGACTCAAAGAGGTTCCTTTCGTGGTCTTGACTCGTGACTTCAATTTTTTGTTTCTAGGATATTGTTCTAAAGGATTTTCCTTCACCGTTATGAGAAAAAAATATGGATGTTCCTACCTAAGAATATAATTTATTCATAGTACATTTCTCAATAAATTCTTTAAAAAAATAAACATAAAACACATCTGTTATTTTTAATCCAGTATTGTTCATTATCGTTAATTTATCATATTATGGTCGAGTAAGTTTCGCTGATACTTATGACCACTCCATTTCTTGTCGAAATGAATAGTAATTTATTGTTTGATTCACTTTTTAAGCATTTCCGGCTGTTCGTAGCTATGTGTTGACTTTGTTTTTAAATCAACCAAAGATGTTGCAGAACCTACATTGACGAAGTTACGGAACGATCCGACGGCCCACCTGGTGTTAAGTGGTAACCTCGGCCCATATCAACCGATGCGACTTGGGTCCTCCCCTACTAGGTAAGACAAGACTCAAGTCGCATCATATGCGCATATCCTAACTGTGAGACGTGTAGGTGGAATGTCTCATGTGCCTGTAATTAAACCGACAACCACACCTTTAAAACCGTAACACAGTAACGCGAATGCGTTACTGCTTGGCGGCAGAAATGGGCATGGTGGCAGTACTTCCCCGGGCGAACTTGGTGAGAGATCTACTGCTCTTGATACTACTACCACCACCTACTTACTACTACTAATACTACTACTACCTACTACTACTACTGCTACTACCTACTCTGTTGCCAAGTAAATCAGTCAAGGAACCATTGTTTTAGGTGGTAATCATATCGGATGAATTCACTCCAAATACAACGGGAGATGGCGCAGGTGGCTTATGGTACCCATACCTGTGTGGTAATACCCCAGAATACAAAATAACGTAAGCAGCACTTACATTTTATTCTTCAATACTTAGTTTATGTGAATACGTAACTTATTACAGTTACTAATAATGACGTTAAGCTGTTGGTAGTAACCCTGCCTTCTGCGCTGTAGGTCGTGGGATCAATACCCACCCAGAACAAATATTTGTTTGATGAACATAGGTGGTTGTTCTGTGTCTGGGTGTTGAGGTATATCAGTTGTCTGGTTCCCATGACACAAGCTATGCTAAGCTTACTTTGAGGCTAGATGGCGCTGTGTGAAATATCCACCAATGTTTATTATTATTAAGTCTACCCAGTACTTCCAGTCCCTATTACATCCAGGTATGCTGTCATCACGTGGCCACTCACTTTTTTAGCGTACTTTTCCAATACATACCTAGCCAAATATCTCGCCAAAGGTCGTCTCTTTATATTCTTCTTAGTCGGCATCTTCATTGCTGAAGGTCGTGTCTAGTCTGACATATTGATCACTCGATGCACTATTCTCTTCCATGTACTTCTGTCCTCGGCGGTCTTAATAGCTTTGGATATTGGCAGGCCAGTGAGCGTCTTTACTAGGTCTCACCAACGGGTAAGTGAGCGACCACGCGGTCTTTTCCCGTCGACCTGCCCAACTGCCATTAGCTTCTCTACACTGTGAGGGTTTCTGCGAGTCTCTATATATAAGAGGGTGTTTATATCCAGCAAATGGGGTGGAGAGACGTACAACTACGTACACCAGCGGTGGATGGAAGGCTGCAACGCGGTCTGCTTCATGCCGTGCTACAACTTGTACCGAGACGAGAGGCAGTGCCGGCTGCCGGAATGGAGGAACACAGTTTTTGGGTTTCGCGTGCTGGATGAAAAGGATCTGCTGTTTCTCAGCCGACTGTATTCTACCGACTATCGGTAAGTGTTTGAGTATCCTACTAATATTATAAACGTGAAAGTTTGTATGTATGGATGTTTTTTACTATTTCACGCTCAAACGGATGAATGGATTTGGATGAAATTTGGTACTAAGATAGCTTATATCCTGGATTAACACACAGGCTACTTTGATCCCGGAAAAGTGCATGATGACTAATTCACCGCGGGGCGCAGCTTTTAATATTGAAAACATAAGGTCACGCATACTTATCTCTACGTTTGACGCCTGTTCAAACCCTATCCCCTAAAGGACTTCCTTTTTTTTCGCGAACACGATCCTTGTAACAGTCTGAGTAATTAGATCTGAGTTACATTTATGACTACATAAAATACTGAAATACAATATTACAAGATGTTTTGTGTGTCGTTGAGCAGAGTGATATCAGACCCAGTTTGAATGTATTGTCTGTAATTACCCATGCCTGTGTAATCATATGTTGGTTTCAGCGCCGGCCACGCGTTCTCTACATTCGTCTACCCAGGAACCTTCTTTCTGGAATATTTCACGAATAGATTCAAAAGTTTGAACGGAGAGATGGTACAGGCGAAAGTGAATTCCCTCGAAGATCCGATACTGAAACAGTTCGATGTGGTTGTTAACTGTCTGGGAGTCAGTGCGAAGTACGTGGTCCCTGACGACAGAGTGTTCCCGATAAGGGGGCAGGTTTTGAGGGTAATTCAACACAATACACAACACTTTGATTGGCCTCATGGCTCAGTTGGTTAGTAACCCTACCTTCTGCGGTGTAGGTCGTGGGTTCGATCCCCACTCAGGACTAACATTTATATGACATTTGTAACATTGATGTTTGTTCTGTGTCTGGGTGTTAATATATATTATATGTATGTATTTACAAAAGAAAAGTATATAAGTATTATATCAGTTATCTAGTTCTCATGATACAAGCTATGCTTAGCTTACTTTGGGGCTAGATGGCGCTGTGTGAAATGTCCACCATTATTATTATTATTATAATATATTTATCTGCCGGAAATCAGTGATACAATCGTGTTGCTATGTTCCGGTGGAAGGGAGTGGGTGCCGGTGAAATTGCAGCCGCATGAGACGTAACATCTCCGTCTCGGGGTGATGGACGCAACGCAATGCGACTTGAGTCATCTCGTACTTTGGTGGAGAAGGCTTGAGTGGTATTGCTGTTGTCCATCGGCGGTGGTTACCACTTAACATCAGGTGGGCCGTATGCTCGTTCTATAACATAAACCACACAAAAAAGTCACATAAAAAAATTTGTACCTACTGCCCGGCTTGTTGGTATTACAAAACATATAAAAAATTCTGGAGAGTTCAAATGTACCTATTTTTATGTATTTTTAAATTACTAGTCTTAACATTGCGAACATTGCTTCTTAACAGGTGACTAAGTTTTAACCATTATTATTTCAATAAGACTGATATGTAACTAAACTTAGTAACGCAATTGAATATTTTGAATATTTCCCTATATTTCAGGTGATAGCTCCGTGGGTGAAAGAAGCAATAGTCGACGAAGACAGCGGACATTACATTATACCAAAGTGAGTATTAAAAAAAAAATGCTAGAGCACGTGGTTTGAGAGGCAAACAAAACTGTCGTATTCTATAGCTTTGTTTCGTGTATACGTCGGTCTCTTTTGCTCCACTCCCGTGGCGTCCGAATACATAGCTCTCTTTCTATTTCCTCTACGTCGTATCTTCCCATCTCTCTCACGTAACGAAATGTGCCTAAACTTAATTTTAGTGCGGACACTTGCGTCTTGGGGGGAACACATCAAGACAACGACTTCAGAACAGCAGTGGACGACAATGATACAGAGTTCATACTGAACGGATGTCAAAATATGGTGCCTTCGTTGAAGGTAAAGCATAAGTCAAATAATAATAATGGTGGACATTTCACACAGCGCCATCTCGCCCCAAAGTAGCTTTTATCATGGAAACCAGATAACTGATATAATACATACACTTTTTTCGTAAATACTTAAATATAATACATATTAACAGAACAAACATCTATGTTCGTCACACAAATATTTGTACTCACAAAAAGTTATCAGTCATCTAGTTCCCATAGTAAGTACATGTTACGCTTAGTTTGGAACTAGAGGGCGCTATGTGAGATGTCCACCAATAATTACAATATTATGTTTTTTTTTTCAATCCATTTCCGTTTTCTCATATCGTAAATAATTAACTAAAATGTATAATATTTGTAGAGTGCACAAATAGTTAGCAAATGGGTTGGACTCAGACCGGGAAGAGACGAGATCAGACTGGAGGCCGAGACGAGGAACGGGAAGCTGTTCATTCACAATTACGGTCATGGTATGTTGCGACACACAAATAATCAACAACACACTTCTCAGTAAGCAGGGGAAGTACTGCCACCTTACCCATTTCTGCCGGCAATCAGTGATGCATTCCCGTTACTGTGTTCCGGTTTGAAAGGTGTGGTTGCCGGTGAAGTTACAGGCACACGAGACATTATCCACGTCTGTGTAACGGGCGTAATATAATGCGACTTTAGTCATCCCATATCTAAGTAGGGGCAGATTCTAGATGTTTTGCTTTTGTTATGGGCAGAGGTTACCGCTTAACATCAGGTGGGTCATCTTCCATGATCTGTTAAAAAAAGGCGAAATTGCATTTTGCAATGTTTAAGAACAAGCCTTTTACATGAAAGTCATGTGATTTTGTTTGTTAAATTCTTCTTAAATAGCTTCTTTGAGACGCACTTTAATCCTCTCATTACTTCGAAAGAGCCACTATTATAGTAGCAGAAGTAATTTTTGGTTGACTAGGGAGAGTGAACTTGTAAGAGTAGGTATCAATATTTCTCTTTCCATTATTATTGCAAGAAAAGAGCCTATTTGGGGCGTACGTTTATCGTTTCCACCACACTGGTTGAAAAGAGCCACAGACACGAAAGAAACTACGCAACGAATTTTAATGAGATTTTCAGCAATAGATTTGATTCAAGAAGGTTTATACGTAGTTTTATATTGTTTTTTCATTAATTTGTTGAAATATGACTATAATTTTGCAAGATGTCGGAAGAAATCAAGCCGACTGGGAGCTTTACTGGCGTAAACCAACACAGTTGGATCCTTATTAAATTATATTAGACCATCGTCTTATTTAGGCGTATGTTCTGATCCGTGCGAAGCCCGGGCGGATCGCTAGTTATATATAATATAATCTAATAATATTATATTAATTTTCCTCATTTATGTACAGGTGGGAGCGGACTCACTCTATTCTGGGGGTGTGCTAGCGACGTGTTGCAACTGTTGGAACACAACATAAACAACAATTACACGTGTAAACTTTAATATAAACATAACAACAATTATATTAAACATTTTGTTTTCACTTACAATTAACAAACATATATGTTTTAAATCTTTATTATATAAGTGAATATATTTTGCGCAACAAGCCTTCGCCTTTTAATTATAATATCCTGTATATCCCTAACCGTACTACACGATATTAGTTTTGTTATGTGATGATGAGACACTCGAGCTGATGGCCCACCAGCGGGGTGCCTATCCTTAATTATTTATCACAATAATTGGCAATACACTCTTTAAAACGTCCTCCTACAACGACGCAACCTGACCAAACTCTGTTGCGCTGATAAATATTAATTGTAATTCGTAATGACCCCTTGCCTCACACAGTTCAACTTACTGAAGTAATGAACGAGTGAGGAGGTTGTTGGTGGGGGGGTTTTGTTGGGGGTTGTTGGTGGGAGGGGTTGTTGGTGGGGGGGGGGGGGTTGTTGGTGGGGGGGTTGTTGGTGGGGGGTTTTGTTGGGGGTTGTTGGTGGGGGGGTTGTTGGTGGGGGGTTTTGTTGGGGGTTGTTGGTGGGGTTCGTTGGTGGGGGGTGTTGGTGGGGGTTGTTGGTAAGGGGCTAGTTTGTACCGCGTCGCTCATTTATTTCCCCTTGGCGATTACATCGTAGACGTCTGTTCTTCTTTGATTTCTAATGGGTATTTGACTTCTAACTTCCTCCACCGTTTTAAGATCTGGAAGTAATAAGGATTAACTGTTTAGAAATACAATTTAATACAAGGTAGTTCAAAAGAAGAGAATTTTCAACATTTCGAATACATAATAATTTTAATTCCTAGCAATCTCAATCCTAGTTCCTAGTAATACTAAAAACGTGAAAGTTTGTGAGTATGTATGGATGTTTGTTACTCTTTCACGCTCAAACGGCTGAATGGATTTGGATTAAATTTGGTACCAAGATAGCTTATATCCTGGCTTAACACATAGGCTACTTTGACCCCGGACCCACACACCCGGAATCGAACCCACGACCTATATCGTGGGATAAATTTCCACTAATTAAAAAACACTACTGACTGAGGTTGAAGGTCATTAATGTATTATCTCACCAATATCAGCGAGCAGCGTCCCCGGCTTCTCGTCCAGGGTGGCGGCCACCTGCCCCCAGGGGTCCAGCAGGGCGGAGTGCCCCCACGCGACGTAGGACGCGGCGGGGTCCCGCGCGGGGGACACAAGCGCCACCCACGCCTGCTGGTCGGTGGCGCGCGCCCGTCCCAACAACTCCCAGTGCTTGGGACCGGTCGTCATGTTGAATGCGCCAGGGTATATCAGGAGGGAGCAACCTGTATAAAAACAACGAAAAAACGAACAATGGTGAAAGGATTTTAAGTGCGCCTCAAAGAGGCTCTTTTCGTGCGCTTGACACATGTCTTAGAATTTTTTGTTCTAGGCAGTTTCCTCACGATGTTTTCCTTCATCGTTTTAACGAACGTGGTATTGCGCACATAAATTTTTCAAGCGAAAAACTCACAGATGCACGTCGGGATTTGAACCAGCGACCTCCAGACCTCCAGTACCACTAGGCCACCACGCTCTCGGTCTTTTGTTAAGTCCAATTATTGTGTACTCACCCTGCTTGGCCATGAGCTGCGCTAACTCTTGGAATCGCAGGTCGTAGCAGATGCCCAGTCCCACCTTAAAACCCTGGTACTCAAAGGTGGTGATTGTGTCACCAGCGGACAGTATGTCAGACTCCTTGAACGTTATCTTGTTTGGAATGTCGATGTCAAATAAATGCATCTGTAAAGGATCACACAATCTATATAAATAAATAAAATTGGAGTGTCTGTTTGTAATATTAAAATAACCGCTTTTTACTAAGTGCATTGGATGTATACACGGTACATATACCAAAACAACATTTTTTACAATTTTTGTCTGTCTGTTTGTTCCGGCTAATCTCTGAAATGGCTGGACCGATTCTGACGGGACTTTCACTGGCAGATAGCTGATGTAACAAGGAGTAACTTAGGCTACTTTTCCGAGGGGGTAAAATAGGGGTGCGTTATAAAACCGGATTCCACAGACGAAAACGCAGGCAACAGCCAGCCACGACATTCATTAATCTATTATCTTACTAACACATGCAATTTTTTTATTTTAACTTAGTTATTACCTTCCTATATTGCGCTAAAAGCTTGCCATTTCCATCCCAAACAGTGCATGTATTGTAGATTCGATCCCCACACCGCTCCGGCACCGTGCCACCGACCACACAAACCCCAGCTTCTGCTGCCGCCTTGGACAGGGCTCGACATGTCTCACCTGTTGGGACTTCTTCTGCATACTGTTTGAAGAATCCTATACAAACAAATAGGTAGCTAAAAGTTGTATTTTTAATGATGATTATTTAAATTAAGCAGAATTATGATCAATTATTGTATTATTTGAGTTCTCCTTTATTTTTGTCACATATTCAATGTCTAGGGGAGTTGGAGGTCAGAAAAGTTTAACTTATCACTATGTTAACTTGTATAGAATAAACTGAACTAGATATCTTTGTTAACTTTGCAAATAATCCATATCATTTTATTCCATATATAAACAAGCTTAAACCATCATGATATCATCAAAATCATTATTTCCTCTCACCAGTTCCATAAGGTGAATTGAAACACTCAGGCAAGGCAACCAACTGGGCCCCGCTTTGTTTAGCCTTGTGTATCTCCTTTACAGCTTCGGCAATATTCCTTGACTTGTCCGCGCATACAGACAGCTGTACTAAAGCTATTTTTAAACCTGAAAACAGTATAATTATTGTAGTTAGTCTCGAATAGGGAAAAAGTATCCAAGTTGACACCACCTACTCATTTTATGATACAGAGAAGAAACTGCGTTCGACACTGATAAAAATATATCTTTAATTTTTTAATTATTCTCTTTTCTGCACTACTATCACTAACATTGGTGTTATCATTCCCTTATCTCGCCAAGACGAAGCATTAAAGTTGAAATTCGTAGCAATTATGGCTATCCAACTCTGATTGGTCCATGTTTTTTAAGCAAACATAATAAATGGTTTTACCTGGAGATTTAACATAATAGAGGATAAACGTAAGAGGGATTAAAAATACTATACCACCAATAGAAGTGACCGGTCTTGGCAAAAACCGCGGATGTGTAGCGTCGGTCATTGTTTCACACATTTTGCTGTTTTAATACACAATTAGACTAATTATTCACTACTGATTACCTCTTTTTAGCATTTCTTTGATTAGTTAATTACGATTTACTGATTAGCGCGCGAACCACTGCGATTGTATACGTTAAAAATAATGATAATGTAAACAAAAGCAAGAGCAACAGCCTCAGCCTCAGCAGCACAGCAGCAAAAGCACAACACAGTTGTTTTTCTCGCTGTCGGTTGGGGCCGACGATGATATCTTTTGCCATTGTTTTTTTTTATTTAGTGCACCAATGAGTTTTTTCGCATGATAATTTTATGTGCGCATTAACATGTTCTCAAAACGGTAAAGGGAACATCGTGACTAAACCAACATCTAGAACCAAAAAAATTCAAAGACGTGTCAAGTGCATGAGACGAGAAAGTAGCACAGATTTAAGCCATTCCACATCTCTCGATGTGTAAATAATTTTTTAAATGGTTAAGTTCTTTTAAAATGTGCCCCCTTTAGATTATTTTGCACCTATTATACTTTCGCAGTTCGAGTGGCAGTGAGGATGGAAAAGATCGTCGATGCATCTCAGTACGAACAATTAGTAAAACGAATGTCCAGTAACATTGTACCAAAAGTATACATATCAATGGGCAAAAGGCCTCATAGGTAAGCTTTCGGTAAGTAGTAGGTACCGCCACAGTCTACATAATATTATTGATATCACATACATACACATACTGCCGAGTGCCGGTCAACTCATGGAGTGACTTTAGGCAGTGGGGGGAAGAGACAATAGATTCTTTGTATTAAATTAATTTATTTCGAAAGTAAACTTATCCATAGGCATTAAAAAAAATTGTAAGAGGTTGTAAGAGTAATCAACACATAAATGCAAATAAATTCGTACCCATTTTACTATAAATATGTAATTCTACACATAGATCTACATCAGAACTTTACAATACAAAAATATATGTTATTTATAAATATGTTTACAAATTGATATACATCAAACTTTTGAATTTCAGTTTCATAACATAAAGGTCAAACTATGCCTTAACACATTTACACATTTGACCTTTATCTGTGTTCTAAGTAGGTATGTATCGTTTGTAGTAATGTAATATCTAGCTCACTAATGTTTCAGAATGTTTCGTTCTGTTATATATAATTAGACCCTACTTATTCTATTAAAAACCAAAATACAAGTTCATAGGAACTGTGACATTCTGTTAAATACTAATTGTCTGAGGTTTAAGAAACTGACTAATTCTTTGTGTATGTACTTGCATTATTTATAGTTAATTATGATTTTCATACTTCATTTTTTTTTCACTCTCCTGTCGGCGCGCGCGCGGCTCACGTACGGCGCGGGCTGCTTCAGGTGTACTGTACGCACGCGGTGTGCGCTCACTACGCGCGGTACGCTACGGCATCACATATACGTGCTTGGGCTGCGGCAGCGCTCTCCTGTCGGCGCGCGCGCGGCTCACGTACGGCGCGGGCTGCTTCAGGTGTACTGTACGCACGCGGTGTGCGCTCACTATGCGCGGTACGCTACGGCATCACATATACGTGCTTGGGCTGCGGCAGCGCTCTCCTGTCGGCGCGCGCGCGGCTCACGTACGGCGCGGGCTGCTTCAGGTGTACTGTACGCACGCGGTGTGCGCTCACTACGCGCGGTACGCTACGGCATCACATATACGTGCTTGGGCTGCGGCAGCGCTCTCCTGTCGGCGCGCGCGCGGCTCACGTACGGCGCGGGCTGCTTCAGGTGTACTGTACGCACGCGGTGTGCGCTCACTACGCGCGGTACGCTACGGCATCACATATACGTGCTTGGGCTGCGGCAGCGCTCTCCTGTCGGCGCGCGCGCGGCTCACGTACGGCGCGGGCTGCTTCAGGTGCACTGTACGCACGTGGAGTTTGCGACTGTTAGATTGACCGAAAGCTTTGCCGCAGAATTCGCACTCGTAAGGTTTTACTCCGGTGTGACTCTGAAAATAATTATAATATATTTTATTCACCTCAAAATCTATAAGTGACCTTAAGAGATGACTAGGTCTCATATAGATACCCAGCTTACCCTGTAGTGTCTGTCAAGTGCCCCCTTACACTTGAACGCTTTGAAGCACACGTCGCAGGGGTAGGGCCTCGCGTCGGAGTGCGTCCGCGTGTGCATCGTCAGGTTGGTGCGGTTGTGGAAGGACTTGCCGCACGTGCCGCACTTGAACTGACGCTCGGAGCTGTGCGTGCGCTTGTGGTATATTAGGAACGCGTTGCCCTGAAACAACATCTCATCTCACTTTTTTTTTATGTAATCCAGGTGATAGAACGAGCTGACGGCCCACCTGATGTTAAGTGGTAACCGCCGCCCATGGACAATAGCAATACGACTCAAGTCCTCCAAAGTACGAGATGACTCAAGTCGCATTGCGTTGCGTCCATCACCCCGAGACGGGGATGTTACGTCTCATGCGCCTGCAATTTCACCGGAACACAGCAACACGAGTGCATCAATGATTGGCGGCAGATTACCAGGTGTGGTGGCATTAAACTTTAAGTATAAACCTTGGTCTTCAATCACTCTATCTATTAATGAAAACTTCATTAAAATCCGTAGCGTAGTTTAAAAGATCTAAGCGTACAGACAGCGGGTGCGATTTTGTTTTATACTATGTATATATATACATATATAACTTACCCGGAAGCTCTTCCCACAGACGTCGCACACGTAGTTCTTCTGTATGGGATAGTTTTTATCCGGATGCACTCGCCGGAAGTGAGTCCAGTACTCGCGTGCGTTCGGAATTTCTTCTGAACACTGCGTAAAGAAAGGCTAAAATTAATAGTTTTTAATGTGAAAAATTTACAGAATGAGCAGATGGCTCACCTTGTGTTAAATGGTCACGATTGCTCATAAAGAAGTAACATGACTTAATTAGACTTAAAACTTAATGTGACGTAACTGAGACTTGAAATTGAAATGTCTCAAGTGTTTGTAATTTCACCGGCACCAGTCAAACCGGAACATTTTTTACAATTTTTGTCTGTCTGTCTGTTTGTTCCGGCTAATCTCTGGAATGGCTGGACCGATTTTGACGGGACTTTCACTGGCAGATAGCTGATGTAACAAGGAGTAACTTAGGCTACTTTTCTGAGGGGTAAAATAGGGGTGCGTGATAAAACCGAAATCCACGCGAAGTCGCGGGCAACAGCTAGTCAGTACAGTTTGCCAGTTATCTGTGTCGGTTTTGCTGCACTGAAGGCGGTTGATAACATTGTTTACGTGTTCGCATGCGGCGGGCCACGAGTGCCCGGTGGGTTTCTTGCCGTAGTTCTTGGGCCGCTTCCGCGCGTGCTCCTTGCGGTGGTGCAGCCGCAGCTCCTCCGGGTTCGAGAACGTGGCGCCACACACACGACACCCTTTACTGTCACCAAAAGTTAGGTTATTTTGAAAAAATTGCCTAAATAACTAAAAAATATTTATTGGACTCAAAAACTCTCAGTTTAAAATGTATTTTTAATGTTATTGCGTATAAATATTATTAATTGTTACCTAAAGTCATCGCTCTGCGAATGTTTGACAGATGTAACCATGTGGCGGTTGTACGCTTCCATGGAAACGAATTTCACGTCGCAATCCTGACAGTAAGGACCGGCTTCTTCACTGTTATCTGCTTTTTCCTGATTAATTATTAAAACATTTATTACCATCCAATTCAAACCATCTCCTTCAACTAATTTTAAAATCATCGTCAACTGAACACGATGAATCGTGAAGGAACTAGTGTTGTGCCTTGAGGCACACCCAACGTCTAATTTAAACAAAGCAAATCTATTTTGTAGGTTTCTCACGAAACTTGCATTTATGAATCATTAAACGCTTAGCTATTGATTACACAACTTATTAGAAATTCAAAACCAACTTTCTTTGCAAATAAATAGTACTGCCACTGTGTCTAAAGCTTTAGTGAGTATTTTGGAATTTAAATAGTAGTGACTGCGTAATTTACCGTCTCATTGACATCCTTGTGCATCATGGTCTTGTGCATGGTAAGCCCAAGCTGGCTCACGAACGAGTACCCACACACGGAGCAGATAAACGACGACGGATGTTTTATACGGACGTGGGACAAATATGATGTCCATTTACTGAAATAATATGATGAAATTAAAATACCTTGTTCCTGTACAAGGTGTGGAAAAACAAGGAACATAAAGAGAATTGGTTACATTCGTTACTGAACCTTAAACTGGAATGAAACTCTTGTGATTATAACTAAATCTAATCTAATCTAATGACAACATGCTTTAAAATCCGGTCAAGTTGATTAGTGAATGATGCATGTAACATTCTGAGATCTTCTTCTACTGAAGGAAATATAGAATGCCATTACTGAGAATTGAGCATTATATCAAATGAAAATCAATAAGTACGCATATTATTTTTTTCTTATTACAAGTCTCTGCAGTGGAATGTAATCTTTTCTATAGATTACAGATATAGATCGCCTATAATGCATAGAAAAGATTTTTAACTTACGTGGAGACTTCGTCACAATACTCGCAAGTGTATGTGACTCCTTTATGCCATCGTTGATGTTGTTTAGCTTGAGTTCTGCAAAAAACGTCACTACGTTATTATAGTTATTACAAATTTATGTAATGGATTTCCTATTATGAGAGTTGATTATTCCATAAAACTAATGATTCGGAGTGTTGTCAACTTCTTGAATAAGGAATGTTGACCGTATACTAACGTCAAAAGTGCGAAAAAATTATAGTAAGTCAATTATTAGGGAGTACGTAATAAATTGCTATGGTAAAAAATGAGTTAATGACGTAGGATTTTGAACTTACGTGGTCTTTGAAACGTAAGGACAAGATTTACAGGCATATTTCTTCTCATGATTTGTGGCGTGTTTCTGCAAGGCCCTTTTTGTTGGGAACCTGAACTTGCAGACTGGACACTCGACATCTCCTGCGCTCTGTAATAACAGATAAACAGTACATTTTTCAATGGCAGAATAATTTAAAATGATAAAAACATTCAAATTTTGAATGAGGTGTCATGTAGTGGAAAGCAGTACGGTCAGACAAATGAAACAGTAATAGGCTGAGGAGTTACCGGATCGTGTTTTCCCACGTGGTGCTTCCACGCGTTAGCGTCTATGAACCCTTTGAAGCAGAGATTGCATTGGAACGACGCGTTCTGATAGTTGAGGGAATCCTTTCGTTTGTTTATTTCCTCCATTTGATCTTCAAGCTGAAAAGAGGTAATACTTCATGAAGCACTTATACAGTACTAAATACAATTGACAAAGGATACAAATAAACTGTTGTAGCTCTGCCTCCTGTTTTAGTTTAGAGAAACTGTTGCAGGAGGCAGTATCTTTCCAAATATAGGAACTTACATAATCACTCTTACGTTGCCGACAAGAAAATAAGTAAAAATACTTAACATACTTAATTCAGAAAACATACAAATACTTAGGTATAGTTAATTTTTAATACATACACCATGAAAAAGGCAATTCACTCATTTTCAGGCTAATCATTTTGATGCTACGGATCAACGTGAATAATTTGACAGAGAAAGATTATAATTTTTCGATAGTGGTGACTGGTTGGTAACCCTCATGTTTGTAGGGTAGATTTATCAAGATATGGTGTTGTGTTCGGAGATCTTGCTTTGAGAGTCAAGCAAGATACAGATCATTTGGTCATTCTGGACAAGTAGTTCTTGGACCCATCGAATAATAAATACCGTACAAGCTCATAATTGTAAGTGACTTTTCACTAATATTATGAACTTGTAACCGAGATGTCGAGATATTGAGATATTGTCTGAGATAAAAGGCCTCACATTTCAACTGATCAGCTCAGCGGGTAGTAACTCTGCCTTATGCGCAGTATAGTAGTCATCGGTTCGATTCCCACACAGGAAATTTATGTGACGAAAGTGGATACTTGTTCTGTGTTTGGTTGTTAAAACGTATTTACCAAAAAAGTTTGCCATACAAGTTATCTAGTTTCCATAGTACAAGCTATGCTTATTTTGAGGCTAGATTGCAACAGGCCCCAGTACTTTTTATATAATTCCGTGTACATTTTGATTAAGCCAAGATAAAACAGTGAACCCTCGTTAAAAACCAGGCACCGTTATACCTGGTTTCTCAACTTCGCATCGGACCTCTCATTCATAACGGTTGAAGTCTATTTTTCTTTGTTGCTTTTTAAGGCATTCAGCTTACAGCTTCTTTCGACATACTTACTGTGAGCTTGACAACGGTGACGTAATCATCCAAATCGATGTCTTCGATGTGAACGCCGCCAGTGTTCCTGGTTCTTCTGGACTTGACTTCAGTTTTCTCTTCATTCTTACGCGGCCGCCCTCTTTTTTTCCGTTTGTGCACCTCTAGTTCTTCTACGGAGGGTTTAATGTCCTGCTCTACATTATCTAATTGGTTGATCTGTGGAATGTTTGATTTGAAAGACTATACTATATACTATGTTTATTAATACAATTAAATGATGATGTGGTTAGAATCAAATGCAGACTGTTTACTAACTGCAATAAGTTGTTTTGAAGCGGTGACAGCTCAGCTGATAGGTATCTGTAGGTCGGGGATTCGAATTCTACAATAAGCTCGAGGCATCTGGTGAAGGAAAATATCCTGAGGAAACCATAGCGTAGTGGTGAAGTAGAGAGCACGGCTGGTTAGCTCCATTCTCAAGTTGAAACCCTGCCGCCAAGCATCAACGAGGTAGTGAAACACAATACTGTAATTTAATTATCAGTGTATTAAAACTAAATGGGGAGAATAAAATACATTGAATTAGCAATTAACTTACTACAGGATGTTCTACATGTCCTTCCTCATTCTCAGCATCACTCATTGATACTATATCCTCTTTTATTTTTCTCTTCTTCTTCTTCTTCTTTTTCTTCTCTTTGACCTTCACAGATAGTGGTTCATCATCACTGGACTTAGCAGCCACATCATCAAACATGGGATAATCATCCTCTTGCTTGATACAGTCAACGGAGACCTCAAAATCAGGTATTAGTAACGATGGTTCCTCTTTAAGTACACTCTGTTGTTCCACTTCGTCTGTGCAGAATGTGTTTGTGAATAATCTGGCAGAGAGATTCGATGTGAGGTGGCACTTTTCACGGTCTATTTTGTTTATTTCGTTTTCTGTGACCTGTGGGAAAATATTTTACGTAGCGCCTTTCTATTTCCAGAGCGCGAGAGTGGACTGTCCGAGGTTTAACCTCCAGTACCCAGTTAAAATGACACTTTAGGATAGAAGACCAATAGCAAAGGTGGACAGAAATCTAAAATGCGACCTACAGAGCGAAAAACGTATTCGAATTGTCTCTTCGACTAGTAAAAAGCTTGTAGTGAGAACCGAAAAATATTACCAATCCATTTGATTATAAATTTCTACCTGACTTAGGTATCTACAAGGAAATCCCAATCCTAAATGGTAGATTTTTGTTCTATGGTACGTTGGTTTTATTTATTTTCCTTAAGATATCTGAGAATGTGGTATATAGTACACATACTAAGATCTTACCATACCTAAATAATGGAAAATCAAAGTTTATATCGCACTGTTGTTGAGGGCTGGGGAAACTGCTCAACTTCAGGTGGGGCCATCTTATATAAACTCAAATAAATAATACCAAACAGAACCTTACTTTTCCAATGCTTTGCAATATCCCATACAAGGTAGCTTGCCCGGTGAGACATCTCTCCCTGAAGAATGAGAACTTTTTCACAAGAGTTGCACATTCATAGCAGAGGTATGGAGGGAGGTCCATCATGCTAATCACCTGAAAATATAGAAGTATTTTATAACTTATGAATTTAATTGTTCAGATTTGTTTATCCTGGCTGGTTTATTGTGGATTGACTGACTCTGAGAAAGTTAATGTTATATATGTTAAATAAATGTTATATTATAATGTTATTTAATGTTATCCCTCCATTAGGGGTTTCTTGTCTGTTCTTCCCCATGGAGGGTCGGATAAGGTTTGAACAGGCATCAAACTTATCAATAAGTCCGCGTGACCTTATGTTTTTAATAATATTGACGTTTCCAAGCCATTTCTTTATGAATTCTATGAAAATAAAAGTTTTGACTTTGACTTTGACTATAGTTATATAAACAGGGAGACAAGGCCTGGTGTTGCAAATGTAGATGAGACAAGTGTTGAGCTCCTCTTTTGCTTAGTAAAAAGTTTTCATCCAGTAATTTATTAAACACTAATTTATAATATTTAATTTTTAACGAGCAATTTGCCACAATTCATAAGTATCAGTTTCGAAAATTTATATAAATAAATAGTAGCATTTAATATAATATTAGTATAATATATTCAGTAGCCCAATAACCAAACCCCCCCTTAATATGTTTAAACACCCTAAAAGGGACTTTTAGTGTTGGCTTCAGTTCCACTAACACCTTCTGAAGGACCAGAAAGGACCCGTGATAACAAAAGGTAAGAAATAATAAAATAATACCCAGCTATTACTTACAGGAATTCCAATAATCGCTTCAAAAGAGGTTTCCAATGAGTAGCTTTGCAAGTGGTACATTCTTACGTGCATTATTAGGCACACGCGACACACTCGCACATGCTCGCTCTCCTCACACATGAACATATTATTCATAATTCAACTTTATTAGCATTACAGCACGTAAATAAAATTCATAGTTTCGCGGTAAGGATAGAGTTATAAAACATTAGAACTCCTATTCGCAACCCAACTTACTGTAGCAATTTGAAACAGATCGCAGAGTTTTAATCCTAAAGCAAATTGTGTAATGCTAATAAACACCAGACATTTTGTATTAATGCGATATTTAAAAAAAGGCGTATAAATCTGAAAATTCTATTAGTTAAATTAATAGAAGAATGTCTATTCTTCACGGACGCCATGAACGGTGAGTGTTGCCAGATTTTGTAAGTGGTTTGGTCTACAATTTTTCTTGTCAAGCGTAAGATAATGTAACCCAAATGGGTTAAGAACTGCCAAAAAATGCCTTTAAAAATATCCGCGACGACATCTTAACTGATATTATTATATATGCGAAAGTGTGTTTATTACGCTTTCACTCATAAACCCTGAATCGATTATGATAAATTTTGATATAGAGTAGAGGGAACCCTGGAGACGGTTATAAGCTAAAATCAAAATAGTAAGAGAAAAAAGGTTTAACTTATCTTACAGCCAATAAGAATTTACATTTTATAAAATATGAATATACAACATATAATATGAATTATTAACTCAATTCGGTGCGACTCGATTCTTCGCGTGAAGTCATCAAGGAAATCCGGGGAAGTGTCAAGTCGCACTGAAGTCAAAGTGGAGCTGCTTTTGTCATGGGCAAAGGATACAACATTCTGAGTGTGCCATCTGCTCGTTCCATAACTTATGTAAAACAAAAATTAGAAAACTGTCACTTTTAGGATGGGTTTGTAGCACTGGCCATGATTTTGTTGTAGTGTTGCCAAAACAAATTACAAACATCAGCAAAAAAATATAATAATATCATAGAATGTGCAAGCTTTTAAAGCAGGATTTGACAGTCGTTGCTCTGAAGCATGCCATATATTACTGCACTGGGAGTTACTGATTGAAAGATGAAATTCACAAAATATTTCTTAAAATATTCCCGAGTTTGGCCAGGCACACAGACCGGTCACTACACTACGCAGTAACTGACGATCGTCGCTCTTTCGTACATCTTGCTCGCAACATAACTGCTGATTACAAATCAGTTTCGCATTAAGCGCTTGTCATGTGAACTAGCCCTTATAGGAACCCTACAATGGTATTCTTTGTATGACCATTGGATCCAGGTGTATGTACTAAGTTCTGTTACCTTGTAGGTAGGTATCTATTGTTAATAATGGTAGGTACTTCTTCCCTGAGCTTACTCTGCACCTAGGTACAGTTCTACTGCTAACTAGTTTGTGTGACATGCTGAGTTATTGACTGCTCAGTTAATGACTCACAGCTCAGTTGGTAGTAACTCTGCCTTCTGCGCTGTAAGTTGCGGGTTCGATTCCCACCCAAATAAACATTTGTGTGATGAATGTTTGTTCTGTCTGGGTGATAATATGTATTATATGTATTTGTTTACAAAAAGTATATATGTATTCTATCAATTGTCGGGTTCCCATGTAGGTACAAGCAGGCATAGTTTGGGTCTAGACGGCGCTGTGTGAAATTGTCCACCAATATTATTATTATTGGATTTGCTGGTAGCTTTTTGGGGGGCCTTGTTGCTCGCGTCCGTAGATGATAACCCTTTGAATCCCGACACGTGTCTCCCGGGTGGTGCGAAAGGAGCAACCCAAAGTAGCAGTAGAACTTGTGCTAACTTCTCCCGGAGAAGTAGTTACTGCCACCACACCTGGTAATCTGCCGCCAAGCAGTGATGCACTCGTGTTGCTGTGTTCCGGTGGAAGGGAGTGGGTGCTGGCGAAATTGCAGGCGCATTAGACGTAACGTCCCCGTTACGGGGTAATGGACGCAACGCAATGACTTGAGTGATCTCGTACTTTGGTGGAGAGGCTTGAGTCGTATTGCTGTTGTCTATGAGCAGCGGTTACCACTTAACATCAGGTGGGCTGTCAGCTCGTTCTGTCACTAATATGACAAAAAAAACAAGCACCTAATACCGTACTCCAAATTAGTTAGCCATATTATGTCTTCACAGACTTCACTAGTTCTGTCCGTTTTGACTCTAGATTAATCTAGCTTAGTCACGAAGGTGAAACCCTGTTTATATCCTGTTGATCTTGAAGTGACTTTATGCTTCTTAAACAGACTACAAATGTTTTGTTTTTTTTTATGACTATAGTCTAACATTTGACCGCAATCTCACCTAATGTTAAGTGACGATGCGGTCTACGACGTAGCATGTGCGCCTAGAAAATACCTATTCACTCTCCTCTTGAAGACCTCCAGATTGTAGTTCTCGGGAAATACAGACAAATCAGTTTTAACTGATCAGTTGTAACTGATCAGTTGAACTGATGATCTAATGATATTTTGATTAGAGTATCAACTCAACTGTACACTCTCAGTTTTGCCTACGCACATACGTTTTAACCGAACAGTTCAACCGTTCAGTTACAACTGATCAGTTAAAACTAAAGGTCTGTAGCCGGGTTTATTTTTATTTATTTTGCTTATGGTAAAGAAGATCAATTTGTACAGCTTTGTCTTGTTCGAAAGCGGCCACCATGGTGTTTGATTATTGATATAAGTATGCCATGAAGACGTATTGAGTACCTACTGGGCCAAGAGTTGAGCCTTGTAAAATAAAAGCATGTTTTCATGTAATATTTCGTTATTACAAACTCAAGGGTTCTCTTAGTTTCTGACAGGCACTCTACCCATCAAAAAACCACAGAACAGACAATCGGTCTCGGTAGTAATTTCTGCGATGAGGGTCGTGGGTTTGATTCCCACCCCGAACAAAAATTGTGTGACGAACTTAGATGTTTTTACTATGTCTGAGTTTTAGTGTTTATTTACAAAAAATGTATATACCTAAGTATATCTGTCAGTAATCTAGTTCCCATAGTACAAGCTATGCTTTGTTTGGAGCTGTGGTGCTGTATGAAATGTTTTATAAGGGGTTGAAAATATTTTCTTTTTTCTATTTTTTTTATGTAAGTCCTCGCAGGTCAACTTATGTTATCGTATTTCATCTCTGACTGCGTCTATACCAGACTAATGTTCCCACAGGATCTGTGTCAACTCCGGAGTAGGCTCGCCGAGGCTAGCGAGAGTGAAAGGACTATAATCTACCACGGGAGCCCAATCCAGATTTAGATTTCGCATGCCTTCGAATATTGGTCCTAGGACATGTCAGTGTCTTCACTTTTTCCTTCACCGTTTTTAGAACGTGATATTACACACTATTTGGTAAATGAATTCATTGGTCATTGTTGGATTTGAACCAGCGACCTCCGGAATGGAAGTCGGGGTCGGACTGCCTGCTTATAATAATAATAATAATAATAATATCTTTATTTCGGACAACATAAATTTACAAATTCGGTCCATAGAAAAAAAAAAACTTAAAACTAACATACATAAAACTACAATAAAAATTACACCCTGGCTTCGTATAAATTAAATTAAACAAAATTAAAAATGAAACTGAAATTGAAAACAACATGAAAAAAAAAAAAAAAAAAAAAACAAACAACCTAAAATCTAAAAAATTTGGTCAATTATCGGCAGGTACTTAGGAAAAAATTCGTGTGTAATGTAGTCAAGTGAGACAGCAAAGTGGTGTCCCAGTGGTCGGCCAGAGCTTATGTAAAAGGCGAAACATCTCAAATCCACCCCAAGCGAGACAAAACCAAACCCCGACCCCATTATAAATTTGTAGTCCAGTGCCCCTCGACAATGTAATAATAATAATAGTTACCATTCCTATTTATTTCAGAGGGGAGACTACTACATAATAAGAAAGCAATTATTATGAACTTGCTAATAAATAACGCACTCATTTAGGATAACTAAATTCTTTAAAGGGAAGTACACAATCTACCTTCAATCTAAGTAGGTTAAGGCTTACGTAAGCTTGTAATTGCATTACCTACCTATATACGTTCTCTTTGCCTCTATAGTAAAATACCTAAACATTGACATCTACTTTTTTACATGGCGTTGTCTCGTTCACTCATGCAGAGGATATTGTTCGAGGAATGCGCGCGTCGGCTAGTCTCGCTACGAACACTTCATAAGGCATACAATTCTGAAAATTGATCAGAGCCTCAACCTTAAGTCCACGACTTAAAGTCTATATTCGTGGCGGCTATAAAATGAGAACAGCCAAAGAGCAGCGAAACGCGGCGACACGAGACTAGCAGTGACTACTTTGTAAAGTACATTCATAAATTAGATTTAGGTATTCAAGGAAAATACTTTTTACGGAATTTACACATGTTATATTTTATTGTTTCATAAAATACAGTTGTTTAGTCGCCAAAGCTAGTATGCTGTGACCTTGGCTAAAAATAGCAAAGTCAAAATAAGAACAAAACAAAAAGTCCTTGAGAAGTAGTCTCGTGGGAAGTGCTCGGCTACGTCATCCTGCAAGTAGGTACGACCGCCAGCAATGGCCTGATTGGCCAACAAAGCCTTGTCAGCGGCCATTTTGTACGATGCTGAGTCACCAAAAGGTGAAAAATGTACACGAGATGTGAACTCCCCACGAGACTACTCAACGGTATTGGGCATTTCACGAATTTTGGGTTTCATGTTCCTTTCCTACCACAGCGAGGGAAAAAAAATCGGAAAAAATAGTAGAATCGCTCTAAAATAATTATAATCCCTCCAAAAAGCACATCAGGCACATGTTTAAAGAATTGCCGCGAAAATTGGTTTTAAAAGTTGGTCCCAACAAAAGTGCGGAAACTTATTTTCCATCTCATAAATCGGTCGGCCTCCGTCACATGGAAGTGGAACTCGGAGCGCCAAGTGTGGACAAGTGAACAATAAACTGCAGTTTTTGATACATGTGTGAAACTTCTGTGAACTGTCAAAATAGTGAAGTGATCAGTGGAATGCGCATCTCCCAGTGCGATTGTTTACCTACGTATTTTTGAATGAAAGTATGTCAATGTGAAGGTACATGATGTAGCCTCGGGCGCGGGTTACCTGGAGCGCGTTGTTAGTGTACCGTGCCGGACAGTTTCTGTGACATACAGCTCAAAACGGGAGCGAAGATGACGGACCCGACGGTGAAGGTAAAGACTGAGCGGCCCGACGAGGCGGAGATCAGGGAGCTGGCGGCGAAGATGGTGGAGGCGAACAAGGCGAAGGCGCTGGCGGCGTCGGTGGCGGCGGCGCGGCCGCCGACCGGCATGGCGGGGGCCGCTCCGCCCGGCGCCGGCGGGCAAATGGGCATCCTCAACTTCCTGACGCGGAAGCCGGGAGGCGGCGGCGCGGAGGCGGCGCGCCCGCCCCTCGACGCCGAGAAGAAGACCCCGTCTCCGGACGAGTCCAGCTGGAAGGGCCACTTCGGCTGGGACATGCTCGGGAAATGCCACATCCCCTACATATTCCGCTCCGGGGAGAAGTACGTCGCCGTCCGGATGGTGGAAATCAAACTGCTGAACAAGTACCTGAACTACCTCCACGCAGACATATACTCTTGCACCTGTATACGAAGCTACTACATCACTGAGATCGAGGCCCGCCTCCTCAATGAGATCAACAACAGGCATTGTGACGGACAGTTTGGACGGGAGCCTTTCACTCAGAAGGACCTGGTTGTTAGGTTATCGGACGCATATGAGTTCTACAATTTCTTAGATGTGTGTTACAATAAGTTATTACGGGGTACCACCAACAATAAAGACAAGTGTGGCTTCATTAGGATAAATAAGGAATCGGTGGTGCCGTACACGGTGCGAGACAATCAGAAGTTTGTTCCATTGTTTTACTTTGAGGGTGAGACGGACAATTTAAAGTTGAAAGCGGACCAGTTGAAGGGTTGGGACCTGTCATACCTGAAGTTCTGTTGTAAAGTGCAGGGGATACGGAATGAACTGTTTGCCAGTGAAACGTGTTCTGTGATCAGTTTGTCGGACATCAAAAGTTACTTCCCCCCGGGCACGGAGTTTGAGGAGTACTGGCCCAACAAAGTTGTGGACTCACAGCTACTCATATCAGCTAAAGGTGACAATATTTTATTTGTAAACATAACTATAGTCTTGTATACATTTGTGTCTATATTATTTGTGGCTACGCTTCAGTACTCATCCTTTGAGCACGCACATAATTCACTTAGAGGTTGATTCATAAAATATAATTTATCATATTTTATATATATATCTACATACAACAATATATACATATATTTTTCAAATAATAACCCTAATGAGGGTCCTTAATTATTTGAACAAATTATAATAATGTCTATAAGTATTAAAAACTAAATTTCCATATGAATTCATAAATAGTTTGAGTATGTCAATAAGTAATATTCAAAATGTAAGATGACACATACTTATCGCTAAATTAGATGCTTATCTTAACCCTATCTGACCCTCCATGGGGACGAATAGCGAGAAACTCCTAAAGGAGGGAGTCCTTTCTCTTTTATGTGCATGATCCTTGTAACCTAAGTATTACTTACTTCTTGTTACTTAAGTACCTCTGTTTGGACAAATGTATTAAGTATCAAAATACCTCTGGCATGGATGTTATGGAAACAGATCTATAACATGAATTTACTGCGCCTGAGAACAAATTCTATGCTCACCACACAAATATTAGCCCTGTTTGAGAACTAAACCAAGTACCCCTTGCTTTGCACACAGCTGTGGAGCTGTCTTATGAATAAATAACTATATCTAGATATCCCAAAATGATGAATACCTATCATTTAACTGATATAATAGGGAGCAATAAATTAGCACCATTTGAGCAAATAATGGTTAGACATGCTTTGTCAAAAGCTCCACCAATATAATTTAAATAAATAAATTTATACAGAGTTTTGGATGGCCTCACAGCTCAGTTGGTAGTAACTCTGCCTTCTGCGCTGTAGGTTTTGGGTTTGATTCCCACCCAAGACCAAACTTTTGTGTGATGAACTTGATGTTTGTTCAGTGTATGGGTGATATGTATCATATTTCACTATATCAATCATAAAAAAGTATACACATTCTATTAGTTGTCTGTCTGGTTGTCACAGTAAGAGCTATGCTTAGTTTGGGGCTAGATGGCGCTGTTGTGTGAAATGGCCTCCACTATTTATTTATTATTATTATTTATTACTTTATCATATTTAATAGTAACTATTGAAAATAAATCATGTATTATTATTTATTTCAGCTCGGTCACACTTAAATGTACAATATTTGTAAACTTTCTTAAAACTAGCTGTGGGAAGGTCAGACCTTCAAAAGAACCTTGGCATCAAAAAATAATTAACATCATGGCTGTTAATAGCGGAATAACAATCTGTTCAAGTTACATAAAAAAAGCGAGTCCTTTAAATTACTACTACTACTATTGGGTCACTATTGGTTCTCTCGATATACTACGGTGGAGGGGATAAAGTGCGCCTCAAAGTGGTTCCTTGTGCTCACATTTGTTAATACATTAGTAAAATTAGTGAGAGCTAACACTGGTTATGGTATGTTTAATGTTTTTGTGTGCTCAAAGTGACAATAACAACATATATAAATAAATAAATAATTGTATTAAAAACATTTTGAACTAACATAAGAAGATTTAAGTAAATAAAATAAATATTGGTGGACATTTCACACAGCGCCATCAAGCCCCAAAGTATGCTAAGCATAGCTTGTATCATGGGAACCGGATAACTGATATAATACTTAAATCCTCCTTTTTTGTAAATACATACATAAAAATACTACCTAATAAAGTTGATCTCCTTGTTGACATGTTGACTGGCCTCACAGCTCAGTTGATGGTAACCCTGCCTTTCTCCTTTTCCTGCCTTCTTTGTGGGCCATGGGTTCGATTCCCATCAAAAATTTTGTGTGACGAACATAGATATTTGTACTGTGTTGGGGTGTTATTATGTATGTATTGATAAAAAAGTATATAAGTATTATATGTCAGTTGTCTGGTTCCCATAGTAAGTATTTAACATATGAAGAAGAATTACAGAGAATAAAGCGGTCTTGCTTGAAATGTCCATCAATATATTTACAGTATAAATGTACCTTTACGGATTTATTTTATTTATATATTCGGTATTATTACGAACCCCTATGTTACCCCTCGGAAAACTAGCCTAAGTTACTCCTTGTATATACATGTATAATGTAAGTACCGGTGTGTTCCAGCAGGCGCGGTGCAGGGCGTCGGTCAGTGGACGCGCGCGCCGCCCGCGCCCCCGCCGGGCGTGGGCGCGGGCGGGGGCGCAGTCGGCGCGGGCGGGGGCGGCGTCAGCTTCACCGCGGCGGGCGGCGCGTCGGGGCGGGGGCGGCGCGCGGGGGCGCAGCGGCACGCGCCCCCCGCCGCCGCCGGCATGCAGGTGCCGCACGGGGGACTGTCCGCGGCGGCGGTGCAGGCCGCGCTCGCCACCGGCTGGAACATACCCGGCACGCTCACACAGGCGCAGACGCAGCAGGTCCTCAGATTGGCACAGGTACACACCACTTCACTTGAATATCAGTCAGTTCTTGAAGGAAGCAGCTAATATCATAAATCATTGTAGATATATTAAAGGTTGCATGGAAGAGATCACTTTTAGTGATAATACCGCCCATTGTGTGCCTAATATTTTAATGTATTATTGTAAAATGTTTTTCTGGTGTATGCAACTCTCAAAATAGGCATTGTTAGTAACACATTTTTGCACAAATAAAATTTAAGTTTCCTAGCATTTCAGTTGTGGTGGTCCCGTGGTAATGACCCCGAATCCGGAAGTCGCTGGTTCAAATCCAGACGCACAATGAGTATTTTTCCCTAGACAATTTTATGTGGGCAATACCTCGTTCTTAAAATGCTGAAGGAAAACATGATGAAGAAACCGACTTCTCCTGGAACCAAAAATTGCAAGACATGTCAAGTGCCCGAAAGGAGCCTGTTTTAGGCGCATTTAAAATCCTCTCACCACACTGTTTTCGGTAGAAGCAGTGACTCGACCAGTAGTTAGGTTCTGGTAATGTTGCGTTACGGTATCCGAACGGAATTTTATAACTGTCCAAAGGCATTTGAAGTTGCCTCTCTCGTTATAACGTCTTTATTACTTGGTGTCGAAAATACTGTTACATTTGTTACGAATAATCTTAAACGCAGTTTCAATAGTTCTGGTTATTAGTTCACTTATATCTAAAGCTCATCTATATTTCGTTAGCTGCTTGAGTTATAGCATTATTTGTGATTTTTGTCGTATTATAGTAGAACTAAAATACTTTCCCAATGTAACCTAACCGCTAAGTATTCATTCAAACAATGTATGAAAGATTTTTTCATACATTACCCGAACGTTTTAGGCATTATATAAAATAACATCGAAGACATGTGTCGAGTGCACAAAAGGAGCCTCCTTGAGGCGCAATTAAAATCCTTTCACCACACTGGTCGAGAGAACCAGTGACTCTAATAGAATAGAACGGTTAATACAGAATGCGTATAACAGTTACATTAGTGCTACAACTGTGACATGTATATCTGGTGGGATACAAGCGTGTGTGCGCAGGCGCAGGTGGCTGCGCAGGCGCAGGCGGCGGCGCGGTACAGCACTATAGCGGCGGCCGCAGCGCACCCGCAGCACCGCAGCCAGCACCAGAGAACAGTACAGGTACACACTACCTCACACCACCACACTACGTTTTTTTGGATGCAGTTAGCCGATGGCCCACCTGGTGCTAAGTGGTAACCTCGGCCCATAACAACCGATGCTACTTGCGTCCTCCCCTACTAGGCACGACAAGACCCAAGTCGCATCGTATGCGCCCGTAACGCGGAGAAGTGTAGGTGGAATGTCTCATGTGCCTGAAATTTCGCCGGCAACCAGACCTTTCAAACCGGAACACAGTATCGAATGCGTTACTGGTTAGCGGCAGAAATGGGCATGGTGGCAGTACTTCCCCGGGTGAACTTGGCGAGAGTTCTACTGCTTTTTATTATAATTAACATTAATATTTATAATTTATATTCGGCCTGTATAACCGTATGGTTGGTAGGGCCTTGGGAGGTGGTGGGTTTGCTGTGACGCCCTTGTACGTGCATATTTCAAAAGGCTGGACTCGTAGCTAAGTTTGACGCCTGTTCAAACCCTATCCGACTGGGAAGAACAGGCAAAACACCGCTAAGGGATTCGCACGGTCCACTCGGTTTATAGATACAGGCAGCCGTCGAGCAGGATCAAGTGATGCTTTAGTACGGGATGTGTTGCGCGAACGCAACGAACGAACGAACGTCGAATTATACAGCACAGATCTCTCCACCCGGCTTCTCGTTTCAGCCCGAATTGCATATCTGACGAGTGTACTCTGAAATTAGCTGCGAATGATTTTTCTCTTAACGTGCAGTGACATGGCAACTAGGGTATAATAAGAATAACCAATTTGAAAGTATTTTTTTTTAAATAATAAAAATACATTTCCAAATCGGTGTTATAAATGACGGAAGACTGACGTAACAAACAACAGAATTGTGAACCTCCTTTTTCTGAAGTCGGTTAGTAAAATATAGTGTATTCCGATGCTGCCTGCCGCCTGCTTTCCAGTAGTAAAATAATCCTGAAATCATCCCGGCGTACACGCGAGCTTACTTCACTTGTTATTGTTATCGTAGACTCGTGTGAATAGTTTTGTTTTTGTTGCAATTTCCACGTGAAATATGTGTTATCGTTTATTTCAGTTTCCGAACAGTGCAATAACAATGGCGATGGGCCAGCAACCGCCGCCCCCTCTCGTGAGGAGCTCGGCCAACACTACCACCATGAAGTGAGCATACTTACATACACCCCCCCCCCCCCCCCCCCCCCTAGTTCATACATGAACACCCCCCGTGTATCATACAAACATGTACCATGTACAGTGAGCCCCGGACTAATTGCTAATCTGAGTGCACTATACATTTGTATTCTTTCTGTGTACTTGCATTAAAGGTCTCAAAATCCAAAGGTGTTTTATTGGTTTGCGAATAACTGCTAAAAATGTCCTTAAACTGCTTAAATAATAATTTTAAGAGTTCACTTAATTATTGGAGCTTTCGATTCTTTTAAAAATAAAATAAAAAAAACCTAAAAATAGTCAAATAATTCATGGCATTTAGCCATAAAGGTCACAATATTTTCATTTTCAAAAATATATTTGAACCACTGATATTTGAATAGTTTTGGACCAACATAATTAATATTGCCAGTTACTAAAAAGTATTTGATTGTGTTCACAAATTGAAGGATGTGTGTGCTCATTCCACTTCATCCACTCGCCATTGTCTTGTCACTGTAAATATTCAAGTTTTTACTTATTTGCTTGCTTTTCTTTATTTCTCTGCATGTTTCTTTGCTGTTTTCTGCTTTATATCTGCATACTTCAAAGCATTTTCATAATAAGCTTGGGTCGTTGGCCGTAGTGGCTAATATGACGAATATTGTGGGCTTTTTTACCGACTTCAGAAAAAGGAGGATGTATTTAATTAATTTAATTGTAGGTTGTATTTTTTAAAAAATATTTATCACCTCTGATCTGCGTTATTTATGCACCGATTTGGAAAATTATTTTCTATTTGTATGGATTTACTTTCAGATAGGTTCCGTACAAATGTCATCAAAATCAGTTAAGTAGTTTGGTTTTAAAACGAAGTAACTGGAAAAAATGACATCCAAGTAAGTCATCGTAATACTGAGTTATATTTCTCGTTCATTGCCGATAAAGTCGTTTTTTTCGTTTTGTTGCGCAAAGTAATTAAGTATATACACTGTATATCTCAAAACGATAAAAGATCCAACTCTTCAGTCGCTGTCTCTTCGTTCCTTTGAGAGCTTTTGGAAAGAGTCTACTATTACATTATACTTTTCCTCAAATCTAGCTCAAAGGACACGTTATTTATCTAATTCTGTCAGCGCAAGTTATGTATTTAAAAACAAAGTATATAAGTATTATATCAGTCGTCTGGTTCCCATGATACAAGCTATGCTTAGCTTACTTTGGGGCCAGATGGCGCTGTGTGACATGTCCACCAATATTTAAAGCTGAAAACTACTTGATAATTTTATATAATAAGCTTACTACTAAATTTAGTTTCAATTCGAAGGTCCAATATACTCTTCTACACACAAAGCCAACCATTCACGCTGAAACATAACATTTTGACTCGCATGTCGTACTAAACCCATCTAGACATTTTGATTTTATGCATGCGTGTTTAAAAATGTGTGCTAGTGGGGGTAGTTTATATACCGTTATGTAATATATAACGTACGTTTGTCTCCAGTGTGCCGCCTCAAGTGACTGGCTCAATGAATGGCCACTCAACCTCTCACTCCGCGGACAATCGCAAAAGGCTTACACCCATACCCGAAATCAATATAACTGGCAACCATACACCGTATAAGGTAAGCCTTTATATATACATATATTATGTAGTGCAGATGTTTGTCTGTGTCAGGGCTGTGTGTATGACGCATAGTTTATTATGATATAGATTGACCTCATACTCAGTTGATAGTGACCCTGCCTTCTGTGCGTGGTCGTGGGTTCGATTCCCACCCAGGACAAATGTTTGTGTGACGAACGTAGATGTTGGTTCTGTGTTGATATGTAATATATGCATGTATTTACAAAAAAGTGTATAAGTCTTATATCATTTATAGTTCCTATGATACAAGCTATACTTAGCTTACTTTGGGGCTAGACTGCGCTGTGCTATTGCCATCAATTTATTTGGTGGGGGGTATACACAGGAAATCAGAGTGTGAGGTCAGATAGATCAAACTACTTGTAGTTTTGAAATCACAGCTGTGACATTTTTATCCTTTAACTAGCTGTAGCAGCTCGTTAAATTCATTTTGTGACTAAAAGAGTAGTTACCTATTTAATTTTTATCAGTTTGTGAATTAACTTAATAAGTGTAGCCTAAGTTACTTTTATCAGCTATCTGCACGTGAAAGTCCCGTCAAAATTGGTCCAACCGTTTGGACATTAGCCAGTACAAACAGACAGACAAAACATTTATCTATGTTTAGACGACTCCTTTCATTATATTTGACTGGATAATTTAATGAAATGTTGATATTGTTATGTTTGGATCAGGTTCAAAAAGCTCTTGTAGAGAACACGATGGTGCCGTGCATCAACGCTAAGCCGTACCAGTACACGGAGCTGCTGATGACGCTGCCCGACCTGGCGAGTCACTTCTTCCCGCGCGTCTCGCTCGCCACCTGCCGCGCCATGCTCGACGCGCTCGGCATCACGCTCTTCCGGCCCAACTCGTCAGTACAACTAGCGCCCCTTTCTATACAACTTCCGCTGATGGAACTAAAATTTGTCAACAGTTTGCCGTTTAAAATTGTATAATGCTGCAAACGCAGTAAGGGCGATGCCTCTCGGCGCTTTTCGCGTGGCATACAATCCAACAAAATCGCTACGTAAAAGCGCCAGCAACTGTTTTCCAGTCTAAATAACACCATATCTGTGATGAAACAATGCTTGCTGCTCGAACACTACTGTATTCCCCATACATGGTAGCCTAGCTGTCTACAAAGAAAAAGCTTGAGGATATTGTTCTGAGCAAATATTCAGAACTTATCTTCCTCGTCATTCCGACTGCTTTAGAATCCGTGAGAAACACCCTCCTCATTTGTTTCCCTCCTGTCATCCGTCCGTACGTCAGTCATATCACATTAGTGGCCAGTAACTAAAGTAAAATGAGTCGGTCAGTCATCTTAGCGGCCAGTAGGAGTCTAAGGAGTCCGCAACACTAACCAACGATCAAGTGCCGTTACTGTCACAAATGTTATGTTGAGATACTTATATAGTACAATATCAGTAGGTGACAAACCTAAATAGTGTTTGTGTACCGGCAGGACTCAGCTGCAAGTACTCCGCAACTCGGGCAAGTGCAAGTCGGCGGCGGCGGGCGAAAACGGTATGGCGCTGGTGCAGATCCGCGACGTGATGCAGCACATGCTGCAGTTCAAGTACATGCTGCGCTCCCCGCTCGCTGCCGACGAGCCGCCCGCCCCGGCGCACGCGCACGCGCACGCGCCGCGACCCGCGCACGCGCCGCCCTCCACGCACCAGGCGAAACGCGCGCGCGCCAACTGAGCGCGATATACGCCAACCGAACGCGATATACTCCAACTGAGCGCGATATACGCCGACCGAGCGCGATATACTCTAACTGAGCGCGATATATGCCAACTGAGCGCGATATATGCCAACTGAGCGCGATATACGCCAATTGAGCGCGATATTCGCCGGCTGAGCGCGATCTGCCCCGTACCCGTACGCGCCGGCCTAGCTCCACATTACTGGGTAACTGAATACAGACCCGGCCATGTTGGAATGGGGCTCAGTGAGCGCAGGATGACGAGGAACACTTCCACGGTGCCGGGATATCTCTAAATGAAATATCAAATTCACCAGAAGGAAAACAGGCACATTTCATATGATCTTTGATCAAAAGTACAAACTTGCAGACATCAAATATTTGGTCCAGGTGATTCAGTGTGTGTGGATGAACTGGGAAGTCAAGTGAGCCTGCCCGGTAGGGTAATGTATACATAATATAACAAGACAATTATTTTTGAAGAACTTGAACATTGACTTTGAAAGTGGTAGACTAAAGTGTGAATAAATACTATAGTGATAAAATGTAGCGTGCTGAGAGGCTTGGCTATGAACATGGGAACTCAAAATGAGTGATTAAAATAGTGAATTTGTATGGGACTTGTCAATTTTCGTTTGAAGTGTACAAATTGTATGATAATAGCAAATCTGAAGATCTAATTTATAATAATCTATGTAACTATTTAATAGAAGACTGAGGTTTATTTTATAATTTCCTATATAAAGAAATGCAATATGAGTATACATTATGTTTGCTATGTTTTCTATTAAAGAGCGCTTGAATTTTGTATGTCTGAGTTAATTTATAGACAGTAGGTTAATGAATATTAGATTAGGGCTGCATCGTTGCAGATTTCTCGAAGTACGATTATTGAGGCAGAGTGCACTGCGACTCGTAGACATGGCTGTGCTAGCGGAGAATATTTAGATTGTTTCCCTTAGCACAGTCTGTAGTAGCGCGCCGCCGCATTCTCGCTTGCCTTAATCGAGATGGACTCGTAAAGCAATACATTTTATTAGACATACATTAACGCTTTACCGATTTAAATCATCACATAAACGCATATTCACAAATAATTGGTCTCCCTCGGCAAGGACTATTGATAACTGACTCTAAATGTAAGGTTAGTATGCAATAATAAATTATGAAGGCTTCCAGTAATTGATTTGTATGGGGCCATTGATTAACTTAAAATACAGATGCATTTTGGAGAGTTTATTGGCATTTAGCTATAGTTTCTAAGTGTGGTGTCACACGCAATGTTGTTTTGACGCGACTCCCCTTATGTGTATATGTCTACTGCTTTACCTGATGTTATCTTATATCTGAATTAATTTATAGCGACTACGCTTAGTCGCGTTGCTTGGCATTAACATAAAATGCGAATGCGTTTTTCTATTTTCAGAAAAAAGGATAACGTAAAAACTTTTTTCTTTGTCAGTGCTTTGCTCATGTTCTTTTGTTACAAGCGTAAGACAATATATCTTTCGTTCAAACTTTTTGAAGTGAAACTTCTTAGGTGGTGATTCAATAATCTATAAGTGAACGAGAATTGACAGTAAAATTATTAGAACGTCGTTTATGCACATTCGTTACATGAGAGAGATGAAAGATATGAAGTAGGAAGAAAAAGAGAGCTATATATTTCGACGCCATGAAAGTTGAGCAAAAGAGAGCAACTTATACAGGATACAAAGCGATAGAGTAGGATAGTGCATCGCACGCGTGCGTTGTGCTTTAAGAAGTTTCACTTGTATTAAGGTGCTGCTCGCGCAAAATGTTAACTTGTTACGCTTGTAATCTGACAAAATGTCGTGTAGGTAACTAAACTTCTTCCAAAATGTTGAAACTCTTTAAGTATTATTAATGTAGACATAATACTCCAGTGAAAATTGTATTATTTTATATTTAGCATTAAAAAGCTAAGATTAACCTTTATTGCTGTCAATATAAGGTTTGTATTAGAAAAATTGTTCCTGTAGTAGGTGTTATAATAGTGAAATTTTGCTTTCAAAAGACATGACTGGGTGGTACATGGCATAAACAAACACATTATACATTTATTCTGTTGCTACATATTTTTTTTGATTTTGTTATTTACACAATATTTCTTCCTAATCCTTGGGTGATATACATAATTTTAAACAAGTACAAGGGAATATTGTGTATAATCATGAAATCAATTCTATTTTTAGCATTAAAATTGTATCACATTATTTTTACACCAAGTTATACCTTTATTGTTACAAGCTAATTTATTAGATTTTTTCTAGTTTCATAGTAGTGTACATATGCTATTTATTTATGTAGGTTGTATAAATAATTTAAATGAACAAGTTTTTCAAGGCGCAATGTCTATGAAGTCACCGATTCTGTAATAAAGAAAATTAAAGATAAAATTATATTTATTTGGTTTATTTTAACATCTCAAAAACTACATACACGACCTTACCAATTATTAATCTACCCACAATAGGAAATGTTTTACCAATGTTGTCTTATGAATCATGCGTTCGGAGCATTCTGTTCAGGCCATCTTTGGCGCGTACTACCTAAGTTTGCTGCACTGCAAACTACAACTGAACTGAAATAGCGTTGAGATTTAAGTAAGTACTCGCCCGACTAGTGGCGACCACACACATTCACCGAACACTGATAACGTGGCATTGACATACCTTGTACTGAACCCGACTGAAGTTCAAAAAATGTGACAGCCAGTATAAATGGTCTCACCGTGAGAGTGCTTTGAAATTGCTACAATTTTTTTTTATTTTTTATTTATTCCAGTGAAACAATGAAATTGTATGCGGAAATTACACAAATTATACGAACAACAAAAAATATTAGAATTTACATACATGCACATAATTAAAAATAACACAAAACAAATAAAACAGTAAAACAAGAAATGTCAGAGTTATATAAATAAAATAAAATGGATTATTATTATTATTATATATTATTTTATTGATTATTGAACGAGAGGGTGCGGTTGATAGATTATCTGATTAACGAAGCCCCATTATATAACTGTCTAAAATGAATTCTACAAAAAAAGACATATATCATATGTATTTCTGAATAAATAAAAATAAACATATTTGCATTCAACGTAATTTCAACTTTTGGTCAGAGCTTGTCACTTGTAGATTATTTTTACTGCGTCTATTTATAAAACTGGCAACATTGCTTTATAGAATGCACCAAAGAGAATTTAATCGCTATGAGTGTGAAAGAAAATAAGCAAATATGTCTATTGAACTCTATTGTGAAACATGAATATTTGCAATTTAGCATTTGTTTTTTAACTAAAAAATCATTTTAAGAAGTTGTATTTGTAAAAAATAATTATATATTTGTCGGAACACATCAAGCATAGCATAGTATAGTCATGGGAGCTGTTTTTGGACTCGGTTTTAGTCTGTCTCATTGTATTTATTTACTTGTAAAATTTCGATGTATAGCTTCATAGTTGTAAGGAAATCGAATTGCAATCAGATTTTTGGTTAGGTATAGGTAGATTGTTATTGTATTGTATACTAAGCTTAGTGTTTAGGTGTTAAAGTAGGTCTCACGATGATCCAAGTGTGCCGGGATACATCGGACGCTGCGGCGTTGTATTTGCCTCAGCGTTTGTATCTAAAACCATTCGCAAAACTAAATATTTCTGTTCAGCTCCCCCCCAGCAAGGTGCACGGCAAATCGCTCTCCAACTGGGAGCTTATGGAGAAAATAAGAAAAATGGTCCAACCTGAAAGTTTCTCAGCGCTAAAAGTGACGAAGCACAGTACGGAAGTGATACGATTCGAAGCCGAAATAGAGAATGTGGACAAGCTGGAGCGTGCGATACAGCGGCTCAACGACCGCGTCGTGCAGTTGACAAACTACCCGGACGCATTGAAGTTGAAAGTTACCGAAGCAAAGTCAGACTTCCCCACTCGACACTCGTGGGACTCTTTCTTCCGGGACGCGACTGATATGGACGAGATGAAGCCAGGCGAACGACCTGACACCGTTCATATTTGCAACATGCCCATCCGTTGGTTTGTGCATGACATGGACCATGATGAGGACTCGCCTCCGTCGGAGAGTCTGTTCAAAAAAGTGTTTGAAAAGTTTGGTTCTGTACGTCAGGTGGACGTGCCGATTGCTGATCCATTCAGAATGCAAATGAAATCAACAATGAGAGGGATTACAACTCCACCACAAGATATAGCCCTGTACTTTGAGGGTTATATTCAGTTCAGCGAGTATGTGGGCTTTGTGCGGTGCATGGATGCTTTGAGAGGGAAGAAGCTGTTACGTAAGCGTGAGGGGCTGGCGGAGTGGTGCCCCATCAAAGTAGACTTTGACAAATCCAAACACATGACCGATGCGGCGCTGAAACGTAGAGCCATTGTGAGAGAGAGACTCTCGTCCAGGCTGAGAGCTAAAGACGATCTGGAGAAAGAGGCAAAAGATAATATCGCTAGAAGAGAAGCGAGAGAAAGGTAATTGTTATATAGCATTTTATTATATACTAGCTTTTTACATGCGGGTTTGTTCATATGATTTCTCCCAGATCTTTCCCACTGATCTGGTCGTAATTCACTTATACGTTTAGGATGTTTGTAAAGTGGAGAATTATTAACCAGTGAAGCTTATGCTACGTCTAGTAAGGTAGCATTGCTTGAAAATCACTGTCCGCTTAGCATTCTTATCATGTCCTGGTTCCAAGGGTGCATAACTAATGAAACAAATGGAACATGAGGCTTATCTTCGTGTCTCGGATGAGATCTGTGCCCATCACTAGTGTTTTTCATCATTGTCTTCTAAAGTCAGTCAAAGTCAAAAACTTCAGTTCCATAGAATTCATAAAAAAATGGTTTTGAAACATCAATAATATTCAAAACATGAGGACACGCATCTATCCGACCCTCCGTGAAAATTCCTTCTTTTCTTTTTGTCCAAATATTAATCAAACATGCAATAACATATTTCTACATTCATGCCTCAAGAGTTACAGGCGCACATGATGCGACTTAGGTCTTCTTGTACCTAGGTAGAGGAGGAAACTATTTCTATTACTTTGTTATGGGCAGTGGGTTACCACTTAACACAAGGTGGGCCATCTGCGCGTTCTGTAACATTACCACAGATAAACCGATCCTAGTCCCTCCTTTTCAGACAGAAAGACACATGTTTACGCATAATCACTCATTCTTTAAGACAAAAGTACGAGAGAGGTGAGCAAGAGAAGCTTGAGAAGATGAGGGAGCGAGAGGAAAGGAGAAAGAAGAAGCAGCTGGCTAAGCTGATGGAGAGAGATGACGTAGATCTCAACAAGAAGGTCGCTGAGGAGCAGAAGAAACTTCTGAAGGCCCAGAAGAAACTGCAGGCGGTGCGCTTGATCGAGGAGCTTTTCAAGAGGATTGAGGTGAGTTTAATCAACATTTTGACAGGTTTAGATATTTAATGGCAAATAATTAATTAATTGTGGGTTCGATTCCTACCCAGGACAAACATTAGTGTGACGAACATAGATGTTTGTTCTGTGTCTGGGTGTTAAATGTATTATTATGTATGTATTTACAAAAAGTATTTAAGAATTCTATCAGTTGCCTGGTTCCCATGACACAATAGCTTAGCTTACTTTGGGGCTAGATGGCGCTGTGTGAAATGTCCACCAAAATTTATTTATTTATTAATGGCGAAATTTGACTTCGACTGGCAATTACCAGAGATTATTTAACTTGCAAATGCGTCAAAAAAAAAATTTTTGTGTCGGTCAATGGGGAAGATTAGAAGAAAAATGTATGGTTCCCATAGTACAAGCTATGCTTAGTTTGGGGCTACATGGCGACGTGTGAAGTGTCCACCGATATTTATTTATTTATGGGTTTAAATGCAAAAAAATATTGTCCTCTTTTCCGTTCTACATCTACTAGTCGAGTCACTTGTTCTATATTTCTAATCAGCTTTATTTGATAGTTGCGGCCAGAGCTGCAGCACGGCGGCGGCGCGGAACACAGAGGGCGCTACTACGAGGCGGGCGAGCGGAGCGCTAGGGCGCGCGTCGTCGCCAGAATCAAACGGCAACACCAAGCCGCCGTCGACGATCAGAGGAACCAGCTCAAGTGCGCTCTGGACGGTGAGACACACACACACACCCGAGCATCTTCAGCGATCAACACGGACCACAGACAACATTTTAGAAATGTCAAATTAAATTTGTGTCCTGGTTGTCTTGTGTGTATCGTAGTTTGATTGTGATGGATTACTATCCCTTCTTAAATTGTCTATGGATGCCTCCTGTACGCCATAGGCATCCATAGAGAGGTTCTTTTGTTCCGTATGTCTGAGGTTGCTGTATATATGTTATTTCGTGTAAGTGTACACATCGTACCCACCTTTCGTTAACAAACGTTTTCTAGCCTCAAAGGTTTGCTGGAAGACTCTTTTTAGGGTTAAGCTCGCCTTTGTGCATATTTTTTATATAAGATAATTTATGTATATCTTTTTTGAGTACAATATATATATAATGAATAAAGAGAGGTTGTTAGTTCAGTAAAAAGTCATAACACGTTATTGGAAATAACGTGTTATGACTTTTAGGATTCATGAAGAAATGGCTCGGAAACATCAAGAATTCATAACATAAGGTCCCGCGCACCTATCGCCAAGTTTGTAGCCTGACCAAACCCTATCCGACCCCCCATGGGGGAACAGAAAAGAAAACCCTAAAGGAGAGTTTCTTTTTTTTTCTCTAGCACGATTCTTGAACAATTTAAGTTCTTAAATGTATATTAAAAAGTATTATTATATGTATGTGTGTGTGGTGTGTGGTTCCAGGTCGCATAGTGATCCGTTCCGCTCTGGAGACCAAGAAGGTAGCGCGCGGCTCCTCCGTGAGTTCGCTGTCCTCCTCCCCGGAGCCCCCGGGGCGGAGCGCTCAGGGGGCGCACGGGGCGGGGCGGGGCGGCGCGCGCGGGGTGAAGGCGGAACGACTCACCACCCCGGAGCGAGAGCTCGAGTACAACAAGGTGGCCGCTGCAGGTATATACAACTAGAGAAAGAAAGAAACAGATTTTTAAAAGATAATCGCAGGTTCGATTCCCACCCTACAAATATTTATACGACGCATGTTTCTTCTGTGTCTGGGTGGCAATATGTGTCATATGTATGTATTTACAAAAAGTATGTAAGTTTGTATATCAGTTGTCTGGTTCCGATGATACAAGCTATGCTTAGCTTACTTTGAGGCTAGATGGCGCTGTGTAAAATGCCCACGTTATCTTAACATTATTTTTGATGTCTATCGTAATACAGCATAAGAGCAGTAGAACTCACGCCAAGTTCGACCGGGGAAGTACTGCCACCATGCCCATTTCTGCCGCCAAGCAGTAACGCATTCGCGTTACTGTGTTCCGGTTTGAAACGTGTGGTTTCCGGTGTAATTACAGGCACATGAGACATTCCACCTACACGTCTCAGAGTTACGGGCGCATACGATGCGACTTGAGTCTTGTCATACCAAGTAGGGGAGGACCCAAGTCGCATCGATTGTTATGGGCCGAGGTTACCACTTCACACCAGGTGGGCCGTCGGCTCGTTCCGTATCTCAATCACATAAAAAAAATAAAAAATACAGTGTTAATATTTCGTTTGATTTCCAGGGATGTACAGCATGCAGCCGTATCAGTTCGGCTACCCGTTCGGGATGCCGCAGCCTACCTACCCTTTCGCACCGCAAAGTATGAGTATCTATACTTTACTTGTAATTGTTATATGTATCGCCGCGAGTGTTAAATACCGTGTGACCAAGACAGCAACGAAACGAAATTATTTTTATACACCCTATTATGTTGTCGCTTTCTGTTTCTTTGACTGGCCTCACAGCTCAGTTGGTAGTAACCTTGCCTTCTACGCTGTAGGTTGTGGGTTCGATTCCCACCCAGGACAAACATTTGTGTAACGAACATAGATGTTTGTTCTGGGTGTTGATATGTATTATATGTATGTATTTACAAACTATTTCAGTATTATATCAGTTGTCTGGTTCCCATGAGGCTAGATGGCGCTGTGCGAGATGTCCACCAATTTTTATTTATTATTTATTTATTCTTGCATGATAAAGACGAAACCTACTTTTAGCAGCGATCTTGCAAATATTCGATGCTTGAACTCTAGTTCAAAATGATGTCTTGTTTTCAAGTCTTATCGCTTGTGAAGTAGTGATATTATACAGTAAAGTGATATAGAATAGATTGATATAGAGTAGAGTGATTTAGAGTAGAGTATATAGTATATATAGTGTAATTTGTACATTAAAAAAAAACTCAATAATGTTGGTTCTCAATACTTACATTTTTCCTTTTTTTTTAATCTTACATGAGTATTTTCGAAGAAATGGGCCGATCAACAGTTCGAGATTGGAAATATTGTTTTATAAGAACTATCGATTGGCCTGCGTTTTTTATTTTAACTGTTGCAGTATTTTTTAATCTGTGTTTGCATTGAGAACCTGTTTCAATATAGTTATTCTCCATAACTTATATATTAACGGTCTGTTTTGACGTAAGTACGCAAAATTGACTGACTGAATGTAAAACTGTTTTTTAATACTATTTATCTTGATAATAAAGCAGCGCACAGATGGTTCCATATATCCGCCTTTATTATTAAAACGAGTTTAGTCAACCGTTTTTGACTTTTTGATTTTTTGTCTTTTGTCTTTTTGACATATGTTTCCGTGACCGTGACGTTGCAGACCCGCTGTACTACCCGGTCCGCGGCGCGTACTACCCGCCCCCGGACGCGTACACGCGGCGCGCGCGGGGCAGGGGACGCGGCCGCGGCAGGCCCCGCATGCCTTACTTCGACGGACCCGACGCCAGCCACCAGTACTACAGGTCAGCCACCACCTACACACATAGACACAACATATAATTTGATATAATGCTGCTCCAGAGGTCGGTGTAGTACACCGGCCCCTCCTCTCCGCCCGCGCGCACTATGCCGCCCGGCACCTCTCGCGGGAGTCTGGGAAGAACATGAACAGCTCCCGACGCTCATCCTCCCAACGCTGCTGCCACGCTCCTTCGCGACCCCCTCGACCTCGTGGGCGCTGCGCCCCGCTCGGACCAGCCCCAGCCAGTACCGGGAGAGCCGCGGTGCTCGTCGACCGGTACGCCTTCGTGAGCGGGACCGTCGCGGGTCTCCGCGTGCACTGAAGGACCCTGCGCACGACGTACACGCCCGCCCTGTGGTACCACACCCTGGCCGCGTACGTTACGGTGGCCACAAAGGTACCCTTGTAGAGCAAGGACAGCGCTACGTACCTTGTGGACCCCTGTGGACACCCCATCGTAAGAGTTTTCGACACCGCGTGATCGCCCGTGAGCATGGTCGTTTTGCGATGCCGGAAGTAGTCGCCAACATTTTATAAATGTTGGGCGGACAACCCCCGCGCTTCGCCTTGACCATGATCATGGGCCACCAGGCGTTGTCGAAAGCCCCCGCGATGTCCAGGAAAATGGCCCACAGGTGCTTGCATCCCCAATCGCGTCAGCGCGAGCAGAGCCGTTGATGTACTCCGCCCACGAGTGGAGCCGTGCTGATGGCTGGAGATGCTCCCAGCGAGCTGCGGAGCGCTCCAGAGCTGGGAGGCCAGTCAAAATGTATGATAACTATTATATTATTATGTACAGATACTTCAAGAGGCTATCGGAGACTGAGTCCCGCAACGAGCACGACGACCGACGGTCGCGGACGCGCACGCGCTCGCGGTCGCGTCGTCGCTCGCGCACGCGGTCGCGGACGCGCCGCCGCTCGTACACGCGCTCCCGGTCGCGTTCGCGTTCGCGTTCGCGTTCGCGTTCGCGTTCGCGCCGGCGCACCAGGAGCCGCAGCCACCGCTCCCGGTCGAGGAGCAGAAGGTACGCGCCACTATACAGCTTCATTATATCCAGAGCGGTAGAACTCACGCAAAGTTCGTCCGGGGAAGTACTGCCACAATGCCGTACGATTTATTGAAAGCGTAGTGGCCGGGAGCTCACTGGATCAAATCGAGGACAGCACCGTTCTTGAACTTGAAAAATTATACGCATTACCTACTACGTTTCCAAAACGAGTTTTGCTTCCCGGTGAAGGGAGACGTCTTCAGGAAACCGAAATATCCTAGAACTGAAATTTGAATTCACGTGTCAAGTGCATGAAAGGAGCCTCTTTGAGGCGTACTTACTATCCTTTCACCACACTGATTCGAGAATGCCAGTGACTCGAATAGATAGATAAATATTATCAGCATTTACACCCGGGGGAGCTAGCCAGCTGCACATTAGCACTAATTGCTACCCGGTGGTTTCTTAACGATTTGTTTCGTTGACTGGATGTTAGCACTGTGGGACCTCGAACCCACTACCCAAATTACACTAAAAATGGGATTTGGCAAATATCATTAACTTGTTATGGGAGCCTACCATATCTCGTGGAATTCCAATTATTTAACAGCTCTATACGTTTTCAGGTCCCACCACAGCCGGTCCCGTTCCCGGCGTCGCTCCAAGTCCCGTCGCCGCTCCAAGTCCAAGTGCAAGTCCCCGGAGCGGGGCGCCCCCTCCCCGGGGCAGGGCACTCCCTCCCCGGCGCGGGGCGCCCCCTCCCCGGACAGACCCAACGGCGCCGCCGCCCCGCGCCCCCGCCACCGCTCCAAGAGCTGGTCCCTGTCTAAAGACGCACAGAGGTCTTGGTCGAAGAGCCCTGACAAATTGGAATAAATTATTTTACTGTAAATTCCTCGTTTGATTTGTTGAGTCCTTCCGTACTTGAGCAACAAGACAAGTGCCCCCCACCTGGGTAACCTCTGCCCATAACAACGGATGCCGTGCTGATGGCTGGAGATGCTCCCAGCGAGCTGCGGAGCGCTCCAGAGCTGGGAGGCCAGTCAAAATGTATGATAACTATTATATTATTATGTACAGATACTTCAAGAGGCTATCGGAGACTGAGTCCCGCAACGAGCACGACGACCGACGGTCGCGGACGCGCACGCGCTCGCGGTCGCGTCGTCGCTCGCGCACGCGGTCGCGGACGCGCCGCCGCTCGTACACGCGCTCCCGGTCGCGTTCGCGTTCGCGTTCGCGTTCGCGCCGGCGCACCAGGAGCCGCAGCCACCGCTCCCGGTCGAGGAGCAGAAGGTACGCGCCACTATACAGCTTCATTATATCCAGAGCGGTAGAACTCACGCAAAGTTCGTCCGGGGAAGTACTGCCACAATGCCGTACGATTTATTGAAAGCGTAGTGGCCGGGAGCTCACTGGATCAAATCGAGGACAGCACCGTTCTTGAACTTGAAAAATTATACGCATTACCTACTACGTTTCCAAAACGAGTTTTGCTTCCCGGTGAAGGGAGACGTCTTCAGGAAACCGAAATATCCTAGAACTGAAATTTGAATTCACGTGTCAAGTGCATGAAAGGAGCCTCTTTGAGGCGTACTTACTATCCTTTCACCACACTGATTCGAGAATGCCAGTGACTCGAATAGATAGATAAATATTATCAGCATTTACACCCGGGGGAGCTAGCCAGCTGCACATTAGCACTAATTGCTACCCGGTGGTTTCTTAACGATTTGTTTCGTTGACTGGATGTTAGCACTGTGGGACCTCGAACCCACTACCCAAATTACACTAAAAATGGGATTTGGCAAATATCATTAACTTGTTATGGGAGCCTACCATATCTCGTGGAATTCCAATTATTTAACAGCTCTATACGTTTTCAGGTCCCACCACAGCCGGTCCCGTTCCCGGCGTCGCTCCAAGTCCCGTCGCCGCTCCAAGTCCAAGTGCAAGTCCCCGGAGCGGGGCGCCCCCTCCCCGGGGCAGGGCACTCCCTCCCCGGCGCGGGGCGCCCCCTCCCCGGACAGACCCAACGGCGCCGCCGCCCCGCGCCCCCGCCACCGCTCCAAGAGCTGGTCCCTGTCTAAAGACGCACAGAGGTCTTGGTCGAAGAGCCCTGACAAATTGGAATAAATTATTTTACTGTAAATTCCTCGTTTGATTTGTTGAGTCCTTCCGTACTTGAGCAACAAGACAAGTGCCCCCCACCTGGGTAACCTCTGCCCATAACAACGGATGCCACTTGGGTCCTCCCCTACTAGGTACAAGACCCAAGTCGCATCGTATTCGCCCGTAACTCTGCAGTGACAATGGAATGTCTCATGCGTGTAATTTCACCGGCAACTACACTTCGAACTGGAACACAGTAACGTGAATGCATCACTGTTCGGCGTCCAGAAATGGGTATGGTGGCAGTACTTCGGACGAACTGGCATAAGTTCTATTGCTACTTATATGTAATGGTGAGTAGGGTAATATTTGTAGGTACCTAAATATATCAGCGGTAATGTTCGTTAGTGCACAATCTTTAGGTCGGATATTTTATCATTGGATTAACTTGTATTTAACGGAATATCGGTATAATTAATCTATCTGCTATCACGAGATTATGATATAACACTTATACGATACCGGCTAATTATATGTAAGTCGTTTTCTAATTAATTTAACTTATTAGTGCTGTGTATCACTTGCAAGATGAAGGTCCTAGCCGTTGTGTTGCTGTGCGCTTTCGCCGCTGTTCAAGTAAGTTATTAGCAGATGGCCCACCTGATGTTAATCTGCACTTCCCTGCCCGTACCGACAACCCGATTTTGGTTCTCAATCAAATAATTTTTTTTGCTCCAACAAGCAGTTTCTCCTAACTAAAGTGTAGAAATACCATAATAGCTTTGCACTACACCCGTAATACTTGAAGCTGTAATGTCTGATGTGCCTGTAATTTCTCCGGCACCCTAATGGTGGGAAAACAGCAATGCGATTACGACACTGCGCGACCGCATATATGAGTATGGTAGCAGTATTTCCCAGGAAGAAAATTTTACATCCTTTGCAGATAGTTAACTTTAATGTAATTTTTTTTCAAATTACAGCAATTTACAAAGAAATATCTACATAATATTTACAAAATACAGTGCAATCAACTGAGCCATCTAAAGACGGTTTCCAACGAAATAATTAAATTTCACGTCACCTACCTTATTCCAATTGTATAGCCTTAACCTCTTAAATAAAAGATATAAAATATATTACATACATCCAATTTTGGATGTATTGAAATATATTCTTTGGTCAAACTTCTGAATAGTCCTCATAAATTGTCATAGGTGTCATAAACGGGTAACACCGACGAGGTATTATAAATTGTTTTATTTAGTAAATTACATGGTAATTAACTACGTAAATCGCACACAAAATGGCAAAATCTAGTCAATTATAAACTTCATCCAATATCGTCAGGTAGAGGGAAATTTAGTAGATATGCTGGCAGTGTTGCCAGGTAAACTTCGAAGCGCTATAAATATATACTTAACCATAACTAAAGCAGTTAAAAATGGGGAGATTTTAGAACATTTCAGTCTTTAATTAACGTTAGGTTATTCCACATATCAAAAATGTAATTCCCCTAGATAATTGCCGAATTAGAGATAAGGCCGGTATTATGATACGTTATCGCATTTGATTCAAAACACCACGTAAGCGTACCTAGCTATTTAAATAATAACAGGAAGTGACAATATTTATATATTCTATGTTTAATATGTTGCTTTTTCTTTATAGGGTCGCAGTTCTGGTGTGCAGAGTAAGTTATTTATCATTATTCTTTACCATCATGAAAACTATTTACCTAAAAGGGTATCTAACAATGTGATGTTATGTGTAACAGTTACGGAACGAGCCGAAGGCCCACCTGGTGTTAAGTGGTAACTTCGGTCTATAATAATATTGGTGGACAAATCACACAGCGCCATCTAGCCCCAAACTAAGTTCAGCTTGTACTATGGGAACCAGAAAACTGATAGAATATATTAATACATTTTTGTGTCGTGTTTACAATTTAACAAAACATAACATATTTAAAATAATTATATATCATAACAGGACAAACATTTGTGTGACGAATATAAATGTTTGTTCTGTGTCTGTGTGTTAATATGTATTTATATGAATGTATTTACAAAAAAAAAGTATATATGTATTCAATCAGTCATCTGGTCCTCATAATACAAGCTATGCTTACTTTGGGGCTAGATGGCGCTGTGTGAAATGTCCACCAATATAAAAAAAAAGTAATAAAGTCAAAGTCAAAACTTCTATTTCCATAGAATTCATAAAGAAATGGCTTGGAACCGTCAATATTATTCAAAACATAAGGTCACGCGTACTTATTGATTAGTTTGATGCCTGTTCAGACCCTATCCGACCCTCCATGGGGAAGAACAAACAAGAAACATAGTAACGTTATGTTTTCACATTCACGCTACGTTTATCAGAAGGGAGTCGCGCTCTCGCCGGTCCTGGGGAGCAGCCGTGGCTGGTACACCTGCGCGTCGCCACGGGCTCCAGCGGCTACCTGCACACCTGCGCCGGCTCCCTAGTCGGCACCAACTGGACCAGCTGGGTACTAGTCAACGCCGCGTGCATCGACGAGTATGTTCACACCACTATTGTTATTTCGAGTCACTCGTCCTAACCGGCCTCACAGCTCAGGTGGTAACTGCCTTCAGCGCTGTACGTCGTGGGTTCGATTCCCATCAAGGACAAACATGTGTGACGAGTTTATGTTTGTTCTGTGTCTGGGTGTTAATAATCAGTCGTCTGATTGTCATAGTTAAAGCTATGCTTAGTTTGGGGCTAGATGGCGCTGTGTAAATTGTCCACCAATATTATATTTTTTTATTTTTTATTATTATATTATATTACTCGTTCTCTCGAACCAGTGTGGTGAAAGGATTTAAGTGCGCCTAAAAGAGGCTCCTTTCGTGCACTCGACACTTGTTTTCGAATTTTTAGTTCTAGGACATGTCAGTTTCCTCACGATATTTTCCGCCACCGTTTTGAGAACGTGGTATTGCGCACAGAAATCTTTCAATCGAAAAACTCATAGGTGCACGTCGGGATTTGAACCGGCGACCTCCGGATTGAAACTCGGAGGTCAGTACCGCTAGACCACCACGCTCTCCGTGGGTTCGATTCCCACCCAGGACAAACATTTGTGTGACGAATATATGTTTGTTCTATGTCTGGGTGTTAATAATCAGTCATTTGGTTCATGGGAACCAGATGACTGATACCAGTCTTAGATAGTTTATTTCATGAGACTTGTGTGTTCCCCAGTGCTCGTTTCATCTGGGCGCGTTACGGAGCTACCAACGTGATCCACCCCTCCCTCGTGACGGAGGGTAACGCTAACATCCGCCACCCCGACGGGAAGGTAGCTCTGTTGCAGGTCAACAGGGTGATTCACGCCACACGTGAGTACCCTACCCTACCCTATTTAGACTGGCCTCACAGCTCAGTTGGTAGTAACCCTGCCTTCTGCGCTGGAGTGTGTTAGATTCCCTCCCAGGACAAACATTTGTGTGACGAACATTGATGTTTGTTCTGTGTCTGGGTGTTAATATGTATTATATGTTTGTATTTACAAAAAAAAAGTAGTGTATTCTATCAGTTGTTTGATTCCCATAGTACAATATAATAGATAGATACAATATTATAGTTTTAGAGTACCGTAATTCACTTACTGATAAAATAGACTACTAGTTTTTGCCGCATCGAATGGCAAAAATAAGAAAATATAAGCTGTTTTTTTTAAATTAATTTTTATATTTATTTATTTCAATTAATTATTGAACAGTTAATTAAGTCACATGATATATTGTTTACGATAAAAGTGAGATAATATCTTTATTTCTATTGAATTCTTAATGAAATAGCTTGGAAACATTTAACTTAACAACTTGATTCGTAATTATAACAAAGTCTGGCGCCCGTTCAAACTCTATCCAAGCCTTCACGGTGAGGACTGATTTATTATCTTAAAAAAGTACTTACTAATTGACGTGGCCATGATCCAATTTTAAATTAAATCTATGTAAAATATAACTTAGCTAATACAAATTGCTGTTACATTTGGCCAGCTGCCTACAGATAGGTTTCAGATTTCACAAGATATTTTGAATGTCGTGGAGTATAGCGACAAACTTTGTAGTTATCATTCAGACACCATTAAGATACCATGTACCTAATCATTTACCTACAACATAATTCTTTAATTATTTATTTATTAAATTATTCATATGATTTGTATCTTCGGGTAGGCAGTTTGGTTGTTTTTCTGAATTGGTTTATCATTATTTTCCTTAAAAGATCCATTGATTTTTGCAATCGGAATCTTGGAATGTCTTAATTCGTTTTATATCTGGTGTTAATACTATGGAGAAGAATTTTTAATTTCAGAAGTTATCTTTTTAATGACTTACTATTAATTTTCAGTAAATATACTGTGACGTCATTAAGAATGAGATTTCTTTGATTTTTCCTCTAAGTGTCTCTATTTTTCTTTTAGCATCAAGTAAAATTTTGTTCGCTGAGAATTAATTCTCAAACTTTTGATCCGAGGTTTTTTACATCACAATTATATACAGATCTGTCTACTTTGAATAAAAGAGAGTGGACTTTGCTACATAATTTCAAAAGTCATAATTTTTGATGCCTCCATTAAAACAAAACTTTCTAACCGAACAATTCCCAAATCTGCCAATAGATCATTTACGAAACTGTTACAAACTACGAAGCGCCGATTGGAAACAGATATCGGTGAATTAAAACAGCGCAGATTGGTAACCCTCCATTAATAAGAGAGTTGTTGATTGTGACTGATCCATTAATTAGGGAGTCAGAGTTGGACCGCGCCCGCCATTGTAGCCGACCCGGTATTTATCAACTCGGTGATCTGTTAAAGGATTTGCGGTTACATAATAGATGACATTTTGATAAGACTTTTCAATGACTCTAACATTTAGTACCGGAATAATGTATTTTACTTTGCTCTGTTTGGGAAACAAACAGTGCATCAGTTATGTTAAATTCACACTAATAAATACAGAAACCAATAAAGTCTCCACCTCGTAGTACAATTTAGAAAGCCTGTGAACTTAAAGAATATTAGAAAAAACATATCTAAAGTAACTTAAACAAACAGTCTAAAACAAGTGGGAAATGCTTGACGTAAGTTGTCGACGAAAGGATGGAGCTGTTTGAATATAATCAATATAGTTAAAGATTTGATGTGCATGTTTTTATATATTTTAACTTCAGGTACTTTTAACACCTTAAAACAAAATGTATTTTATGGTGCAGTCGTCGCTCGGAGTTTTTAAAAGTGCTAAAACTAATTTAGCACTTGTGGAAATCATTAAAATCACGGAAGTGAAGTGCTGGCTAGTGCCCTAGAGGCTGCAACTGCACTTGGAAGTTTGGCACCAACTGACTTTTGGCCTCCGGAATTCGTTAACACACTTTGCAGTTTTTTTCAGTTTAAAATGCTTGACTTAAAAATATTAAACTAATAAAAGCAAGTAGAGCAAGTAACTATGATCTAAACCTATGCCAATAATTTCTTTCGAAGTTATTACCATAATATTGTTTGATTTATTTTGCTATGCATTATTCTGATAAATAGTAATAAGTATCATTAATAAATTTGCAACTTATATGCACGGCCACGCTTAGGACGGGTTGCGGGTTCAAGTCCCGTCCTAGAACTATTTAAAATACCGTAACTCTTGTATGTTTTTGGAAGCCCTGCTTTAGGGGTTTCTTATCTGTTCTTCCCATGGAGGGTCGGGTAGGGTTTGAACAGGCGCCAAACTTAGCGATAAGTACGCGTGACCTTATGTTCTGAATATTATTGACGTTTCCAAGCAATTTCTTTATGAATTCTATGGAGAAAAAAAAAGTAAAAAGTAAAGTTTTTGACTTTGACTACTAATTACAAAGTTTGTTAGGTACCTATTTAGAATTTACATTAAATACTCAGCCAGTGTTAAAAATGCTGCATAAATGACCCGGTCGGCTTGTTTGCAGCTGAAATCTCTCCCGTCGCCCTGGTCGGCGGATCAGTCCCGGCCAGCACCAACTTCTGCGCTTTCGGAGACAATGGCGCTGATGGTAAGTCACTCCAGAGGTTATAAATTATGTTCAAATAGTTATGTTAACACAAAAACTAGATAACTTCGAATAATAGCATACCCAAAGAGATTCCTTATAGCGAATTTTATATATGCTGATTACATACTTCGAATGTGATAAGTAAGCCGTACTCATTCTAATTGGTAATTGTCTGATCTCACAGGACAGTCGGTGGCTCTGCCTTCTGCTCTGTAGATCATGGGTTTGATTCTCACCCAGGACAAACATTGCCGAACATAGATGTTTGTTTTCACTGAATGGTAATAAATATTGGCGCTAATAAATAGTGTTAATTCCCAGGCCATACCTACTAAGTTTGGAGCCTTTTTTTTTATTTGCTAGATTAATTTACGGAATGAGCTGATGGCCCACTCGGTATTAAATAGTTACCTCTGTCCATAACAAGCAATACGAGTTGGGTCCTCTTGTACTTACCTATGTACCTACAAGATCCAAGTCACATTGTATGCGCCCGTAACTCTGAGACGTGAAGGTGGAACGTCTCATGCGCCTGTAATTTCACCGGCAGCCACACTTTTCAAAGAAGAACACAGTAGGGCTAATGCATTACTGCTTGGCGGCATAAATGGGTATGGGGGCAGTACTTCCCCGGAAGAACTTGGCATGAGTTCTCCTGCTACTGTTACTAATGAAGCGGTTGTTCCCAGGTCCCGGTGAACTGCTGAACTGCTTCGAAGTGTCCCTGGAACAAAGCGATGACATCATCATTGCCACCAGCGAAGGAAATATTGCCACCAAGGTAATTACTTAATGCCTTCTAATATTTTTTTATTTTTTTACTGAGATCTTGTTTTTCCCTTTAATCTTACTACTATTATAAATGTGAAAACTTGGATGTATGGATGTTTGTCACTCAATACGCCAGAACGCTTCAACGGATCTGGATGAAATTTAGCACAGAGATAGATTATAGTCTGGAATAGCACATAGGTTACTTTTTATCTCGTAAAATTGTACGGTTCTCGTGGGATGATTGAAGCCGTGGGGTGCAGCTAGTAAGTAACAAAAATGACATGATAAACAGTATAATATAATGTGATATTGTCTCGTGTGTTTCAGTTCGACCTGGGAGCCCCCTTGGTGAGCGAAGGCGTGCAGATAGGTATCCTCATCACCGCCGGAGACGACACCAACGCTGGAAGTAAGTCCTAGAATCTCATGATATCCGTTATATAGGATATCATGAGATTTCATGATCATGATATTTCATGATCACATCAACATTAATCGTGTGACTGACTCTCTCGATCAGTGTGGTGAAAGGTTTAAAGTGCGCCTCAAAGAGGCTTCTATTTTTTTGTGTTCTAGGTCCTAGAACCCTAGAATCTAGGATATGACACAAGTCTGCAATTTTTTTTGTTCTTGTGTATGACACATGCCTTCTATTTTTTTGTTCTAGGATATGACACAGGTCTTAAAATTTTTTGTTTTAGGTTATGACACAGGTCTTCTATTTTTTTTCTAGGGCATTTCGATTTCCTCACTATGTTTTCCTTTGAGGAAAATGCATTGCGTAGATTCATTTTTAAAAATCTCATTTGTAGTAGAAGATGGACATTCACGTGCCTGTAATGTCTTTATTTTTGTGCAACAAAAATGATGTGACAAACCATAAGTGCATATTGTTTGCTGACGATATTTCTGTGATTGTGACTTCCGATAAGAAACTGACTAGTATTAATGACCATGAAGCTGACATTAATAATACGATTGATGATATTATAGAATGGCTTGACATGAATAATCTAAAAATAAATCTAAGTAAATCAAAATATATTCAGTTTAAACTATCTAAACACGTTCAATATGACATTAATCTTAAGATATCAAAAATAGACGAAGTCGCGCAAATAAAGTTTTTAGGCGTAATAATTGACAAAAATATGAATTGGAAATCACAGGTAGATTTAATTAGTAAAAAAATAAATAAATTTGTATATGCTCTAGGACAAATAAAAAACGTCACAAACATCAAAACTGCCATTATGTCGTATCACGCGTACATAGGATCGGTACTTCGTTATGGGTTAGTAATGTGGGGCAATAGTACGGACAAAAACAGAGCATTTCTAGCACAAAAAAAATGCATCAGAGCATTATGTGGAATCCCGCCTGATCAATCCTGTAAACCGTTTTTTAAGGATCTTGGTTTGTTGCCTCTACCATCGCTTTATATTTATGAAACAGCAAATTTTGTACGAAATCATAGACATTTGTTCCAAAAAGCATCTGATAGGAATCCTAGGCAGTGTAGAGACCCGAATAGGCTTATTCTAAAAGAAACATCAAAATCCGCGACACATCAAAAAAGCTGCTTGACTATGTGTGTAAAAATTTATAATAATATACCTAATGACTTTAAAATTTTGAATGACCATTTATTTAAAAAGAAATTATTGTACTGGTTAAAAGAATGTAATTATTATGACATTGATGAATTCATTAATTTTAAGATATATTCATAAGTTAATTAATTGCATGCTATAGAATAGTCAAACATGAGCTCATAAATTATATTTAAGATCTTGTATACCATGTTTCCCGCAATAAATATATCATTTATCATTTATCATTTAACACTTGGGTATGAAATGACGATTCAGGTTCTGAAAATTCGTCCCCAGCTTTCCTCCCCACCGCCGACCTCGTGTCCTGGATCGAGTCAGAAACCGACCTCATCCTCAACCCTGAGGTCACCGAGGCCCCAGAAACCCCTGAGGCCACCGAGGCCCCAGAAGCCCCTGAAGATGAAGATGAAGATGAAGATGAAGAAGAAGCCTTCAAGATTAAGATCGTCAACTAAACAAACTAATTGCAGGAAGTGAATTTGTAGAATTAAACAATTATTATGAGACATTGTAAGGAGTTGTTTAAGAACATAATACACATCTGATTGTCATGAAATTTTATTACTGTAACCATACTTCTGGTTTTTGTGACTGGCTTCACAGATCAGTTCGTACTTAGTAAGTAACCCTCCCTTCTGCGTTGTAGGTCGTGTGTTTGATTCCCACCCAGGACAAATATTTGTGTTACGAATAATATCTGTTCTGTGTTGGGGTGTTAATGTGAAATATATGTATGTATTTACAAAAAAATACTATAAATGTATTCTATCAGTTGTCTGGTTCCCATAGTACAAGCTATGCTTAGTTTGGGGCTAGATGGCGTTGTGTGAATTGTCCACCAATATTATTTATTAGAGGACACTTGCTTTAGACGTTTTAACAACTTGTGTATTTGGTAAAACATGTATGGGAGTTAATAAATATTGGTGGACATTTCACAAAGCGCCATCTAGCCCCAAAGTAACCTAAGCATAGCTTGTATCATGGGAACCAGACAACTGATATAATATCAAACAGCTGAATAAGTCGTATGGCTTTATGGGCAGAAGTTACCACTTCTTTCCGTAACTTTATCACATAAAAAAGGCAACTACTTAGGTAACTTGTTTACATAATTGTTTTTGCATTACCTACCTATCTAAACATAATTTCACTCATTCATTTAGGCCGTTAACTTTATGTATACATTTACGTAACTTAACGTTCTCAATGGCTAATGTTGCTGACCTAAAACTTAACTTAGCGAAATACCTAAGTAAGCCTACATGCATAATTTATAGTTTTAAATTGCTAAAATCGTTATATGTTTAAACATGAGATACCTACCTAGCGGCGTGACCCAAGTCACATAAAATTTCATCATAATTAGTTTGGCAGCAATATTTTTAGAAACCTTTCATTTATTTCCTATTAAATCATGGAAAAAATCATGGTCATGGAAAAACTAATATTCTAGAATCTAACTCTTTTTTATATCATATTAGTGACAGAATGAGCTGACGGCCCACCTGATGTGAAGTGGTAACCGTAAAAGTACGAGATAACTCAAGTCGCATTGCGTTGCGTCCATCACCCCTAGACGGGGATGTTACGTCTCATGCGCCTCCAATTTCTTCTTAATTCTTCTTCTTATTCTTCTTAACTGTCAGGTTTTTCAGATTATCTTGACACCGTCTTTAATTCAGTTCATGGAGAGAAGAAAGAGAAAGTGGAATTTCATACATAACGTCATTGGGGGACACATGGTTTAGATGTGAACTAGGAACCTTCTAATTGAGAGTTGTATATTGAAATTTTGTCGTAAATCTAACATAATATTCCATAAACATAAGCCCAGAACTAAAATTATCCGTTTTATACCATTTCAAACGGAACTGGAAAAAGAAGACTAAGAAATGAAAGTATTTCACAAGTAGCAGACTTTAAAAGTAGGAAATAAATAAACGACAATAAAGTACCATTAGAACATATAATTTGACACATTTTATACAAATAAAGAAATATAAAACCAATATTTTACGTACAAAGAATTAATGGCGGCTTCCCCACTAGATATAATAAAATATAGTAAAATAGAGTATGGTAAATAAATAAACAAAAAATACTGAAAAATATCATTAATTAAAGTTTATTTTTTGTAATAATTGTTTTCTGTTCAATGTACCACTCGGCTACCAAGCTGTCAACGTGTTTTATTGTGTTTTATTACCAGTAATATGAAATGTAAATTATCGCCCCCTGCTGACTGGTTAGACTCGATGACCTGTTACGAACAACCTAGTCAGCTCGATTCAATGAACATACATACACGTACAAATGGTTCTTATCAGTTTCTATACGGCGTGGAGTGAGGACTGCCGGGTTGTAGATTCGATTCTCGTGTCATAGGAAGTGTTGGCACCGCACCGTACTCTAATCATCGTAGTGCAGGGTTAGAAACCTACTGACGAGCAAGCTTGCCGGGGCTATAAATAAATATTGGTGGACATTTCACACAGCGCCATCTAGCCCCAAAATAAGCTAAGCATAGCTTGTATCATCGGTACCAGACAATTGGTATACCTAATACTTATAATATGCTATTTGTAAATACATACATACAACATATATTGACACCCAGACACAACAAACATCTATATTCGTCACACAAATATTTGTCCTGGGTGGAAATCGAACCCAGGAACCTTCAGCGCAGAAGGCAGAGTTACTATCAACTGTGCTGTGAAGCCAGTCAAATCTGTTCAAGTTTTAATATTTGAATTGTATGGATCTAGGATATGCCGAGGCCGAGTTCCTCGCTATATTTAAAACATATGAACGGCATTGTCTGTGGCAAGCTAGATTTACCTAATCGCTAGAGCCTACCGCTGCGCATATCGTGAGAGATATTACCCAACGAGAAATGTTACCAGAATGACCCAAGAGATGAACACATAGATAATAGCGCAAAGCTCGTTCCGTAACAGCGGCCGCGGCGAAACCTCAGATAAACTGTCAAGGACACTAATTCAGTGGCGCGGCATCAAAGCCTATGTATGTGCCAAATAGCATATAACATATCGCTGCCTAAGTTAGATAGTGACACAACTAAAAAAGCTAAAAACTAAAAAAGAACGGTTTTGCGTTGAGCGATGGCGAATAAATCCAACCAATCAGATAACGACATTTAGTGACGTCACTCGCTCAGTTGGCCGAATAGGCATATGAATGTTATCCACATTATAATACAGAAGATTTCGCGTCGATCTACACCAATAACTCAATTTTGACACATCTGGTTTTGTGCCACTATCGAATTTAGGCAGCGATATGTGTTCCAACTTCAAACATGGCCAAGTCTATTTTTGAGCGAATGCGATTTAGCGACTGAAATAGAAGAACACATATATAATATTTTCTTCCCATGGAGGGTCGAATAGGGATGGGTCAGGCGTCAAACTTAGCGATAAGTACGCTTGACCTTATGTTTTGAATATTATTGACGTTTCCAAGCCATTTCTTTATGAACTCTATGAAAATAAACTGGGCATGGTGTCAGCATTTCCTCGTACAAATTCTACACATACAATTGGTACCGCTACAAATACTCAGTTATAATGACACTAGCTGTTGCCCGCGACTTCGTCCGCGTAGAATTCGGTTTTATCACGCACCCCTATTTTACCCCTTGGAAAAGTAGCCTAAGTTACTCCTTGTTATATCAGCTATCTGCCAGTGAAAGTCCCGTCAAAATCGGTCCAGCCATTTCAGAGATTAGCCGGAACAGACAGACAGACAGGCAAAAATTGCCATATGTATTGCCACACCCATATGTACTTAGTAAAAAGCGGTTATTTTAATATTACAAACAGACACTCCAATTTTATGTATTTGTATGGATAATGATTACGTTCGTACCGCGCGACGCGTCGTGAGGCCAAACTGTCTCTGCGAATGTAAATATAATGTATCGGTAATACCCCACCGGTTAGTTGAGAGAGATGTATGTAGGTTACCGACACGCTGACCGGACCTTCGCAGATGTGACGCAACACGATGAGAACCTTAAGACGGACAGGGCTGGAACAAGGTCGACTAATTACGCTGGAACTGATTAAATTAGCTCGCAATTTGTTTAAAATATGTAAGATAGATAGACGACACTTTATTGCTTCACCAAAATAACAACAATCAGTAACAAAATACAAGAGAGTGAAACAATGGGCTGTCATATCGCTATAAAGCGATCTCTTATAGACAACCTTTAAGTAAGAATTAAGTACTTTGTTTCTTTTGTTAAATCGATTACGTAAAGAAAAAAAATGTGAGCCGTCACGGGACGCCTGGCAGATGTGAAACATTGACATTATTTTGTAAAAGTAATATGCAACGCATGCCGTGGCGACGCGTCGCCACGCCAGAAATCGGTTTTACGTGCGGCTATACATGTTTCACACCAAAATTATGTAATAAATATTTGTCTCGAGTTTTTCATGACGTATCCAAGTAACTAAAGTTAAGGGTTAAATTCATATAAAAAAATAATAAAAAAAAATTACATACGTTTATATAACCTTGAAAAGAATGCTAGGACTGCCTTACTAAAATGACTTCGTACTAAAATCGAGCGTCAACATAAACGAAAGTTAATGGACATGTATCGTGTATTGTTAAGTTGTGAATAAGCACAAGTTGGGCAAGATCCACGGTGACCGCGCAGACAAATCTCAGTTTCGGCCCTGGCGTTACTTTCACTGTTACGGCATCGGTTGCGCCGCCCGCGCCGTTAGCGCGGCGGTCACTCCGTGCGCGCGCGCCGTTACGCGCTAACGACACTACGAATTCAACGTTGATTTGCATTCGAAATAGTATCAAAGACGATTCGGGATGTTCAAGTGCGCCCCTGCGTGAGTTGTGACGGATTGCAGTTTAAGGAGTGTTTCATTATATATTTTGTTTCATTATCTTCGTTTATCGTTAGAGCCGGCTGTGATTGGTAATTGTTTTTTTTTTATGAAGTTGCGGAACGAGCCGACGGCCCACCTGGTGTTAAGTGGGAACCTCCGATGCGACTTGGGTCCTCCCCTACTAGGTACAAGACCCAAGTCACAAGTGTGCGCCAATAACTCTGAGATGTAGGTGTCTCATGTGTATAATTTCACCGGCAACCAGACCTTTCAAACCGGAACACGGTTTCGCGAATGCGTCACTGCTTGGCGGCAGAAATGGGCATGGTGGCAGTACTTCCACTGACGAACTTGGCGTCAGTTCGACTGCTCTTGTGACTTATTGAATAATTGTATAAATTCAATAATATTGTTTATTATACAATTTGAACCATAATTTTATATCCGGTAAGCCGATCCAAATAATACAAAATAATCCAAATAATAAACATATTAGCTGGCTTACTCTGTAAATTATATATGAATTGTATCAAGTTATTTGATACTCCAGATACTGATAGTTCATTTGAAACGAAGTGGTAGGTTAACTTATTTTGACTAACCTGACAGTTCATTTTTGTAGTCAAACTACCGTCCGCGCTGTAGATCATGGGTTTGATTCCCACCCAAGAAATTTGTGTGACGAACAAGCAAAAAAAGAATATAAAGTATCCAATCTTGTCTAGCTCCGATAGAAACTTAAATTAGTCGCCTACTACGATAAAATCAAATAATATTTATACGCTATAAGAATATTTTCTGGTAGAGTCATATTTGGATATGAAAATGACAAATTGTGTAATATAATGAATCGGATCTCTACTGATTATGCGATCAGTCATATAGTTTCATAAAACTGGTTATAACTCAGTGGTATCTTATAGCGGTATTAACATTTTGACGGCAGCCTTGTACACTTACTTTCTAGACTTCTCTGGAACTCACAGTTAACACAGTTTATTTTATTAAAAACAATTTGTTTAAAAAGAGAATAGACGCTCATCGATAAAACATAAACGTGAATACACTATGAGCTATATTTATTATATTTAGGGTATTATACTAAATTCTTATTTTATATTATTATAAAATAAATATTGGTGGACATTTCACACAGCGCCATCTAGCCCCAAAGTAAGCTAAGCATAGCTTGTGTCATGGTAACCAGACAGCTGGTATAATAGTTACATTTTCTTTTTAAATAAATATTAACACCCATACACAGAACAAACATCTATATTCGTAACACAAATTGTTTGTCCCGGGTGGGAATCGAACCCACGGCAGGGTTACCAACTGAGCTGTGAGGCCAGTCGTCAATAAACAAATAGGTATGTGGGTAGATATTTCGGATAATTAAGAATCCAGTCCATATGAACTTGCATGATTCTTACCATTTCATAATAATTAGGTAAGTAAACGTTGAAGAAAAGCAAAAAGTTATTATCAATTAGAAAGTAATTATGAATCATCATGCAATATGCGAGTAACCGAATACGTACAATTCATGAAGTAATGATCACTAATACTGAAGCAGCATCGTAAGTTCTTATGCAGTCTCACTCTAGAGTCTAGAGTACTGCCCATTCATTCTCAACAGTCTAGACTGTTGAGAATGAATGGGCAGTACGGTGACATATATAATACACAAACGGCTTAAAATACCCAATTTATATACCTCATATGACGTGACCTTGACTATGTAGGAATTCGCTAATTCTGTGATTTCTATAAGCACGATATTTAGAAAGTCCATTTCAATAATTTTTTTTTGTAGATTATCAATTGTTACAAAAATTAATTTTAATTTCCAGGTAAACGTGGCAGAACCATGCTGAGTTGATTCAAGATGTTCGGTTTCAAGCGATCCATGGTGCAAGCGGTCGCCATCCTCTCGTGGACCCTCCATCATTGCACCTTCGGGAACACCTTCCTCTGGGTGTTCTTCAGCACCCTGCTGTGGGCCGCCGTACTCCTGGCCATCACCACCTACGACCATGACTACTGGAAGAACCGGGGGGTGTTCTCACCCCCGGCGTGGCCGCTCGTTGGACACATCATGTCCGTGGTGCGGTTTAAGGAGCAGGGGGGAATGTGCTTCAAGAGGATTTACGAAACGTACAGAAATGTCAGGTTCTTAGGTGAGTTACCAATACGAGTAAATTGGTGATAGATTGGTTCGTATTCCTTTAGAGTAGGATATAATAGAACAAGTATTTAATGCTTGCGGTTAGCTTTGTAAAAAGCCAATTACTTTCAGAGATTCCCTGAATATATAATAAGAGCCAAGTTCTTCCGGGGAAGTACCATGCCCATTTCTGCCGCCAAGCAGTAACGCATTCGCGTTACTGTGTTCCGGTTTGAAAGGTGTGGTTGCCGATGAAATTAGGCACATGAGACATTCCACCCACACGTCTCAGAGTTACAGGTGCATACGGTGTGACTGGGCCTGGTCGTACCTAGGGGAGTGCCCAAGTCGCATTACTTTTCATGGGCAGAGGTTGCCATAAATGGCAACCGTGGCCAAAATGGCCTGTGTTAAAACACAGGTGAGCCGTTGGCTCGTTCCGTAACTGTATCACATAAAAAAAGATCAGCCTGATTTTGTGTACAAAAGGAGCCTCTTCGAGGCGCACTTTATCCCTTTCACCACATAGGTTCAAGAGAGAAGTTAGTAGTAGTAGATAGATGACGTCGAGTGTACCCCTACCCCATTTTTTCCACATTATCAGCCCATATTAGTCCGCACAAGTATGGCTGCTGCACGCGGGCCCAGTTCAGCCGAGTCAGCTCTCAGAATTTCCGACACTTCCAGCTTGACACCTTCCATCTAGAGGCTATTTCACGAAAGATGAGAAATGTAAAAAGGAGTATTAGTTGAAGGTCCTTAAACTTTATATGGATAACGAACTATATTTCATATGCTCTCCGAGCTGATCAATGCCGTACACTATTCTTAGTCTAAAAGAACTAGTCTACCCAAATATATCATTGGTTCAAATACGCAGCATATGAGAATCAATGAGTTGACTGGCCTCACAGCTCAGTTGGCAGTAACCCTGCCTTCTGCGCTGCAGTTCGTGGGTCCGATTCCCACCCGGGACAAACATTTGTGTGACGAACATAGGTTTTTGTTTTGTGTTTGGGTATTAATAATGTATGTATTTTTAAAACAATTATATGGGTATTACATCAGTTGTCTGGTTCCCATGATACAAGCTATGCTTAGCTTACTTTGACGATAGATGGCGCTGTGTGAAATGTCCACAATTTTTTTATGTTATATACACATATTACGTATTTCACATCAAAAAAATTGACCGCCATATTACTGCACAGGGAGAGATCTGTCTGAGACAAATAGGTTTCGGGTCTCGGTTGTTAAATGAATTGCCAAGAAAATGTATGGTGATGACATTTGGGAACGAAAAGTTAGTGATAAGAACGGTCACTATCGCCATTTGTATAAAAGGGGTGATTATCTACTGTTTCTGCGGAATATCTCGTGAATTATCTTCTATTGTCACTTCTAATTGTTATTTCATTATTTCGTAGTTGTTATTAACATTGCCCATAGACGTACGCATATATTGCTGATTTGTCTTTCTGAATTCTATGGAAACAAAGATTTTAACTTTGTAAAAACATGACCTTTACCTCCTCAGCCGCAGGCATTCGCCAGTACAAAATATACATAAATAAAAATATTTGCAATGACTGTGGGTTCCTATATCTACACATGAGAGCTAGTTAGTACTTTCGAAATACATAGTCACTTAACACTAGGTGACTGCTCACTAATCTATACAAATAAATAAAATGATTAGGTAAAAAAAACATATTACGATATAAAATATAATACGATATAATAATAGAGAAAGATGATAACTGCAGAAGTAATACTGCTGTGTCGCAGATATCAACGCCCACCTCCGTTTAAGCAGTTAGTTAGTGCCATGTAAGGAATGTCCCGATTCAATCTCAACTGCTTAAGTCATCTCCTTCTTTGGTGGAGAGGACTTTAGTGGTGGCGGTTACCACTTAACATCAGGTGGGCCATATGCTCCTTCTTACACCCGAAACATAAAAAAACCTAGTTCGCCTTGAGTTGGTCTCGCGTCCAGCACTGAGTAATACATTAATTGGATATTGCAACTTTAATAATGAGTTTTGCATGTGACCTTGAGTCTCTCTGTCTTTGGTGGAAACGTAGAAAGTTATATCTGACCGCAGTGCACTGAAACATTGACATTAAATAAAATAAATAACTATTACCGCCATCTAGCCCCAAAGTAAGTTAAGTTAAAGTCAAAGTCAAAAACTTTATTTCCATAGAATTCATATAAAATGGCTTGGAAACGTCAATATTCAAAACATAAGGTCACGCGTACTTATCGATAAGTTTGACGCCTGTTCAAATCCTATCCGACCCTCCATGGGGAAGCATGGGGTTAAGCATAGCTTGTATCATGGGAGCCAGACTGATTAAATACTTATATACTTTTTTGTAAATACATACACATAATACATATCAACACCCAGACACAGAACAAACATCTGTATTCTTTACATAAATGTTTGTCCTGGGTGGGAATCGGGTAGCTTACTTTCGGGCTAGATGGCGCTGTGTGAAATGTCCATCCATATTATTTTCACTACAGAATGAAGTAACATCGTTTTAAAGTCAAATGAAATACTTGAATCTCGATCTGGTTCCGTTGAATTACTTGATATTGGACTGATTGCGTAACGTAAACTGGTTACAATTGCAAATTGATCACCCACGTGTGGGGTGGGCCACTTGCTCGGGGTGCCGTGAATCGGTTGTTTCGAAACGTTACTGTTGAAGGGCACCGTCTGGAGAAATGTTATTTATTTCGCAAAGTTAAATTTAAAGCTAAAATTTTAAGCTTCACTTAATAGTAAATGGTTAAGTCTTACTTAATTTTAAACTACTTTTTTCATTTATTACATACTTCAAGTTCATTTCAAATGTTAATATAACACATATTAAAAGTAAACTTAATTTGTCTCAGATGTGAAGAGATTCCTCATCAGTTTAATTGAATACATACGTGGATTACAAAGTAATAAATAATAAATAAATAATATTGGTGGAAAATTCACACACGCCATCTAGCCCCAAAGTAAGCATAGCTTGTAATGTGGGAACCAGACAACTGATAGAATACATATATAGTTGTTTTTTGTAAATACATACATCATACATATTAACACCCAGACACAGAACTAACTTCTATATTCTTCACACAAATGTTTGTCCTGGGTGGGAATCGAACACGACTTACAGCGCAGAAGGCAGGGTTACTACCAACTGAGCTGTGAGACCAGTCAAATAATGTTAACTGCAGTTCATTCTTTTTTTTTATGTGATTCGGGTGGCGGAACGAGCTGATGTTAAGTGGTAACCGCCGCCCATACACAACAGCAATACGACTCAAGTCCTCCCCACCAAAGTACTAGATTACTCAAGTCGCATTGCGTTGCGTCCATCACCCCGAGACGGGGATGATACGTCTCATGCGCCTATTTGTATGTTTTTCTCAATTATAATAAGTGTTTTTTTTACTTCGTTTCGATTTCGGTTTCATCACGATGGTTTTCTTCACCGATTTGAGAACGTGGTATTGCGCACATTAATTTTTCAATCGAAAAACTCATAGGTGCACATCGGGATTTGAACCGGTGACCTCCGGATTGAAACCCGGGGTCAGTGCCAGACCAACACGCTGCTTTTTTGTACTAATAAATAATTGGTATTTTCCACATTCAGGCACGCACCAGTTCTTCCAGCGCACGCTGGTGGTCCGCGACCCTGAGCTGATCAAGCGCATCTGCGTGAACGACTTCCAGCATTTCGTGGACCGCGGGTTCTTCTTCAACAAGGACGTGGACCCGCTCGCGGGGTCCGTGCTCTTCCTCCGCGGGAACGAGTGGAAGCGGCTCAGGGCCAAGATATCACCGATATTCTCGTGAGTGCTCACATCTGAAGATATAAAGGCATTTATTCATACAAACTGTACACAATCACACAATATCTCTAAGCAATGAAATTTTGTATAATAAAGTCAAAGTCAAAAACTTTATTTCCATAGAATTCATAAAGAAATGGCTTGGAAACGTCAATAATATTCAAATTATAAGGTCACGCGTACTTATCAATAAGTTTGATGCCTGTTCGAACCCTATCCGACCCTTCATGGGGTAGAACAGAAAAGAAACCCCTAATGGAGGGATTCCTTTTTTTCGCGAATACAAAATTAAGACACATAAGGCCTGTCTAATCTCTTAGATATGTATAACCCTGTAATTCAAAAGTTCCTCTATTGCTATGATCCGGTTTGCAGGCGCAGTGCTAGTGAAATTACATGCATTCAAAACTTTCATGTAAGTCATTAGAGTGGCGAAACGCGAAGGATTTTCCCATACTTTAGAATAGAAGGACCAATGTATTGCTATTTGTAAGGATAACTTAGGTGCCTGTTAACTATATATCAGGCTGTATAAGATAGTCCAGGATTTTTTAATTTTTACTTTGAATCAAGTTGCCGAACTTAAAGTCATTCTACCGTACAAAAACTTAAGCAATCTTAAATGGAAATCTCGCACCGATTCAAAGTCAGTGCTATAATTTGCAAATTCAGTGCACTCGCCGGAGTTTTGACCTCAATTACCCTGATTTCCGGCGGAAGTTCTCTCCAGTCGGGTTCAATCATTATTGGAAATTGAGTGAAGTCATGCATATCAAGTATGTATGTGAAACAGTGACACAGTTTGAGACAGAGTCGGGCTTACTAACATACTTTATTTTATACGTTGCTGAATAACTACCTGAAAATTAAACAGCATAAGAAATATTCGTGCAGCACACTTAAAATCCTTTTACCACACTGATTCGACAGAGCCAGTGACTAGAATAGAATAGAACTTAAAAAATATTTCTTATGCAAAGAAATTATCCATAACGTAAATCCATATTACTAGAATAAAACACCAAAAATCAATCTAAATAATATCCATGTTGCTCAGATGAGTACAAACATTTCTTACTAGAATAGATTTCATGTCAAGTTGGTTACATTTTTTTTAATTATATATATTTACTAATAAGCTTCATTCAAAATTCTTGTGATTGTAATTTCCGCCGGCCTTAGAGCAAGTTTGAATAGATCTAAACTTGAACGGTAATTTCCACCGGCCTCGTTCCAGTGGACAGCCCCGCCTCGTTGCAAACTCAAAACTAGATTTCGCGTTGATTCGATTGGAAGACCTGCCTGTGCTTAGGAGAGCTAACTGAACCATTTCGATGTACTTATTTAACTTTAAGTCAGTTTACAATCGGCCAAGCTGAACCGCCTATAGCTAAGTGGGTAGTAAGTTGACTGCGGGTTCAACGGGGTAAATTATGTTGCAAGCATCAAATTTGTTCTCTGTCTGTGTTGTGTGTGTGTGTGTTCATGCCACCAGCGAAACGCCAAATTCTGGTTTCCTGGCGCCACTGTTTTGAATGTTTTTACGATATTTTTATGCTGAAATAATATCGTAGATAGGGGCGGACTACGCCATGAATACAACATAGATATAGAAATTTTATTGTATAACTAAGTGTACATTTGGATCTTATTGAAATAATTAGCGCTTACAACTTAGTTACCTGTTACAGGTATGGCAATATTATGTCTACTTACAAAAGAAAAATAGTACTTAAAGATACTTAAGCCATAATTATAATCGTTTTGAATCTATCAAAAAAGTGTATTTTGTGAAAAGTTTCATGTTTGATTTACTGTCACGGTAATTTGTAGCTGCCCACTCTAACAATGCACAGATACAGTACATTTTGTCCAAGACTTTTTTACAAATTGCCCTTACTTTAATTTTACATAAAGATTAAGAATAGTTTTTCTCTTTGATTTCAGGCCTATCAAACTTCGCGGTATGTTACCACTTATTGACAACACAGCGAAAGATTTTGTCGTCAGAATAACGGAAGTTCTGGAACACAAAAACAAAAACAAATCCAAAGAAAGCGGTTTACCTAAAGTAGAAATCAATATTATAAACAATGGGAACGTTTTAAAGGCTGACCAAAGTCTAGAAGAAATTGAAAGCGAAGAAAATGGTTTAGCCGATGATAGTTTAAATCAAGAAAACATTGTCAATTACCAAGTGATGCAACTCTGTGTAAATGGATCAAGGGATAAAATAGTCAGTGACAGGCACATACATTCCGATACAGAAAACCAAAATTGTAATGGTATACGTGGTGGAGTAGACTATGGAAGTTTAAATGGTTGTAAAGTAACGGCAGATGTACATATAGAAGAAAATAAACGTGAAAATTATAATGTAAATACAGCTACACACAAGAATATGAATGGCAATGCTAGCAGAATAGAGAGTCATAAACATAAAGGGAAGCCAAAAGGAATTTTGAACGGTACGGCCAACGAAATAGAAACAAAAATGTCTATGCAAAACAAAGATAGATATGCAAATGGAAAAGCGTTCGAAGATAAGAAGACAAATAATGAAATACGAGATGCCAGAGATGTGGTTTCAGCTGCAGTAGACTCTGAGAAGTTGGTGGGAGGGTACACGGCGGACGCCATAGTGCCGTGTGCGTTCGGACTGAAGAGCAACGTCATGTACAACGATAACGATCCGTTCGCTGTGGCGCTGCAGGCGTTCTATGAGATGTCCTTCTTCAACATATTTGAAAAGTGAGTTCTGTTGATCAATGTAGAAATTCCGTACACTCAATGCCAATGAAAGTGCCTCACAGCTCTGTTGGTAGTAACTCTGCCTTTTGCGCTGTAGGTCGTGGCTTCGATCCCACCCAGGACAAACATTTGTCACGTTGTCTCTTCTGTGTCTGGGTGTTGTATACTGGGTGTTAATATGTATTATATGGTTGTAATTAAAAAAAGTTTATATAAAAATCTATCACTTGTCTGGCTCCCATAGTACAAGCTATGATTAGTAACAAGTTTTAAGTACCGTATATGTACTTCAGTATGCATTTAGTAAAAAGCTTGTTATTTTGACAAACAGACATTTCAGTTGTATTTATTTATATAGATTTGAAAATCAGTGCATGGCATTGAAATGAAAGTTTGCTTTCTGTATCATTTGCCAAGAAGTCCATTTTACAGATTATAAAAATTTCCATAAATTGTTTAAGTTCATAATTTTGAGTTTCAACTTTCAAGGTTCGGCCATTCACTTAAATGACTTTACCAATATGGCATAATCGAGTGAATGTAATTGATTACTTTACTGAAACCCGAAAACTTATTTACTACCTAAGTTTGGGTGAGAGAAGACATGATCCTTTTCTAATCGCGTGTGAATGAGCTGTGAAGTAGATATGGGGGCAGTACTTCCTGGGTGGTTTGGCACAAGTTCTATTGCTTTAACATTGAATGCAACTTTTCCAGAATCAAAGCCTTTTTCAGAGAGAGCTTGCAAGGAAGCTTGAAGTTATAAAAGTAGTAACAGCCGTACAAACTAAACTATATTGTTTATTTATTTCGACTGGCCTCTAGCTCAGTTGATAGTAACGCTGCCATCTGCACTGTAGGTCGTGGGTTCGATTCCCACTCAGGACAAACATTTATGTGACGAACTTAGATGTTTGTTCTGTGTCTGGGTGTTAATGTATTATGTGTATGTATTTACAAAAAAAACAAAGGATTTTAGTATTATATCAGTTGTCTGGTCCCCATGATACAAGCTATTTACTTAGTTTACTTTGGGGCTAGATGGCGCTGTGTGAAATGTCCACCAATATTAATATTATTATTATTATTTATTGTTGTAGAACAATGCGTCAGTTCTGGCCAGCCTTTGTGTTATTCTTCAGGATGAGAATAATACCGAAGAAAACTCATGATTTTTTCTACAATATTGTGAAAAGCGTGTTGAGGGCCAGAGAAAAAGGTATGACAACATTTATTAACGACAGTGTAGAAAACTGATATACCAATTGAAATCTTGCTGCAACACTTGGAAACTGTGCAAAAAACTGTTACATTTTTTTTTTTTTTTAAATAATACCGAAAATTTTGTCAATGCCTTCATTTATTTTGGATTTTGTTATTTTTTTTTATTTCTGTTATAATAATAGGCACATATGAAATATACAATGAAATCTAGATGTTACATTATCAGCGCAGTTTTTGCTTTTTACTTAATAATGAAGATCATCGTTTATTATTTTAATTATTGGCTATTAAATGCTTATAAGCTGTCTCAGCTACACCTTATAAAATGGTACCCGCTGTTTGCCAAATATAATCCTTAATGAATTGGAAATAAATTGATTTAAATATTTTATTTGCCAGGAAAACATTTGGTGTATAATAGTAGTTATACATTAGGATCGAGCCATATTCTTTACGTAAATAAGTAACATACAAAAATTTAAAGCAAGCAGGTATTATTAAATAAATGTAGAGTCTATATACTGCTTATCCAAGTAAAAATTATAATGAAGCATCAGACACTTTTGAAATTATGTTAAGTTTTAATATACAGGGTGTTCGGTAATTAATGGATAACCTTGAAATGGGTCTTAGTAGAACTATTGGGCATTCGGAAAAAAATATCAAATAAAAAAAAAACCAAGTAGTATAAAAAAAACATAACAAAACAAATAAAACAAAAAAAAACAAAAAATCAAAACATCGATATTATTTAAAAATACATATCTTTGATACTACTTGGTTTTTTTTTATTTGATATTTTTTTCCGAATGCCCAATAGTTCTACTAAGACCCATTTCAATGTTATCCATTCATTACCGGACACCCTGTATAATGATGATCAATAATGTCTACCAGGTGAGCAGGAGAAGCGCGGGGACTTCATAGACATGATGATGGCGCTGCGAACTGACGACACCAACAACAACAAAACAGATGACGACGTGGACATCAGTAAGTGTTGCAACATTTATAGATAGATAGATAGATAGATAGATAGCTAGATAGATAGATCAATTATATCTCTATCGCTTTGGTATTACTATTGCTATGGTGTTATAATTAATTCTAAATAAATAAATAAAATAACAAATAAAACAAACTTTATTGAACACAATTTGAACTGTTCATTTAAGTTTTATTAGTTAGCAGACAGACGAATTGAGATATGTACATTTTATGTTAAGTTTTATGAAATAGTAATTTCATTGCTCTTAACATTTTCTTGAATTATGAAAAAGGTCGTAAAATGCTAATTTCAACTTTAAGCTTTTGTAGATAAGTATAATCATCGTTGTAAAATTTTAACTAGTTCTTACTTTCACGGCAGATCTTTAGAGTGCCTACTTAGTTAGTGCTTAAATCTTTTGCTGAGACTCTCAAGTTGAAAGCACTAAAATTAACATAATATTTGACGCGATTAACAAGCCCACCTGATGCGAAATGTTATCTTAAGTTAAGTCTTAATCTACACTAAGTAATAATATACCGAGTTAAAGTTTGTAAAATTAGACGTATGAAGTAATCTCGGAAGCTACTGATCCGATGGTTAAACTATTTGCTACATTATCCTTGAGTGCTATAGCATATTTTTTTATTCTTATACATATCCAGCCCAAAATTATTTCCTGAAATTCATTACATGAGGTATAAAATTCATTAGACATACTTAAAAAACAAAAAAAAAAAATACTGTCCGCGTCAAAATATTTTAATCATTAATTTCTAGTCTACCTACCTTATAGAAGAGGTTCGCGAGTGACACTACCTATGTATAAATATCCAACGGAAAAAAGTTGAGAGCGCGGTGGTCTAGTGGTACTGACCCCGAGTTTTAATTCGGAGGCCGCCGGTTCAGATCCCGACGTGCACCTATGACATTTTCGATTTAAAGATATATGTGTAATACCACGTTCTCAAAACGGTGAAGGAAAATATCTTGAGGAAACCGACATGTCCTAGAACAAAAAATTCGAAGACATGTGTCAAGTGCACGTAAGGAGCCTCTTTGAGGCGCACTTAAAATCCTTTCACCACACCGGTTCGAGAGAACCAGTGACTCGAATAGATGTAGAATAAATATCCAAAAACCACAGATGATTTTTGGATATCTGTGCCCCATTTAAAGTCCAGTATTTCTTGTCCATCCCAAGGTTGTCTGTAAGAGATCGCTTTATAGCGATAAGACTGCCCATTATTTCACTTTTTTTTGTTGTACTTTGTATCTGATTGTTGTTATTTTGATTTTGTGAGCAATAAAGTGTCATCTATCTATCTATCTATATCTATTCTACTGCTCTATCAGAATATAGCAACAAATATATTGAGTATTGAACTTGAAAGATAAATTTTCCTTGACAGCCGACATGGTGATATCAGCAAACGCCTTCATCATCTTCCTGGGAGGGTTCGAGACGACATCGTCGACGCTGGCGTTCCTCCTGCTGGAGCTGGCTGCGCACCCTCGGGTACAAGAGCGGATGCGAGAAGAGATCCTCTCCGTGGGGGGCGGCTCAGACATCAGCCTCGAGGTGCTACACCAGCTCACTTACATGGAGATGGTCATACAAGGTGCGTTACCAAATCGACCCTTGACCGCCGACTACCGTAAGCGACAATTTTGAGCTCATAAGGGTGTGTTATGGAAGGGTTGAGGAAAGGTAGATGGTAAAACTATTAAAAGTATTATGGAGAATGAGGACCCTTGGGGGCCCACGTTGCTGGCGTCCGTAGGTAATAACCGTCTGAATCGCTACACGTGTCCCCCGGGTGTAGCGAAAGGAGCAACCCAAAGTAGCAGTAGAACTTGTGCTAAGTTCGCCCGGAGAAGTACTGCCACCACACCTGGTAATCTGCCGCCAAACAGTGATGCATTCGTGTTGCTGTGTTCCGGTGGAAGGGAGTGGGTGCCGGTGAAATTGCAGGCGCATGAGACGTAACATCCCCGTCTCGGGGTGATGGACGTAACGCAATGCGACTCAGGTTATCTCATACTTTGGTGGAGAGGACTTGAGTCGAATTGTTGTTGTCTATGGGCGGCGGTTACCACTTAACATCAGGTGGCCATGCTACCTTTGCCAACCATGCCCTTTTCGGCCGCCAAGCAGTAACGCATTCGCGTTACTGTGTTCCGGTTTGAAAGGTGTAGTTGCCGGTGAAATTACAGGCACATGAGACATTCCACCTTCACGTCTCACAGTTACGAGCGCATACGATGCGACTTTGGTCTTGTCATACCTAGTATGGGAGGACCCAAGTCGCATCGGCTGTTATGGGCCGAGGTTACCACTTTACACCAGGTGGGCCGTCGGCTCGTTCCGTAAATGTAATACATAAAAAAAAAAAAAAAAGTTGCCCGTCAGTTCGTTCCGCCACCCCAATCACATTAAATAAATAAATTAATAAATAAATGATTATTAATAATAATAATAACAAATGTTTGACATGACATGACATTTGACATGTCATGACAGGCTTTAATCCGTGGATATTCTTTGAATGGAGACAATTTGTTTCAGAAACCCTTCGACTGTATCCACCCTTTCCAAGTATACAAAGAATGTGCACCAAAGACTACACCCTGCCCGGCACCTCGGTCGTGGTGGAGAAGGGGACCATCGTCCTGTTCCCCACGCTGGGCATCCAGAGGGATGAACAGGTAAGATAACTTAAGGCTAAAACATCGGGACAAAGCACTTTCCCGAGGAAATGGGTAGCCAAGTATTTGGAATTCATAAAGGTGTATAATTAAGGAAGGGTTGACGAAACTAAAACTATTAAAGGTATTATGGAGAATTTCGGATTACAGCTATTGATACTAAATATTATTATACAAGATTTTCAAGGCAATACTTTTCATTTGTATATATACATCTTATTTATTCTCGCTTAGCTAATTTGTGATGTAAAATCAGGTTAACTCATGTAACCTACGACAGTTATATTTGTCACATTATCATCCTTATTGTGAAGAAAATTAACAAAAGTTTTAATTATATTTCTTCACCATCATGATTGCAGTAGAACTACTAGAAATTAGTTGATCCCAGATGGAGGAGATGCCTAGGTCATACCCTAGACTAGGTATAACCTATAGTTTAGATCCTAGAAAGTGATGAAAATGTTCACAGAATATGCGAGACTTAATATTTGTAATTTTATTTATTGATAATTTTTTTATACAAATAAAGTTTTTTCTGTAGATAAAAATATTTTAGTATTGATTTTGACTTTCTTTGTGCCTTATCGTTAATACTCTAAGTGCTATTCAGTGAAAGTGAATAGGTTCCTTCTAGGCAAGCATGCTTTATCGTATCGTAGATTGCGATCATATACTTGACTATCGCTAATAAAAAAACTAACTTATTCTATCTTCCAGTATTTCGAGAATGCGGAATCGTTCATCCCGGAGCGTTGGAGCGAAGGTAACCTCCAGCCTCCCCCTGGAGTGTACATGCCATTCGGAGATGGACCGCGGTATTGTATAGGTGAGTGGTATAACCAAAATTACAATTACAAGGGCATAGTTGGCAAACCTGACGGTAAGTGGCGACCTCTGCGTACAACAAGCAATAAACAACAGAACAGCTTCACTGCTCAAACAAAAATTGTAAAAAAAAATGTTTTAGTATATGTACCGTGTATACCACTTGGTAAAAAGCGTTTTAATATTACAAACAGACATTCCGATTTTATTTATTTGTATAGATAATAAGTTCTTCAATATGTGCAATGAATAAATGAATGACTTTGAAAGGTAAACCAAGACAAAACCGCATTCAAAGTAAAATGACTTTGCGTCGGTTTCGAAATTGTTATGCAAAAGATTGTGTGACTTGAGACAAACGCTATTTGATGACTCCCATTGTAATTTAAAACGGAGCCCTGTTATGAGTTATATTAAATAATCTGTGGCACAATGTGATACAGATTCGCGTATGTAAGCAAGTAACCGTTCCACGAACACATAAAGTGTTTACCGAATCAGATATAAGTATGTTTTTGACTGAGGTTTAGAGTTTCTCAGAACAAAGTATTGATTAGCCCCAAGTCTGAAGGAGATCTCAATTTAATAATAATTAATCACTATTTTTCCGTAACAGCATCACATAAAAAAAAATATATATATATATATATATATAAATTTGTGGACATTTCACTCATGTTACGCGTCAGAACTCAAATAATTATAAAAAAATATATTCTGTTTATTACACACACTTTTATACTATGATATAGAATTTACGACTAAAAGATAGAGATTTAGTGTTTGGAGGTTGAGATAGAATTGACATGATCTTGTCTTCAAAACTGAGCTTATAAGTAAGAGTCGCTAGATAGTGATATCTTTAAGGAATGGTAGGGGTGAGAAATTCAAACAAGGGTAGGAAGTTAAGGGAAACAATAATAGAATCGTTAGGCTAATTATGTTTACTTACTAACTAATCTATTTAACTAAAGATATCTTATTTACTAAGTCTAAAGGGCAATATGTAATATCTCTTAGTATTATCTAAACATATCTTATTTACCAAGTCTTAAGTGCAATATGTAACACACAGCGCCATCTAGCCCCAAAGTAAGCTAAGCATAGCTTGTATCCTGGGAACCTAACTATCTCATGAACTGATTCATGAATGCGTCACCGTCTCATCCTTATCTCTAACAAACTAAGGATAATTAAATTTTATATTAAAGGGAAGATAAATTGTAAAAGGATAATAAATAAATATTCCAAGGCAGCAGAACTTACGCTTGTATCGTCCGTGGAACTGCCACCATACCCATTTCTGCGGCAAGCAGCAATTAATTCGCGTTACTGTGTTCCGGTTTGAAAGGTGTGGTTTCTAGTGAAATTACAGGCACTTGAGTCATTCCACGGCTCAAAGTTACGGTCAGAACAAAATGTAACTTGGGTCTTCCGTTACCTAGGTAGAGGAAGACCAAAGACATTTGCTTTTGTTACGGACAGAGGATACCATCTAACACCAGGTGAGCCATCTGCTCGTTCCGTAACTAAAGGTTCACGTGTGAAACTGCTGTGTTTTTAAATATTCAAATGTACATATGATACAGCAATAAATATATTGAGTACTAGCTGCGCCCCGCGGTGTTACCCGCGTAATCCCACGGGAACACTGCACTTTTTCGGGATCAACCTAACCTATGCGTCAATCCAGGATATAAGGTATCTTGGTACCAAATTTCATCCAAATCCATTCTGCCGTTTGAGCGTGAAAGAGTAACAAACATCCATACACACTTTCACGTTTATAATATTAGTAGGATTGAGTAACTTTAAAAGTTTGTTAATATTTTATACTATTTTTCAGGTAAAAGATTCGCCATGATCCAAATGAAGTGTTGCCTGGTGCGACTACTCCAACACGTGCGGATATCCCCGGCGCGAGCGAGCATGCTCGCCGAGCGGCGCGCCGAGCCGTTCGCTGCGGACCCTCGCTCGCCGCTTACCCTACATCCCGCAGACTCCCTCGTTAAACTCATCCTCTTATGACGAAGCATGTTCAAAGTCTAAGTCTTAAGTCAAAAACTTTATTTCCATAGAATTCATTAAAAAAAAATGGCTTGGAAACGTCAATATTCAAAACATAAGGTCACGCGTACTTATCGCTAAGTTTGACGCCTGTTAAACTCTATCCGATCCTCCATGGGAAGAACAGTCAAGAAACCCTAATGGAGGGCTTCCTTTTATTCGCTGTATGTAAGAACATTTTCGAACTATAGTGTTCATTTTATAGTCAACAAAATATTTGTAGATTAATATTAAGGTAGTATGTACTCGCAAGGTGAAAAGTGGTTCACTGAGGCTCTGCCTACCCCTTTGGGGATGATGGCGTGAATCTGTGTGTGAGCGACGCTCTTGTTGTTACAACATATGATGTTTGTGAAGGTTTGTTGATATTCATTGAAATAACCAATTGTGGCTCACTTAAATTCGCTCTATATTTTATCGTAAACCTGTTGAATGTGAAGATTTGTAAAGCAAGTAGTAAATAAAATAGTCGTTTTTAAGTAAGTAGGTGTTGTATCATACCTATTTATCTAAATGAAAATCTTATTCCAGAAACATAATTAGTCATAATTAGTTGCAAATTTTTGTAAATATTGTTATGTCCAGGTAAATATAATTAAATGTGGTTATGAATTGAATGTTGTTGCGATATGCTTTGCCTTGCACCTTCTACTATCCATAGTTTTTTGTATGTTAGCAGTACAATTCCAGACCCACTTGGCATAAGTGTCTAATATGGGTCCAACTGAAGTGTATTCTGATGAGACGATCCAACTTCAAGTCAAGGGGCGCAATGCAATGTTTGTCTTGGATATTGGCGAACGTAATCATTTTTTGGTAGCTCTGACTTCCCCGCATTAGGTTGTGGGTTCAGTTCCCAGAGTACAAGTTTTGCTTATTTCGGCCTTGAGTGAAATATACAATTTAAACATCTTCAAGACTGGGTTATTAAATGCTAAAAGGATTTGTTTGTGCGACTGATAGTACCAAATATTAGCGCGTTCAAACAGACAATCTTCGGCTTTATTATTATATAGGTATAGATGTATCTTGGTAGATTCTAATGAAGCGTAAATGTTAATATTGTACAGTTTACAGCTAAGTACCTGCAACATTGTCTGTGGCGTCTACAATTTCACAGACGTTGTCAAAACAAGTTACAAGACTCGATTGAAAAAACAATATATCCGAACAATGGTATGGAAATTTCAATCTTAACGTTTGGTGATAAGGGCGAAAATACTCTGCAGACTAAAAAAAGTGCCGAGTCGCACAAATTAATGTTTTTTTAAACGCGATAAAGCTTGATTGACTCTTTGGTTGTTTTAAATCATTTTGGTCTCGTAATCAGTACAGACAGTTGTCGATTTCATCAAAATTTCGTCAAATTTAATGAAAAAATATTACCACTGAGTTGAACTTTGAACGATTTGAGTGAAAAATTGTCGCACAGTTCAGCAAGAATTAGTTTACACAATTAGTGAACCAATTAACAGAAATTATGGTAAGTTGTTCACGTCATGTATACAGGTGTTTGCTACATGGTTGGAGATACGGGAATGGCGTAAGGGGGCTGCCTGCGTACTCAGACCCCATAATTTGACTTGGGTCTCAAGGTAATGATTTTTTCTTCAGTTTCTCTTTTGCTATAATCATTATATAACTATTTTTTTTTTTAAATATAATGCCGATTGTTTATTATTTTCATGTTAAATATTGACATGTATTTAAAAAATATATTTAGTGCAGATAATTATTGGAAAAAGTGATGATTGAGTTTTAAAATACCTATGGCCCCAACTTTGCATGACTTGTCCTACCTGACGAGAAGCCCGGGCGAACTTGCAGACGATTCTCATAGTTTTATACATTTGGTTATGACTTTGTGAGTCATTTCTTCTATAAATTATGTAGAAAAACCATTCTGAAAATTTCAACGGCACGGTGGGCCATCAACTCGTACGGAATTACGTTCCGGGTACTGCAAATGCTTCCGGGATAGTGTTATCCGGCACTGTAGGTACACATCTTCAGTCAAGGCATTCATCCGCCAGATCGCAATTACGATACGGGATCCCGGAACTGACGTGAAAGAGGTCGGTGAAAACCTTTTTAATGTTTATATACATCCTTCTTTTATACGATGGTTGACGAGCTTAAGAAATCATAGAGCTTGTTGCAATAAAATAAAAAAGTTCATCTATACTTCTACACTACAGATTATAAGTTCTTCTGCTCTATCGTTGTGCAAGATATGAACCCAATACATGTTAAGAATATAATATGACTGGCCTGGTGACTGGCCTCATAGCTCATTTGGTAATAGCCCTGCTTTCTGTAGTAACCACTGTAGGTCGTGGGCCCAGGACAAAATATTAATATGACGAATATAGATGCTTGTTTTGTGTCTGGGTGTCAATACGTATTATATGTATGTATACACACAAAAAAGTATGTAATATATAAATAAGTATATAAATAAGCTATGCTTAGCTTACTTTGGGGCTAGATGGCGCTGTGTGAAATGTCCACCAATATTTATTATATTTATTTATTATAATATAATAATTATCTACTTCCTTGTTTACCCGACCTTATTATTCCCACTCCGCGACAGAGTAAACTACTACCTACATATTTTGTCATAAAACCTCAAGTTGATACTAAGATGTTACTCACCTATTCTCCCGTTCTACGAAATAGTCCTGTGGCAAGAAAGAACTCACTTTTTTATGTGATACAGTTACGGAACGAGCCGACGGCCCACCTGGTGTTAAGTGGTAACCGCGGCCCATAACAACCGATGCGACTTGGGTCTTATCGTACCTAGTAGGGGAAGACCCAAGTTGCATCGTATGCGCCCGTAACCCTGAGACGTGCAGGTGGAATGTCTCATGTACCTGTAATTTCACCGGCAACCACACCTTTCAAACCGGAACACAGTAACGCGAATGCGTTACTGCTTGGCGGCAGAAATGGGTATGGTGGCTGTACTTCCCCGGACGATCTTGGCGAGAGTTCTACTGCTCATAAAAGCTCACGTAAAAGCTGAACTGAAATTTCTCTTTTGCGTAGAAACTAAGAAACTAACTAAATCCAGAAGACTTCTTTCGTAGAACGGGCTATATTTGTACCTAAAAGAGATTTAAAGTTAAGAAACCTTTTTAGTAAAATAACGTTGAACTCTTTTGCTTAACATGTTATAATAATAAAATACGACTGTCCATTTTTCTTCACCGCGAGTTTAAAAAGTTTGCGACACTGTTAAATGCTAATTTAAAATGAACCTTAATAAATTAGAATTAGATCGAATATGAAACACCCAGAAATGCTGAATGCATAATTGTTGGGATGCAGAAACTCCTATTTCGCAGTTTGAATGGAATGCTCTGATTTGAGTTTAGAATCACATGTAATGACAGGATTTTGTTTTCATTCTGTATGTATTGATTGTGTCGATATTTCAATTTCTATTGGAAATATTCGCAATGGAATGAAGTTTTATGAGAAAATAGTTTCTTGGTGAGTTACTTAGACTTAATAGCTATTTAGTAGAACAAAGGGAAGGTTACAATATGTATCATGCTTTGTGTGTACATAATACATTATGTACTTCTTTATCTTGGGATTTTCAATAGGTATTTCGGTCTTCGATTAATAGGAAACCGGCCAACTCTCTCTAATTTGGTTTTTATAGGTAGGTATAGCTTAGCTGACTATAATGAACTTTATTGAATAAGAATAAGAAATGTTTAATGTGAAATTGTGTATAAAAAGATTTTATTTAATATAAAGTATCAACAGTTTGTCCTCTCAGACATACAATATCAGTTAGGTTAAGTAAGAAAAAAAAATTACTTTTGAATGCATTTTACCAGCTAAAGGCAGTCTAGTCTAGTCGGCTACCACCATTGTTTTAGCTGCTAAGGTTTTAGCTTCGCAAGTTTATATGCTGCGTTCCAAATACTACATAAGTAGGTATCATTTTTTCCTATTTCACGAGTATATTGTCTATGAATATATATTTAAATGTGCAGTTGTAAATAAGTAAGGTGGCAGGCTCACACCCGGCTTTGAAATACCTAGCATGATGGTTTTTTATAATATACTTATTATATTAATATGTAAGATACAGTACGAACAAATATAGAACCAGATAACTGATATAATACTTTTATACTTTTTTTGGAAATACATATAATACATATTAACACCCAGACGCAAAACAAACATCTATGTTCATCACACAAATGTTTGTCCTGGGTGGGAATCGAACCCCCGACCTACAGCTCAGAAGACAGAGTTACTACCACGGAGCTGTGAGGTATGTCAAAATGCCAGTCAAATGCGTTATATTCAGGTAATTCGGTTTGAATTCCGCGCGAAGTCGCTTTCAACAGCTAATTTTATATTAGAAGTCTAGGCACAGTGACGTCAGGGATTTCCCGCGCGACATGGGATGTCCCTTGTCACGCCCCGGGAGACGAGATTGTCACATGACATGCGCCATTTGTAACAGCCCGCATATGCTTTTATGATGAAGTCAAGGATTTTAAACGAATCTCTTTGAAATTACAGGCGCATGAGACGTTACATCTAAGTACAAGCTAGTTTGGAGCTATATAGAGTGCGTTATGTGGAATATCCACCAATGTATATCGTTTTTTTAAACCTCTTCATTATATATTTTTGTTTACAATAATTATAGTGTATTGTAATAACAGTTTCTAGATACATATGCAGGTGTTGCCAGTACGCCAGTTAATTTTCTGTTTGAACTTACCTGGTAAACTGTTCCTCTCTGTTTAAGAGTTCGTAATGTAATGGTTAATCATATCTGTACCTTCACTTTTACGTAAAACAGAGTAAAGAATAGTATTTTTAACATTACCCATTTATACAAAGTTTCTGCTTACTTCAAGGCAATGTTCCCAGAAACTAACAAATTGGTTAATCCTTAGCAGGTAGTGAAACAAAACTAGATTTGGGTTTAAACCCATACACAAAAAGTAGCTGGCTGTATGACAATGGCCTGAGCTTACTTCCTGGGAAAGTAAATGAAACAATAGACTTCAATGAAATATGCATCTCGGTCGTGGTTGCGGGAATACCTAACATCTCCCAATGTTATATTTATTATTTAATTATGTTTGTATATTTATTATACATACATTAAACTACAATAAGATAAATAAATAATAAATAATATTGGTGGACATTTCACACAGCGCCATCTAGCCCCAAAGTAAGCTATAATACATATAACACCCAGACACAGAACAAACATCTATATCCGTCACACAAATGTTTATCCTGGGTGGGAATCGAACCCACGACTTACAGCACAGAAGGCAGCGTTACTACCAACTGAGCTATGAGGCAATTGCAATGAAATTGTAAAAAAATGCAATTATATAATATGACTAGTATTTTGAGGCGCGCGCTGCGAGCAGCGCGCGGGGGGCGATTTTCCAATTTGGCGTTACTAACTTAGCTGAGAGGCCAGTCATATATCTGACGCGACATACATTTTCAGTTTATTAGAAGGTAAATATGTATATACTGAATAATGATCAATAGATGAATAATGAAGTATATAATAGCAGTCACATGGTGAAAGAAATTATTAAGAAATTACAGGCTCATAAATGTTTTTTGCTTGTTTCTCGTTTGTTTTATTACACTTATAAAATAAAATTATAAAAACAATGTTGTCTTCGTTGATATTAGATGATTGAATTTTAGTTAAGAAAATAAAGAAACTTCTCGAGTTATTTGCACGTGCATGAAGATGTAACTATAGACCGATTCGAATTTCGTTACTTGCTTGGAATTTCGCTTCTTATTTTATATACTATGTCTTGTCGGTTTATTGTTTTATGATGGTTTAAAGTTGGGATATTGTTTTATGATGGTTTACTTGGGAAAGTTGAGTCGGAGAATTTTTGCTGGACTATAATGGGATAATAAAATAATAGTTTTACAAGAAATTAAGGATAAATACGGCACCGCCGAATGCTTACGGGCATTTGGTTCCCAGGATTCGTTCTCAGGCAGTCGTTGCCGAAACTTCATTTAATTTAATAGTATTTGATGTGAATTAGTGTAGTGATATAATATAATCTCGTTTTTGGTGAGTTGCATGAAAGAGGGGTCCTGAAACCTTGCTGTGTTAACGTAAATACCCATCTGTTTCCTTATCTGATTTAAAATGATTTCTATTTAGGTTATTTGTTTGAGTTGTGTTATTTATGTGTTGACGCTATTGTGTATTATATTGTGTTTGTGTTAATTTGACTGGCATCATAGCTCAGTTGGTAGCAATGCTGCCTTCAGCGCAGTAGGTCGTGGTTTCGATTCCCACCCAGGACAAACATTTGTGTGACGAACATACGGTAGATGTTTTTTCTGTGTCCCGGACACAGAATTTTAACCAAGATTCCCATGATTGAATTTGTAACAAATTCAAGGGATTGAAGATAAAATCAGTTAACTAATGGAACGGTCCAGCATAGTTACCCCGTCACTTTTATGTAAAACAAAATAAAGAATATATTTAAAACATTACTCATACGTAGTTTCTGCTTAATTCAAAGCAATGTCAAATAAATAAGCAAATTGCTAAATCCGTGGCAGGTAATGAAACAAAAATAGATTAGGGTCTAAAGTCATAAACAAAACATAGTTGGCGAGTGACAAGGGCCAATGGTCGTCGCGTTTGCTTCTGACAGAGAAATAAAACAAGAGAAAGGAAACTTCGATAAAATATGTATCTCAGCAGTCGTGCTCGTGTGAATACCTTACAATTGCTAATGTTATATTCATTATTTGATAATTTTTGTATATTTATTGATGTGAAACATTTATAGCCGCTCGTAAAACCGATTTCTGGCGTGGCGACGCATACCGTGGCGACCCGTCGCCACGGCATGCGTTGCATATTACTTTTACAAAATAATGTCGATGTTTCACATCTGCCAGGCGTCCCGTGACGGCTCACATTTTTTTATACAAACATTAAACTATTAAGAGACAAGAATTAATTATTATATTTTTATATGTTATTAAATATGTTATCGTTGATATTTGATGAGTAAATTTCAGTAAACAAAATAAAAAAACTTCTTGAGTTATTTACATACCTTTTTGGACAAAAACAAAATAGGAATATATGCACGCGCATAGAAGTATAACTAGATATCGATTTGAATTTGCTATGGCATTCTGCTTCGTTATTATACTATGTCTGTGGGCGTTACGTGGGAAACTTAAGTGGGTGAGTTTTTTGCTGGACTAATGGGTTAATAAATTAAACAAACAAAGAAGTTTCGGGAAGGGAAAAAATTTGGTATAACTGCAGAGACGGGGGATTCTGGGGACGTCTCGGGGCGATTCGGTTCAGAAAATTAGTGCGCGTGAGAGACATAGCTTTTGTTTTACGGTGATTGTGTTCTGAGTGAGTAGTATTAAAGAGAAGTCCAGAAACCTTGGTGTGTTAACTTACAGGCCCAATTGGTTGCGTACTAGACTTAAAAAAAAAACTTAAAAGTATTTCTGACTACGGTTATTTGTTTATATTGTGTTATTAATTTAGCTGTGTTCTGGATGAGCAGTATTAAGGAGGGTCCCAGAAACTTTGCAGTGTTAACATACATTTCTTGCTTACTAAATTAGCTCAAACTACGTTCAGGGCTTGGCCTCATGAGGAAGATCTTAGAGAGACCTAGGTGAACTTCGACGTGACTGTCTCTCTTGTTCATTAGCTAATTAATAACTTACACGCACGGGAAATTTATTTGCGGAAAAGCGGAAGAAAATACGACGACTTCTAGTTTGTTTATAATTGTATAATGTGTATTATCTTAGATCAATTAGGGCCAGAGAAGGAGCACAAAAATAGGATAACCGTTTCTTCGGCACGAGTTTACTTCAGGTAAGAGAGCTTTGCATTTAATATAACTTAATTCTTCAATTATAATAATGTTGTGCTTTGCTGATAAATTTAAATAAGATTTCCATGGTTGAATCTGTAATAAATTCAAGGGATCGCAGGTAAGAGGACTTAACTGCCAATTCTTAGTAAAAAAAATGCTTTGGAAAGTAAATTGCCTTTATTGTTATTTTTTCATTATACGACATTGTAAGTCTGCTTCAGATTTAGGTATTATATATACTAGTCTGAATGTGTAAAGGAAACATCCAAACTCTAATCAGTTGTTTCAGTAACTTTGTATAAATGAATAGTGGACATTTCATACAGCACCATCTAGCGGAGTGGCCTGGGCATGACTTGTATCGTGCACACCAGACATCTGCTACTCATGGTCTTTATTTTGGGAATACATACATGTAATGCATTTTACCAACCAGAGACAGAACTAATGTTTGTTTTCGCCGCGCGAGTTTTTGACATGGGAATCGAACACGCGATCTACGATGCGGAAGGCAGAGTTGCTGTTGCTAGTGAGCTAAGAGGCCAGCGGTTTGTAGAGAATTACTTGACCGTCGGTTATCTTTGGAATTGAATTATTTTTAATATACTTGTCTACTTTATCAAAAGACGTGTGTCTGATATCTATACAAATAAATAAAATTGGAGTGTCTGTTTGTAATATTAAAATAACCGCTTTTTACTAAGTGCATATGATATAATATAGGGATAAAAAGTAACAGCTATGTATGTAATGTACCTATCAAGTTTCATCGCAATCGGTTCATTAGTTTTGGCGTGAAGAACTAACAAATATAACTAGAAAAAAAAACTATAGAAATAATCACATGACTATATAGCTAATATTTATTGTATTTAAATTGATGCATATGAAATAGGACTAGACGCAGTTGACACATACAAAAATATCAAGTTTCACTTCACTGGATTTTGTTCTGTTCACCATTTGAGCGTATTATTTAACAATATTACTTTGTAATTGGTAACATTATTCCTTAGGAAACGCACTTGTGTATTTATTTAAATTGATGAGGAATCTCTTCACATCTTAGATAAGCTAAATTTAGTTTTTTAGATGTGTTATTTTTAATTTCAATATACTTTTAATGTGTAACAAATAAAATAAAAAAATGTACTTAATACTAAAACAAACTTCCGCACCTCGGCAACGCCCACTCCATAGAGTCAAGATAGTTAAGTAATTAAGTTAACATAAATAGACATAAATAGGGTAATATTCTATATTATAATAGTAAAAGCTTAGCAAATAGTCAGAAATGGTAAACGTAGCTATTGTATCAGTTAGAAATAGCGTTAAAGAAATAATATATACAATAGAATTACTAAGGTAGAATAGTTCTAGGTAAGCTCTGTTGTTGTAACACGTGGTGTTAACTCATGGAAATATAGATAGGTAATTCCCTTCTTGGAATAGATAGAAGAACAGAAGATAAGCCGCAGCTTTGTCGTCCCGCTCCCATTAGTTGCGGCGGTAATAGATAAATAGCATTAGTTTTTGTATGAACAATAAAATAAATCTGGAGAGGGGATTCTGGCATGACTATTGTGCCGAGTGGTGTATATATAGCGCCATTTCGGGCGAAACAGCAGTCTTTAAATAACAGTGGAATAGTTCACGTGCAGCCCGTAATAGAAAGTACCTCATCAAGAGCATTCGGAACAATCAGAACCCAGCCCTCGAGTATAGAAACACCATCTGAAGTTTTCTTCATAGAACCGTGTAATTTGTTTTTAATTGATATAATTACGGAACGAGCCGATGGCCCACCTGGTGTTAAGTAAGTAAGTTTAAGTAAGTAACCTCGGCCCATAACAACCGATGCGACTTGGGTCCTCCCCTACTAGGTACGACAAGACCCAAGTCGCATCGTATGCATCCTCTGTGTAGGTGGAATGTCTCATGTGCTGTGCATGTAATTAATAAAACCTCTCGGATCAGCTGAACTATAATACCAATAGCAACATACAGTCCATTTTCCATCTTATAGACTTCCCGGTAAGAGGCGTCCCTTACATAACTAATTCATATTTAAAAGGTTCACATTACTAATTATCAAAGTTAATTACTTCAATACTAATGGTACCTAATACTGTGGCCACTAGTGTTTCTCAACTTTCTGTCCTACTCATTACACACTCCCCCAGTATCCACTGGATGCTATCCCGGTCCGCTGTCCGCTTGCAGCGCTGGTTTGCTTCACTCTTAACATCATAAATGAGAACTATTTTCATTATTTCAGATACCGCTAACATGACAACACCTGGTGAGGAGGGCCTAGATAAAGAATACTCAGACGAACTTAAATTACATTTCGGAGGCAACGCACCGCGCTTAGACAGCCTACAGTTGATTGGTAAGCCATTTTACATTTTTAAACCTATTTCAGGGACCAGCCTATCGCAACGTAGGTTTCATTAAGGCATGTACTACATAATATTATTTACCTAATACCTATTAACTATAATGAAATCAGAAATTGTGAAGGAAATAAATGAATATTATTATTATTATTACTTCCAGTTAGGATGATGACGTATTATTCGTTCATCTGTTTTATTTGATAAAGTTACAGAACGAACATATGGCTCAATTGGTGTTGAGTGATCACCTCTGCTCGTAACACATAAGACTTATGATATGTAGGATGTTATGATTTTTATAATACTTTTCCATCATTGCATTTGTATCCATCATCATCATCCTTTCTATCTATATCTATTTATCTTTTTAACGTTAATCAAAATGTTATATGAACTTTTCCATAAATTATCTTTAGACAGCTTAAAGCGGCTTAAAGCCTTCAAAATCATAAATAGTAGTAGGTGAGAATCTATTATTGGCATTCAGATTTTACTCATCAAATTAAAGTCATAGTCAAAATCAAAGTGTTGTTGATTCTCTGATAATATTAGTACACTTTTTGTTGAATCTAAGGAAAGTGTTCAGCAACAAACACTCGCCTAACCGTTAGATGATTGATTTCCTTGTAAAATTTCTCAGCCAAGTCAGAATATGTATATGTCCATATGTATCCATATGATCCATATGATCATGTACATACCAAAATATAATTCCAGATCTTGGAATCATCGATTTGGACGACAGCAACGAAGAAAACGACGAGTTCTCTGCGCATAGTAACCCACCCAGAGCAGCTACGAAATTCGATGCGGTAACGTCTGAAAATAATCAAGTTGATACCCACATAAAAGCCACAGTTATCAAATTAGTTGATGGTTACAAATTTCCATGGTATTGCAAACGGTACGCAAGGCATATAATTGATAAGAACTTGTTAGTTAATGAGAGTGCAAATAATAAAATCAGTCAAGTCACAATGAACACAGAGAAATCCTTGAAAACGAGACAAAAGGCAGATTTGGAATTAGTAAATGCATTGAAACTCAGAAATAAATGCGAAATCGATCTCAAACGGAATACAGGATTAATCGGTATGAAAATACAAAGGCTGCCATTACGTAGAAACAAAGAAGCAAATAAAACAGCAAAAGTCAATGAGAATAAAAAAATAACTGGCAGTTTGGACAACCTTTATGTACAATCACTGGACAAAGCATTGTTAAATTTAGGAACTTTTATTACTCCAGTATTTGCTGACACTAACGACTCTAAAAAAATTCAACATAGTCAATGTACAAACGAAAATGTTAGTGAATATCCAAGATCCAAAATAATGAATAAGAATAAATCTAAAATTTCAGTGGAAGTAAACCTTAATGACAGTAAATTTAAAAATAATACAATTTCAAATATTACAGTCGAAAACGACGAAACACTTGATAATAAATTAGTTGCTCATGAAATATCGAGAAGATTAACTGAAACATGCAATACGGCCGATGAAATATATGAAAGCCAACAATTAAATAAGCCTAAAGCTTTTGTCTGTAAGCCAATGCCAAAGTGTAAGAAAATATATTTTCAACGAACTAGACTACATGCTGAGAATAATACAAACAGAACTGATAATGTTGTACAGCAAAACAAAGCTATAATATGCAATTTTGCTGAAGTAAATAAACCGGTTATAACACTTCCTTCAAAAGCCGATGAGGGAACGACTACAGATATGGATAAAAGGCAAGAAGCTATTGTGGAATGTGACATTGAAGAAATAAAAGATACAGATATGCTTATTTCAGCACATACTGAAAAAAATATAACGGAATTAAACATCAATAAAAATAAATTTGATATTTTTGAGAATGATGACATTAAAATATCAAGTCCCAAGCCTTCTTCAAGCACAGATACTGATGTGTCAAAACAATCATTTCGTACTATGAATAGATATACGAAAAACATATTGAATAAAATAAAAGCAAATAAACGTAAACAAGTAGAATCGCAAGTAAAAATGCATGCCAGCAAATTATTAAGGAATGATGTAAAGCCAGTTACCACTATTCAACATTGTTCCAATAATGCATGTAAGATAACTGAGCCAAGCAAACATGCAAACAATAATGTAGCAGAAGTAGAAACTAAAGACTTAAATGTAAAAAATTCGGATAACAATTTTTTTTTCCATGACTTTGCCAAGCAAAACGATGTGACGAATTTTAGAACAGATGAATCAACTACCACCATACCAGAAACTAATGTTAATAACCGTAAAAACACTAGTACTTCTAGGGATTCACTGACATCTTTGGAAGATAATAACCATTCGGACAAGCACCGTCCTATACGAAACAAATTGACGTTGAATAATAATATGAAAACCGTCAATATAAATAGCAATATAAAACACAGTAATGAAACTGCAGAAATTACGCCACCAAGTGCAATAAAATCCAATAATAAAAAAGACAATCCAATAACTAAAACTGATATTTTAGTCGGTAAAAGGAAGTCAAGCGGGCAACGCAAACAAGTATTAAAAGCTACACCCCCTGAAATTACTGGAAATGTTGAAGATTACCTGAAACTTAATTTTAATAAGAATTCAATGAATCCGGTACAGCTGCCTACAACGAGCCAAAGTGAAAATGATTTGACTGAACAATTTGAACCGAATGCTGAAAAACATAACAGAGCACAAATACCTACTATTTATACCCCAAATATACAGAAGTTTCCGATAATGCCAACTTTGCCAAAATTCGAAAAACGGGATGAAAGTAATCCAGTCAATGTTTATAACTCTTTGCAGTCTCATACCTTATACAGACCCCAAACTGAAAATATTCAAGCACAAACTCAACACCACGGCTCTTCCACTTCTAGGTATAGAGCGCCTAAGCTTCAGATTAATCAGCCCCAACTTCCATTCTATCAGCAACATCAACCTCTTTTGCAATTTTTTCCTCCAGCTCCGTATTTTGGAGGAATTTTCCCACCGATAGCTACGGCAAAACAAATTTGTAATTTGCGTCTTGACAACCCATACGGGCCCTACAGCTTTCCTCCTCCTTTCCTGCCACCAACACGACCACAACCAATTCCACGACAATCTCAAGAAACCCCCGGGTTACCATACACGTCACAAGTAATATATGACTCTACGATTGGAAGAAATAATGAAGGCATAATCACGAAAATAAATGTAACCACGAAAACAGCCCATATTACTCCTAAGCTATCTGAAAAACCAAATACCAATGATGACGAGTCGAAAATTGGAAATGACACCATAGATTCATCTCTTATTTACGACAAGGCACCCATTCGTTTTCCTGATAGTCCCAAACTGGTAACAACTACATCTGAAATGCGCCAAGAGTTAGATAGCAGTGTTGAAAGACTAAGTAGTCCCATTGACTATTTTAGCTCTGAACCAGAATCGCATATGCCAAGTCCAATAAAAATTTCGAAAAGAGCACCTGAAATATATAAAGAAGCTGATAACGATAAAGCAACAAGTTCATGCATTCAAAGTAAATACGCTGAAAATGATCTTCGTAAACGCTTTTTACCACTAATCGAACCCAAAAACATTACTTCGGGCAAACAAAACGACGAATTAGCATCCTCTAATGCAGCTACGGAAGAGCTCGCAATTCGTATCGATAAATTGAAACATACAAATGCAGGTACAACACTGCCGAATCATGAAAGTAAATCAATGAACCATGAAAGAAAGAAAAAAAACTTTAATAACAATGTTTTGGATTCTATAAGATCACTATCTAATATGGCAAATGATTCTGCAGTGAGTAATATACCATTGCCACTTGATAAAAATTATTGCGAGAGTAAGAAAACTCTACTACGGAATACGGCAACTATAAATGAAATACCTCAAAAATACAACGAAAAGTCTGCGAATTTAAAAAGAAACTTGAATATTAAGGATTCACATAACAATTCACCAAAAGACACATACAAAGCAGGGCCATTATCAAAGAAACTAAAAGTCGACGATTCAAGAGCCAGTGTCTACAAAAGTAGTACTCTGGAAGAACGAAAAAGGGCACTGTACTCACCTCCTATTCTTCCGATCCCAACATTTGAAAAAGTCCTGTCCGAGACAAGAAGTTTTGATGACAGTGAGGTAAGAAACAATGCGACAAGAAGTTTTGATGCAACTGCCACAGCCAAATCTTTTCATCATGTGAGTGGAGGAGAAAACAGTCAATTTGAGAAGAATCATAAACATGTATCAAGGAGAATATCTTTAGATGAATACAAGAAGAGAACTGCCAATGAAAGAAGAAAAGATGAGGAACGTAAAGCTGTCACTAATAATCATAAGGAAATTGCTGTGGAGGAGAATATTATTGAAATACCTAGGAGAGTACTTAATGTAGATTCAGATCTTGGCTATGATTCAGACGATACTGTTAAGCTATGATCTTATCCCAATAAATGGCGTACTATTTAGTTTTAAAATAAAACTTGTGTAAGCATCAGTCATGTTAGTAAACATGTGACCTGTCAGAAAGTAAAGAAAGATTCTAAAAATCTACAAAAAAAACTGTTCCGCGTCGTGTAGTTTAAATACGTTTCACAACATTTTATAATTCTGCCAAAATTTTGAGTATTTTGTATTATTAATACGTCTAACCCATTCGCCTACGATCCTGTGTAACTATATAAATTTAGAGGGATTAGAAGAGGATGTATTGTTGTGAGATCTAGAAAGTTGTGATGCTCAAAGTCATTTATTTCTTCCACCTTATTTCCATAGAATTAATAAAGAAATTGCTTGAAATTATGGTATATATAGTTGTGTAGTTATTAGTAGTATAGATTGTTAATATATAGCTGTTTTATTACATGCAATTAAATTCAAATATATGCAGAGAGAACAATATTTTTGGTCTTACAGCCTTCAATGTTACCAAGATAAACCCATAACTGAACGGGTGCAATGTGAATAAAATAAGTAGTTTATTGAATCGATAATTAAACTATTATTGTAATCTGGACCCGGTTATTGATGATCGGCTATTTTCAAGCGTTGAAATTGGTATAAATACAATATTCTTATAATAACAGTTGAAATATAAGAAAAACAGTTAAATAATAGTGTAAAAATAATATTTATTTAATAATGCACTCGTACATATCTACGTGAATATGTTTTAGGAACCAATGATTGTTTAATTGGATATTTGATTAGTCTTGGTTTGTATTGTGTATTGACCGGTGCATGTGTCTAAGCATAATGTTCGTTACATATATTTTACTAATTTCTAATACTATTTTATTATATCTACTTGTTCTGTTTGTCGATATTGTTAGGTTAATAGCCGAATACCTCGGTCCTCTCCTATGTTATAGATTAAGGCCATGTCACAGGAATGGACTAAGTTGAACGGTCCGCCCGTAGTTGAGATATATTGTATTATATTCGAGTCTCATTTCGTTTATTTGCATAGATATGCAATGTAATAAATGATTTTGATCTGTTGTTTTGTTTGGTTTTATTATTTATTAAGACTTGATTTACAATTTATTTAGGCTGTACGTGCTAGAATTAATTACTCATTGTAGGTATTCCTTAATAGATATTTGGGAATTTGCTCTTCCATTGTTGAAATCAAGTGGCGACTGCCCACAGTCACACTGAACAAGTTCGCATTCATCGTACTAAAGTCGTTCATCTCACATTCATCTTCAAAAATGAAATTTTTGTCTCTGTATCTCTTATTACTGACATAATACACCAAAGATATGTAAATTTTGACATTTCTGTATACTTTTAAATTGTTGAAATTGTTATCACGTTTGAGATTAGACACGGTTGGAGCGTAGAACGGAGCTTGTGCATCTCTGTATATTTTTTGCATTCTAGGCTGCTGTTACAAGCATATGATGTAACTAAATGAATTTAGACTGGCCTCACAGCTCAGTTGGTAGTAACCCTGACTTCTGCGCTGTAGGTCGTGGGTTCGATTCCCACCCAGGACAAATATTTGTATGAAGGATATAAAAGTTTTTTCTGTGTTTGGGTGTCAATATGTATTATATGTATGAATTTACAAAAAAAAAACTATATCAGTTGTCTGGTTCCCATGATACAAGCTATTTATTTTATTTATTTATTTATTAAGGTACCAACAGCTACAAATTTATAATTTAAAATTAAAACTAATTAAAAAGTATATACAGCCAATTAAAGGTATCTCTAGTATAAACATAAGCATAAAGCTAAAAATAATAAGTTCCTACACATAATTATAATATATGCTTAGCTTACTTTGGGGCTAGATGGCGCTGTGTGAAATGTCCGTCTATACTTATTTATTATTTATTTGTTATCTTCCTGTTTTCAGTAGTTTTACAGGTGAGTTAAAAATAAAGTTCGTTTCATAATAAGTCAGTAAAAAATAAATTAACTTTTAGTTATAAGGTTTATGCTCATTTAGGTATCAAAATAACATTTAAAACTAACAGTATGTAGCTACAGTACACAATCAAATTAAAAATGGTAATAAATTTAGGCTTAATCCAAAGTTTGGAAATTGTATTTTAAATCACATTAATTGCCTTTCATCCGTCAACATAATTATGTACACAAAAACTTGATGATAACAGAAACGGTTCTGACGGATGGAGCTATACACATAAATCGAAAAGGTTCACTCAACATTAGAATGCAAAGCGATAAGTTAGAAAACCCATACAAACACTTCATTCAAAATACTTACGTACACGTAAAAAAACTGAAAATATTGTATACTGAATACATTTTTATTATGTAAGCGCTCAATAATTTCTATGCAACCTTAGTGCGTGATTTAAAATTCATAGACATTTTAAAATAGACTCTTGAATTTGCATCGTATCCGAGATCCTACTGGAAATGTTTTTTGCATCTTCTCTAAATAGTATTAAATAAAGTTAACTTAACCTTCATTTTTACGTTCACTTCATATTAATCGCATTTTTGAAAGTGAAAAATCATGGTGTGTTGTGCAAACGTTACGAAAATGATTCATGCCTATGTGTGATGTCAAATATAGTATTCTCGAAACTCGAACTGCCTAGCTCGGCCGTTTTTATTTTTCTTAGGCGTAAAATAAACGAAGCCATAAAATAACCAAATCCATTGGAAGATAAAATATGATTCAAGTCGCTGGGCTGGAAACGAATACGGATACACGTAACGGGGATCACATACATTTGCGGTTCGTGGTACCTAGCGGTACAGGCCGTTTTAGAACCTGACGATTGCGGGTTCATATACAGGTGTGCACCATATTTTTGGTGTGGGATTTATGAACAAAAACTGGCTCTTGTATCAATTTGTCTACTATCGGAAACCGTATCAAAATCGTTACTAATTTCATCATACTACACAAAGTTTAGCTAGAAGAAAATGCTAATCAGCTGTAAGCTCGCCTATGTACTTGTTTTTCTTGTGCTATCTGTCTAATATGTTCGATAGTAAAAACTTCGTAATTAAAGAAGTACTAGAACATATTGTTGGATAACGTGTAGAAACAGGGTGTTACAATATTACCATAAACCCGTACATCCCAACCCCTAGAAACGGTATCGGGCGGTTTATTATCAGCAATAAATGCATTAGTAACTTTAATTATTTGATAAAGATCAGACGGGGGTTCCGTCCAGAAATATGGCATATTCTTATAATATCCCTTGTCCTTTGTAGTCATGGGTTTTATGGCTCCTACGGAGGTAAAGTGGACAATAACATGGCAGTAATGCTTCAGGATGTTTTTTTTCCTATTTGCAGTTAATTTTCATGTAGGCATGACATTAATTTTATTAAAGCTTAAGTGTCTGTAAAATGGGGAGAAAATTGTCGAAACCAGGAAACAGAGAACTTTCTTATATGTTAATAGCGTGCGCGTGGGCGTGATATAATAATAATAATAATAATACTGGTGGACAATTCACACAGCGCCATCTAGCCCCAAACTAAGCATAGTTGTACTATGGGAACCAGTCAACTGATAGATACATATATGCTCTTTTTGTAAACACATACATATATAATACATATTAACACGGTTCGCAACACACTCCATAACTATTCACATGGTTTCTTTTACTCTATATAAACTGTATACGCTGCGATCTTGAGCTGTCTGTCTGCGTGTAACACTCAGAAAATATTATATACATACATAGTACATAATTATATGATATAATATATTTATAGTAGTAAGAGGAACGAATTTTACTTAATTTTTAATTTTTTATTTTAAATTTTAGTTTATACGAGAGAATACCGTCGCAGCTGGCGATTAAATTGGCGAAAAATCTATGTGTCCTCGTAGAGGCCCTAAATTGGATATATCCACACAGAATGTCGTTAAAAAGCTCCATAAAATATCATTTAGCTACGTAACGGGGCAATTGCTACGCATTCATGTGCCCCTCGGGAACGAACTTTTTTTATTAATATCAAAATTTCCTAATAACTAGGGCTTATCACAATTTTTTCACTTTTTTCCTTCCATTTTTTAGCAGAACTAAGACTACGTGCTCAGAGTTCCTGGAATTACGTGCATTACACCAAAGGAATTAGGCATGATGGCACTTCTGCGGACAGTCTCTGCAAGAAAGCTCTTGCCACACGAGACCAAAGGGAGCAAGTTGCTCGCAAGTGCAAGTGTTTTTTTTTCTATAAAATGTGTCTATTTGTGTTCTAGTAAATAAATAACTTTTTTCTCTTCTTCTTTTCATGAAGCTGTTTTAAGATCTTTGTGTCTTTGGGTTTGTGTTTGGACACTGCTCATGGTGTGAAAGCTACTAAAGTATCCTGGTAATCCTGCATAGATAAGCTAAGACTAAATGTTAATGAGGTTTTCGAAGAGTCCGTTCTTAACTTGAATTAATAATGCGTCTTATTACTTAACCGCATTTAAGCCGATTGTTTGGGCAAAATTTTGCGTAGTTAAGACAGTTCACGATTTAATGAAGTTTGTTTGTTCAACAGGCCTTGCGATGAATACTTTCGTTCAAATAATTATTTATGGCCTGAGCCAAATAGAAATTAACACGTTAATGATAATAAATATTGGTGGACATTTCACATAGCGCCAGCTATGCCAGCCCCAAAGTAAGCAAAGCATAGCTCGTATCATGGAAACCAGACAACTGATATAATACTTATATACTTTTCTTTTGTAAATACTTACATATAATGTAAATTAACACCCAGACAGAACAAACATCAATGTTACAAATGTCATATAAATGTTAGTCCTGAGTGGGGATCGAACCCACGACCTACAGCGCAGAAGGTAGGGTAACTAACCAACTGAGCTATGAGGCCAGTCAATCTCAACATTTATGTTAGTCACACAAATGTTTGTCCAGGGTGGTAATCGAACCCACGACCTACAGCGCAGTAGGCAGGGTTACTACCAACTACCAACTGAGCTATGAGGCCCTTCATATATGATTCCTTCCCCCTTCCCCGTCATATGTGACTGCAGTACAAGGGGAACCTACTGCCCGCGCTTGGTATATCCTGTAGCGTAGCTTAAGTGATCATGGCTTTTGATTATTTAGGTGTCATTGGAGAAGTCCTGATCCTGAGAGTGACAAAATACAGTTGCCTGGCTCGTGAAATCCACTCCCGAAATTTATATCAAATATCTTCACTTCCATTATTTATTCACCTGCATTTTTTAATGGATTACAAACTTATTTGCCTCGGGCTTCCCTTACTTAAGTTCAACAAGACCCAAGTAGGATCATATGCGCCCGTAACTCTCAGACTTGAAAGTGGAATGTCACATGTAACTGTAATTTCTTCGGCAACCACTTTTTTCAAATTGGAACACATGCGTTCTGCTTGGCAGTAGAAATGAGCATGGTAGCAGTACTTCCACGGATGAACTTGGCATGAGTTCTACTGCCTGTGAAGATGTGACAAAATGTTTCTTTGTGATAAACAGCTACTTATGTGTTATTTTAAATTCTGTTTTGCTAAAAATTATTTTCCTCTTCTATCTCTTTCTCTCTCTTCTTTCTATCTTATTGTTTTGTTTAAAAGTAATTTAATAAAATACTCATTTTTAGTTAATAATTTATATCACTTCTATCTTCCTCTATCACACACAATCTCAACAAGGAATTCTATCTGTGTAAGCTGTGGTTACCTTGAGGAAGTGAGCACAAGAAGTATACTTTTACAATGATAATTATGTAAGAAATGTATATCATTTACTGGAAAATCTTAATAAATAAAAATATAATGTGACTGTGCGCCTACTGAAGGAGAAGTTCAGTGGATCACATACTTGACCCACTCAAGACTTGATCCCCACTCAGTTTGAGAGATAATTGACAAAAAGGCTGTCGTATTGTCTGACATATCCAAAGCGCCTCGTGTTACTATTTCAGATATGTTTAGTTCAAAATGCGAAAAAGTCTAATCCGGTATTCAGTGACTGAAAATGAGAGTAAATAATAAATATTGATGGAAATTCTACACAGCGTCATCTAGCCCCGAACTAAGCATATCTTATGGGAACCAGACAACTGATAGAATACATAGGTTATAAATACTTACATATTAACACCCAGAAAGAGTACATACAACTATGTTTTTACACAAATGTTTGTCCTGGGTGGGAATCGGGAACTGAGCTGTGGTACATTGGGCATGGTCCAACTACAAAATGCAGGAATTTCAGGTACAAAAAAAAATATCCGATAAAACAGACGATAATATATTTAACCCAAACTCATTTCGAACATAAAGTATGAATGGATTATTCGCTAGATCATGGTTCTGATTCATCCGAAAAGCAATTTTCCCAGGCTCCAACATCTAACTTATTCACTCCATCAGGCAGCTAATCCTACCGATAGTGGTTCGCCTAATCTGTAAAACCTCTCATTTTTTGTAGGCACCACTTATGCTGCTATTCATAGCCGAGAAAATTATTCGGGCGTTTTTAGCATATAAGTAATATTAGTAGGCAATTCACAAGCGCCATCTAGCCCCAAACTAAGCATAGCTTGTGCAATGGGTACCAGACAACTGATAGAATACATATATGTATACATTTTTCGTAAAGACATACGTAATATACATATATTAACACCAGAACAGACATCTATATTCGTTACACAACTGTTTGTTCTGGGTGGGAATCGAACCCACGACCTGCAGCGCAGAAGGCAGAGTTACAACCAACTAAGCCGTGAGGCCAGTCAAATAATGTTAACTACAGTTCATTCTTGAATGGTTAGTTCTTGGTGAGGCCTGCCATTTTGTTAAGGACTTGGAATAAAGGAATGATTTAGCTCACCGGTCACGTCCAACACACACACAAGGTCAAAAGTGTCTCACTGAAGGTCTGCCTACACCCTTTAGACATCAATATTATAATTTATAATTGTTAATTATGTAATAATATCGCAACACAGATATTTGTACCGTTAGCTCATTAGTGGCTCATTTCTTTTTTTCTTAAGTTCGGCTTTTGGTACTACCTACTATTTATCGTTCCACTGGCTCTCTTGAAACAGTGTGGTGAAAGGATTGTACAAACATATACAAATTATGAGATTATATTCCGAGTATCATTCAAATTCTGCATTTTTCTGGAATACACCTTAGTAGTAATTGATTTGAAGTTACTTGATCCCGACTATAAATACCGGGACGAGGTCGATATAATCACTTTTAAACTAGGTTGTTGGGGAGAAAAGCGATAAAACGGGAATAAATTGGGGAATACATTCGCTAACTCTGAGTGGTGCGCTGAGAGATCTGATGTCATATGTTTAAAATTTTACATATGTATTTATGTAAACGATGCACGATTTTACATTGTGAATCTTAGTTTTTGTGGACTTTAGTAATATCTGTTTATGTGTGTACCTGTGTTTTATCTAAATATATTTTTTATCTATCTACAGATATAAAAAGAATGCTTATATACTAATTATAAAAAAAAAATCGCGAATTAATAAATTTCTTTTACTAATTTCCTGTAAAATATTTTCGCGGTTATTACAAAAAACAAGAGGTAATAGCGTTTTGTTATTACATCTACTGTACTGGAATATTCTGTTTTGAATTATTTATCTACACATTATTGAAAAATTATTTTAAAAATGTTTAAATTTAATATAACTCCATGGCGACGTCGTCTCTAGAAATTCAAAGAGTCTTCACTTCTTGAGGTCATCGAATTATTAGGTACGTTAAGGAACGTGGATGCATATTTCAGATATCGCCTTTCATATAAAGTGTAGTGTAAATTGGACTTTACTGCGCGGGTGTAAGGCTTAATCAGGATTTAAAAGTGCTAAGCTTAGTACGTGGCTGCAACGTTACGAACCAACTTTGGTGGTTCCATTTATGGACGCGAAAATATCAATTTTGGTTTATTTTAGCCTATCCTTGGAGAGTTTGACATAACTCTATATTATTTTTTCAAACTTCTATTGAAACCCATTATTTTAGTACCTACAATTGTCATAATTTGTAATTATTTAATGTTATCTAGGTTAAGTTAGTACAATTGATTTAAAATATGATTTGTAAAATAATTGTTCTTGAATAAATGAAATTAAATCAGTTATTTTATTGTCAGAAAACACGATTTCCCGTAATACATTTAAAACTTCATTGGTAACTGTCAAAGCCATCGAAATCTATGTGAATGATTATGAACTTAAATATTTACTGGTAAAACTGGTAAACATTTATTTATATTGCACGGTTTTCAATCAAACTCATTAATAATAATAAAAATTTACAAAAATTTGGTGGTTACAAGTGAAAATAACTTTTTAAATAATTATATTTGTTTTATTTTCACGTCTCCCATCCAGAAGCTCAAGATTCTAGTTTAAAACAGATGGAGATATACAGCTTACTTAGGTTAACGTGGTTGAACGTTAACCCCGCGTCCAACAGAACGTATAACTTTGTGGTGAAATAAATATGAATAAAACGATGTGATACTTATGCAGTTGGCACAGCAAGTAACATATCTACATTTTCCTTTATTTTCATTCAATTTTTGTTTTGGTCAAGGTTTTCTTTGAGGACATTTTCTTCTGAACACATTTAGTCGACCATAATAACATTTTCAGATTTCCAAATCTAATCGATATCATTTTAAATGAGCTGCCTTCGTGTCTGTTTGCTATGGTATTGCGCCATCTAGTGAGTTACGGTAGAAATATTGTAATGTAACGTACCTCCTCCAGAGATTGCATGCTCAGATGACTGAGCCTCGGTTTAGGACGATAAACAGGAATATGACTCCGAGTTGTTTTTGCTCATGCCTTGGATTCTATCTTTAGTATTTGAATACTTATACATATACAAAGGGACTCATAATGCTACTCTATCTGACTTCACTAAAGCGGGCTTCCAACTACGGCGGTATTTGTTTGGGAATTATTCTTTTTTTTATGGCAAAGAATATTCTAACTGAGTCAAAATAGATAGAGAAAAAAAACACAAAAATCAATTGTTTTTATTCAATAGACCAATAAGCTAAAAAACATATGTCCTCATTGCAGGTAATTTAAAGAATAGAGGATTTTGTGTTTCCTAATTACGAGTGGTTTGGTTATGGTCGATCCCGTTCAATTTGGTTCGTTTCGATTCAGTTCGATTTGCTTTGGTCCAGTCCGATTCAGTTTGGTTTTGTTAGTTTGATTCCTGCCAACATCTTTCTTCCGCAGCTTATCTTTCGAGATAGGAAATGATTTATGGAGCAAAAAATATCCTATAGTTAATGCTTGCTATGTTTCTACAAGGTACAAAGTTTTACCCTAATCCATTTAGCAGTTTTGGGGTGAGGACTGCACTTGACAAACGTCAAGATCTTGCGATACTACATGACATTTCAACCATTTTCAGACAAATACTCGGAATGTTTTATGGAATCCAGAACGAATGAACGTATCTTTAGGGGGCCTACGTTGCTCGCGTCCGTAAGTAATATTTATATATACTATATATTTATATATAAGTAATAATTATATTCTTTGAATCCTTACACGTGTCCCCCGGGTGGTGCGAAACAGTAGAACTTGTGTCAAGTTCGCCCGGAGAAGTGCTGCCACCACACCTGGTAATCTGCCGCCAAGCAGTGTTGCACTCGTATTGCTGTGTTCCGGTGGAAGGGAGTGGGTGCCGGTGAAATTGCAGGCGCATGAGACGTAACATCCCCGTCTCGGGGCGATGGACGCAACGCAATGCGAGAGGACTTCGTATTGATGTCGTCTATGGGCGGCGGTTACCACTTAACATCGGGTGGGCCGTCAGCTCATTCCGCCATCCGAATCACACATAAAACTTACAACTTGGAAAGATGTTACCACCCAGCATTATTAAAGAAAAACGGTAAAATAAACGGTTAAAGATAATAAACGACGAATAAAATCGTATTGAATCTAGATTTATGGTTCATCTCTGCTGAATGGTAGGGTCCAATAACGAGATGATCGAGCTCAAAGCTAAGTCAGTAATTGAACTCCATAAAGCTATTATACCAAGAGTGGGGTAGTGGTCGTCTGTGAGCAATCTCACTCGCGGATATTGGTGTACCTACGACATCGGTTCTCAAATACTGGATAAGAAGAGACCTGTTATTACTTTTGATTTGATTTTCTGCTTCTAATGGCAGGAGCTGTGTATTTAAACCCAGACGAATTATAGATTATGGTGTTACTAAATTCAAAAAATAAATGAATATAAAATAATAAATAAACAATAAAAAAAAGATTTTTTTTTTTATTTTTTTTTCCAAAAATAATTAAACATAGTATATGTGATAGTATACATTACTCTTAATTGTTACATAAATGCAGCGGTTTTATCTTTCAAGTTTACATTCTTAATATGCGACCACGCCCTATAACAAACACACATTCAAAATTTAAAGTCTGTACTATATATATTATACTAATATTTACTTGATAAATTGAAATCAATTATATCAATATTATTATATTGAATTGTATTATTTTCGTACCGCGTATGAATTAATTCAATTGACATTTAACTTAATAATTTGCACGCTATATAGTAGGAACATAGCTGTATTTAATCTCTTTTCTTCGCCATATTTTATAAGGTATTAAATTTAATATTATCTTCCGCAAATAAACTAATAAACTTAACAGTGAAGTGTCTCATCTAGTGGCTGTATCCTGCAACAAGCATTACGACGGCGGCAGTCACTAGATAATTACTGTTCCCTAATGAAATACCGACAGGCCCTGTGCCAGACTAGACTCTACATCGGGACATTCTGCCTTACCGACATACCGAGGTAGCTACGAAATAAGCACTGAAACTAGTCGTTATCCACAGGTAAAGAAGAAAGAAAGAAAAACTGTGTTTTTTGTGTGCTACCGGTATGATGGGTATCTATCAAGTTAGGGAGCGGCATCTTGCTGAAACGGAGACCCATTTGGCCACGCCACGAACAAAAGTCAATTTATTTTATTTATGTATGTGCATGTCACATAAAAAAATATTCAATTCTATTCATTAATTCGGCTAGTTTCTATTATTAGTAGTATTACTTGATACTTTGTACTAGAAATCATATGTAATACTAATAATTATACAAACTATCCATTATTTTTTAATTATTTACTAGTTAAATAAGTAATTTCAAGGGAATAATGTACTTTTCTAGGATTAAAGTTGCCTATATGCTATTCCAGACTATAATCTATCTCAGTGCGAGATTACATTCAGATCCGTCCATCCGGCGTGATTGAGTAACAAACATCCATCCATCCATCCATTTATAACATTGCTAAGACTAGCATATGCGCCACAATGACAGATATTTTTCGTGCAAAAGGCTGGTCAACAGCGATCTGTGATTACCTGTAGGATCATATCATAATAATACATAATTTGAAGAGCAGTAGAACTCACGCCAAGTTCATCCGGGGAAGTACTGCCACCTTGCCCATTTCTGCCGCCAAGCAGTAACACATTCGCGTTACTGTGTTCCGGTTTGTAAGGTGAGGTTGCCGGTGAAATTACAGCCACATGAGACATTCCACCTACACGTCTCAGAGTTACGGGCGCATACGATGCGACTTAAGAGCAGTAGAACTCTCGCCAAGTTCGTCTGGGGAAGTACTGCCACCATGCCCTTTACTGCCGCCAAGCAGTATCGCATTCGCGTTACTTTGTTCCGGTTTGAAAGGTGTGGTTTCCGGTGAAATTACAGGCACATGAGACATTCCACCTTCACGTCTCAGAGTTACGGGCGCATACGATGCGACTTGGGTCTTATCATACCTAGTATGGGAGGACCCAAGTCGCATAGGTTGTTATGGGCCCAGGTTACCACTTAACACCAGGTGGGCCGTCGGCTCGTTCCGTAACTTTTACATAAATATTTAGTACTGTATTACATAAGGCATTTATTATAATATGATGCCTCTAATCTTACTACTGTTATAAATAGTGCATTTGCTTTACTCTTACTTGCATGAGATTCACTAAGGAGTGAGAATCTTTCCCGTTCTGAAGAAAAACTGCAATTAATTAAAAACTTAGTCGGACTAAGTTATGTCTTACCTCGGACGCTACTTTTCTTTATCTCATATTTATTTTTAGAGATATTTTATCTGATAAAATGAGGTTGTGTTACCGTAGTTAGTTACCTTTATAATTATTAGTGTCTGAAATGAAATTCTGTGGCTACGTGGTTAAATCTGGAGGAACCCTGCCTGTTAACGAGTCCGGAGTTCGATTCCCTGGCCGGGGCGGTATTTGTATGGTTAATATAAAGTTTTGTTCTTGGGTATCGATGTTCGTGTTTGTTCATGCCACCTGCGACACAGAAAATCCGAAGGCCATATGAGTGTGGAAGAGTTATTTTATTTTAATTTATTGAGAAAATTTATTATTAAAAGCTTTCAATTGGATATAAATCAACGATATTTCTCACGTTGAATTAAATTTTGACCTACATTTTGTGTACAAGTTTTTGATTTACTAGATAAATAAAGGCAAAGCCATAATGTCAAAGATAACTAATTATTATATGAAAACAACAATTTCCGTAACTCCGCGTAAATCGCGACCAACTCACAAATAAAAAGTTAAAACAATAAAATGCTTTCCAAATTAGAACTTTCACATTTAAATCATGCCGAAAAAAAGGACTCAAAAGCAATATTTCAAATAACTTTTTTAAATTTCGCTTCCAATTTTACGCGTGATGGTTTTTATGTCGAGCTGTTGTTTTGATAACTCGTAGTAACGTTGAAGTTGACAATTTATTTTTATGTTAAAAGCATTTTTTTTCGTAGAAAAAATAGCCTTTAACGGCGGCTACGTTCGCTCAATACATTTACCCTTCGAAGAAAATGTTACAAAGTTAATGTTATGTACGAATTTGCTCCAGAACATTATGAAAATTAAATTTTGATGGAAAAATTGCGTAGTGAAGACACGAGTACAAACTTTATAGTCTCCCTAGAAAATTTGTCCCCAGCTAGGGATTGAACCTGGGACCCCATGTTTTGCAGAGTTAGCTAAGGAGCCGTGATAGTTACTGATACTGTAAGTCATATGTTTTGCTAGACACGCACGTAAATACTTATCAACGGGTAAGTGTGGAGAGCGTGGTGGTCTAGTGGTACTGACCCCGAGTTTCAATCCGGAGGTCGCCGGCTCAAAAAGTTATCGAAACGCCAAAAATTAATGCGTCGAAATATCAGGCAACCTTATGTTGCCTTATGTCCCACTAATACTATAAACGTGAAAGTTTGTATGGATGTTTGTTACTCTTTCACGCTCAAAGAGCTGAATGGATTTCGATGAAATTCTGTACCAATATACCTTATATTCTGGCTTAACACATAAGCTACTTTGATCCCGGAAAAGGGCAGTGTTCCCGTGGGTTGACTTACTCACCGCGGGGAATACCGCGGGGCGCAGCTAGTACGTCTATAAAAGTACTGCCAACATGCCCGTTACGAAATGTGTTTGCCAAAAAACTAGGATAGTGGGCCAATCCGAGCCAATTTTACACTTGAACGGGTGAAAAGGGTTCGATTGAGTTGTGAGCCTGCGAGGTATCGACACCCTTGCCATGTTACGTTTTACGATTTATAGTCGACCGTACAATTCCGATATAGGTTATGATATGACACAGATAAATGATTATATACTTATTATATTTTGACAGGCCTCACAGCTCAACCCTGCCTTCTGCGCTTCGGTCGTGAGTTCAATTCCCACCCAGGACAAATATTTGTATGACGAATTGTCTGGTTGATACATGCTACATCATGCTACGTCATGATACATGCTATGCTTAGCTTACTTTGGGGCTAGATGGCGCTGTGTGAAATGTCCACCAATATTTATTTATTATGTCACTTATATTGTGGAGTGAAAGAAGATATATGTAGTTAAAAGAGTGGTGAATGCCATTTTTATTTTACCAATTCTTTATGTAGGCAATGCTACTCGAGTCTGCTAAATATAACAAAAATGTGACGAATGTGAACCAAAATTCGATGACTTGTGTCAAATGCAGAAAATAAGCCTCTTTGGGTCGCACTTTAATGACATTGGCGAGAGATCCAATTACACTAGTGATAGTGTTACTGTATTCAACAAAGTGTATTCATATGTTTCAATCCAAAGTTATATTATGGCTCATTCAATTCTCACGATCAAACGCGATCCATGTTCGATGAATTCCACACGCTTTTGAATTTATGGCACCATTCTATGCACCTATCATATATTTGTCATTTTTCAGTTTGAAATAGAAACCTCATATTACGGCTTACTCCAACTGAATGTCTATGAATTAAAATATTAAAGAATGATCACCAATTTTCTTATTTCATATTTCAAGTAACGGGTCGATTTAGTGCCGCCCAATAGTTAATTATTTGTAGAGAGGTCGAGTTTTTAACATAAAATGGGTCACACCCATCATACAAGTACGTAATCTAATATGTAAAACATACTGCTTCGTACATAAATAATATATATAAAATAAGTTAACAAATAAATTTTATTTCCATTATCCAGAAAACATGACACAAAAATTCATAACAGAAATCAAATCACTGAAACTTTACATTCAGAAAACGTTACAAAAAGTTTAATTTTAAAGTTCAGCTGTAAGCCAGTTGCTTTAGGTCGGACTTCGGCTGTCAAAGGATCAAAAGTTTTCAAATTCAGGAAAATTTTCCGGCCCAATTGTGGAGTCATAATGGCGGGTGACAGACGGGCTCTGCGAATGTATCAGATCTGGGGTCTTATTTGAGACTGCCAAATCAGAATGATTTAGGTTCAAATTTAATAAAGAATTAGATTTATATTAAATATATTTGTAATAATATATTTACTGATTTTAAGGAGCTTTGTCATATCCAGCCAGAATAATAAATTTCGTGTGAAGTCAAAGACTTTATTATCGTAGAATTCATAAAGAAGGCTTAGAAACGTTCAAAAGTAAATATTTAAAATATAAGTCACGCGTATTTATTGCTAAGTTTGACGCCTGTTCAAACCCTGTCCGACCCTCCATGGGGAAGAATTAATCAAATAAAGTTTCATCGTTATACAATGCGGCAATTGCCTTTTTACGGTGAAAGACATCATCCTGAGGAAATCGTATCACTTATCACACGTTAAGTTTTAAGATAATTTTTGGAGTCAAAAATGATCTGCAATCTGATGGAAACTTCTTGCTTAAACTTAAGCTATTACAATACACAGAATACCAATATATAAATAAAAAAAGACGTGTGGCACTCGGAGACTGCCGCGGTAAAGCTATTGCGCGTGATATTTCAAAAAGTCATTAAAAGTTCTGGTATTTATCGATAGATGGAAAAACCAAAAAGTATCACCGCTGTGCCGGTCGGAGTGGGGGGTGTTAGGTTTTTTTCGTTACGGAATTTCTGGATTCGGTCTCCACGCTCAAGGCCCACGATAGAAGCTATGCAATAGCTTAAAAACATCACTGTGTCTGAAAAATAAAATTACAGGTACAGGAGATATTTTACCTGCACGTCTCAATGTTCCAAGCGCAATACAATGCAACTCAAGTCATCCCAAATTTAAGTAAAGGAGAAATCAAGATTTTTTTCTAAAACATACGCCAGATTGACTTAAATTAGATATTTGTAATGTTCATTTATAATAGAAAGGAAGAAAAGAAAGTAAAATATATTTATTCGTGATGGGCGCAACGCAACACGACTTGGGTATCCTCTTACTTCGGTAGAGGATCTGAGCACCTGAGTCGTATTGCTGTTGTCTATGGGCAGCGGTGACCACTTAACATCAGGTGGGCCGTCAGCTCGTTCCGTCACTTTAGTCTCATAAAAAGAACACGAGACATTGAAAATGATAAGGAACATAAAATGAAACAAAAAGTACAATAAATAGTTAGTTTTTTACTTAGCGTAATATAAATGCTATAGGTATAATTAAATGTCTTGGGATTTTTCTGGCACATTGTACTTACATATTACGTCATATGGTTTGTGGGGCCAAATAAAATATACTACTGGGTAGTACCATGACTGAAACACGGTCCCATTTCCTTGTGGAGTCGCCTGTCTTCCTCAAACAGCAACTTAATTATCGCGAAGTTACTTCTTTGAGGTTAATTCTGTACTCGTTGATCAATGAACGTTACTGACAACGCCCCGCGGTCCGGTTCTACAAACTGGGGTTTAATTTTGCGTTTGTTGCTTGTGACGTGACGGTTATTGGGAAAATTTTAGATTTAAAATTCTAATTTTATAAAGTACTAGCGAGCCGTCCCGCGGGGTAATTATGTAACTTGCAAACAATTAGCAATTGGCAGAAATTGCGTAAATATCGCTGTCAAACGCTGATTTCGTATTACGTAAGAAACGATAGCAATCGGTCGACGGTCCTGCCTCTAGCGAGCAATCACAAAACTAAAAAGTGCATTCTGCTTTTAGGTGAAACCAAATTTTCGTTACAAATTGTAAACAATTCAAAGTAATTTCTCGATTGCTCCGCACGGCATTGTGACGCTAATTTCTTTTCCAAAACTTGAAAGAAGTGCATTTTGTTTTGCAATGGCAGATTATAGTGGAGTATTAAGCTTTTTTGTAGAAGAGAGTGTTAGCTGAGTTATTCGTCGGAAAACAACAGCGGCGATAATCTCACATGCTAAAAAAGAGCCACATGGCTATGCCTACCCCTTCATATAAATATAATTTATCTGTCTGATGATAATTTACTTCGAATATAACAATCTTAGATTTAAACTTTAAATATACCTCTATAAACTATTGTAACTAATGTCTTAACTGTCACAAGTGCCAATAACTGTAAAATACTCTGCAGATTAGGTACGTAAAGATATCAAATTGTAATATCTCACGTACCCGATAAAAATGTTATTAGGCTACGTTCACATCGGCGTTGCCAACGTGAGCTATTCCCGAGCGTGTGCATGTGGGCTTAAGCGTGGGCGTCACTCGGGTCAGGTAAACACCTCAAGGAATTGTGCGAACCAGTTAATTTTTGAAGTAATTATATAAATTTAATAAATATTGGTGGACACTTCACAGCTCAGTTGGTAGGAACCCTGCCTTCTGCGCTGTAGGTCGTGGGTTCAATTCCCACAAAGACAAATATTTATGTGTTCGGTATCTGGGTGTTGATGTGTATGTATGTATTTTCAAAAATTATATAAGTATTATATCAGTTGTCTGGTTCCCATGATACAAGCTACGTTTAGCTTACTTTGGGCTAGATGGAGCTGTGTGAAATATTCACAAGTTTTATTATTATTGTTATTATCGTGTCCATTTTGTTATCCATGGTGAAGAATGGATAAACAAACAGAAAGTGCCCTACAGACTCATATGTGAACAAAGCTTTAGGTGCTACAGCTACGAGCCACGCTACGTGTGCTACGGTGCTACGTGCTACAATTAAAATGTTTATGAAATAAATAACCACTAACGGAGTTATTGGCGCAACATTGAAGTATCGAGAGGAATTTCGCCTTAAAGAGATTCGATTTAAAAACCGTTTCGGCGGTTTGTTCGGAGATAAATGGCGTTCTTTGTGACTTTGTGGGTAAATTGCGGTTAAACTGAAGCTTTGTTTTTTAATGGCGTAACTGATTGTGTGTATATCTTATGTTTACTATATAAATATGTTGATATTTGTACGTACTCTTAAAACTTTTTATAAAAATATTATTTTATCTAGAAAGAAAGAAAGAAAGATAATATTTTTATTTGTCTACTTGAATGCTAGCACTTGAATGTTTTACACAGTATTTCTTTTTTAATTTTAATTTTAAGTTTGATTGTTATATATTCATCAATTTTATTTTTGTTTTATGATTTGTTTGCAAATACCGCAACTGCCGTCCGTGTCGAAAAAAAAAAATGTCTGAAAGGTTTTTGGCTGAAAACCAGCGCTGAGTAAAATTACTCAGCATATGCTGAGCCACCCCTTTTTCGGCACTGGAGGCACAGGTACATATTGTAATATTTCTTTTTTCTTCATGTTTATTATTTTTAGTCATTGCTCTTTTGTGTATTTGTGTCCTGTGTGCCGAATAAATGTGTTATCTATCTATCTATCTATCTATCTACACAGAGAATGGAACATAAACAGTAGGTACAATAAATTACTATATAAAAAAAGATCTGTACCACAATTACTTTTATCAAGGGTTGTTTCTTGGTTGTTGGGATTTATTTCAAGTCTTAATATCTCTCCCGAAATCACAAGCCCAGCTACAGAAAATATCTGAGATAATTTTGTTGGCCAAGTGGGAATTTGTAGTTTCACTAAAGATAGCGTATTTTAGCCAGTTATTGTGTTCAAATGTAGGTTATATTTTAACGATCTGGTTTACTTTCCGTTTTCCTGTCTGAGGTGATTGACAATCTTATCATTATCGAGTGAGATCTAAATCATGTGGCTATTGCATGGCATGTAAATTAATTATTAATATCAACCATCAAATTAGCTATTTGTACAAAATGTGCGGAAATACAGAATAACTATTACTGTGCTACTAATCGAGTCACTGGCCTGAAACAGTTTGGTGAAAGGATTAAATGCGCCCCAAAGAGGCTCCTCTCGTGCACTATGGTTCGAATTTTTGGTTCCTGGACACGTGGGTTTCCTCACGAGATTTCCTTCACCGCTTTGAGAACGTAGTATTGCGCACATAAATATAACAAGTGAAAAAACTCATTGGTGCGCGTCAGGATTTGAACCAACGACATCCAGATTGTAACTCAAATAACTATTAAAAAACATGAAGGAATTTCAGCAACGAATGGAGTAACCAGCATTTATTCGTTACGTATTCATTCCACCCTCTTAAAAGTACGGCCATGAATCTGGAACACGACTGCAATGTATTATCATAAAACAAACGAGTTAAAAATTGAGGCGTCTCACTTGTGGTTTGATGTTACCACTTAATGACGACTTACATTAAGTATGGGATGACTCAAAGCTGCCAACAGATATTTGTATTATCTATACAAATAAATAAAATTGGAGTGTCTGTTTGTAATATTAAAATAACCGCTTTCTACTAAGTGCATATGGTAACACGGTACATATACCAAAACAACATTTTTTACAATTTTTGTCTGTCTGTCTGTCTATCTGTCTGTCTGTTTGTTCCGGCTAATCTCTGAAATGGCTGGACCGATTTTGACGGGACATTCAGATAGCTGATGTAACAAGGAGTAACTTAGGCACTTTTCCAAGGGGTAAAATAGGGGTGCGTGATAAAACCGAATTCGAAGTCGCGGGCAAAAGCTAGTTTTTTAATAATTCACACAGTGCCATCAATCCCGCATCCAAGTTAGGTATTATGGGAAGTAGGTTAGTGATATAATAATTAAAACTTTCTGTAAACACATATTAACTCCCAGACTCAAGAGAAAACATCTTCACACACAAATGTTTGTCCTGGTCAGGAATCAAACCCACGACAGCGCAGAAGACAGGGTTTTACAAACCGAGTTGTGAGGCCGGTCATGAGAAATGACATTCAGTTACAAAAAGAAAGGAAAGCAGCCTTTTTGAGGCGCACTTCAAATAATCCTTACTAGTAGTGGTACTAGTTACAAAAAACAGAAAGCAGCTACAGCAAAATTCGATATCTAAATGGAGACAGCAGTGAACTGGACTAGTATTAATAAATCACATATTCGAAGCACAACGGCTTTATGAATCGATAGTGAACCGCATTTACACTGTCCGGTTTTGGTTTAGTGATGTTCGAGGAGGTATTTCACCTATTTTATGGATATATCCATGCCACAGTAATGTATTCGCGTTGTGTTACGCTTTGAAAGGTACGGTTGCAGGGGCTAGGCGGGCCATCCGCTCAATCCGTAAATTTATCACATAGCAAAAAACACTATAATGGCAGCCATTTTTACTTTGGTTCATTTAAGAAGATTATAAAAATAACATACATATGCAAGAGATCTGTTGGTTAACCAAACGTTAAAAAGTCGCTCTACCCAACGTCGTACAGATTATTGATCACGATATTGATGTATAAGAAGTAAAGAAAATCCTTTAAAAAAATAGTTTTACTGTTTCCAACATAATGCAAAAACTAAGGTAGTTAAATAAAATCGTGCCCTATTTGTACTGCGTCTATAGCTATTAAGCTACTCTACAAATCAATTCCAAACGTATTATCTAAGTAGCTTACTTGAAGTATGTACATTTAACTTGACCTTTGCAATAGCCGGACATATTGAACTTAAGAAAGTTCTATTTCAGACAAGAAACGCTAATATCTGAGTAGAAATCGAGCCTAGCGATTCTCCTCTACGTACGTTTTTTATGTGATACAGTTACGGAACGAGCCGAAGGCCCACCTCATGTTAAGTGGTAACCTCTGCACAACAACAGGTGCGACTTGGGTCTTCCCCTACTAGGTACGACAAATGCAATTCGCATCGTATGCGGCCGTAATCTGAGAAGTGTAGGTGAAATGTCATGTGCCTGTAATTTCACTGGCAATAACACCTTTCAATCCGAAACACAGTAACGCGAATGCTCACTGCTTGGCGGCAGAAATGGGCATGGTGGCAATACTTCCCCGGACGAACTTTGCGCCAGTTGTACTACTAATACTACCTCGTAAGAAATAAGAATAGATTCTTACCTACTTACCTTGTTTTTACCTATTTTTCTTCATAGTTGTCTTCATCGCATGTATGTTGTACCATAAAATGTTTACATTTGTACTAGCCTACTATCATTTTCGTAGTAAGCAAAATTCGACCACAACATGGTAATCAAGATTTATGGTCAAATGATATGTTATTTTGGTTCAACGTTCTAGCAGTCACTCAATATTTGGCTTTACCATTTTGCAGCGTTAGACAGCCTTCCAATCGAAGACCCATTTATATATTTACCTATTTATGTGATAGTTACTAAACGAGCAGAAGGCTCACCTGAATTTAAGTGGTAACCTCTGCAAATAGCAAGCAAAACGACTTGGGTCCCCACTACTTAGGTGAGACAAGACTCAAGTCGCATCGTATGCGCCTGTAACTCTGAGATATGAAGGTGGAATTGCTCACGTGCCTGTAATTTCAATGGCAACACATCATTCAAATCGGAACAGAGTAACGTAAGTAAGTATTATATCAGTTGTCTGGTTCCCATGACACAAGGTTCGCTGAGCTTGCTTTGGGGCTAGATGGTGCTGTGTGAAATGTCAAAAAATATGCAAAAACTTTTTGTACATCTTAACGTAAATATGAATTTCCTGCAACTTTTGAATGTGTTTTTTCAGATACATTCTCTTTCAAGCTACTGACTAACGTACGTCGGGACAACACGCTATTAGACGGAGGCGGTTAAAAGAACAACCGCTATAATGGGACACTTTACACCGGACGATATTTTTATTACACACCCATTAAAGAAAAATCATTGGTAGAAGCTATACTAGCATTTACATGCATCCATTTCATGTTACCAGTAACCTAAACAACTTTCAGTAGCTTAGTAACTTTCAGTTCTGAAATATTTTTGATTATTTAGACTTACGCGCGTAACAGCATATTTGAAATATGTGTTAAGAAATTGATTGTGACATATGACCTGTTAGTTCAACACTAAAATCAGAGATGGCGCGATTGTGAAATAATACCGGCAAAAGTTTTATAGAATAAAAAATAGAATAGATAAAAAAATGTTTAAAATTAAAGAATAACTGATACAATTATATTTTATTTGTTACACGCGCATAGTGGCTGGCTGGTTTTCGGATAAATTGCTAAATGGAGAAGGACATTCATTGTTTGGACAAGGGATTTCGTTCTAATACTGTATCCTCAAAAAAAATGCTTATGGAATGTGAGTCAAGTGAGTAAGGACGAAATTAATGCACGTCCCCTAAATATCAAGTATACTTTTTAACACAGCACCATCTGGTCCGGAACTAAGCATAGCTTGTACAATAGGGACCAGGCAACTGATGGAATACCATAAAAAATATATGATATATCAAAATTTTTACGCAAGATTATCAATAAATTAGTATATCATACATTGTAAACATACTTTTCTGGTTATACATAAATATAATATCGTGTATATTAACATCTAGACACAGAAAGAACATCTATGCCCACACAAATGTCTGTCCTGGGTGGGAATGGAACCCACGACAGCGCAGAAGACTGAGTTACCACTAATAGAGATGTGAGGACAGTCCACCATCAAATAATAATGCAACGTTTGCGTTAAGTTAAAGTCTCATGTGATCTGAAGCGACGACACACATACACACGATATAAAAATCGTATCGCAATGTAAAAAGAGGCCTTTGATCGCCCCCCGGGGAGATAGGAGTTTGTAGATATAGTGGCGCGGCGCTAGCCACCACCGGCTAACCAGCTATCTGCTCGTTAAGACAGCCGTTTGATTTTATGCACGGACGCGATACGTTTACAACGGAATTGTTTCGTTGTCGTATAAAAGAGTTTGTACGATATATAAAGAAACGAAATAAACTGATTCGTTGAAAATTCAAAAATATCAACGGAATCGCAGATGAAATCCGTTATGCCATCAAATAATTTTTGTGCAATTCCAACCGACAGTGGATAAGTTGAGTTATCTATAGATTAGTAAGAATGGTAGTAAACGATAGCTCGATTGGTTTCACTGTATTGCATATTATTTGTATATATTTTTTGTAAATTGTTGTAAATAAATAAATAAAATTTATTTCCTGTGTATCACATATAACGTAAAGAAAAATAGATTATCAGGTAATATTAGATGTAGAATTCAGCACAAAAGTTTCAAGTATTTGTATAAAATGTACTTACAAGTTGACGCGGACATATCGGTAACTCTGTTTATTTAGACCCCACTCTACCCTCCGTGGGAACTAAAAAAAATACTAAAAACTACTAAAAAAAATAATAATACAGATCGTTGGAAATTATCTTTAGACAACTCTATTGGTTTCATTGTGTTTTGAAAATATTAAGTACATTTCTTTGTAAATTGTTGTAATGTAAATAAATCTTTCAATATTATAAAACGACCAAGTAAATGAACTATGTCAGGTACTAAGTGTAGTAGGTACTTAAGTAGTACTTAGGTACTTAAGTAGTACTTAGGTACTTAAGTAGTACTTAGGTACTTAAGTAGTACTTAGGTACTTAAGTAGTACTTAGGTACTTAAGTAGTACTTAGATACGAATTGAACATAAGTACAAGTGCCAGTGTCATAGCCAAAGCTAGTAAAAGCCAGTAGTAAAATGAATCTTCGCAATATAAAACCAAACGGGTCCAGGAGAAAGAGAGTTTACCGGCTTCATATCTGAGTAAACAGTATTTTCACTTATATTCTAAGTAAGCTGTACTTACACTGCGCCAACTTATCTCTACACTTCTTAAGTCTGTTCCCGTCGTTATCTTGTGCAGTAGGAACAATTTAGGCAAACAAGAGCGCGGTGGACCCGTGGTGACCCTGAGTTACCCGGAGGTAACAAGTTAGATTCTTAAGGTGTAACAGGATTCTTCCGGATGGAAATATTATGTGCAAAACTACGTTGGTAAAACGATGAAAGACTACTGGCATTGCAACTGTGGAAAAAAGTAATAAGTCAAATACTGTACGTCAGCGTGTGCGTCCAGTTCGCATGACTTATACCCTCGTGGCTTACCCTTACCCGAGTCATGGCTCGTTTGCACGGTGCTAGTCAAGGTATTAGTGTGTCGGGCGAGCTCCTGCTATTTATTGTGTTGTAAGGCGTTGGTGAAGCCGGTTTTATACATTATAACTGTTATAACTAAGCCAAATTCATCCGGAATAATTCATCATGCTCATTGCTGCCGTAAGTGTCCAAGCAGCAATGCACATGCGTTAATGAAAGGTGAAATGTGAAAGTGGTTGAAAGGTGCAGTTGCCTGTGAAATTACAGGCACACCACCACCTTAACGTCTCAGAGTTACGAACGCATATGATGCGAATTAGGTCTTGTAGTACATAGTTATGGGAGGACCCATGTCGTATTTCTTGTTATGGGCAGATTTTATCACGTAACGTGGGCTATTTACTCGTTCCATGATATTATCACAGAAAAAAAATGTTAGTCAATACATTTTTCTACCTAATAACAGTAATAATAGCTATTATCCTACCAAACTATAGGAAAGTCCTAGTCTTGCGCCAAAAAATATTTAATACGTAATAGCTACTGTACTGAAACCAATACACACAACAGTCAAGTAGCTCGACAGTGTGAACAGGCCATTATCTTGCCCTATTTCTTTGTTGAAGCTGAAATACAATCGAGTGTATACGCTCCGGATAGCTGTATAATTTATCAAGATCGATTGATTTATGCATTACGCCACTCCGGACGGGACGGCGTACATATGCGGGGTAGTGATATGATGATATCGATTTGTTTGAAGTACACTGCGGACTGCTGGTTTGCTTTGTGTTAACGCATCTATTTGCAGCAAGCAATTTACTCTATTCATTAACCAAACGATGGGTATTGATTAATTTAGTTATGCAGTAACTGGTTCAGTACTAACAAAGGTGGGATATTGTTCCTGACATGCGATTCATAATCATATTAAACGATATTAAATAAATGCATAATAAGAAGTAAAAATTGCAATATTTTCGAAGGTAAACTTTTTTTCTCGAAAAATGTGTTAATATTAGTAGTGCTATGACATAATTTAGTTGGGAATTATAAGTAGAATTCGACTAACGTTCGAAGTGAGAGGGGATAAATCTGCCATTTCCCCACGAATTTCTCAATGAAGTGAACAGTAAGTGGCAGTACTTCTCCAGACGAGCTTGACTTACGATCTACTGCCCGAAAATCGTCAAAGTCAAATCATTTCCAATTCATAAAGAAATGGCTTGGAAACGTCAATAATATTCAAAACACAAGATCACGCGTACTTATCGCTAAGTTTGACGCCTGTTCAAACCCTATCCGACGCTCCATGGGGAGAACAGGCGAGAAACCCCTAAAGGAGTGCTTCTTTTTTTTTCGCATCTGTTAGCATCTTGTGCCAGTTTTACGTGTAATGACTTCATAAGTGATTATGTCGTCATTCATCTGTTAGGCGCACTTTAGTATATACAGTTTAGATAAGTGCTCGCTCTCCTAACAATAGGACGAGCCGTATCTCGCAGCCGTAATGAAGATGTAAAAGGCATAAAATGAATGGGAACATAAAATGGCGAAACATTCTCAGCCGCGTTCCCTCTCAGCATTACCAAATGTACTGCAGCAAACAAACGATGTAACATTGAGTTAACATTTGGTTTACTCAGTTTTGTTGTTTGCCAAATGTATACATAAATTCACGGCTTTCTCCTCTAAGGGGTAGGCAGAGTTTCATTTACCCACTTTTCACCTTCTAGGTTACACTTTCGTAGGAACGTAGACGTAAAGAGATTTCATCGCCACACTTTTCTAAAATTAAAAAAATAACATTTTTTTAAAGTGAATATGTTATTGGTTCACGTCGGGAGTTGAACCAGCGAACACCGTGTTAGAACTCGGTTTCTGTACCACTGGCGACTAGAATAATAATAATACATTTATTATTTATCACAAAAAGAAATCACACAGTAAAAAGCAAAGTAAGTACAAACATTTTAGTGATAAACCTGTAGTATTGGAGATTGGTGCCAGAACGAAAGAAAAGAAAACGAATGAAAGAAGATATAGAAAAGGAATTTCATTTCATTTGATTTATTCAAGTTTATTCTCTTACAAATCATGTCTGAAATCAATTAAACTAACTTAAGCTAGATAACATTAAACAATTACAAATTATAAAAAAATTTACAAATTAAACGATTGAGTAGACAGAAGTATTAAGATGTAAATTCATCAATACTATATGGGCACCTTTCGAGCAAAAGCCTTTTAATAGTTCGACACATCCTATGATTATACTGTTTATTAATTTCCTTGAATTCGTGTGTATCACACGACTCTCATTCATATCTAGGCCCAAATGAAGACGTATAGACATAAGCCATACCATTAAAACGCGACGTCTAAAATGTTTCCTTTCGAGAAATCATTACCCTGATGTACTGCATCAGCAAATACAGACGAACACTGTATCAACATTTGTCCAACTAAATGCTTCGATGCTTGTTCAGTATACTGAAGCGATGGATTCTAATATGTTCATAGGGATATGTCTTGTTACTTTCTCGTGGTATATTGGTAGTGATTCTGCTGGCAATCAATTAGTTATTTTAGTTTCACGTGGCTCTCATTCTGCAGTAAATAATAATAATATTAGTGGACAATTCACGCCGCGCCATCTAGCCCCAAACTAAGCATTGCTTATACCATGGGTACCAGACAACCTATAGAATACATATTTTTTTTTGTAAATACATACATTTAATACATATTAACACCCGTACACAGAACTAACATCTATATTCTTCACACAAATGTTTGTCCTGGTTGCGAATCGAACCCACGACCTACAGCGCAGAAGGCAAAGTTACTACCATTATAATAAAACAATTGTCAATTAGTCCGGCGTCCCAGGCGTTATGATTTGTTGTCGACCAAAAATTCGAAAGTGCAACTTAAACAAACTAGACATTAATGATGTCTTCAAAGAGAATATATTACATTAATAGCACTACATTATAATTTTATAGTACCCCAGATGCTCGTAAGATGGAAAATAATATACCAAGATGAGTTCTTTTATAGCAGTGAGATTAGTTTTTACTTTAGACCTATCTCAGGCAGAATACATTCATGAAAATTATTTATATAAGCTTTTAGTTTCATCCAACTGCGGAAAGTCTGTTTACGCGATTTTATTACTAACTTGTTCTTCACTAAAATCGATATTATAAGAAGGACAATATATTGCAAAAAGCAATGTATACATTGTTTTCTGTCCTTTTGAGATATATATTTGCCTGCCTGAATTTTTATGAATATGTATGAATAATAATTCATTTTTTGATTTCTTTCAAGACACCGAATCTCTTAAGGAACTTTCTTAGATTCAATATTTAATTATTGAACTCTTATTCAACTATTTTAATTTATACTTAAGTATTAATTAGACCAAATGTTGTACTGTATTTAAATTGTTAAAACGAAAACTAATTGGCTGTCCGGATATGAACAAGCGTACTTCAGATTTAAAGTCTAGCAAGCATGCCTTAATGCCAATATTTCACAAAAAAAAAACCTGGACGCAACGTGGACGGCAAATTGATGAACGGCTGTCAGATATGATGAGGGCTCAAGAGCAATTTGTGAAGAACGTGAATAGAGAGCCCTTACTGCTATGACGTGGCGATATTTCTTTACTGACATTGTCTTTACGACGCCAATCTAGCTTGTCATGTGCTAACGACACTGAGGTAGGTTTTCGTACAGAACTAAAACAAGTCTAATTACATTTTGGACGTTTAGAACGTATGTAACGATGTAAAAAATAAATATTGGTAGACATTTCACACAGCGCCATCTAGCCTAAAAGTAAGCTCAGTAAATAGCTTGTATCATGGGAACCAGACACTGATTTAATACTTTTTTTTTTTGTTAATTCATACTTATAACACATAATAACACCCAGATACAGAACAAACACCTATGTTCATCACACAAATGTTTGTCCTGGGTGGGAATCGAACCCACGACCTACGCGCAGAAAGCAGGGGAAGGCAGGCACCAACTGAGCTATGAGGCCTGTCAAACAACTGGCCTCATAGCTCATCGTAGCCGAGTACGAGTAAAAATTTTGTATTTATTTGTTACTAGCCGCCCCCCGCGTTTTTAACCGCGGTGAAAAAGTCATCCCACGGGAACATTGCACCTAGTAGCATGTGTGTTAACTCCGGCATTAGCACCTCTTCGGCGTAGGCCTCCCCCAAATCCCTCCAAAGGCCCCTCTCCCTAGCTATTACCGTCCATTGAGATCCGCATCGCTGTTTAAAGATGTCCCTCCATCTTCTTTTACGTCTGCCTTGCTTCTTCTTTCTCCTATGCCCTGTCCACTTCCATTTCACTAGCCTTTTGATTGCCGTATATTCTATATTCTTATATTATCTGCCATATATTGTGAACCATTTACTCATTAAGAAGAAGAAGAAGAAGCCTTATGAATATATCCGTGATATGTTTGGTCTATACCTCCATTTGCCCGCTACAAGGAATTGCTCAAACTGATACAATGCTTCAACACATATTAAAAAATGTTTGTATGTATTACCAAGTAAAATCAACATTTGTAAGAACCTCAAACGGTGATTAAACGAACCATTTTTTGGGTATCTTCTATACACTAGCTTACTAAGCAAACATTATATATTCCGCCTTAGACGACATTTATCCTCATATTACAATGTAGGATTTTGTTCGACAAAAGAATTTGGGCTTGATTCATTGACTCCAGTTCAGAGGATGCTGGACGTTTAATTTATCTGATCTATATTTTATATGAATGTTCTTATTTTAGAAACTGTGCTGTGGAAGAAAATAACTAAAACGGAAGCTATTCAAATCGGTGCTATTCAAATGTTTTATGATGATGAAGTCGTACCATTTGCACTTACAAAAAGCGATAATTCCTTAGTATTTATATTTTGCTATAGGAAGACCATATTGTGCCGTATCTGAGTCGTGAACGTAGATATTTCATGTGTAATTTCACCGTCAGCACACCTTTCAAACCAGATCACGGTAACGCGAATGCCTTACTTCTAAATGGTTATGTAATTTCCCCGTAAAACTTGCCTCAAGTTCTACTGCATGCCTAAGTTTGTGTATTTCAGACAAAAAAAGACATGGTTTCGGTTTCCATAAAACATTTTCAATCTGACAATATTTTTACAGATAATTGGTTCAATTTCTGTAACTCATTGAATTCAAAAGATAATCTTTTTATATGATCAGGACAATAAATTTTTATAGCACTTTGAATAAATAGTTTTTTGGGATGTTTAAAACGACTAGATACCTAAATCTAACATTTGAAACCGAGGTTGAAAATACCAGTGATGTCTCTCATTCCTACACATAGTACCAGCATTTAAAACCTCCGCCTCTGGCACCTTTTCAAGTCTATGTTGACGTTACATTACTGAAATAAACGCACATTTTGATGCTAAACCCATTTTCCATTACATTACTAAAATCCTTTAATAACCCATAACGCAGGAGTGTCACCTCAAATCCGTTGTTCCATATCTCGAAGCAATAAGGTTTATTGTCGATCCACTTATTCCGCATCACGTGTGAGATTTTATCCCTATCTCAACCACGTCTCGGAATTTGGGCTCATTTTTGGGAAAAAGCCGCTATTTTACGGTTTCCGTGTAATGGACTTTCCTATCACCTCTTTTTGTTTTTGCCTTTTCGGCGCCGGGTTTTGATAGATCTAGCCGCTTCTGTGTGTATCTGACACTGCTGTGAGGTAAAACACTGTTTTATTCAAAACAAGCTGTTGCCCGCGACTTCGTCCGCGTGATATTAGGTTTTATGACGCACCCCTATTTTACTCCTCGGAAAAGTAGCCTAAGTTACTCCTTGTTACATCAGATATCTACCAGTGAAAGTCCCGTCAAAATCGGTCCAGCCATTTCAATTGTAAAAATGTTGTTTTGGTATATGTACCGTATACATCCATATGCACTTAGTAAAAAGCGGTTATTTTAATATTACAAACAGACACTCGAATTTTATTTATTTGTATAGATTTCAAAGTACAAGTCTTTCTGAACTTAGTAATTTGTTAGTCTCGTAATCAGTTTATTTTTGTGTCCTGTCATCTGTTTCCCTGAAAGTGCGATATTGGTTAGGAATAAAACAAAAACGTTGAGTTAACAACGATTTAGTCATTATGAAAGTTTTTTACAATTGTAAATTAAGTATAAAAATCAATGCTTTTACATATCGAATGAAAATAATGCAAAATATTTAAAGGAAAGTTGAATCATTGAATGATATTTTTTGTATAAAATTACCCTCCCTCGATAAAAATTTAATTTAATGAAAATAATCTGATTTGGACAATAAATGATGACCTGATATTATAACAACGTGAATTTTCTTTTAACATTTTACTAAAATACAGTTTCTTACAGAATTAAAATGGTTTTTGCAACGTTACTTTGGCGGAAGTCTGTACATCGGAAGCACGCCCGATAATACTTTTGACGTTTCTAACGGCCGTTATAAAGAGGGTTTGCAGGACGCGAGATAAAAAGGTTTTTGTATTTTATTTGGCTAGCGGCCCCTACTGATCTCAAGGACGTGGATTCAGGAAAGTCGTGCTCTCAAGGGTAATTTAGATGGAAGGTATATAGACATGAATTTCTTATTCTTAAAGGGGAAGTCTAGTGTATCTGACTGCACCATCGGGCACCATAATATGCGTCAGTTTTGATTTTTTGGTGGGTGCATTATATTGAAGTAATAATTTGGTTTATTTTAATAATAATAATATATTGGTGGACATTTCACACAGCGCCATAAACTAAGCATACTTGTGCTATGGGAACCAGACAACTGATAAAATACATATATACTTTTTGTAAATACATACAAATAAGCCAAAGTAAGCTAAGCTGTGTGAAATGTCCACCAATATTTATTTATTTAGTATTTACTGGCACCTATCACACAGGTTTTTGCCTAGTTTAGGGCCAGTATGGACCACATAAAAATATGTAAAGCAGCATTATAAAATAATTGATATTGTTTTTGTATTGTATTGTATTTTGATGAAATAAACGCTTTATTATTATTATTGTTATATTATTAATTAGACATGATATCGTAAAAATGTTCTAAGTAACGAGATAACGAAAAATCGCCGTCTCTTTCTCGTTACTCTACACATCGTCAGAATTGTCTGGCGCGAGGCCTCGCAGCGGCAAAGATATCACCCACCCTATCCGGTTTACGATATATAGTACGTATACTGCATATTGGTAACACATTTCGTTAAACAAATATTGAAAGCGACGGCTTTGACGCAATAATGTTTGGTACAGTGAGTCAACTACGGGAATGGTAACAGCTTTCCAGATTGTAGAGTTCTTTGCCTCAAGTTCAATCGGCAGTTTTGCGGCAGTAGATCGCACGCCATCTTTTCCTGGAGAAATACTGATGCCATGTCTGCCGCCGAATTTGCTAAGCGTGGAAATTTAATGAGAAATCTTAGAAGAGTTTGTCTGTTTGCTTACAATGGTCATGAAGATATGTAGCAATACTATATGCAGAGTTCTTTCAGAGAAGTACCATTATACCTTAATCGTTTCCGCCAGTAGTAATGTACTCGTATCGCTATTATATCGTTTAAAAGGTTAGGTACAGATGAAATTACAGGTGCCCGTTTATATTATTATGTTTTATAGTAAAGAGAGAAAGTCGTGGTTACTTATACACTCAAAAAATCTCATTATAACACATTTTTTTATTGATAATCCAAACCTTTTTTATGAAACGACTATTCAGACTGAAGTAAGCTTACTGTCTCCACGTATATTGTGTTATTTGCGTTGGTTAAAATGCGATGAAATGAAAAAAGATTTCGTCATATTCTCAACTTCAGCGTGGGTTCAAATCCAGAGATTTGTGCTTATTGATGCAAGAGAAACCGACGAAGACGAGACGACGAATTTCGTGAAAATGTATCCAACTCTATTGAATAATTTACAACATTTTTGAAAGAAGTTTTATACGAATGTACCCGATGAAATTACCTTGGGGGTGCATTAAATTTCGCCTTGATGAGACTAAATTGTCCTACTCCACATTCAAAGCAACGACCTTCCGATTGAATGCTAGGCGTTCGTGCCATGATAAAGTCACCGATTTGCATATGTATTAACAGATTAATTACTTGTAAATTAGGTACACGATCCACTGTTTACTTTGACTTGTGTTTAAACTAAGGCATCCAACATTTCCAGCTGATAAACATTATCATCCATAATAACAGCAATTCGAGCTTTTTCCAGTGCTTGTGAAAGAAAAGACCCTAATAGAAGAACTGGAAGACCAATGTGGTCTTGATCGAAAGCGTTAGCCTTCTTGAGACATAAGGATGCTTCATCCTTGTTAATTTCACAATTTCATCAGAACTCCAAACAAATGGAACACAGCGATGCGAGTAAATTAACGCTTTGTATGAGGAATTAGGATGTGGCGTCCAACAATTGAATAGAAATTTTTGGTTTATTGTCGTCTGATTATTAAATATCACATTACTTACGATTTTCGATTCAATGAATTATTGTGAAATAATTAATTAATTAACTTATGTTTAAACACAATTCGGTGATTTCATTATAACTCACTTAGCTAATAATTTTATAAGTAATAAATGATCCCGTAAGTTCCTAAAGACGTAAAAAGCTTTATTGTAAGACATCGTAAAATCTGCGGATTCTAATAAACCTAATTTGCTTGTCTGTTGAGATAAAAGTTGAAAGCATTAGGTACTCCTTTTCCTCTCAAATAATGAGGGTGGAATAGCCTTAAGCCCCGATTATACCAGGAAGGTAAAATAAGCAAACAAAATTCACTCGTCCCGGATTTCACCGAAACATTGTAACTTATTTGTATGATTAGCCTTTATAATTATAAAGGCTAATCATACAAATAAGTTACAAGTTAAGGTACAAGTTAAGTTAAGTTAGGCTTAATTTGGGGTAGTTGGCTCTTTGTAAAATTTTCACCAATATTTATTTATTGTATGTTCTACCTATTTATATTATTACCATAATATATATACCGCTACGATTATCACAACTTTTCTTTCAGTGAAAGCTTGAGCTCGTTATAGGATTCGAACCCAGGACCAACAGATCGTAAGCCAAGTAACAACTGAGCTTTTTTGGCTTCAAATTTGGCCAAAAACTCGTTTATTTGCATTATCACAGATTAAAAATTAGTCGACTCGTACGATGTGAATCAACAAAACGGAGTTCGAAAGATCAAAGAAATGTTCAAAGTCATAATTACTTTGAACTGTGATTTTTATGCTTTGGTTATGAGGTTAAGTGAAGCGTTACTTATTAATGTTCTTTTTAATTGGATGGCTTTAGCTTTTATAAAATAAACGAAGAATTTACACTGATCGAAATAGAATTATTTTTCATTTAAAATTTTCATTAAAGAACACATTCTTTGAATTGATGATGTTTTGGTTATTTTATACAAAAATTCCTTTCATAATTGTTGCAAATATTATTTTTAGATTAAATATAACGATAATATAAAGGACTACTAAAAAATTGAAACAGATTGGAACGAAAGGGGATCATTAAACAGGAAAACATAGTGAAACATGCGACAACCCTAGAAAAAAACCAAATCAGACGCCTCCAGATAAACAATACTAAATCTGAAAAAGGTGAAACCTGGAGATTTTCAGCTTGTGGATCTCCTTAGGGTGGCTGAGCCAAATCTTAAATGTACTCGAATGTCGAATCTAGATCTTTAGATACGAAATAAACCTGGAAAGGACTTGAACACGCGCTAAACATAGCTTTCAATATATAGTTATATAGAGTAACATTTAAATACTTTTATACTTTGCGCCCAGAAACCTAAACTAGAGTTGTCATCAGAAGCATTCTGTTGTATTGAACAACTGTCATCACCCGGGTGATCAAGGTGAAATATATTCATCCCATTCCCCATTCTTCATGGAGGGTCGGATAGGGTTTGAACAGGCGTCAAACTTAGCGATAAGTGCGCGTGACCTTATGTTTTGAATATTATTGACGTTTCCAAGCCATTTTTTTATGAATTCGATGGAAATAAAGTTTTTGACTTTGAATAAACACCTAATGTTTGCTTCGAGTAGGCTGTTGTTATGGTCCGACTCATCCTACGCGAGACATAGTCACCGCCGCACCGTAGTACCTTAGGCGTTACCTATCCTTACATTACCTTAGGCACCTTAGGCCTTACATTGTATGCGAATACTCCCGGTGAGATAGACGATGCCTTATGGTACTTAGTTTTTGATGTGCAGATGGACCACCTCATGTTAAACGTTAACGTTAATCTTTTCATAAAACACTTATCTAAATAACAACATTTTGAACTAAATTTTAATTAAAATTAGTTGAAAATTACTCTTCTAAGTTATTCTGAATTCATATTTTTTTATAAAATCCGCGATTCATCTCACGTCTTCCACGTTTCGTGGTTCCATCCTAATTATTCAAGAGACGTAGACAAACAACTCTCAAGATTGTGATGTCATCTTCAAAATGAGGAATTCAGAAAATAGGTATTTCTCATCCGTCACCGAACACGTCTTCACGGATTCAAATTTAGCAGAATCATTTTTCTAAGTAAACACGTCCATTTACTAGTAAATGAAGCAATTGATTTTGTTATCTACTTACAAGTAGGAAATTGACGCAACGCAATGCGACTTGAATCATCTCTTGCTTTGGTCAAGAGGACTTAAGTCTGATCCATGGGCAGCGGTTACCACTTAACATCAGATGGGCCCTCAGCTCGTTCTATCACCTACATGAAATAAAAAATTGAAAAAAACCTATGCACATATCTTTACATAATATATATTTTTTGTTAATTAGCCTCTGCCTGTGGAACTGGTATATAAAATAGTTCATATAATCAATTCAGGATCCTCTATGTTAAAAACATTGCAGCCAAAATGCTTCAGACTTCAATGTAACAAATGTAACAAAACTCAATGTAAAGAATAAAATTGGTGAATATTACACACAGCACCATCTAGCCCCAAAGTAAGCTAAGCATAGCTTGTGTCATGGGAACCAGACAACTGGTATAATACTTATATACTTTTTTTTTGTAAATAGATTCATATAATACATAATGACACCCAGACACAGAACAAACATCTATCATCATCATCGTCATACAAATGTTTGTAACCGGAATTTTCAGTACATGGCGCCCCTCCGTACTGTATCCCCCTTTGCATTTCCGAAGCCAGTACCAAATACTTAGCAAGTCGAAGCGTCTCAAACGTAAAACCCACCGATTACGGAAATTAACCCCTCGTCGCCCGAAGCTAAAGATTTACAACGTAATTAGAGCAAAGCCAAGAATTTAATCTGACGTTAGTCAGGGCTGCCTCAGATCTATTAATCACACGCAAACTTGGGCCCTATTGTTGCTGAATTATTAAGCTGCGAATTAATTAATATTGCACGTCAGATGAACGGGAGACTTTATTGGTTGGGATGAGTAAAATGACGCTTTAAATGGGTTTGATGATGAGCTTTGGTGCTGCGAGACAACCCTGATTACATTGCTTAAAAATGCTGAGTAGTAACTCTGAAGTTTATAAAACTGTCTTACAGAATAACAATGATTTAGGGATGAATCACTGCCGCACTCCACTTTAATGGCTAATTAAGGTTTTACTGGCTTTACTGAAATTACTTTTGGTTAAGACCTACACAAAAATAAGACTTACGTCAGTTGTGTATAAATGTGTCAAGTGCGATTGAAAATGTGAAAAAGCATTTCTGTGAATCAATGACGATCCAGTGTTAACTGATATTTCCCTCAAATTAACAACAGCTATACAAAATTTGGTTCTACTTTAGTGTGAGAGGGGTTATTTAGCTTGTAAATAAAGATTGAAGTCAAAGTCAAAAACTTAATTTCCGTAGAATTCCCCTCCTCAATAAACGGGTACCAGGTCAGAAAAGTGGACCATAACGAAAAGGTCAATATCATCTTAATAATTAATAATAATACATTTAATGTCACAAAAATTTAAACGCACATGTAAAATTAAAGTAAGAATTATAATAAAAAAATTTTTTTTGTTAGAAGTATGAGCAGAATTTTAATTATTCTTAAAATTTATATAATAGGTATATTCATCTCACTGTTTTCACCTTGAGTTTTGAGCCGAGGCTGGGCGCGGGGTGCCGGGGGAAGGGCGCTGCGTAAAATGTCCAAAACCAGCGCTCTCGCTACATTCTGTTCAGTGTAATTATTACAAGTGATAGCGCGGTGATTCTTTCGTATACAGTTTATTAAGACTAATCGATTTAAATAATAAGCTAGATACTAACTAATAAATAACCAGGAAGTGTAAAAATATAAAAATTCATTATGTCAAAAAGCAGCATATTATTGCCCCACAATCTATATAAGTTGGCGATTATGTATTCCCGAGACACATGGATTAGCTTCGATCCACAGATTACTTCTTAGGACACTATTTACTATTTACAATTTTTTATTTATCAAACCCACTATCTACAGCGCAGAAGGCAATAAACTGAGCTGTGAGTATGTGCATAATATTTACAAAATGCAATGAAACCAATTGAGCTTTCTGAGACCGTTCCAACAATCTGTAAATGGCTCAACTGATCCGTTAAAAGGATCGAAGGAGCGAAGACAAAATGGTTTTCTTTGTGTGTTCTGTCCCACATTGGGTAGTGTTGTGTCCAAATACACAAAAGACTTAGCGTCATATGCGTGTCGAGTAGACAGTTACATTTTCTGCTCAAACTTTTCACATCTATTACATAATTACATATTTGTCTTTATGTTGTGTGGTATAATCTATACAAATAAATAAAATTGGAGTGTCTGTTTGTAATATTAAAATAACCGCTTTTTACTAAGTGCATATGGATATTTACATGGTACATATACCAAAACAACATTTTTTTTAATTTTTGTCTTGTTGTCTGTTTGTTTTGGCTAATCTCTGAAATCGCTGGACCGATTTTGACGGGACTTTCACTGGCAGAAAGCTGATGTAACAAGGAGTAACTTAGGCTACTTTTTCGAGGGGTAAAATAGGGTGATAAAACTGAATTCCAAGCGGACGAAGTCGCGGGCAACAGCTAGTAATACAAGAATTCACCTACATCATAGAAGGCTGAATTGAGCTACGGGACTAGTCAAAATGTATCATACTCACCTATTTAAAAAACTCGCAGTAGTCCCCAGTAACCATTATCTTACTCGTATTGTCTAGAACTAGTTTAGAATAAATCTGTATTGCAGGAACATCTGTATCGCACTCAGAGCGGTGATGCATTCACTGCAACTTGAGCAATAAGTTCTAACTCAAGAACTTAGTAAGTGGAACAATGTTCCGTTGAATAGAGCAATTTCTAAATCAAGTCTTGCCTTTGCTACTATGACTTTCTATAATAAAGTAATTATTTGAATGTTACCCATATTATGAAGTTTTACTTCAGGTCCACACGAGTCATAACTACAGCGTACCTTGAAAAGCATTTTTTTTATGTGATGTATGTGATAGAACGAGCTGACGGCCCACCTGATGTTAAGTGGTAACCGTCACCCATGGACAACAACAACACGACTCAAGTCCTCTCCACCAAAGTACGAGATGACTCAAGTCGCATTGCGTTGCGTCCATCACCTCGAGACAGGATGTTACGTCTCATGCGCCTGCAATTGCACCGGCACTCACTCCCTTCCACCGGAACACAGCAACACGAGTGCATCACTGTTTGGCGGCAGATTACCAGGTGTGGTAGCAGTATTTCTCCGGGCGAACTTAGCACAAGTTCTACTGCTACTTTTGTGTTTATGGCAAAAGGAGTCAACGTAAAATCTTGTTGCAAAAGGTGATCAGAATATAGGCGGTACAGGAAGTAGATATATAGGTTAGCTGTAAGTAAGTAGTCACTGCAACCAAATCCAATAACAAAGCAATGAAATAAGTTCTACTGAAATAACTTGAGAAAGAAATTTTCACTGTAACTCTATCAAGGCGAATTACAACTCAGTTGGTAGTAACTCTGCCTTCTACGGTGTAGGTCGTGGGTTCGATTCCCACCCAGGACAAGCATTTGTGTGACGAATGTTTGTTCTGTGTCTGGGTGTTAATATGTATTATGTACTAGCTGTAGCCCGCGACTTCGTCCGCGTGGAATTCAGTTTTATCACGCACCCCTATTTTACCCCTCGGAAAAGTAGCCTAAGTTACTCCTTGTTACATCAGCTATCTGCCTGTGAAAGTCCCGTCAAAATCGGTCCAGCCGTTTCGGAGATTAGCCGTAACAAACAGATTGACAGACAGACAGAGAGACAGACAAAAATTTTAAAAAAAAAGTTTTGGTATATGTACCGTGTATACATCCATATGCAATTAGTAAAAAGCGGTTATTTTAATATTCCAAACAGATACTCCAATTTTATTTATTTGCATAGATTACAAACCGACACACCAATTTTATTTATTTGTGTAGATCAAACTATGCTTAATTTGGGGCTAGAAGGCACTTTGTGAATTGTCCACAGTATTATTATTATTATGTCAGTGCTTAGCATAATGGCATTAAGTTCACTTCTTGTTTGCATTCCGTTATGGCGCTATCCCAAGTGAGGTCACCCGAACTGGCCGTCAAACTATTTTGAGTGGAAGCTGTAATCGGCTTATGGTTTAACCTTCCGAAACATAACTGGAACTCACAAATAATGGGAACCACTGGACCCTAATTTATTATTTAGCCGACTTACCCGGTGTATTGTTTTCGGGTGTATGTATTTACTGCCTTTTGTATCCTGAACGCCGTTATAGATTTTTGACAGGCTTCACGGCTCAGTCGGTAGTAACTTTACCTTTTGTACTGTCATGGGTCATGGGTACGATTCCCACCCAGGAAATACATTTGTGTGACAAATTTAGATCTATTTTCTGTGTTAATATCTATGGATTTACAAAAAAATGTATAATTGTATTCTATCAGTTGTCTGGTTCCCATAGTACAAGCTATGCTTAGTTTGGGGCTAGGTGGCGCTGTGTGTAAGTATCTCAGCGTCCACATCTTAATGGTCCTAGAGAAGGTAGATGTAAATAGCAGTACACTAATTATGCTGTTATGATTCATTATCCAATTACTCAGCGAGACCTTAGTAATTAAGTTTATTCAGAGCATTAGCTTTTAACGAAAATTGGGAGTCCTGTGATGGTGTAATAGGAGATTTAGGTCGCAAGTCCGCTTGCTACGTGTAACATGGCTGAATGAATGAATGAATGAATTAATAAATGAATGAATGAAAGAAATGAATGAACCGAATGAACGAATGAACGAATAAATGAAAATTCTTTATTGTACACCATTAATATAACATGGCTGATTTTAGTACAGAAGGAACGAATATGGAAGATTGATGTGTACCGAGAAAACATGTCTAAAGCCTCTTTTGTGACAAAATGACGGATCTAACTTAATGATGTATAACTTAACTTGTACGACATCAGGATACCTGCGTCAGTATAAAGATTGACTAACGTAAGTCAAAGTGAGAAACTTTATTTCCATGGTATTCATAAAGAAATGGCTTGGAAACGTCAATAATATTCAAAACATAAGGTCACGCGTACTTATCGCTAAGTTTGATGACTGTTCTGCCAATCTGATCCTCCATGGGAGACAGGCAAGAAACCCCTAAAAGAGGGCTTCCTTTTTTTCATATTTTATGTGGTAGTAAATTTCGAAACTCCGGCGGGGTGTGGATTGGACTCAGAGGGTGGTACCTAATATAAAATGTTTCAAACACTATACAGGTACTAGTAATAAAAAAAAATTTATTCCAGACAATAATTTCATAATGCAATATTTTTATTGGCGGACATTTCTCACAGCCCCATCTTGCCCCAAACTAAGCTAATCATAGCGTGTACTATGGGACCCAAATGACTGATTAAATACTTATATTGATTTTGTAAATACCTACATATATATATACAATACATATCAACACCCAGACACAGAACAAACATCAATGTCGTCACACAAATGTTGTCCTGGATGGGAATCGGACCCACGACTTACAGCGCAGAAGGCAAAGCTACTACCAACTGAGCTGCGAGGTCAGTTAAAATATATTATCATTTAAGTATTTAAGATATAAGAATTTTGATTAAATTAGTATTACAAAAAATAGTAACTAATAAACTAATATGCCCATTGTGTAATAAAATTTTAAAGAGAATGACAATGAAGAGAATATCTATATATATCTATCTATCAATCAATCTATCTATCTATCTATAACAATGTCAACTGAAGTACAATTGATGTATTTTTTTTATTAATATCTGCAATCCGTCATCGGTATCCTGATCAATCACTTTCACCGGGACCACTCAATCAGAACTTGTATGATGGACTACATGATTGGCGCATCATACTTGTCAGTAGCTAATGTTCATATTTTTAATAGAATATATACAACGCAGCATGGGCGGATATCGGCAGGTTGTAATGTCTAGTGTATTAGACAATGTATACACCAACATTAAAATATATTAATAGAAATACATATTAATAAAAATACATATTAATAATTAATAAATGAAGTTATATAAAGCATGATTATAACCACTAATTTTGGAGACAAATCTATCTATATATCTTAACATTATTACAGTTACACTTAACTTATAACATAACATAGTCAAAGTCAAAGTCAGAAACTTTATTTCCATAGAATTCATAAAGAAATGGCTTAGAAACGTTTGGTCTGGTCTGGTCTTGGTAACGTTGGCGCTGTGTGAAATGTCCACCAATATATATTATTCTCTTTGATCCTGACCAGAGCTTGAAGCGGCTTGATAAAATGGGGTATAGCTTCAAGTAATAGCTGCTGACCGTCAGTCCAATTGCTTGAAGCTATTCCTGAATAAATAATCCTGTTTCTGGCAGACCTTGTGGCTATTCGCCTATCCATCCATCACGATTACCGCACGACAAACCGAATAACCAAACGTGGTAATGCGAAGACAACTCTGGAAAATACACGTGATCCGTCATTTCATTGCGACGCCCACAAACCGAATTGTATATCTTTCGGAACCATTTTGTCATGTAAGTAAATATGAGAGCGGAAAAGTAGCTTAACTCACTCCTTGTTACATCAGCTACCTGCAGTGAAAATCCCGTCAAAATCGGTGCAGCCATTTCAGAGATTAGCCGGAACAGACAGACAAAAATTGAAAAAAATGTTGTTTTGGTATATGTACCGTGCATACATCCATATGCACTTAGTAAAAAGCGGTTATTTTATTATTAGTAACAGACACTCCAATTTTATTTATTTGTATAGATTTAAAATAACACTCGCCAGTCCAGAGTATGTCTGTATGCGCGAACATAACAGTCTGGTACAGTTCCAATAAAAATGGGTTCAGTGCTCAAGGATGGGGAATGAAATCGGTTGAAGGTTGTCATCGGCGGCATTTAGGCACCACGGAATGAAACTGCCGTTGTCGCGTACAATCTTTATTTACATGTTGGCTTCGATCCAGTTGAGGAAAGCCGTGACCCTGGTGTACACGGAGGGGTTGCCAAACTCACAGCCCTCGCTAAGCCCGAATGACACCACGCCGACCTGAAAACGATTCGTTGTTTAATATATAAGCATTTACTACTATTCCTATCAAATTCAAAGTCAAAAACTTCACCAGTATTCATAGATATTGCTCGAAACGTCAATAATATTCAAATCATAAGGTCACGCGTACTTATCGCTAAGTTTGACGCCTGTTCAAACCCTATCCGATAAAGAGAAGTTTGATCACGTGGCAAAAAAATGGTGACTGGACTTTTTCTCAATAAGTGATAGATTACCAATATTCTCCTGTTGTTGACTACAGCAGTTAGCGGCCCCCCGGAGTCTCCATCACAGGTCCCAACCTTTCCGCTGCCGCTGGTGCACAGATGGCTTCCGTGGAGGCTGATTGCGGTGATGATCTTCTGGCAGGCGGCGTTGGTGATGATTTCCACTTCCGTGTGGTAGAGAGACGAGGTTTGAGTAGTTTGCCCTGTTTGGAAGATACATGATAAATTCCATCTTCACATCTCAAAATTACGTACACACATTGCACCTTGGTTTTTTCTGAGCTTAAGTGGGGGAGCAAGTTTTATCCAGCCTCTTAAGTTTCCACTGCGCGAGAAAATGACCCATAAACTTTTTATTTAAAAAACACAGGACATCATATATTAGAAGTAATAGTAAGACTACAAATTATGCTACAGACTTTATAATAAAATTACCGAAAGTTGGCCTTCTCTGTCACACTGTGCGGTCGAATAGGACTCCGTCTTAGCGTGACGCTGGTCCCAGGCCTATACAAAGTATTCGAGCTAGGGACAGCGCTGGTTTCCTTTCATTTTTTTACAGGTTGACAGGAATAGTCTCTGTAAATCTTACACAGATATCTTATCCGAATTGCTGATATCATTTTTTTCATTGTTGCGTCTAGTAAATGCAAGTTTTCTCATTATGTTTTCCTTCACCATTTCAAGAAAATGGTTTTGTGTAACTATTGTTTTCAAAATAACACACGTGCACTCTATGTTAAACCAGCGAAAACATGAGATGTGTACATCTGTTAAACACTTTTCACTAATTTCAAACCAGGTGCGCATTCAAACTAATCACATTTTTCTTCCGAGAAATTTTGTTTGAAACAGAAAATAACACTTAAATAAAATACCGAAGAAAATTAATCTGCGCAATTTTAATTAAGATTTCTTGTAGCACGAAAATTAATTATTAAACTCTTTTGAACTGAGACATATTTATAATATGATAATTCAAGGCTTATTCCTAATTGAAATAAACAGGTTCAAAATATTATACAGCCCAGTTTTCAGACGAACATAGTAATGTCGCGATTACAAGTGGGCCGTCAGCTCGTTCTATCACATAAACGACATAAAAAAATACTTAGATTAGCGCCGAAACTTAAAAAAACTAAACGTAATATAATGTCTTCTGTGTTACAAACAACTTAAACCCTTTCATTTGGGTGAATAAAACAAATTATTTTAATAACAATGGAATTCGACCCTTGGGTAAGGCCACAATTTTTCAGCCTTGAGTTGTACTAACTAAATTTATATAATAGCGGGAAAATCGGACCTCGGGGCATTTCCCTTTGTTTTGCAGACCCAGAACGCGTAGCTACTATTTGTACGGACCACGGGTACAAATAGTCTCCTGAAATCTCTGCCTCCCGTAAAAACATTTGAAATTAAAAGCAAAACTGACCTGACCTCTGCAAACCCTGTTTCTTAGTTAATATAATTTTCAGTAGTTCTTGTCTATCCAAATGTTGTCTTTAAGAAATCGCTTGAAGACAAAGTCAAAGTCAAAAACTAGATTTGCATAGAATTCATAAAGAAATAGCTGGAAAATGTCAGTAGATAAATAAAAAATATTGATCACATGTTCTTCAACAGTTCGGGTGCCTATAAAAACCCTGTCCGACCCGCCATGGGGAAGAACAGACAAGTTTAGAAATCTGTATTTGCGCAGTAGTATTTTCAGTACATGAAGCTGGTTCAAATCCGAGAAGGCGTGGCAATGAGTTTTTCGATTGATTAAATATGTGAACCATACCATCTGCTCGAATCTACCAATCCAGTCTTCCTTGGTAAACGATGGTAAAGACCATTCACTCTCGATAGTTGAGTGTAAGGCTATCTGCGGTTGGAACATTAGAGTCTAGAGTGGTAGCTGTCTTACTGTCAGATGTCTTCCCAAATCCTGACACTGTGGCTCTCATACCAGCGAAGTCTTTGTTCACGTCAGCTAGCGTTGGCAGAGGGATAGCTTGAATGTTATCTGAAAAAAATAACCTTTCGTTATACCTCTTCACTTAACTATGTTAATGTTTGTCAGTGTGATGAGGTTGTGTCTCTCGGGTCTTTCCATAATTAAATACGGGAGGATATTGCTGTTGCTATAGACAGGAGGTATCATTTATTGGGTTGGGTTGTGTTTACTCAGTCATATTATAGTAATTTAAAAAATAACATATAAACGAGGTCGTTTGGCGATATAAACTCAGAGTTTAAATCCAGAGCGTCGTAAACCACTGCGTCAAATCCAGACGTGCACCAATGTCCTAGGAAAAATTAATTAGTAGGGGTAGTAGGAGAAAATTGGGTTCTCTCTTCTTTGTTCCTTTTTTTATGTGATTTATGTGATGAACGAGCTGACGGCCTACCTAATTTTAAGTGGTAACCGCCGCTATTAACGATAGCAGTACGACTCAACTCCTCTCCGCCAAAGAACAAGATAACTCAGTCGCATTGCGTTGCGTCCATCACCTCGAGACGGGGATGTTACGTCTCATGCGGCTGCAATTCCACGACACCCACTCCCTTCCACCGGAACACAGCAACACGAGTGCATCTTTGCTTGGCTGCAGATACCAGGTGTGGTAGCAGTACTTCTCCGGGCAAACTTGGCACAAGTTCTACTGCTACTTTGGGTTGCTTATATTGCACCACCCGGGGGAAACGTGTAGGGGTTCAAAGGGTAACCTACGACGCTTTCTTTTTGCGATGTCTGATACAATTTCTATGTTTGCATTAAGGAGACTATAAAATACCTCAATATTGGAGACTACTTACTGCTGTAATCCACACGCTTAATCCTAACCATGGCAATGTCGTGGGTGATATCTACTGTGTTCCAATTCAGGTGAACCACTATGTCTTGAGTGTCTATCCTAGTCCCTCCAGTTAGGATGGTAACGGAGCCGAGTACTACAGTGAAGATGGTGGCCTGCGACTCTCCATCCCACCAGCAGTGTGCCGCGGTGAGGACTCGAGTGTTGGAGACGAGAGAACCACCGCAGACTGACTGCCAGCCTGTAGTCAGCCGGGCAACTATACCGGCCTGGAGGAGTAATGACAATTTAATACTGACTGGCCTCACAGCTCAGTTGGTAATAACTCTGCCTTGGTGGTTCATTTCACACAGCGTCATCTAGCCCCAAATTAATTTAAGCATAGCTTGTACTATGGAAACCAGACCACTGATATAATACTTGTATACTTTTTTTGTAAGTACATACATATTAACACCCAGACACATAAGAAACATCTATGTTCGTCACACAAATGTTTGTCCTGGGTGGGAATCGAGCCCACGAGCTACAGCACAGTAGGCAGCGTTACAACCAACTGAGCTATGAGGCCAGTCTAGTTCCATTGCAATGCAATTGGGATTGCATTATGAATCTAATAAAATATTTATACAGCTATATATTCAATTATTACTATAATAGAGTTTTTTTTAATGGAAGCACATTGTAAATTTGCTTATTAAAATGTTACATAAACTAAAGTAACAAAATCGTAAAATGGACCGTGCGCGAATGGAAAGAAATCCCTCATTTTCGGGGGGTTCTTGTCTCTTCCCCCCTTAGGGGTTTGAACAGGGTGCCAGATTTAGCTGCAAGTACGGATGATATTCCTAATTTACCTACCTACCAATCATCTGAGGGTCTGAGTGGTTATATTGGTCGCAGATTGCTGGACACACTTATACCTGTTGGTCAGTTGGTCCCTTTGGATAACTTTAAAAAATGTAACTAACCTGATGAGGAATCGCAGATGCAGCAGACACCTGGGCCCCACCGATGATCCTAGTTTGCCCACCTTCATACTGTAGCAACTCTAACGCCTTCGGCACTCCTACCCTCATATGATAACCATACACTGATTCCCCATAGCACTGACTTATGATGCAAAGAAAAGAGAACAGAAAAACTGACTTTGACATTACGATATTTAAAACAAAATTTAGACACAGGCAGGTCGTAGTATTCAACCAAATTTAAAAAAATATCGATATTAAAATTTAAAACGTCCACATCCAATGTTTATAATATGGTTACGATTAAAAATGATCACGCGTTTCAAGTAGGTACTCGAGTTATCAAGTGTGAAGATAATGATCTTGTTTGTGGTAAAGTATTATCTTTCAAATTAAATAAAATGGATGTGTAATCGGGGAATTACTTTCTTATTTATGCAAAAGAATTACAAATTATTCTTTGTGTTTTTATAAGTTCTCAAAGATGAAAATATCGTGGATAAATAAGGATGTAATTTAAAATTTGTCTCTGTAGCAACTGGTCATATTCTCATTTGAAGGGGTTCGCATCTGAACACATTATAGCGAAGAAAATAAAAGCCAGTGACTTTTTTTTTGCTAGTAAATAAAATTTGAAAATTTCGATTTTGTTAATTTGTTAGTTTTTTCCTGGTTACTGCATTTGTTATCAGAGATAAGATAAGATAGTATAAATCGGGGAATTTTATTATGATTAAGTATAATGAGCGTAGGTATTTTTGAAAGATAATCATAATTATCTTTATTTCAGAAATTTATCTATCTTATGTTATGACTGAAAACTTTAATTAACTTTCTATATCAATATTAAAAGGTACCTACTCTATTCTCAAACATGTCAAAGAACTCTTTGAAATTAATTATACGTCGAAAGCGAAGGTGTTTTATTATTTTATGTTGATTTTAATTTAGGTGCACTTTAATTAAAATTTCATATCTTGTTTACCTAAGAAATACTTATTTACGTCACAGAAAATACTTAATCTCTAGCTCTAAGTTCTTTTTCTTCTTTCTAGGCTGCAAGAATGGATCTATGGTTGGTAAATTTGAGACAGCAGATCTTGAGTGATGAGTACGATTTATTTTGGAAAAAAAAATGATTCTAGACTATTGCACCGGGTATGTATCAGATAAGAGCCAGTGAAAATCTGCGTTAACGTTGCGTAATAAATGACCTGAAATGATTGAAATCGCTTTGAATATTATCACCCGGCAACCCACAATCCGCCCCTCGCTATAGATATAGGAAAATAACCCGTGTAATTAATCAAAGCTTTGCGTCCTACCCGCAAGCGAGACGGATTAGCTTCGTCAGATCTCTGACACGGGCCGAGTTTTTGTCTTCCGACTATCATTTATTGGTAGATTCATTTGGCGATAGTTTTAATTAAAAGGGCTGTTGGAATGTTGTGTCATTTTGACTGATATAATAATAATAATAATAATGTTTTTCTTTTTAATTTTTGTCCATCTGTCTATATGTTCCGGATAATCTCCGAAACAATTGAACCAATTTTGACCTTCCTTCTACATGCAGATAGCTGATGTTATAAGGAGTGATTTAAGCTACTTTTATTAAGGTTAAACCACAAACTGATAAAAATTACTAAACCACGTATTTATTCTTATAGGCACAAACTGAATTCAACGCGGGCAAAGCTTCGACAACTAATTTATAATATAAAATGGGAAAATAATAAAAAAGGGTCAAGGAACTCTAGCGACGGATATTGATCTATTAAAATTCAGGCGATATGTAAAAACGATTTCAGAGCAGCCAGGATGAACCAACTTCACTGATATGTTGCATGCGTGTAGGCTGAAAATTCATATATATCAATTAACGATCAAAATGTCAGTCAGTACTCATTGCATTTAGATTTCTCACCCAAGCTTAACTGCCAGAGAATCTTATGTAGCACGAAGAATAGGGTGATCAAAACACCGCAGTAAAAAGGGCCATTGAAATTACCTGAGACAATCTGCAGCATCACTCGTCTAGACAAATAAATTTTTGAGAACATTCGAAGTTGAACGATCCTTAAAACGGTAAAAGTAACATAACGTTAAAAACAATCCTTTCGTTGCCTTCGACGTTTAAACTTTATTTGCGACTGCGATGTTCCAAAAGGTCCCTGAATATTTTTGACATGATTAAATAAATATTGGATGACTTCGAGATAACATTTTTACACCTCCAGCTAGTATTATTGTTTTGTATTGACACAATTTATTAATAAGACAATACATGAATATTTATTGTAAATTGCTCTTACCTACTGGTGAGTAATTCTTAGAGTATACTTCAATAAATAGAGTTAAATATCTCTATACCTCTACTTTCAACACGTTCATTTATAACTCCTTCATTTTAGCAGTTCGTGATAATATAATAAATACGCTCTGGACGTGGACGTTGGTGAAACAAGGAACTTGCATTAAAACATTATTGAGATGTGGCTCGAAGACCAGTATATTCCGGCTCTGTTCGGTGTTCATGATAAATGAAAACAGCATTTTAGTCAAAGTCACCGACGAAAACAATATATGAATAGAGTCCTAAAAGAAATAACTTGAAAACGTCAATTAGTAGTCAAATTAAAAATATAAGGCCACACGTACCTATAGGTAAATCTGGCGGCTGTTCAGACTTATCCAACTCTCCAAGGGGAAATATAATTCTTCTAGTACAATAAGATAGAACCGATGTATATTTTTTCCTTTATTTGTATTCAAGGACTAATGGAAATTCATTTCCAATTTATAACTAAAATACATTTAGAATGAGTCCCGAAGGACTCCGTAGGTTTGCAATCACGACGTTCATAATAATTTTACGAGCTGAAAACCTGCTCCTGTAAATCACTGAGTTTCCAACTAAGTTGTTTACTTTCCCTGGAAGTTATACTCTCGCTTTCTTGTTGCATTGCTCTTGTTGTTTACTAGGGTTGGCAAACGTTACATTACCGAGAACAATTCCATTATCAATAATCGATATTGATAAAATTTGTATTTAGTATAGTTGAAGGATCGATAACATTAATTTATATCTTGTCATTTTAAAGGTGAAAGAAGGACAAAAGCAGTATATTTGTTCAACCCCTGCTTGAAGTCAAAAACATGATTTCCATAGAATTCATTACAAAAAGGTATGGAAATTATGGATTCTTTAATGGTAAGCGGTTTGTTTCTTTTATAACTTCTGGCGGATAATTGGTCATGGGTTCGATTCCCACCCAGGACAAATATCTGTATCACGAATATAGATGTTTGTTCTGTGTCTGGGTGTCAATAAGTATTATATGTATGTATGTATGCATGTATTTACAAAAAAGTATATAAGTATAATATCAGTTGTCTGGTTCCCATGATACAAGCTATGCTTGGTCTACTTTGGGGCTAGATGGCGCCGTCTGAAATGTCCACCTTTATTTATTTATTATTTATTTATATTTATAATAATTTCCACGAACATAGATCTCTCAAGCACAGCAAAAACGGTTACACATCAGTCATTTACCACAGCTATTTATATATTCGAAAACTACGGTACAAACTCGTTAAATACTGAAGTTGGCTGCAATCAAGGCACTGAGGTCTGAAGTTGGCTGCAATCAAGGGCATTGAGGTTGAAAGTTGCACACCGACTTTGGCTATTCTTGAGGCAATACCGAAATATATTCTTACCGTGTGATAGAATAAAACAGAATGATTAATTTATTTGCTGGCAATGCATTCCCAGGAAGCTTTTTATAATATTAAATGACTAAATAAACAACATGTTTCATATTAATCCAGTACTCTAGGATATTAAATTTCACATGCATATTTAATGAATTTACTCGTAGCTTTTTTAAAACTAAATGTCATTTATATCATCGTACTTGAGAAGAAATAAAGCTTCTAAAAAGCTTCTAAAAATTGGTTGGGATAGTAACCAAGTGTGAATCATTCTGTTGATTTTTCTGGGAGAACGAAACCTTTGATCACATAACTACATATCTAACTGTATATAAATAAAGCCTTTATTTAACAATAATAATTAAACAGTTTTTGTAGTAATTTGTTACTTGCTTGTTAACTATATTTGTTAAATGCTGTTGCTTGACGAAACGATGCTTGACGTCTTTAGAAAGCCACGAAATCAATTTTTGTTTTTGACATATATCACGTCGCTCCATATCAAGCATAGCTTATATCATGGGAATCAGATTACTGATAGAATATTTATTTATTTTATTCTAAATACATACATAATTACACCCAGACATGAAGTTTGTATATTGTAAGCCTTTCTACTTTGGTAATGTTCAAACCAGAATAATCTTTCGTACAGACGATTAGGACTATGCCACACAGGCATAAGATTCGCTGGGCTCATACTTGGTAAAATGGCACTGATAAACAGATCAGTAGAACTCACGCCAAGTTCGTCCGGGGAAGTACTGCCACTAAGCCCATTTCTGCTATTATTATAATTATTATTCTGCTAAGCTGAGTTCCGGTTTGAAAGATGTGGTTGCCGGTGAAATTACAGGCACATGAGACATTCCACCACACAACTCAGTTACGGGCGCATACGATGTGATTTGAGTTTTGTCGTACGTAGTAGGGGAGGACCTAAGTCGCATCCGTTGTTATGGACCGAGGTTACCACTTAACACCAGGATAGGATATGCCTCACAGCTCAGTTGGTAGTAACTCTGCCTTCTTCACTGTAGGTCGTGGGTTGGATCCTCACCTAGGACAAATATTTGTGTGACGAATATCGATGTTCTGTGTCCGGGTGTTAATTTGTATTATATGTATGTAATTGAAAAAAAAAAAACAATTGTCCCATAGTACAAGCTTAGCTTAGTTTGGGGCTAGATGGCGCTGTGTGAATTGACCACCAATATTATTACTACTATTAATAAAATATAAAACTAGGTGTTCACCGTGGTTTTACTTGACACAGGAAAGCTCGACTCTTCTCGGTAACTCTCGGTTCTCTTCAAGCGGCCGCCCTCAGTCCCTGACTCACCGCATAGCATCAGCCGACTACGCTATTACTACGTTTTCGCTTGGAGTTCTTTCTGACTTTTTCTTTTTCCTTGTTCCTAAGGGTCGTGATGTTAAATAGCCGTCTGAACAAACACACTGTTAAGCTTAATTTTTTGTATAGATTACGTTCGGCATCATGCTTAAACACCAAATGCTTAGCGAATCGCCCGCCTGTGTGACGCGACCATTACCTCTATACAACGCTTTCACTAATTATTTTGCACTTTCCTAAAAGTTTTCGAGTGAGATGAGTTTTGTTTCGTGTTTCGTGTTTCGTGTACGTTTTACGACATTGCATCCCTGTTTACGGTTTCACAGAAAATGTTATCTTTTTCGTTGTTAGCATTTAAAACTTTCCGTGTTATGAATTATGATTTTATTTTATCTCCTTGCTGAAAAAATGATATTTTAAAGATAATTTTTGTGTTAAGATTAATGAAATAATATTTTAAATTCTTGAATCGGGCTGCAATGGGTTATTTAATATTATGTTGTTCGATTCTTGCCTGTAAAATGTGAAATGAATTTTGACTGGCCTCATAGCTCAGTTGGTGGTAACCCTGCCTTCTGCGCTGTAGGTCGTGGGTTCAATTCCCACCCAGGATAAACATTTGTGTGACTAACATAGTTGTTTATTTTGTGTCTGGGTGTTGATATGTATTATATGTATGTATTTACAAAAAAGTGTTTAAGTACTTATTATATCAGTTTACTGGTTTCCATGATACAAGCTATTTATTTTGTTAACTTTGGGGCTAGATGGCACTGTGTTAAATGTACACCAATATTGATTTGAAATGAAAATGTTGAATAAAGTAGCTAAGGTAACTGCGCCTTCTATATGTAAGCTAAGATTCTATACCTATTTATGCGTAATTATTGACCCAGTGAAAATGTCTATACAATATTCAGCCACAACACCTCATTCAAACAATCTCAATAGGGTATACCCGGATGCTGTCCCCTAAAGATAGGGGCTGTCCCTTGGACATTATACGGTGTAACGCCTTTGGACCTACGTGTACCAGAACTGTGGTACTCTAACGGGATGCATTGTAAAATCAGCTTTATTGCTCTGATTTTAAATGCAAAATTGTTGAACTAATTTCATTAAACCTTTGATGAAGCATGACATGTATCAATGGATTCTGAACTTTGATACTCAGAATTAAGTTTCAATATCGTTTGTGTTTCAAAAATTATGTCGACTAAGAGCGAGATTTTTATACAGGGTTACAGGAAAAGTCGTGCTAGATCCGTTAAGGGCGTGGAGTACCCATCATTTCTGACTTATTTCACTATGAAACACCCTACCCTAAACTTAACCCTTTTCGAGATATTCGACTTTTAATTTTTTATTGAATATTGCCGATTTTTAGGCTACGAAATTTATTTTTGTTTATTTTGTGTATCTTATTATTATTATTATTGCATTTTTACATGTGTAATAAGATGCTTTAGGACATCAATCATTAAAATAGTGCATAAGTTAATTGAATAGACCGTAGTAGACAAGTGAAAGTAAAAAAATAAAAAATATATTAGCAAGCTTATTTTTCTCTAAGGGATATCTAAAAAAAATATTATGACACTTGTTCGGCAGATATTTTTTAAAATATCTACGTTTCATCAGCTATCTAACGAGGTCTAACAATCTAGGGTTTGTATTACATTTCGTGGAAAAAAGTAGTTGGGACGCTCCAGGTAGCAGTTCTAACGGTCCCGCGCCTATTTTCCTTCAAGTTAAGACGCACCGAGAGAGCGAGACAAGTGACGATTTATGTAGGTGCGAATGAAAGAAAAAGTGTAGAGACCGGTTAGAGCTGGGAATACAACAGGGGGTATTGTTTTGGTTGTCAGTCTGCTTTTGTGCTTCGTACATAGTAGATGTGATATCGTTTTGCTCTTTTTCTCGACTTGGCTGTGATTCTGGATTATTTCTTCTGATTTGTGACTACTGTGCTTGTTAACCGGACTCTGATTTGTACCTGTGATACGGAAGTGTTGAAGATGACGTCCTACACACCTGAGGAATATGCTGATATGCTTATTTGTTACGGATACTGCGATTGTGTGTCTGCGCAAGCTCGTAACGAATACATAACTCGCTACCCCGGTCGTCGAGTGCCGGATGTGGCCTGTTTTGACAGAGTTTATCGAAGACTTAAAGAAACTGGCTCTGTTTTGAGACGAAATACAGACATGGGAAGACCACGAATTGACGACGAAGAACAGGACAATGAGATAGTGCAACGCTTTCGAGCGGATCCGACTACTTCCACTAATATTGTTGCCCGTGATCTGGGACTTTCGCAATGGAGAGTGTGGTTTACAGTGCATACTGCTGGCCTATACCCGTACCATTACACGCCGGTACACGTTATTGAAGAAGGAGACCCCGCGAGAAGATTGGACTTTTGCAGATTTATGCTAAATGCTGACGTAGAAGACCCAGATTTTCTAAGAAATATCTTGTGGACGGATGAGTCCAAATTTGATAAAGATGGCATAACCAACTATCACAACGTCCATTACTGGGCCCCAAAAGAACTAAGGAATCCCAATAGGAAAAGAGTGAAAGGGTCCCAACGAAGATTCAGCGTGAATGTGTGGATGGGCATTATCTCTAATCATTTGATTGGACCTTACTTTCTCCCGGATAATCTAAATGGGGAAAGCTACGAAAATTTCCTGAGAGCAGACTTGAGTGATTTGCTGGATGATCTGCCACTCAACCTGATCAGGGACATGTGGTTCCAACACGATGGCTGCCCTGCCCATTTCAGGAGAAGTGTCAGAGACTGGCTGGACACAAATTATCCAAACAAATGGATAGGACGAGGTGGGCCGTTGCCATGGCCAGCAAGAAGTCCGGACCTAACCCCCATGGATTTTCATGTATGGGGGTGCATGATTAGTCTTGTGTACAGCGAGCCGAATCCAGTTTTGTCTGTGGAAGACTTAAGAGAAAGGATTGTGGATGCAGCAAATAAAATGAGGACCACGTTGACCACTGGAGTAGTGAAGACTGGTCTCCGTAGAAGGATGCGACAATGTTTCAGAAATAGAGGCGGCCATGTTGAACATGAACTGTAGAATAAGAAAAAGTTGTGTGAAAACCTTTAATAAATGACATTTCATGCATACCTAATGTTTTATTTTACTTTTTAGGGCTAAGTATAAATTTTCTTCTCCACTGTCGCCTATGAAACTAATTTTTTTCCAATGCATTTGAATAAAACCCTAGATTATTATACCTCGTTAGATAGCTGATGAAACGTAGATATTTTAAAAAATATCTGCCGAACAAGTGTCATAATATTTTTTTTAGATATCCCTTAGAGAAAAATAAGCTTGCTAATATATTTTTTATTTTTTTACTTTCACTTGTCTACTACGGTCTATTCAATTAACTTATGCACTATTTTAATGATTGATGTCCTAAAGCATCTTATTACACATGTAAAAATGCAATAATAATAATAATAAGATACACAAAATAAACAAAAATAAATTTCGTAGCCTAAAAATCGGCAATATTCAATAAAAAATTAAAAGTCGAATATCTCGAAAAGGGTTAAGTTTAGGGTAGGGTGTTTCATAGTGAAATAAGTCAGAAATGATGGGTACTCCACGCCCTTAACGGATCTAGCACGACTTTTCCTGTAACCCTGTATATTTGTATTTTTGTGTTGTCTGCGTGAGGCGGCACTCTTATTGTGGACGAAACTGAAAATCTAAAGTTTTTAGATAAGGAAATTAGGTCAGTAGACCTCTTCAGTCCAATAAAAAACCCTTCTTGTTTTACTGGTACGAGAGAAGGCTTAATTTTAAAGGAAGTCTTCCGGCGAAACCACATTTTCTCAATATCACTACTAATTTAAAATGCATTAGCATTTTGTCCTCCTTTTGTCAATTTTTTTCTGTATGCAATAAAGTAATAAATAAATAAAATTAATAAAACAACCTGCGTCTTCATCCTCCTCTGCATCACCCTCACGAATGATATAAGAACACTTCCTGTAAAGAGAATTAGACTCATGTTTTATTGCAGTGACAGTATGAACATTTACAGCAAGTACCGTGTAGTAAACTGCATTTACCTACCCCTACTTGTGAATCTAGACAAGTGTTTGAGATTTCCAGAATCGAGTTTGCCAATCGTATTTGATCTAGAAACCTAACACATCAAAGATATCGCCATTCACTAGAATTCCTGTGTGAGGCGAGCCTAATCTGATTGGTCAATGGTCTGCGTATTGTCCTATGTTGGCTTTAGAACACTGCAGTGAAGCTACATTTATTAAACAAAGATAGTAGTAAATTAAAATTTAGGGAGATTTCACAGCCACATTTATGGCTGTGACTGGCCTCACAGCTCAGTTGGTAGTGAGCTGTAGGTCGTGGGTTCAACTCCCACCCCAGGACAAATATTTGTATGAAGAATATACATGTTTGTTCTGTCTTGTTAGTATGTATTAACAAAAAAGTTTATCACCTATAAATCCGGACGAAACATCAACTGAGGTGAAATATTACCAAAAACTGTTGCAACCACAGCATAGATATAAGAAGAGCTTCGCAACCAAAACAAAAGTGAGGGCAAAACATTACTCACTTGGGCTGATTTGTGAAAAACAAAAGAAAACGGCGTCAAAGAGCCTTCATGAATTTATAACGAATCGCGGCCCACAGCTATTGTCAACGGTTTATGATGAGATACCCACGACAGAAGGGAGCCTCAAGTTTTTATGAGATTTAAACTTGAACGCGAAAATTTCGTATTAACATAATATGTGTAAAAATCCTTATAAACTTATTTTTTGTGACTTATGTGACGGAATGAGCTGACGGCCCACCTGACATTAAGTGGTAACCGCCGCACATAGACAACAGCGATATGACTCAAGTCCTCTCCACCAAAGTACGAGATGACCGAAGTAGTATTACGTTGCGTCTATCACCCCGAGACGGGGATGTTACGTCTCACGCGCCTGCAATTTCACCGGCATCCACTCCCTTCCACCGGAACACAGCAACACGAGTGCATCACTGCTTGGCGGCAGATTACCAAGTGTGATGCAGTACTTCTCCGGGCGAACTTAGCACAAGTTCTACTACTACTACTAACTTATATATTTCGTTCTTATTTCTGGGAAAGAAAGTTGATCGCGGAACTCATATTATTCATTCTTATGTTATGCTGAAACCACCCACAGCCGGCTCATGGTAAAGACACGCGTGAATATTTATTCTGTAAATTATAATAAATCTCAACGTGATTGTTGAGAAATCAACCTATATTATTTTTAAACTGATTAGACTTGCAACTTGGTTATCAATAAATATATTTTTGTCTACACCACTCTTTAGCTATTAAATACTCTCTCCATCCCAAGGTTGTCTGGAAGAGATCGCTTTATAGCGATAAGACCGCCCATGGTACTAGTAATGACTAAGATTTTTTGTTTTATTATTTGTAATGTTCTATGGTGTACAATAAATTATTTTTATTTTTATTATTATTAATGTTAACTAACCTGGATCTAGCAAACTAATTTGCGTTACGAAGCACGAGGCAATCTTAAATGCCGCTGATGGTCTGTTTATTTTTGATGACGATTGTTTTTAGGAAGAAAGAAATAAAGAAAGATATTTTTTGAGGAATTAAAGCTTACACACAACATAAATAAAATACAATTACTTATTAAATAACAATTAAATCCTACTAATATTATAAACGTGAAAGTTTGTACGGATGTTTGTTACTCTTTCACGCACAAACGGCCGAATGGATTCGGATGAAATTTGGTACCAAGCTGGATTACCACATAGGCTACTTTAATCCGGGAAAATGCAGTGTTCCCGTGGGATTACTTACTCACAGCGGGTAACACCGCGGGGCGCAGCTAGTTTTAAATACTTTATAACTCATTTGTCACGTAAACGTAAGTAAAAGTAATTTGATCGTGAGATTTCTATAAATGTGACCTAAAATATAACCCCAAAAGCAGCAGCAATTGGCTTAGCGACGAAACGCATTGAAACGTGCGGGTTAAGCCGTCCAAATCCTCTCGGGCCAATAACTGGCATCTGCTGTCAGATGGTACCTTTGTAATGGAGTCTGAAAACTGTAATCGGGTTCCGTGGGTTACTGTTGGGGCCAGCAGCTTACATTCAAATAACGGAGATAAAACGTGAGCTCGGACTTGCTACTAAAAAGTTTTTATTAACTAAAACTCTTTACTTACTAACTTAACAATAACTAATTTATTTTTTACTTGTCAATTTTTTCTTGCAGTCTTTATTATAGTTATTTATTAACGATTGTAATCCGTTAATGTTTTGTAACAGTAGACCCAACTTTGTACAGAATTGGAATTTGCAAATACTGTCAACACTACATAAAAATTTATTGAAAAAAAAATCGTTTGGATACGTCGAATCTAAACAAATTTTCTAATAATATTTACAAAAATTATTGACCGGAGGGTAAATTAATGTGCTTTTTCAATGAATTTTCCATATCAATGAATATATAAGAAACTACTACTTAGATACATTTAAACATCAGATATTAAAAATTGATTTACTCAACGTAGAATTAATTTATATTAAGGTTTCCTTTTGCCACTCGTCAAAAATATTGACTTCAAGGTTTTAAGCGAAAAATTTATTAACGCCTAATTCGAGATTTTCGTATCTCGAATCGCCCATCCGCTACTTACACTACCTTACTCGACTATCCTTTAACAAAAAAGATTCCAATTCTAAGCAAAGGAACATTATCCCGGGATATCCCGGGCAAAGTACACTATTTGTCATCTTAGCGTGTCCCATTTCTTGTGTAATCTAAGGACACGCGGACTTTTATTGGGGGTCTTGTACAAGGCGTAATGTTTTTAGGCCGAACGTGGGTCGGTTGCAAGCAAATAGATTTTTTATTAGACATGTTCCTCGTTTCTTATATTTATTGATTATATTTGCCATTATCGTGATGCTAAATAAATAAATATATATTGGTCGACATTTCACAAAACGCCATCTAGCCCAAAAGTAAGCTAAGCATAGCTTGTATCATAGGAACCAGACAACTGTTATAATACTTTTTTTTTTTAATACATATAATATATATCAGCACCCAGACACAGAACAATCGTCTATGTTCGTCCACAAATATTTGTCCTGGGTAGGAATCCAACCCACGACCTATTCACACTGGTTCTTTTTGGCAATTCAGCTATAACAACAAAGTACAAAAGTTGGATAAGTTTTCACATTTCCAACTTTAAAATGGACATGGTCGTTACACTGTACAAGAATTTCTGTCTAATTGGTACCAGAAAAAATATTGCGATACTTTTCTGATACCAATGTGAATAGGTTTTACCCAGACCCGGTGAATAGAACCTAGAAGTAACATCACCTTTGGTAATTTAAAGCATACACAACTCGTTAAGGTAACGTAAAACAAAAAAACCAACACGATAAAACCTGCCTGATATTCCGCATTCCCTAACCCAAAAACATAAACACAAGATTACTGGTAAAGATATCGTGCCCTCAGTAACATTAATATAAACTTACAGAAGCGAATGTTTAACATACTCGTCTCTATGAATGAGATTTTCCTGAAAATCTCTCCCCAAGAGATATGTAACAGATGTGTATCAATAGCTACAAAAATTGGAAACGAGAGAACAATAACTTTAAAGTTAAAGAATTATACATAGTTACAATTTTTAATTGCCTCTTATTTTCATAAACAATACAATACAATACAATCATTTATTTATAACAACATGTTACAAGTCATTACATACGGTACATATTATATTATATAATGTGTGACCTAAGAATATGCATTAAAATTATATAAAACAATATAAAATGTATATTTAGAGAATGATTCATTAATCATTATCATAAAAATATTATCTAAATAATTGGCATATTGTAGAACTCGTCTAACGTGTAAAATGCGTGATCTAGCAGCCAATTACGCAACTTCGTCCTGAAGCCCGCTGTAGAAGTTGCATCGTTCCTAATCGTGTCCGGCAACCTATTATAAACTGATGGGCCCATCACGTAAACCGACCTTTCAGATTTACTCAGCTTGTGGGCGGGCGTCACGAGAAGGTGAGCGAGCTTGTTGCTGCGCGTGGCGCGGGACTTGTTTATGCCTCTTCGCTGGAAAATGTGAATGTTACTGTGAGTGAAAAGCGCTACTTGGTAGATAAGTTCACAAGGAAGAGGCATAATTTTTAGCTCCTTAAACCACTCTCTGCAAGAGACATCATCAGCCACACCCACAATGGCACGCACGGCCCGCTTCTGCATGACGAAAACTCGCTCAACGTCCGCGGCTCGCGCCCACAACTCTACACCGTACGTGAGGACACTGTGAACGGTCGCGAAGTAGCAGGACATTACTACACTGCGAGACGCGGTGCCAGCGAGCCGACGCAGCGCAAAGCAAGTGCGGCCTAGTCTAGCGCAGAGCTCATCGATATGGGCAGCCCATGTGAGGCCGCTATCGATCTGGAAACCCAGCAGTTTGGTCGTTCGGACCACCTGTAATACAGTGTCCTCAGCGATGACCGTGTAGACTGGTGGCGTTTTCCCGTTTAGGTTAAATGTCAGGAAGCAGGTTTTTTCCCTATTCAGAGCTAGCCCGTTTGAGTGGAACCAAAGTTCAAGCCTTCGAACGACTGAGTTCAGCCTCTGCTCTAGTTCGAGCGGCTTCGGCGCGGTAATTATGGCGGCTACGTCATCCGCATACATGTATATTTCCGCGTCGCTAATGGCATCGGGCAAGTCATTTAATAATAAGCTGAACATAGTGTTGGAGAGGCACGACCCCTGCGGGACTCCCAGGGTATTCACCATTTCGGATGACTTGACGCGCTCGGAATCACCGACCACAGTCTGCGTACGTTGGGACATGAATGAGGTCAGCAAGGACAGGACCGGGCCGCGTATCCCGTGGAATTCAAGTTTCTTTGCGATAAGTTGGTGGTTGGCGGTGTCAAACGCGCGAGAGAGGTCGCAGGACAATAACGCAACACACAGACCCGCCTCGCGCGCGGACAACACGCGCCACACCACTTCACGCACCAGGTCTGTAGTGGCGCGTCCGGCTCTGTACGCATACTGCCTATCCGACACAATATTGCGCCCTCCAATAAATGACAGTAGTCTTTTATTTAATCCCACTTCAAATATTTTACTAATCGCGGGAACTAAAGATATCGGCCGGTACGATTTCATTTCAGATTTTTTGCCTTTTCCTTTATAGATTGGTGCAATTTTGACTCGTTTGAGAGCGGTAGGATACCTGCCCTCCCGAATGCAGGCGTTCAATAGGTAGGTTATAATATAGGCAAGTGGTTTTACAATGGTACGAAGTAGGTTAGCCGATATACCGTACAAGTCAGTGCTGTTTTTTGGGGCTATGTGTTTATTCACAGTTGTTAAAATTTCATCCTCTGAAAACAATTTCAGCCGTAGGGAAAGGTTGCACGCGAATGATTCAGCGCTCAATGAAACGAATGCGCGAGCGATGTCGGCCTGCGGGGCGCCGCACTTGTGAGCCGCACTCGTGAATTCGAGGTTTAGTGCGTCCACTAGATGTTGCTTACTACCAAAATGTACACCATCGGCGTTTCGTAAGAGATCCGTGTAATCGACCCTGTTACGGCTACCCCGTCCGAGCTCTGCATTTATAACACTCCACATACATTTGGCTTTATTGGGATGGTCTTGAATCAATTTAGAAAAATAGTTAGTACGTTTTTCTTTTAACATTAAGTTATATTTAATCGAATAACTTTCAGCGACAGCTACTAGGTCTGTATTACCGGGGAAAGATTTTTTTAAATGAAGTATGTCGAATAGAAAGCTCTTTAAGTTTCGAATTTCGCTGTCGAACCTCTTATATTTAAGCTAATTCAGTGGTTTTAACTTCCTTTTATTATGTCAGTGGACTGTGCTGTTGCCTGAATAAATTAATTTTATTATTATATCTATTTAATATAGAATAGAATAGAATAGAATATAACTTTATTGTACACCTTAAGTGAAAATAAACAAATAAAAAACAAATATACTGCTGTAGACGACAGTGGTACAATGGGCGGCCTTATCGCTTAAAGCGATCTCTTCCAGGCAACCTTTGGATGGACAGGATCTATTAATATATCTATTTAATATACAAATGGGCGAAGACAAATTAGTTAAAGAACATTTTCAGTTCTATTTAAGAAACGTTTTTTTATTTCCTATTGGTCCTATTAGTCTATGAAAAAATATGAAAACAGTTATTTTTCCAAGACAAAAAGTTAAGTATGATTTTCTCCATTCGCGAATATTTTCTTCAAATTTTCAATGATGATAATTGTCAAATTTCAACCACTTGGGTGAACTTTAGTTATTATCTCGATCTGCTTCGGTGCGGCCTCATCCTACCACCGACCTAATTTCTAGACCCCATTAGGTACTTGATACTACCAAAGTGATAGCACAGATCTTATATCTAAAAATAAGTCGTATGGGACTGTGACGCGGATCACGCCCGTTGTTTTTAACGTGAAACGTATTAGTTTTAGTGCCAGAAATATAAATCACTGCTTAGAAACATGAATTAAAGTTTTATTATTTAGCTTATAACAGCGTCGCTCCGACACCGACGCTGTTTCGGAAGCGTCTCAAAGCGGCCAAGGCACGCTTAAACGACGCCGTATTTACTACCTATTCAGTGTCAGTATTGTCAGTATTGTATTGTCTTCAAACATTTAGAACGACTTTAATTATTTAATTCCAATCGTTAATACTAAAAGCGACTCACTGACGTACTCTTATAATATGATATACAGGGTGTGGCGTAATGAGTGGATAATAGGGTACCTGCGGGTAGGGGCCATTGTGGCGGTTCAGAAAAATATTTGTTATGCTCAGTAAAAGTGCCTCGGTTTTCGAGATATTCGACATTTTCGAAATTTAAGAAATATTTCACCCTTCGTCACTATTTTTGGCGCCCAGACTGCAAATGAAATTTTTTTTTCTATCTGTTTTTTGGATAGTATTCTTGGATAGATGTGCTATCGAATGGAAACTATTATTTTTATAACACAAGCACAGTTATGTTTTTAAAATAAGATTTCACTAAAATTGTACTTGCTTTCGTTTGTTTTCCTGACCTTTACCCTTCTGTGGTGTAAAAAAAATGTATGGTCACTTGAATGCCAACGTTTAAAAAAATTAGCCTTTTTCATCGAGATTCCGAAATGGTATATTACATGGTATTTCCACAAGTTGATTCAAAATTAATTCCTATTAAAATGGGTAGAGCTAATTATTATAAAATTACAAATAGTACTAAAATTTACTTCATTACTTAAAATCACCTAAAAACATTAGTTTAAAATTCGGTAATGAAATAAAACGAAACAATAAATTTTAAATGCATTTCATTTATTAAATTTACTATCACAAAAGGTGTTCGAAAAGTCCACCACGTGCTCTGATGCATGCTCTGCACCTTTTGATAAAAGATCTTTTAATCCTGTTCGCAAATCTTTGCTCTGTGATTTTCTGAGCAGCTAATCGCACACGCTCCCGTAGCTGGTCCACTGTATTAATTGGGTCTTTATAAACCTTTTCTTTAAGACATCCCCAGTAAAAAAAGTCCAATGGGTTGAGGTCTGGTGAACGAGGTGGCCACAAAATTGTCCCCAAACGACCGATCCATCGTCGACGATATGTTTCATCGAGGTATTGTCGAACATTTCGGGCGTAATGAGCGGGGCAACCATCGTGCTGCAGCCACATTCTTCTTCTATCTTCTAATGAAACATCTTCTAATAAAAGTGGAAGTTCGTGCCGTAAAAAATGTAAATACGTTTCTGCAGTCAATGTTCCAGACAATTCGAATGGTCCGATGATTTTGCCATTTAGAATTCCAGTCCATAAATTAATTTTGAACTGGTACTGGGACCTGTCTTCTCTGGCCAAATGAGGGTTTGTACGCTGCCAACTGTGCAGATTGTGCATATTAAAATACCCATCTTTTTTGCATCTTTTTTCCATCTTTTTTAGTTAAAAATATTTCTTTAAATTACGCCTTGATAAGTTTGGTAGGAATTAATTTTGAATCAACTTGTGGAAATACCATGTAATATACCATTTCGGAATTTCGATGAAAAAGGCTAATTTTTTTAAACGTTGGCATTCAAGTGACCATAAATTTTTTTACACCACAGAAGGGTAAAGGTCAGGAAAACAAACGAAAGCAAGTAAAATTTTAGTGAAATCTTATTTTAAAAACATAACTGTGCTTGTGTTATAAAAATAATAGTTTCCATTCGATAGCACATCTATCCAAGAATACTATCCAAAAAACAGATAGAAAAAAAAAATTCATTTGCAGTCTGGGCGCCAAAAATAGTGACGAAGGGTGAAATATTTCTTAAATTTCGAAAATGTCGAATATCTCGAAAACCGAGGCACTTTTACTGAGCATAACAAATATTTTTCTGAACCGCCACAATGGCCCCTACCCGCAGGTACCCTATTATCCACTCATTACGCCACACCCTGTATAACTTATTGTGACGGTCCACCTTTGTGAACGCATTTTGGCGTCATTTTAAAGACGTTTCACGTCACCACGGGAACACAGCAAGCCGGTGCGACACTGATGTTAATACCAGGTTTACACAGTTCTTATTATATTCGCTTCTAACGGTTACGCCTCTGAGTACTGAGTTATCGATAAGTCGATATCATAAACAAGTATCACCAGGAAGTGACAGCCACACCGGAAGAACAATAAAATCGACTACATCCTCGAGATCCGAAAGTGATATCTCAGCTATAAATGTATTTACGATATATCCCAGAAGATTTGATAGTCATACATGTATAAAATACATATATGAAATGGATTTGCACCATTATCCCCGAAGGATTAACTGGCCTCACAGCTCAGTTGGTAGTAACCCTGCTTTCTGAACTGTAGGTCGCAGTTCAATTCCCACCCAAAAGAAAAATTTGTGTGTCGAACATAGATGTTTGTACTGTGTCTGGGAGTTAATATGAAACTTTTTAGGACGACGTATTCACCGCGTAGCACACGTAGCACCACGGGGCGTAGCTAGTATTCCTACATACACCTTTTTATATATATATATATATATCAGTCCTAATCACCTTCCTACATACACCTTTTTATATATATAATCATTAATACTACACCTTTTTATATATATATCAGTCCTAATCACCTTGACATTAACTATTAATTGCTTAGAGGGTGTTTCAATTGCATAACGTACCCGTCGCTACGAATCATTAGTCGAACGAGCTACTCTAGACCGTCTCCTAACTGTTTTAATCTTATGAGCAATTAAACAAACAACTTTTATATTAATTTACGTAAATTGTATTCAGTTTTTTGTATTCTTCTTTTTTAATAAATGATTATTCTATTCTACTCTATTTTATTCATAACAAAAAAATTGCGGAACCAAGATAAACAATAAAAAAAAATTGGACGTGTATATACATTATATATATTAGTACTGCTACCATAAACATTTATGCCGATGATGCATTCGCTTTACTGTGTTCCGGTTTGAAAGTTGTGGTTAACAATGAAATTGCAGGCACATGAGACATTCCACTTCACGTCTCAGAGTTACGGGCGCATACGATGTTACCTGGGTCTTGTCTTATCTAAGTAGCGGAGTTCCCAAGACACATTTGTTATGATTACCTAACAATAGGTGATAAATTTAATCGTTCCAGAACTGAATCCAAAAAAGATATATGTCCCCCGCCATTGACGGGTAAACTGGATATGGAACCTCTTTATCCCTTCGTAAAATCAAGCCTCCAGAGTTACCACCTTAAAAATAGAACTGTCTGTTAATTAAATATTAATTATAATCACTAGTACACTTATTGACACGTAGACACAATTAATGTATGCAGCCAACTATCAACACAATGTTTCATTCACACACATCCGTTTATTTTATCACAGAATTTATAATAGAATTGTTTGTAAGGTATTCATGCCTAGTTTGGTGAATTTACTGAATGCTGTGAGTACGGCAAACATTATTTAAATGTTAATTGGACGTTGTTATGTGAAAGGTACGCGTATCGTTTCAAGTGAACTTTCACAAATATTTTATAAAACGCATGAACCACAAATTGTCGGGATCTTTGGGCAAACCAGATTATACAGTCATGTCATCGTTGTCTTTAGACCAGCTACATGTATTAACCAGGTTTAGTAGCAGTAAAAGTTATGCTAAGTTCACCCGGGTAAGTACTGCTACAATACCTACAAAATTCTGCCGCCAAGCATTCGAGTTAAAGTGTTCCGGTTTGAAAGGTGTGGTTACCGATGAAATTACAGGCACATAAGAAATTTCACTTTCACTTCTCAGAACTACGTTGGCTGATAGTTCCTTTATAACATAAAAAACATGCTTCCAAAATTTTGTGTAATAATAAGTACCATCATTATTTTATCAAATTGAATTGTTAATTTAATTTACGTTAATATTTATTGTGCTTGAAATATGACCAGTTTTTTATTATTTAAGCACACACATACAAAAATATTTATAGAAGAAATAACAATAGTATATTGATGTGCCTTATGTCGAGAAGGGGTGGGCTCAGCACTACTCAGCTATTTTCAGCCAAATTACACAATGCCTATACGTATACCATTAACCCTATATTAAGGGCTTTTCCATTTATTATCCTTATTAAAACCCAGAGGGATGATTTCAACTCATTTGACAGGTGTGTGGGAGGAATCAGCTGAAATATCTGAAGACGTATGAAAACATCACCATGTAAATAACGAGTGAGTACTATTATATTTCATGTTAATAATATTTGGAAATGAATTTTGCTATTTTTATCATTTGTTGTGCGAATTTCTTTTACAGATAATTGCGGGTACATACACTTTTTTTAGACTTTTATCGGAAACTGAAACGGAGCTTAGCTCTGGTGCAAAATATTTATTAAAACAAGTCGTTGGGCTAGTTATCACATTAGTATTTGAATTTCGTCAACAGAGAATATTTAATTATGATTTATTTATATATGAACTCATCCAAAAATCCAATTATGGTACGGATTTCCTATAAGGATAAGGACTTCAAGTATCATCAGATTGACCTAATTGGACCGTAAATTATGTAGGAAGAAAGAAAGAAAGGATAAGAGTCTGGAATACTTCCCTGATAAGCGTAGCATCATTCATATAAATTGCAGTCCCCCGCAGCTTTTTTTATGTCTGCTTATATAGAAAAATCTCAGTAACTTATGATTTAGATTCAATTTTCAACAATAGATCTTTTAGGAAGGTTTGTTTACTCAGAGTAAAAAATTCTACTTAGTTACATAGTTCATTTATTAGTACTTAGATGCTTAATACTAGATGTGTTAAACGAAGATGGGTCACTGTATTTGAAATGACATGAAATGAAATTTATTTTTATTTACTAGAAGATGGTTGTACAAAGGTCTTAGTATTCAATTGTAAGATACATACGATTAACCGTTTAAACTCGGCATGCAAATATTAAATAACTAACCTAAAGAAAATAAATTTAGTAAGTACATATTTAAAAAAAGAGTAGTTGTTTTAAAAAACTATTTTACATAGTATATATATAGTTTTTCAGTTAGACTAAGTTACATAAATAATGATTTATGTAAGTCTTCTGATGTTGATTTTTGTAAATATATATGTATCAACAAACTCTCAAATCTTAAATATAAACAAAGGACAGGGCAGCCTGCTCTTTCGGAGAAAAAAAGTCGGATCTAATGACTTTATGTATGGCTATGTGTGAAATTCTAAGTGCGTTATTCTCAACAATATCTGCGGAGTAGAAACAAATGTGAAGAAAAGCTACTTTGGCGAAGTGTGTCACAATCAGAGGCTCGGTAGCACTTTGTCTGTGCAATGCTTGTTGCGGGAATACTACGGACTTATGCGGTAACTTTGTTTCTAGGAACAAAGAGCTACTAAGATTATGTATTGTATTTAAATTTGAAAATGTAAGTGAATATGCATTGCTCACCGATGTTTAATTTTTATTTAATTAACTACTTATTTTAAATGACGTTTGTAGTATTTTATTAATTATCCTTTTAGGAAACCTCAGCATTTTTATTCGGGAGGTAGCCATAGGAACTCTAAAACTTCGCGACATGACTCTACCATGTTTGGCTTTGTTGAATTTGTCTTGACAAGTACTATGGTGGTTCCCAGGGCCTGATGGTAAAAGTTTGAAGTGAAAAATGATTTTCAACACAAATTTATTCTTGCTGGCCTCGCAGCTTAATTGGTTAGTACCTTCTGAGCTGTAGGTCGTGGGTTCGATTCCCACCCAGGACAAACATTTGTGTGGCGAACATATGTGTTTGTTCTGTGTCTGGGTGTTGATATGTATTATATGTAGGTATTTACAAATAAAAAGATTTTAAGTATTATATCAGTTGTCTAGTTCCCATAATACAAGCTATTTATATAGCTTACTTGGAGGCCTAGATGGCGCTGTGTGAAATGTCCACCAATATTTATTTATTTATATATTTTATTCTAGCATATCCTTAATTTTCTGAGCTTTGTAAAGCGTATTCTCAAGTTTGTCACGTCTGCTGTATTCAAAGTCCCGTATCTGTGCACTTCTAATATTTGTATGAAGAAGTTACAATTTATGCTCTTCTCGGGGGCTGTATACAGTTAGGCGAGAACCGAAAGTTTAAATACAAAGTTAGGTCTTTGGTACACGAAAAATCAAAAGTTGCCAAAACTTCCACGGACAAGTCACACTGTGAGCCTAATGGACGAATATTCTAACAAAATTGTAGTTTAAGGCTCATTTTGTGAATAAAGTTTTCATACTCAAGGTTTTTTTATATTGATGGACTATTCACACAGCGCCATCTAGCCAGACAATTGATAGAATACATATATCCTTCTTTTTGTAAATACATACACATAATACATATTAACACCCAGACAGAACAAACTGTTCGTCACACAAATGTTTGTTCTGGGTGGGAAGCGAACCCGCGACCTACAGTGCAAAAGGCAGAGTTACCAACTGAGCTGTGATGGCAGCCATTTAACAGAATAGGATTTGTTTTGTAGAAAATTTCAATGGCACACACGACAAAATAATCGTACTATTACTGCCATCTTGGATATCAGAACCGTCATTAATTGTTCATTTAACAAACAAATAATTCTTTGGTAGCAGTAAAACTTGTGCCAAATTCATTCTAAGGCCTTGTTAATATAAAAAAGACGTGTGGCACTCGGAGACTGCCGCGGTAAAGCTATTGCGCGTGATATTTCAAAAAGTCATTAAAAGTTCTGGTATTTATCGATAGATGGAAAAACTAAAAAGTATCACCGCTGTGCCGGTCGGAGTGGGGGGTGTTAGGTTTTTTTCGTTACGGAATTTCTGGATTCGGTCTCCACGCTCAAGGCCCGCGATAGAAGCTATGCAATAGCTTAATAAACGATAATAAATGCATTATTATAGCATTGTTTAACGGTCGATAAGTGCCGTGTGGATTTTTGTATTGTTCTAACAATATCCTTATTCCGAAGAGCTGAAATCCGACAGGTGTGCGGAATGACTACGGATCCGATACAAATGCCTGCCAATATGGATAATTTCCCACATTCAATATCAAGGAACTGGAAACATCTAAATAAAAACAACGCTTTCGCTAAATAAAGATCAAAAATGAATATATTAATATACTTACATAATGAGACGCTGTTTTTGAAACCAAAGTTTTTTTTTTTTTTTTAACTTATGAATTCGGTCGAATATGATAAAATTCTTACTAGCTAATCTATTGCTAAGTGGCGTAGAGCTAAGCGCAGAAACCAAGAAAAGATAGATATATATGGATAGATAACTCTGTTGTAACTGGTCTCACAGTTCACTTTGTAGCAACCCTGCCTTCGGCGCTGAAGGTCGTGGCTTCGATTCCCACCCAGGCCAAACATTTGTGTGATTAGCGTAAATTTTTTCGGTGTCTGGGGTTTAATATACGATGTGTTTACAAAAAAATATGTAAGTATTCTATCAGTTGTTTGGTTCCCATGATACAAGCTTTGCTTAGGGGGCTAGATGGTGCTGTGTGATATATCCTCCAATATTTCTATCTAAGTTAATACATAATTAAACTAAGGTAATACAATGGGCTTCCTTATTGCTTAAATTGATATCTTCCAATCAACCTTTGGATGGACCAGATATGCAATAATAATAGAAGACGCAATTAGTTATAATTATTAAAAAATACCCCCTCCTTTTTTGTAAAAATGGCCATGATAACGGAAATTCCGCGGGCAAAATATGCACAAATTCAAGTCCTTCGACAGTTAAACTGACTTCAAAAACACCGCGAAACAAAAGTTGGCTCAAGGAAATTCAAGTTACAAATTACCAAAAGGCATTAAGCCGAACATGGCGATGGTTATATCAACAAACATAAAAAAGTCGTTACCGAAATAAAGCGAAATTAAATTCGAATCACATCAAAATACGGGAAACAAAATAAGCTGGTTCCTAGCGGCCTGGCGAAGTTTGCAGCCACTTGGCAAGGGCAAGCCGTGGCGGCGGAGCGCTGTAGGGCACAGGAGACAACGGAATTATAAATCACTCGGAAATATTTTACACAACATTTGTTTTACTAACGATAGATAGAGGTAGTTAAAGTCAAAGTCAATAACTTTACTTCCATAGAATGGAAACGTCAATAATATAAAAAACATAAGGTCACGCGTACTTATCATAAGTTTGATGCCTGTTCAAACCCTATCCGACCCTCCATGGGCTCCATGGTTAGAGGAGGCTTTATTTTGTATTATGTTCGTTCGCTAGGGACATCCGATATAAGGCTTGATGAGTTTTGACGATTGAGTTGTCACCGGATTCATCTTATGGAGTGATGCAGGGCAAATAAAGTATCTAAAAATCGAGTAATCGTTTTTGAGTGAGAAAAACTATAAAAATAGATGAGTTTTATTGGTTTATGTTGCGTTTTTCGTTTTTATTCCAAAATTAGCCGTAGCCTGCGACTTCGTCCGCGTGGAATTCGGTTTTATCACACACCCCTATTTTACCCCTCGGAAAAGTAGTAATTTTACTTAGATATCTGCCAGTGAAAGTCCCGCTAAAATCGGTCCAGCCATTTCAGAGATTAGCCGGCACAAACAGACAGACAGACAGAAAGAAAATTTAAAAAAAATATATTGTTTTGGTATATGTGCCGTGTATACATCCATATGCACTTAGTAAACAGCGATTATTTTAATATTACAAACAGACACTCCAATTTTATTTATTTAGCCATTTCTCAATTTATGACACTCTCTCAAAATCCTTTGCCATATAGTGAGTTAAGAATCGCCGAAACTGTCTTCTTAGACCAAATGTATAAACTGGCCCGCTTGGAGTACATCCAACACTGACCGACAGTTAAATCTATAAAACGCGTTCCAGGTTTTGTTTTCTACTGCACGATTTGGAACCATGCGGTTACATTACACTCGCGTAGAGTTTAGAATGTAACTATTTTTGTATTTTATTTGGATACAGGAGCTATTTATTCCAACCACATGCTGTCGCGAGGTCCAGGCATGGCATTTATGCAAAGCCAAGAATTTTCTTAGCTTGTAATTAAACAGAAAAAAACATTTCCTTTGTCGCAGAAAAATATTTTGATTAGAATTTCTTGGAAGTAGAGATGCAAGAGGCTGATATTGTCAGGAAAATAAAAACACTGATTTCCTCTTATTAGGTAACTTTGTCAATTTAGCGTAGTAGTTGTGTAATTAATATATTAAAATTTTATCTGATATAATTTTAACCAAAATTATAAAATATCGCTAGAGGCAGCGGATTTGTGAAATAAATTAAGAAATAATATAAATTTTTGGTTGATAATATATCGTAATCTATATTATTTTAAAATTTGAGATAGAATCTGCTTTGTAGATTTACGTGGACCACGAACTACCAAAAAAAAATACAATGAAGTTTTCTTTCTTTTTTCTAACTTCTAATCCTAGTTTTAACGTGAATATCATTTTTCTTTTAAAAAATATTCAAGTCGGCGTCAAGCAAACCAGTGATAATGTGCGAAGGTATCATTTTAAAAGTATACAAGAATCTTATAACTATTTGTTCAATAACGAACAGATGATATCTTTTGAATGAGAAAAGAACTGAAAGAGCTAACAGCTAGCGTCCACACCAAACAAACGCTAAACAAACACTAAAATACGAGTAAAGACACAAGTATGAACTTATAGTTGGTGTATTCAGCAGTGAATTAGTTTTTAAGTACGTGCGATGTAATAATCGAATATCACTTATAACTCATAATTTTAAGTTGACCGATTGATGTTTCCAAACGATTTCTTTAAGAATTCAATGGAATCAAGTTATTGTCTATTGTCTATTCACCGTAGGGCAGGAGAAAAAGACGTTCGTTATATTTCGTCTGTTGTAGACGTCGCATAAGGCGCCGAGTTAGTTCTAAGCTTGCATAAGATGAGAATCATAATGAAAGAGCTATTTAAAGTTTACTTTTATCATTTTTTTTCTGATCTCAGTTTCATGTACATTTAAAGAGATATGAGACTTAATACAAAAGATAACTAAAAATTAAGTAACTTTACTTTGAAATACAATAATATGTATTGTGGTCAGATTTGAAGTAACTAAAAAGTGTAAGTTGTGGCTCGACAGGCTTTTTCGCGAGTGTGTAAAAAACGCGAACTTTAAAACTGACAAGTAAATTTGTCGGTAATTCAACGTACTTAAATAAATAAATATTGGTGGACATATCACACAATGCCATCTAGCCCCAGAGTAAGCTAAGCATAGCTTGTATCATGGGAACCATACAACTGATATAATACTTATATACATTCCTTTTAAATACATACATATTAGAACTCAGACACAGAACCCACATCTGGGTTCGTCATACAAATGTTTGTCCTGGGTGGGAATCGGACCCACGACCTAAAGCGCAGAAGGCAGGGTTACTACAAACAGAAATGTGAGGCCAGTCAATATAAAGAAGGGTTTAGTAATTAAAGCTTACTTACTGTGAGTGATTTATAGCTCTATAATAAATCCCCTCTGACCCATCTTGTATTAACATCACTTTTTGTTACAATAGATTTTCTCCCCATCTAATTTGCGTACCGTCATCTACCGTTTGCGTATTTGGCTATATTACGAAGTTCGATCTCAAGAACAAAAAACGTAATGTAGCACAAAAATATTCAAATTGGAAAATTAGTTTCAGACGTGAGAGGCTATCATCGTAGGATATTTGTCTCTTTAAGGGTCTTACTTTATACAGCTATTTGCGTAAGACCTGAGGACTTTTTTCTGGCTACAGTTACGGAACGAGCCGACGGCCCACCCAGTGTTAAGTGGTAACCTCGGCCCATAACCAGCGATGCGACTTGGGTCCTCCCCTACTACGTACGACCCAAGTCGCATCGTATGCACCCGTAACTCGGAGACGTGTAGGTGGAATGTTTCATGTGCCTGTAAAAACTACTGACTAAGCTTACTTTGGGGCTAGATAGCGCTGTGTGAAATGTCAACCAATATTTATTATTATTTACTTACGTATTACTTGAATTTTCGGGGCGGAAGCTTCGTTGCGTTTCCAGGAAATTTATTACAGAAGCGTATACAATTTCCAATGCAATAAAAGAATCCACTGAGGTATCAAAGTGTGCCGCGGGGTTCAGTCAGAGAGCCATCTAATAATCTTTAACTATTAAATACTCTTTCCATTACAAGGTTGTCTGGAAAAGATCGCTTACTAGCGATAAGACCGCCCATTATACTACTAATGAAGAGATACCAAGAATTATATTACTATTACTATTATACTATTACGAATTGTTTATTTTATAATTTGGGATGATCTATGGTGTTCAATAAAGCATTTTCATTATTACTATTATTAATCTTCAATTATCAGTTGTCTTGTACCAGAGGAGAACTAACATAGTAAATGAAAATGCCATTTTTTTTAAGTAATCAAATGATTTTCGAATTTCACATTGTTTACCTTAAACCAAAAACATGAATATCCAATTTCGTGCCAAACCTTTTTACAACAAGAAATATATACATTCTCAGAAACAAAAATCTTGGCACTTATTTAAAGTTAAAAGGCAGATAAATCCTTTTTACACTAAAGGATCAGGTACACAAAGTAGGCACTTAAGTTTGAAAATAAGATTCCTTGAAAGTTGATCCTAATGTTTTATCAAGGTTGGCTTAATTGGTCAATTCAAATTGCTCAAGTACAATTTAGTATAAATGAGATAAAAAAGAACGCTCATAACAAAAGCAATACGTCTCAGGTCCTTCCCTTAGGTATGGGGAGTCCCAAGTCACGCAACTGTGAATCGTGAGGTTGGAATGACTCGTGTGCGGGTAGTTTTACCGGCGCATCTTCTATTCCGGAACATAGTAATTCTAGTGCCTTACTATTTGGTAGCTCAAAAATAGACATAATAGATAAAACATTTATTCAGCGCATAGGACACAAATACAAAAAAGAGCAAAAAACAAAAAAAAATACAATATATACTTGTGCCTCCAGTGCCGAAAAAGGGGTTGGATCAGCATATGCCGAGTAATTACTCAGCGCTGGTTTTCAGCCAAAAACCAGAAAGATACTTATGCTGCAGCAGTTTTTTGTGTTTAAAAGAATATGTAATTTGAAAAACAAAATATCCTCTCAGTGTTCCAAAATCTAAAATGTAATGTAAAATGCTCTACAATTACGTTCTCAGTTTGGCAGGCACTATGCAAATTCATCTAATCTGTCATTGTAGGAACATCGGCGGTTCTAGGCTTCATTCAATTAGCTCTAACTGGCTGATTAGCTACTCGAGGAATGGGGCTAAGTGCTGCAAATGCTAAGTTCCTTAGCATTTGCAGTTTTCTACGTTGCCTGGTTTTTGTATTTTGACCCCGTTAGTATTATGCCCACGTAATGCTGAGCAGTATTATAAATAATAAAAAGGAATATCATGAAGATAAGTTACGAGCCAAGTTAAGGGAGTAAAATCAAAGAAATATTTATATAGAAATGTATAAATATAAATACGAAATCTTGTTTAAACATAACCACGAATGAGACACCTGTGCCTTATAATTTACAACTGACATTTTACAATAAAACATTTCTATAAAAAAACATGAATATTATATTTTCCTATGTTTGAAACAACCTAATAATAAACAGACCTAAACATAGAGGCTTTGTAAATGAAAACAATTAAAGTATATTATATATTATATATATATTGTATTTATATGCAACTAGCAAATGCTTCTTTTTTGTGTTGTAGCATCAATTTTCTCAGTTCCTGTCTTTTCTATACATAAATTTCCATATTTTAAACAGCTATAAAATCTAGTGCCATGCTTTTTATTTCAATTTTAATCTTAATAATGCAGGATCAATTCAATTAATAATATATTCATATTTATTTTCATTTATAATTTACTTACTAGTGTTAAATCTTACATGAATATTTTATTAAAATTATTTATTTCAAACTCCTAATATGATCGCGTCTGTCACATTTATTAAATTTTTGATAACGAAGTATTCATAGCCCGGAAAATAAATTAGATCGCTATAAATTTGGAGTTCAGAGGGCGCGTCTCGGAGGAGTTCCTTTAATCAGCACAAACATTAACTGCCTTCGATTAGGAGGGCGTAGCAAATTGTTTTTCAGCGTTTCGACAGGCAATATTTTTGATTTTATTTTATGATAAAACCATAACCAAACTACCGGATACCAGCATTGCCTACCAGAAGACCAGCATAATATGCTTAGGTAGATACCGTTTTTCAACTAATTAATTACTTTTAGAATTTATTATTTCTTTGTATTTTTTAAGCACAATTAACGTTTTTTTATTTGATTACACAAGCATTTAATGTAAAAATAATTATTTTGACTTCAGTTTTCATTATATGTTTTTTCACTACACTTCGTTAGTGGTTGCAGCAAGAAATACACTATCATAAATTAAAACTACAATATTAAATATCTCTAAAGTATCTGAAACAAATGAGCTACTGCCATTTCGCTTACAATGTCTCTGTCCGAATCACGGCGAGCAATATTTGTCTAATTTTCCTTATAAAATTTATCAGTCTTTTCGTCCTACTCCTCCATTGGGAAATATATATTTTCCAAATTATTTGGTATTCATTTTTGATTATAACAGACTAATAAATTAGTTATAGGATACATTTTTCATTAAGCTGAATTTACAAAATAATTTACCCTGGCAATCAATCTTGTCGATTGGAAGGAAGGTAAGATATTTAGATAGATAGATATCTTTATTGACCACCATACATGGCAGTTTCGTAAAGATTAATACTAAGCTAAGGCAATACAATGGGCGGCCTTTTCGCTAACAGCGATTTCTTGCAGACAACCTTTAACCTATTTAATAATACTGTAAGTCAAAATACCTGCATAGGGTGCATTACTGACAAAATGATGCAGCTGAGCTTAGGTATTATCACTTAAAATTATTAAGTATTACACTAAGAGTTTTTTTTTTTATGTTGTACAGTTACAGAACGAGCTGACGGCCCACCTGGTTTTAAGTGTTAGGTGTTAAGATTGTTGTAGCATGATTACTTTATTTTGCAATATCACTGATGACTTTTTTCAAATGTGTTCCAAAATACACTCATTCAATGAAAAGAAGTGTCGTAGTTTTGTGGGATTTGTATCCGGAAATACAAATTCCACAGAACCAAAAGTAATAAGTTCTTGTTACAAGCGATTTATTTATATTTATACTTTTGCTCTGGGGAATGTAGGTGTTTCCAACGCTTTTCAAAACTATGTTATAAATTCTGTTTAAAACAAAGATGCCAGAACAAAATAAGATGAAAAAGTCAGAAAAACTTTCACGTTTTCCTTGAAATGCGTGGCATATATGAGACGGTGTTTGGCCATTGGCTCAGACCTCGAATTTCAGTCTGAAGGTTGCTGGTTCAAATCCAAAGGAGCAATGATGTGTGCAGTGCCAAGTTCTCAAGATGATGAACGAAATGTGTGTAAAAATTGAGGAACTTTGTGTTAGAACCAAAAATTTGACGACGTATGACATTTACAAATGTGGCAACTGTGGTAGATTAAATGCTAATTCACTGACTTTTGTTGAGTGGGAACATTATAGTCTAGTACAGTTTTTTTTTTATCTCCCGGTGAAATAAACCCACCATTACTTTTTTAATGTAATGACGTCCCCTTATTTTATTTTCATAGTAGTATTCTATTTTGGCGGAATGCAGCGGATATCCAGTCTATATTTATATACATGTATTACATAAAGGAGCAATAAGTAGAATATATAAAAAAATTCAAGTGACTCCTTGAAACATAAATTCAAGGAAAATAAATATTCTTTTAGTACTCAGGATATCTATATAAGGTAATATATTCTTAAAATATAATAATTTTAGCAAAAATAATGTATAAACACAAAATAAAAATAATAATTAATTAAGCCTTAGATTTCGATAGCAAGAACTTTTAATGGAAATTGAACACACTCTTATAAAACTTTCACTTCCTGCAAACTCCAGCAAGTTTCCGACCCAAACATTCAAGTCATAAATTACAAATAATTAATTAAATAAAGCACACTGCGCAGTAAATGATTAATATAATGATAAATCCCCATGGACCGATGTTGCGCTGCTCCACGACACGCAAAATATTATGTAGTAACATATCTTAAGCAATTTCATGATGTCAATCTAATATATTATAACGTTGATTTTATATCTACTTGGTTCCTAGTTTTTTTCTTTTCATGAAGTCGGATAGTGTTTGATGTTAGTGTCAAATTATATTTTAGTATTACCTACTAGTTAACGTTTCTAAGCCTATATGAGCCTATATGAATCAAAAGGAAATTAAGCTTTTTTTCCCTTTTTGACTTTAATCTGTAAAGTTTTGAAAGAGGACACACAGAAATACTCTTTTTTTACATTATTGGCTGCTAATATTAAGCCAACATGGCATAGTTCGATTACATGCTCAGGTAAGAATAAGATTAAGGAATGTCTATTGTGAAACTGTATATAAAAAGATCTTATTTTAATATAAAGTAACAACAGAATGTCTTCTCAGACATACAATAATATCAGTTTAGACATAAAATTTGAGAAGAAAATTCAAAAAATTCTTCAAGAACAAATAAAGGTTTACAGACTCATACACTAGCACTAGGATTTCCTTTTCCACAGTGGCGTGCTAACACAACACAAACATTCTAGATCCGAGAACGAACATTATGTTTATTTCACAATGATTGCCTCGGCTTATAATCTAACCCTTCGCTTCGGAGGGCAGGTCCATGACCAAAAGTAGCTACGTCTCAAATGCCTTGATGGATTGAAAAAATAATGTTAACTAAATTGATACATGAAAGTCACAATGCGAGCATTAAAATTTGCGCTACGAATAATTAATTTAATCATCAATCACTTTCAGTCCATAGTTATATCATGTAATTAGTAGAAAATGTTCATATCATGGTCATCAATATACTGAGTCTCTCAAAATTATCGTGTTCTATTCTATTATATTATTTCTATTATGTTATATTCTATTCACTCTTCAGATACGACGAAAATTTGTTTTTTCTTTCTGAATTCAAAATCTATAAATATGTTCGGTAAAATCTTGAACAAGTAAGCCGCTTACTGAGGGTTCCTTTCCAGTTAATTATGTTTCGTTTTTTCTTGTATTTTCCTTTTTTCAATTATTTCATTAGAGCCAGCATGACTCACATGTTTGTTTGTCACTCACCGATTTTTATCAATTGTTGATTTATTTTAGAGTTTGTTCTATAATCACACTAAATTGTCGTTTTGTTTGGTATTCAATCAATTTTTCTTGAAAAATGTATATAATTTTCTTCACAAATTGATATTATTGTATGTCCGAGAGGACAAAATGTTGTTACTTTATACCTAAAATAAGATCTTTTTATACAGTTTTACAATAAACATTTCTTATTCTTATTCTAATTTGACGTTTCAATATGTTACCATTTTTACGCTAGAGTCAAAATAAATTAATGTTAAATATAAAATATCTTATTATGGGGTAAGATACAGTCATATTAGGTTATAACACATAAATTTTAACAAACTGAAATAAAAAGAACTAGCTGCGCCCCGCGGTGTTACCCGCGGTGAATAAGTAATCCCACGAGAACACTGCACTTTTCCGGGATCAAATTAGCCTATGTGTTAATCGAGGATATAAGCTATATTGGTACCAAATTTCATCCAAATCCATTCAGCCGTTTGAGCGTGAAAGAGTAGCAAATATACATACAAAATTTCACGTTTATAATATTAGTAGGATTACGCGCCACCAAACAACAGATCTAAAATTATGATACCAAGATCACATAGAAAATAATTAATCCACGTACTAAACTGTTACATATCGTAAAAGTAATAAATAAAGTTGTAACAGTTGTAATCTTTAAAGTGGAGTGGACGAAATAAAATGGCCGACAATAACCATAATTCTCAATTCGTGGCTTGTGTTTTCTTGTTTGGTGTGACATTTACTTTTTGCCGTAAGAGTTTCAGTTAAAAGGTTTCTGTTCTCGTGCAAACCACATGACACTTATTCGCTTAATATTGGTGTTGAACTAATTGCCGTGTTTTGTCAGCGTAAAGCGGTAGTTAGTTTTAACTTTCACACGTATTATTTTAACTGAAAGTATTTTGCATATAAGTATTTGTATGAGTTTTCGTTTATTTTTTTTAGTTTTTTTTTACCATTTCGTTATATTACATAACTTAGGCTAGTCAGATATACAATAATACTAATAATAATTAATATTTAGGTTAGTTTTTTTAATTAACAAAATACATAAAAATACTCAATATATTTCATATATTTCGTTCATGTAAACTATTTAACTTATAATCCTAACGTATAAATAAATGAATCGGCGTCCAATCTATGTTTGATTAATTCATATCCTCGAGAGTAAAACCTCCCTTAGCTAATTTTATTTCTTGTTTTGCTATCGTAAGCACATAGTCTATTATTCCCTGGAGATTCTTCCGGATCTATCAGAGATTTTATGATTTACAAAAATATATCAGGAGCTTTTTTGTGCCTGCGCATTCCTGTATTTTTTTACCTACTACAATTTCAGTAAAAAATAACGAATTATCTGTTAATAAAATAATTTATGTTCATCGGTATTGTTACTAAGGACAAGATTACGCCTAATTATCTTTCAAATACTTATCTGAATATCAATTCTTTCTTCAGTAAGGTCATTAATAACTGGATTATATATTATGGGTAACGTTTATCAGCTTTTAAATATCATTATTTTAATATACCTGCGCCTTTTCCGAATTTTATTGAAAAAATATAAGGAAATTAAATTACGAAATATAAATAAATTATACGTAAAGATTAAGAAGTAACATGAAAAAGGATGTATCTGTTTTTTAAATGCAAATATTAAATCAGTGCAAAAATATAAAATACCAATTAAAATTCACTTAATATAAAAAACCTAGATTTATAGAAGACTTCTTCTGCTTAATAAAAAATTCGATCACTGCAAATTTTTTGCTGTTGTGTTGACCCTACCTACCTTAGTAGTGCGTCAAATAATCCCTGGCCAGTTAATGTATGAAAAATATTTTACGGTTCAACTTAAGTTCGCCCTAGTTAGTGCACAGCCCGCTCGGCTTAACTGTGTCGCTGGGATCTCAATGTACATCAATTTGTTGCACCAGTTAGTAATAAAATGTATATTAGAAAAAGTATGTAAGTATCATTGTAGCTAACGGCCAGGTATTGCCAAGTTTCCTAAACATTCTTTGTATAAATGTAAATTATGGCTAACATTACTGGCAATATTGCCAGAACAATTCCAGTCACTTGTGAAATCACTAGAAACAGTGCCTATTCACAATGCTACGTAATAAATATTTAAATTACTGGCCTCACAGCTCAGTTGGTATTAACACTGCCTTCTTTTTTTATGTGATGCAATTATGGCACGAGCCGACGGCCCACCTGGTGTTAAGTGGTAACCTCTGCCTATAACAACCGATGCGAGTTGAGTCCTCTCCTATTAGGTACAACAAGACCTAAGTCGCATCGTATGCATCCGTAACCTTAAGACGTGTAGGTGGAATGTCTCATGTGGCTGTAATTTCACCGGGAACCACATCTCTCAAACCGGAACATAGTAAAGCGAATTAGCAACCTCTTGCCTTGACATATTTTTAGGTTATTTATGTGCCGTCGTGTGATTATATGCATACATTATTTTGTCATTCTATCAGCCTCTTATGAGGATTTTTTCGAGTGGGTTTCAGGCTAAAATTTTACGAGCATAAGACCACTTTCGCTGATAACCAAACCGAGGATATTTCCTTACAAATCCTGCCTGGTAATGACCAAGTTAACGGCGATTCGGATTTTCCGACTATGGCTGCTCAGTTAAGGTCTTTCATTTTCTAGTTGTATAAGAGCTTTAAGTGGAAAGAACAGTATATTTTTTGTTTTATAAATAAATATTGGTGGACATTTCACACTACTAACTCTGCCATCTGCGCTGTAGGTCGAGGGTTCGATTCCCACCCAGGACAAATTTTTGTGTGACGAACATAGTTGTTTGTTCTGTGTCTGGGTGTTAATATGTATTATACGTATGTATGTATTTACAGAAAAGTATATTGTATTCTATCAGTTGTCTGGTTCCCATACTACAAGCTATGCTTAGTTTTGGGCTAGATGGCGCTGTGTGAATTATTTTATAATTAATGTAGTATTTAATGTTACGTTTGTGTCGAATGAAAAAAAAAACCTTTCTTTCTTTGCAATTGGGTTTACCTGACAAAATGTGACCCACGAGCCATTATAGATTTTCGGTGAAAGCCAATAAATAACATCCATTCCGCCTTTTAAATGTAACTTTTAGACCACGTCCTTGTTTTTCGTTCCACACTGTGAAAAAATGTGCTCATTCAGTCGTACTTCGAGCAACGCTCGGAGTGCTGTCAAGTATAAATCCGCAATGAGGCATCTCACATCTAGGATGTGGCACTGGGCTAGGAACATATTTCACCGAAGAAACGTTAAATGGTGGAATGGTTAAGTTGTTGAGAGAATAATGCGAAATATATGTGTGTTCCGCAGGGAATAATTTATTTAAGTGTTTATAATATATTTATGTTCGTACTTACTGTGTAATTGTTAGTTTACCATAATAAAAATAAAGAAAAAAAATCTAGTAAAATGACCAACAGAGATATATTTTATTCACAAATATTGAAACAAATAACCTATTAACTTTGACAAATAAATCACCGATAAAATAAAATATGATGTTAAAATTGTTATTTTTATATTAGTTATAATTGTACCATATCATTTTATACATTTAATTTTTTTTTTTTTTTTTTATGTAATACATTTACGGAACGAGCCGACGGCCCACCTGGTGTTAAGTGGTAACCCCTGCCCATAACAGCCGATGCGACTTGGGTCCTCCCATACTAGGTATGACAAGACCCAAGTCGCATCGTATGCGCCCGTAAATGTGAGACGTGTAGGTGGAATGTCTCATGTGCCTGTAATTTCACCGGCAACCACACCTTTCAAACCGGAACACAGTAACGCGGATGCGTTACTGCTTGGCGGCAGAAAAGGGCATGGTGGCAGTACTTCCCCGGACGAACTTGGCGAGAGTTCTACTGCTCTTAATGATGTAATTCATGGTCCGTTAGGAAATAATAAAAACATTTTCAAATTCGCCAGCTCTTACAAAAAGCACTCGAACGTACGAGACAATGTGGCGGCATCGAAAGTGGTAATGGACGCGTAAATCATAGATGAACCTACTTCTAGCCTTAACTTAAGATGTACTTAAACTTAAGTGGTTGAAAAGTAAAGCAAAGTGGTCCAGTATTACGTGGTGACCTTAATGTCACTTCAGAGTTATCTATTCATACATTGCGTAGTAAAACCATGATCAAACAGCCTTTTAGCATAAGATTAACACGCATAATATGTAGGTACGTCCGTTCTTTTTAAAACATTAGGTATAAATGGTAAAATTGTTACTCTTAGCAATGTTGCCTTTGACTAAATAAATCACGTAATGTAATATATTTTTGTAAGTTACAGAATGAGCCACTCTGTAAAGCGATGAAAAACTCTATACAGCGAAACAATACATCTTGGGGTCAACCCTTATTTAGGCCCTTTCACCCTTATGGGAAGACCGCGTAGCAATGCAACTTTTACTTGAAACTGGAGTGTTTCTCTTGCCTATTATTTCAGTACAACAATTTCAAATCACACCAGCCAAACGGAGCATGTAATGAGTTACTGTTTATCGAAAGAAATAGGTTTGTAACTTGTGCCAAGTTCAACCGGAGAAAAGTGCCTGTACAAAGTGACTACTTAGCTCATGGTAGAGTTACGCAACGGTTGAATTGGAAGCTGGTTCGGTGCTTGCCGGTAGAATTACACCTTGATGATAGAGCTACGCAACGGTTGAATTAGAAGCTGGTTCGGTGCTTGCCGGTAGAATTACACCTTGATGATGATCACTAGCCAGCCGAGTATCCACCCACCACCACGCCACTATAATTTATTTTTCCCCTCATGATAATTTTCTTCACTGGACGCATAGCTCAGGCTAGCTAGGTTGCTATGCAAAAGCCATCTCTCTTGAACCGGCATGAATTTATTATGATCGCATTAGCATACTGTTATTAAAGTTTGTATTTGTATAATAAGCTTCTTGTATCCAATTTGTGCGGATTAAAATAAATCTGTCTTTATTTAGAAAAGGAGATAAATATTATACTATTACAGAACATTACCAGTCACTTGTTGGTAAGTCGTTGGTATGAGGTTTGTGGGGTATCACATTAGTTATTGAAATCTAGTGTTAGCTGAGTTTGTCTGAAACAAAAGGAAATACTTTTCTGACTAGACTCACAGCTCAGTTGGTAGTTACCCTACCTCCTGCGCTGTAGGTTGTGGGTTCGATTCCCACCCAGGACAAACATTTGTATGATAGAGATAGATGTTTGTTCTGTTTGGGTGTTAATATGCATAAAATGTAGGCATTTACAAAAAAGTATACAAGTATTATATCCGTTGTCTGGTTCCCATGATACAAGCTTTGCTTAGCTTACTTTGGAGCTAAATGGCGCTGTGTGAAATGTCCACCAATACTGTATTATTATAATTATTATTATTATTAAGGGTCACAATTAAATATAACTAGGAAAGACTTAACAACACGACCCTAACGGTACATTGAAAGCTGCATAATTGGTATTGTATAAATACCAAGGCATAAATGATATTTAATACATTGCTAAAGGTTCAGATTTAAGTTTAGAACTTTAGATTGCCGGCACCATACACATTTGCTTACATTATTATCTTCAGTAGTGACGTTTTTACTTGAAGTCTAAGTATTTGTTTGCCACCTCACTTAGCATATTTGTATGAATCCTGTTATCACAGATACATCGTTTTGTATGCAATAGGGATCGTGTATTCTGAAACTTTTAAGTTTTGCATTTTATAACAACCTGGGTTTTATGTAGTTATAAAAGTCTGCTGGTTCAGTTTGGATTTAAGTTGATGGCTTTTGGCTTTTATATCTCACTTAAGTTAGCAACTTTCAGCAATTATTGTTAAAAACACGCGTGGAACAAGACAGCAAAAGCAAGCTAAGTCCTTAAGAGTTCTTACTAGCTGCTTACACTAGCGTACTTAATAGGAGTAGTAAACAATGAAAATAAATTATGAAACGGAAATTTATCAAACAAAAGAATAGAACATTTCCATTAAAAACCCCATCCTTTTATATCTGAATTACGCAGCTGCAATCAACTATTTCATTTTCATCATTTTTTCATTTATATCATTTTAGCGAAATCCGTTTCCAGCGGACCTGGCTTAACTTTTTACCTCGATGAAATATCGTTTATACGGAAGAGTATTTTATGTAATTAATGATCCAGTCATTTATGGTAAAAAATCGTTTCATTCAATCTTATGTTAATAAAATTAAATAGTATTGCTAAATCAACCTCCATTATCGATTACAGTCATTAATTTTAGCAAATAATTTGTGGCTACGTATTTCAGTTTTATTTTTGACTAGAAGCATCATAATTTTTCGATAATTATACTTTTATAATAATATACAAATTTACTACATAGAAATATTCAGTATATTACGTACTTAATTTATATTTACCATCATAGTTGGACAAAATCATTGTCTCATACGATCGAAATAAAAGAAGTAAAGAAGAAAGGGTAAAGAAAGTATTAGAAATAAAAAGGCCGAGTACCTACCGCAATTGAATCAATTGCGGTAGGTACTGAACTGACAAATTGAATCATCACATCGGAAAAATAAGAAACCATAACGGTGAAATATATCTAACGCCGTTAGCAATCGTGATGCTAACCCCTTCGTTTCCCTATAAGTATATTTCATCAAATAATACGAGTATGTAAACCTAATAACGGCTCAACACTGGAAACCATGTTTTGTGCGCCAAAATGCCATTTCACCGCCATTTTTTCAGATCAATCTTGATACGCCCCGCGGCGCCTACATTCGATATCATGTCTCAAATTTCATGAGAATGCCTTCATATTCTGTCTATTTAGAGAAACACGCCACTTTTAGCCTCGACGATAAAATATATTTTTCGGGCAGTGAATATTTCGCCGAATTTGTCCAGGGAAGACGTACTGTCGCCAAGCAGTGTGTGTGTATTAGAGTTTAAAATGTATGGTTGCCGATGAAATTATAGGCCTTGAGAAATTCCATCTTGTTTCAGAGTTACGGGCGCTATATGAAGCCACTTGGCTCTTCCTATAGACATATAAGGGCGCAATTTATTCCTTTGTGTTTTGTAATACAGGCCCTACACATCGAACCCGCTACCCGCTAACCCGATGTGGCAGCCAGATTGTCATTCAGATGTCAGCTGCACGAAATGAGCAACATTGTCTGGCCAGTTGTGAGACATTTAATTATTATATCAAATAAGAAAGCTGACACCACTGTGCTGGGTATGACAAGCCTCACAGCTCAGTTGGTAGTAACTCTGCCTTCTGCGCTGTAGGTCGTTGGTTTGATTCCCACCCAAGACAAAAATTTGTGTGACGAATATAGATTTTTGGTCTGTGTCAGGGTGTTAATATGTATTATATGTATGTATAATATTTACAAAAAAGTGAATATATTCTATCACTTGTGTGGTTCCCATAGTACAAGCTATGCTTAGTTTGGGGCTAAATTGTGCTATGTGAATTGTCCACCAATATTATAATAATAATATAGGTGGAAATTTCACACAGCGCTATCTAGCCCCAAAGTAAGCTACGCGTAGCTTGTATCATGGGAACCAGACAACTGATATAATACTTATATACGTTTTTTATACATACAATTATATTATTGTTATTTTCGCTGGTCGGGTTTTGCTGATTTTGTTGGACTAATAGAACGTCTGCTTTATATCAGCGTCATGAGTGCGTATCCATTTGCCCGAAGGCGGTCAATATTTATGTGTATCTTTGCTTGGCTCAAAACTAGAGACAAAGTTGCTCATCTTCTGTCGCCAACAACAAAGTTTTCCGATATGCAGCCATTTGAATTCCCTGTCTAACCCGCCAGTGTTAAGCCCGCCAATATATGACGGTGGGTCGGTGGGAAGAGGGTATTATGTACATATTTATTGTCATATTTTTAGAAAAAAAATCCGTGACAATATGATTTAAATTTATCACGCCTACAGTCAAAATTGAAGTGGCAACGTTGAGCGACTGCTTGGTAACAACTTCCATTGAGACTTTTTTTCGTAACAGAATGAAGTTACAAATTTATTTGCAGAATAATCTTTTGTGCAGTTTATTGTGGGGAATTATCGTAACCATTCCCATTACAATCATACACTCATAAACATCGTTGCTGTGACCAAATAGCCTACCCGCATTGCTGTGTTCCGTTTGAAGTGTGTTTTCAAAATCAGTCATATCCACATGATTTATCAGCGTGTCTCTGAATAAAAAACGCAAGGTTTCATGAATTGGGTCTTCCCATAATTTACTAAGGGAAAAGTAGGTTGTATCACTTTGTTAAGTATAACATAATCACTCTGCCAACTCCATAAAAATAGCTTCACAACTGAATACACTGGCTCATATACAATTACGCCCTTTGAAGTATTTCCTAATATCACGCTAATTACACTTAAGAAGAATAGACAAAGCGATGTATTTGCTTATAATTAAACAGAAAATTATCCTCAGCAAAGTCAGCGTTGATAAAGCTGGAGCCAAGCCAAGATCATAATGTAATTGCTCGTGTATAGGACAGAATTCTTGTGGATAATATAGCTAAAGCTTCATTCGCGAAAGCTACGTAACGGTTTGAGATAAATAGTACGGTATATTCATGCCGTTGATACTTAGATAAGGAAATTTAATTTGGAACTTTGACAACTTCCGCCAAAATGTTCCCTTTGAAAGTTTCAGTTCGCATCAAGTGGGCTCATGTTTTAAAATTAGAGTGCTGTGATATTGTATGTATTAACTTGGAATTATTTTTGGGTAAAAACTTGTTTCTCTGAAGTTGTGACGCGTAGGGTACAACGCTTCGATAATTTTGATTAAATAAATAAAATAAAATAAATAAATATTGGTGGACATTTCACACAGCTCCATGTAGCCCCGAAGTCAGCTAAGCACTGCTTGTATCATGGGAACCAGACAACTAATATACATACTTAAATACTTTTTTTTTGTAAATACATACCTCCATGAATGTCCTCCAATATATATTTTATTTAAATTGGTATTTCGAACATATTATTATTATTATTATTATTATTCGAGTTACTTTAATGTTATACCTATAATTCTTTTATTTTTGGTTTATGTACGTGCAATTTTTTATATTGTTTATTACCCGACATTGAATCCATTATTTTAAACAATTTCCCGGTTTCGTTAAGTAAGTTCTGCAAGTTTAAACACTACAATTTCACACTTAACTCATAGAACTTCCGCAGAACTGTAGCGTACTTCAAACTGAGGCGTTTAAACCGAAATTAAAGTGGCCGACCACTTCTTGTTAGTGGTTTGTGGTGAGTTTAGTTCTGTTATTCGCTTTGGGGTACGGAAAAAATAATGCGTATTTTGAACTAGCTGTTGCCCGCGACTTTATCCACGTGGAATTCGATTTTATCCCGCACCCGAACATATAGCTCAGTTGGTAGTAACCCTGCCTCTCGCGCTGTAGGTCGTGGGTTCGATTCCAATCCAGGAAAAATATTTGTGTGACGAACATAGATGTTTGTTCTATGTCTGGATGTTAATATGTATATATGTATGTATTTACAAAAGATAAGTATATAAGTATTATATCAGTTGTCTGGTTCCCATGATACATGCTATGCTTAGCTTACTTTGGGGCTAGATGGCGCTACGTGTGAAATGTCCCCAAGATTTATTTATTTAAGTTGCTACAGTTGAATTTTTTTTGTTAGCTGTATATATTTTCTTAATGTCTCTGTAGCGCAAATAAATTATTTCTTTCTTTCTTTCTTAAAGTGCGATTAAACTGTGAGGCTTGTTTCGCATAAACACGTATTGTCGAGTTTTATTTCTGGGACATGACGATGTCCTCACGATGATTTCCTTCACCTTTTTGAGATAAATAGGTATTGCACACATAAATGTGTCTATGTCATAAATGACATAAAACAATGGTTTAATACGCCATTTAACGCCATAATTTGAACCAGCGATCCATCCGAAGAAAAGTGAATTCTAACAAAAATGAATCCGAAGAAAAGTGATTCCTAAGGAAACTTATCCAAATAATATGAAATGTAAATAAGATGATTTAAAGGAGATATTGAATTTCTTAACAATTTTGGATTATGAAACTGACTTTGAACGGTCGAGCACTAATTAGTATCTGGACACAGTATGAAGAATTTTAGAGGGACATGTTTTTCTTGTAAAATTTTGTCTTGTCCCTGTAACTGCAGCTTAGACTAAAGAAATAATAGATAAAACCCCTTAACCAAGTTGAAACATGCAAAAATTTGTTAAACTCATAGTCTCATATTTTTTTTTATTATGACTGGCCTCATATCTCAGTTGGTAGTAACCCTGCCTTTTGCGCTGTAGGTCGTGGGTTGGATTACCACCCAGGACAAACATTTATGTGACATTTGTAACTTTGATGTTTGTTCTGTGTCTGGATGTTAATATGTATTATATGTATGTATTTACAAAAGATAAGTATATAAGTATTATATCAGTTGTCTGGTTCCCATGATACAAGCTATGCTTAGCTTACTTTGGGGCTAGATAGCGCTGTGTGAAATGTCGACCTTTTTTATTTATTTGTTATATATTTATTATTAAGATAAAGGATATTTTGCTTTTTCTACAGTTTCCAGATTGTTTGGAAAATATCCAACATATTCGTTAATTTTTTTTATATATAATATTTGTTATCTACTTCTTATATTTTTCTTTCTCGTTAAAAATACAAGTGTAACCTTCGGAGTTTGATCACACTGTGGCTGGAGCATTGAATTAATAATGACTTGTCACCCATTTTTCTTGCCCGTCTTACTCGTTGCCTTAATGAAAACTTTGAAGGATTCTTCCTCGCTTCATCGTAAATTCTTGAATTAATAATGAGTGTTATTTCTACTACAAAGTGGCAGACTTAATAATATAGTAGCCTTTGGTACGGATTATCAAATTAAAATTGCTAACAGGATGGTAATAAATTATAACACAATTTGTACTTAAAACTGTAGTTGTGGATAATGAAAGATACATTTATACATCAGCCAATTAACATTACAATTGAAATACATTAAAATATACAAGCTCTGCTTATACGTCATAGTATCTTACATCTGCATTTGGTTTATATATGTTTATATTTTATGTGTATTGTTGTATGTATATGTATATATATATATATATATATATATATACTGATGATTTGGGGAACGTTGTCAAGGGTTCTTAAAAACTAAAATTGGAATTTAAATAAAAACTACATGATTACGTCCACACCGATTTTGAGGCGTTTTAATAATGACATCATTACATAGGCAGGACACAGCCGGCGAGTTGGAGACGGCTGAGTCTTCTATAAAAACATTACTGAGAAATGCATCAGTGTATGTTATAACTACTCTATACTTAATCTAAGGCAGAGGGACGAGGGGTATAACATAACTATAAATTTTCTGTATTCATAGTTATTTATTTAGTATATTTAGTACGAAGGTAAATTTTTATTAGTTTATTTCTTTTGATAAATATCTCCGTTAGCTTTTAGTACACTCCCATCCACTCTTTAGCTATTAAATACTCTTTCTATCCCAAGGTTGTCTCAAAGAGATTGCTTTATAGCGATAAGACGCATTGTACTAGTAATGTCTAACATTTTTATTTTATTATTTGTTGTTATATGGTGTGTAATAAAGCATTTTTATTATTATTCTTCTCATTATTTTTTCCACGTATGTAGCGTAACACGAAAAATCAAAACACATACCTCCTGATAAAAGCGTTTATTTTACGCTGTAATTTTGAACCCCCATTACGCGTCATTGTGTCATACGATGGATGTTTACATCGTCGAGCGGAAGTCTTCAAATGGAAACGATGATAAAGCAAGACACGTCTCCTGAACAGAAACGTGGGGCGTTGACGCCTGAACATGACAGGAGTAAATTTCAAGCTTCACCTGAAGGCTTATAAGCTTTTTTTTTTTATTTGACATTGGCATTTGGTTATTATTTGACATTGATTGAGCTGAAAATTCGCAAATGTAACTTCCACCTGGATTCATTAGTAAACTTTGATACAGTATTTGTCCTGGAAACTGGTAACGATGATCTTACTATTTATTTCACTTCTAACTTCCCACGATTATTTTTAAAGTGATCCAGTTACGGAACAAGCAGATTTCCAACCTGGTGCTAAGTGGTAACTTCTCCTAAAACATGTAATACGCCTTGGTTCCTCCCTTACTTAGGTACGACAAGACCTCAAGTTGTTACGAGTTAATTTTAGGGACAGGATACTAATTATTAGCTGTCTAAATATTTTTTGCATGAATGACATTATTTGTACGCTAATGCCTTGAATGAAGAATGAAGAAGAAAAGAATGAAGAAAACGTCATTCTGTTTCTTTTATGGTGTACTCAAATGTAATTTATTTTTATATGCACTAAATATTGACACCTAAATTAATGTAATTGAATTACTCCCACTTGACTAAACACAATTTATTGGTGATAATTGAATAGCCCGCGGGCTAAATTGTAAGTGGCAAGACTTATTGAATTGAATTTATGGAAATTAGATAAACTGAACGGCTTGTGGGTAAAATACCTATTCAATTTTATGTTCAGCCTAAACTTTTGAACGAATTAAGATTTTTTCAGCATCGTGAAAATTGAAGGAACATTTTAAACCTGATTTTATATAAAATACAAAAAATACTGCATGAACCATATAAGTAGAGGCAGAAATGATATATAATTTTTAAAAGGTGGTTCTGCCGGTGAAATTACAGGCACATGAGACGTTCAAGTATCAGAGTTACTTACGGCCGCAATATTGTTGCACTTGGTTCTTCCCAAACCTTTATGTACGTATGTATAGAGATACAAGATGTATTACTTTTCTTGTAAGCAAGTTAACGCTTAACATCGGGCGGGCCTTCTGCTAGTTCCGTAACTTATTCAAATAAAAAACTAAGACAAATGGACTTGTCTCTCTAACTGAATGAATTCCGATCCCATAACGGCTGAGTTGAAAACTTATTGGCGCATTCAAGATCCGAATACCATTAAAGCAATAGACGTTTTTTTGTCTAAGATTCCAACTAAGCTTCGACCTAAGCCTCGCTTGAAGAAAAAAAGAGCATTGTTTGTCCCAAGCGAAAACAGTCAAAGTCAAAGTCAAAGTCAAAAACTTTATTTCCATAGAATTCATAAAGAAATGGCTTGGAAACGTCAATATTCAAAACATAAGGTCACGCGTACTTATCGATAAGTTTGATGCCTGTTCAAACCCTATCCGACCCTCCATGGGGAAGAACAGACAAGAAACCCCTAATGGAGGGATTCCTTTTTTTTTCGCGAGCACGATCCTTGTTTTATTATCATTATTAAAAAAATAATTATTAAAAAAATTATTAGTGTCGGGTAGCATTTTATTTATAATGCGAAAATGACTTTATTCAACAAATCATAAAGATATTGGAACCTAAAAAACATAAGTTATACTACTTATAAAAATAGCTGTAATAAAATGGCTTTATAGTTAACTATAGAAATTAACAATACACAAAATATAGTGTTGTGTGGATGAATTGAACTTGAACTCGTAGAAACCCTGATAGTCTAGAGAAGCTAATGGTAGTTGGGCAGGTCGACGGGAAAAGACCGCGCGGTCGCTCACCTACCCGTTGTTCAGACCTAGTAAAGACGCTCACTGGCCTGCCAATATCCAAAGCTATTAAGACCGCCGAGGACAGAAGTACGTGGAAGAGTATAGTGCATCAAGTAATCAACATGTCAGACTAGACACGACCTTCAGCAATGAAGATGCCGACTAAGAAGAAGAAGTGGATTAAAAGGTCTCAGCATTCTGCTGCATTGAAACCACGAATAACGTTTAAAACCGCTAGTGTGATAGCACTAAGTTTTTACTTTAGTTACAAAATTCTAAGCAATTTCAGAACAAAACTTAAGCAAATTTTCGTTGTGTGAGAACGTGCCTAAAATATCTAATCTTCCCTAAACTTCTTCAGAAATGCATGCAGAGTTCAAATGGGATTATAGGTACTGCAGTATATAACCCAATTAGGTGCACTAAGCGCCAAAAGTTTGAGCAAGCTGGAGACTATTATAATATATATAGCGCCTATGATTTTCGTACGGGATAATGCAAGATGTGATACCGCAGTATTGGCTATTTTTTAACTATTTTATTATACTGGTCTAACTACCGAACATCCCGAATTTCTCACGATGTTTTCCTTCACTGTTTTTGAGAACGCGATAAAAAGCTCAAAATAATTACTAATTAAAGCCTGCATTTGAACCAGTGGCTTTTGAATATTCAGGTTCAATACCATTAGGCCACCACAGTCACATCTGAACACAAACCAATTTATAAAAAAAAACTTTTAGGGTTCTATAGTTATTGTGAAGTATTGTCTTAGCGTGTAATAACTTAGAAAGAAATAATCGGTTAAGGAAACCATTTCGTGGTTCCGCCCACGCAAGGTATACAACGCTGCCATCGTAGATACCCTCCTTGTGACGATACACAGTAATCTGAAACATCCATGTTCCAACAGAACCCGCACTAGAAAACACTAGAAACAAGTGTTCCCTTTCGACCCATTTTGTCATTTTCCCATTGACAGGCCGCACAGCTGAGTTGGTAGTAAATCTGCATTTTGCATTTTAGTTCGTGGGTTTGGTTCCCACGCAAGACAAACATTTGTGTGATGTGTGATAAATTAGATGTCTACTCTGTGTCTGGGTGTTAATATGTATTTACAAAAAGGTATATAATGTATTCTATCAGTTGTCTGGTTCCCATAGTACAAGCTATGCTTAGTTTGGGGCTAGATGGCGCTGGGTGAATTGTCCACCAATATATTAATGTTATTATTCATTCAAAACTGTTCCAATATCTCCAATGGTCAACTAAAGCCAACCTAGGTACATTTATTCAGTCCCGCATGCACCGCACACTCTTTGCCACTCTAATACGTACTAGTTACGAATAAGCCATAGTACTTACAATATAGACTTGCTCAATACGTGCACAACATAACAAGATAAGAAACCCACAGAATACTAAACACTCAGTACAACACGACTGAACAGAATAACCCACAGTTAGTCCGTCCTCACTGTCATAAAGAAGACGGGACGGGCGCAAATCAAGTTTATTGCACATAAAAATTCATATGTTAAAACATAAAAATGTTGCCATGCTCGAGATTTTTTTATTGCGAAATGGGTTTGGATGTTTTGGCGATGACATGTACAAAGGTCAAATCTAGAATAGCGATACATACATATTTGGAGGAAGGAACTTGACTTGCGTGCAATCCTTAAATAAATATTGGTGAATATTTCACACCGCGTCATCTAGCTCTTCACTGGTGACCAGAGAATTACTGATACAATACTTATTATATACTTTTTGGACCAAGACATACCCAGACACAGACAAGTATTGAAAACAGTAGAACTCCCGCCAAGTTCGTCCGAGGAAGTACTGCCACCATGACCATTTCTGCCGCCAAGCAGTAAAGAATTTGGTTACTGCGCTCCGGTCCATACTATTCGGCCACTATCCAATCAACTCTTTACGTGTCTAGAATAGATCTATTCAGAACATATTATTATATGTATTGGAATATCCGCATAAAATACTGGTACCAAATAGTTTAAGAATTTTTCGTAATCCGAAGCGTTGTCGCGAACACTGCACCTAATTGCCATGAAAGTTGAGGGTTCATGAGTTGAAAATTGACATGAAAACTTAATATTGTGGTACAGAGGAGGAAATTAATATTTCTGTGTTCAGGAGTAAATATATAATAAGGAAAAGGCTTCACATTTAGTCCGGAGTAACACTGCGTTCTGCGCTGTACATCGTGGGTTCGATTCCCACCCAAGACAAACATTTGTATGATGTACATAGATATTTGTTCTGTGTCTGGGTGTAAATATGTATAATAATGTATACGTACTTACAAATAAGTATATTAGTATTATATCAGTTATGTAGTTCCCTTGATAGAAGCTATGCTAAGCTTACTTTGGGGCTAGATGGTGCTGTGTGAATTGTCAACCAATATTTATTTATTCATCAATTAGCTTTGCGCTTTTTCATCACCTGGTCAGTCTTGCTTAATATTAGGTTAAACTAGCCTTACTTATGAACTTTATACGTACATTTGTCTGTTTTATAACTCCATCGTTATAATCGTTATATTATCCCACTCCACTTCCCTGCAGACGTTCCATTAACCAGTCACCTAATACCATAAAAACCAATCATTAGATTCACCAAGCCACCGTTTCATCTAACAGCCAATTAACTAACGTCTCAGATTCGGGAATTCCTCTTCATTTTTTGCCACAGACTGGAGCAAAAATCTTGTTTAATATCAGAAAAAAAGTTTGCTATGTTGCAGTGGTATGTAAGAGTTTTAAGTTATTATATATGCACTAGGTCTGCCGAGTATCATTTTTAGGCGAAATGATGTTGTATCTACGACTTTAACGTACTTTTCATTTAGAGGTATATTGAGTGATATTTTTAAACCTTGTTTTTTTAAATATTATTAATATCTTCGGTCGTAAACTAAATCTATAATCCGCTAATGTATTTTTAATGGTGAAAAAGTAGACAAACATTTAATGGTATAACTGATTATAATCTACTTAAGGAAAACGGAAAAAACACGATTTTGTTTTCCTTATAAAGTAGATTTTTCAGGTAACTTGACACTTAGATTAGAAAGCCTGTAACCCTAAACCTGGGGCCCTAAGCCAGGTGACCGGTAATTTAATTATTTTACTGATAAAACAGAAAGCTGCAAGAAAATTCAACACATAATGAATTTGTGTTTTTTTTATGTACTTATTACAAAGTTGTCCAGAGTTGACTGAATATTATTTTAAATGTTTCGTCTTACATCGGGCCTAGAATAGGTCCTTAACACCTTTATTAAATAATTATAATTGCGATTCAGTGAGATACAGGTACACGATGTCTGCGTAGTTGTAGTAAGTTTTAAACAAAGAGGTTTCTCTCGAGTTTAATCCCACCGAAAATCAGGGAAGAAAGTTTTTGTATGATATGTATGGTGAGTTAAAATATGGTATCGGGCTACTTTTTTTAATTAAATTTTGAACTCGTAAACAATTAACTATGTATATGACTCTTACTTTTTCCTAGAACTGTTAATTCCCTTATCGTAACAAAAGCTCGTTTTTCGTAGAGCTCGTTACATCTTGCCGTAGAACTAGCTACGAGTACGTCTATTTGTAGCGCCGCCGTTTCTTTTGTCGTCCCGAGGAAGGAAGCACATTGTTCTCAATAAGCTGTATTTTTACCAAACAATGCGAAAACTTTGCCACATTGTGGTGCGAATCACCCTCTTTCATTGTAAATGTTCCTATTATCACGAATTGACGAATTTTTTATGAAAAATGTGAAAATAAACTGTGCTGAGTGCTCGCATCACATGAGAATGAAAGCCTGTTTTCTAATCTTATGTGTACGTGGCATACGTACTCTCTGCGGTCGACCGCTACAAATTGACTGAATACTCAAGTTTTTAATTTTGTGAGACCAATAACCAAATTTTTAAAGTAATTTAGAATATTTAAGTTAAATTTCGAATAAATTTTAAATTATTCAATTTAGTGTCTCAGTATATTTTAAAATAGAACGTAGTCGTTTCATGCCAGTTTGTATTAAAGTCAATAATTTTAAGCAACAAGAAAAGCATCTAGATCTCGAAATTATCCTAATCAATCTACACGGTACTATCATCGCGGCAGTCCACATCATATAAACGACCTTTAATATATACCTAAGAAGTGTCGCCCCTACATAGCTATCCGTTGCAAGTCGTGGCGATAACTTAACATTAGGTGGGCCGTCAGATCATTCGCCAAACAAATCACATAAAAAAAAAGTCGTCTGTAAGCGGAGGTTAACTCAACGATAGCGGAATCTTTACGATAGACGGCGGAGACGGTCACTTAGTGTAATGTAGTCTTCATTGAAATCTGTTATAGCATGCCCGACTTAATGTTTAAGTGTTTTGTTCAAAGAAAAAATGAGCAGTCACTCGATCAGCATTCAAATGTATGTACGTTATAAAGAGTTCGTTGCCTCCGATTTAAATCGTTACGACTGGCAATATAATGTGTTTGCTCGAAGGAGTAAGATGCAAAACAGTCTTTTTATAGATGTAATGTTGATGTAGTGATCTTGAACTGAATACTTTTCTTTTTTGTACAGTAATTGTGTTCAACACATTTTGCTAACCTCTTTCGTCTTGGGACGAACAAACATAATTTCGTTGTAAACTGAGCACATTTATATTCCAGTTTAATTAAATTTTCTTGTCAGAATTCACCCATATAATTTCTATTTTCTAGAAACCTCTCCGAGACTCCCAGGTGTGATAATACCTAAAGTGTGTGGTTCGCCAAGTCTATCCATTGTTCCATTATGTGTAACAGTAAGAATATTATTTTCATTAATTTAATTTGCTGAGGCTTATAAAATCTTTTTTTTTGTAAAATAAATTTAGTATTTTGAGGTAATGGGTGCTACACGTCGTGACTTGGTCGGGAGGTCATCTGGATATTAGGGGTCAACCAGGGCTCTATATTAGTTTTATTAGATCTTTGAGCTTCAAAACTATCATGATATATTATTTTATGTATAGATTAAAACTGTTTTCATGTCATTAGTTAGGTACATGTGTGTGTGTATGTGGATCAAATAAAATTATTATTATTATTATATTTGCTGACCGATGCACATAAGTATGCAGAAAATGTCTGCGGTGAGACGAATGAAAAAATCTCTCCTTTAGGGGTTTCCTGTCTGTTCTCCCATTGAGGGTCTAATAGGGTTTGAACAGGCGTCAAACTTACGATAACTTGCGATAAGTACGCGTGACCTTACTTGTTTTGAATATTATTGATGTTTCCAAGCCATTTCTTTATGAATTCTATGGAAATAAAGTTTTTGACTTTGACTTTGAATGATACTTAGCTATTTCTAGCACAGTTACATAATATTATAATATTTATGTGAGACGAAGATTTTGATATTCTTTTATGTCATTTATAGCTATGTCCGCGGTTTCAACCGCCGTTTTTGTTGACATATCCACAGTTCGGCACTTCTGGGTAATGCCCTCGGCCCCCGATCCAACACTTCACATCGCCCGCCCGTGCTATTACTTCGTATTCGCTTTCTTTCTGACTTTTTCTTTTTATTCGGCTCCGTAAGTTCTCAGCGTGATTTTAAATAGCCATTCACCTTCCTCGAGAATTGGGATAACAAATGCAATAATATTTTTTCATATCCAATGGTACCTCCAGAGATTAGCGCGTTCAAACAAGAACGTTCAAACAAACGAACTAGAAACGAAGCTTTATTATTAGTAAAGATAATCATGTGAAATAAATAAAGTGAATCTTCCTATACTTAGTGTGTAGTTAAGTTACTTAAAAGAACATAATTTCAAAGTTCAGTTCAAACCTGTTCTCGCGTTACATAAAACCGTATATATTGTTACATAAGTCTGCATGTACGATATTTTACGTGTTCCGTGCAACCGAATTTGAATATAAGTTCAACATCGACATTTTCCCACCTTGTCACGTTGTTCTTACGGGGATCAAATAGCTTTCAATTCAAAGCCGAGGCACCACCGAATGACGACGTAAAACCTACATCAAGGCAAATATACGAGCTAGATTTACTTACTTGCGGATGCGCGGGTTCCGAACGTGTGAGTAAAATAAGGGATTTCGTGAAGGATCTCTAAAAGTGTAATGTGATGTGGGTGAGATTGGACTGGCATAATGTTCCTATATTGTTTTTAATGTTATTACAAAAGTAGTTGGTATAACTTTACAAATGTTTGAGATATTTACCCTCGTCACTCGCCGCTTTTATATAGATACGCTGGTCCAGCGAGAGAACGTATTAAGAAAACGTGATGAATTGAGAATTTTATATTTGCTTCTATCTATTTCAACATCGATTTGTTCTGATTATCAACGTATTATGGTGTGGAAAAAGATAAGTCAAATTAAAACCTACCTAACAACGTTTTTGGCATCGACACAAAACAATAAATGGTGTTTGGCATTCACTTTATCATTTTTGGAAGCTTATTGTTTCAAGTTCTTAAGTTCAAAATATCATAATATTTTTTAATAATTTGATTGAACAAAGAATGTTGCATCATTGTTATTGAGTACGAGCTGAAGGCCCACCTGATGTTCAGCGGTAACCGCCGCCCCATTGAAAACAACAATACGACTCAAGCCCTCTCCACCAGAGTATGAGATGCCTCGTTGCGTCCACCACCCCGAGACGGGGATGTTACTTCTCACGCGGCTGCAATTTCACCGGCACCCATTCCTTTCCACCGGAACACAGCAACACGAGTGCATCACTGCTTGGCGGCAAATTACCAGGTGTGGTGGCAGTACTTCTCCGGGCGAACATGACACAAGTTCTACTGCTACTAAAATGAATATTATTAAGTAAACTAAGAAGTTATATAAAAAGTACAATTGCCGCGACTAGTTTTTGATTTTATTTCAAAACGTGAAATAAGCCCACAGTCTTGAAAGTTTATTAGTGTTCATATATTTTTTAAGAAACAACATTTCTGACATTGAATTTCCAAGATATTGTGCGCGTATAATGGAGCCAATCTGTGGTCGGCCGGTGCGCGCCTCATGAATACAGATGCCCGCAGTTACTTACCGCTAGGATTGTGCACATCAAAGTACCACCATCTAACTTAGGCCGCCACTTACCGTCCAATATCAAGTTTGAACTTAACATTGACGTTGACAGATATATTTTATGTGGTGGTTTTTGTAATTGGAATGGACTCTAGATAGACTAATCTATACAAATAAATAAAATTGGAGTGTCTGTTTTTAATATTAAAATAACCACTTTTTACTAAGTAAGTATGGATGTATACACGTTACATATACAAAAAAAACATTTTTTAAATTTTTGTCTGTCTGTCTGTTTGTTCCAGCTAATCTCTGAAATGGCTGGACCAATTTTGAGGGGACTTTCACTGGCAGATAGCTGATGTAACAAGGAGTTACATAAGATACTCTTCCGTGGAGTAAAATAGGGTTTGCGTGATAAAACCGAATTCCACGCGGCCGAAGTCGCAGACAACAGCTAGTGATAAATATTAGTGGCCATTTCACACAGCGCCATCTAGCCCCAAACCAATCGTAGCTCGTGCTCGTGGATATCTAACAGAATACATATACATATGTTTTTTGTATGTACATACATACACAGAACAAACATCAATGCTCGTCACTCAAATATTTGCCCTGGATGAGAATCGAACCCACGACCTACAGCTCAGAAGGCAGAGTTACTACCAACTGAGCTGTAAGGCCTGTATATATGAAACCAATTAGAGCAAAAATTTTGATACAGCCTAGCGAATAAAAATATGCAAGTATTGTGTGTCTGGCCTAAGGGCCAAATCGGGCATAACCGTCACCTGCTCCTTGAGTCAATTGTGATGAAAGAATGAATCGCCACAACCGACGATGCGTCTTTTGGCCCAAAAGAGTACGTGATTTGAATTTAGACTATAATTGTTGTTCAGATTATCTTAAGTTTTTTTTTTATAAGAAGTAGTTTTGTGATCGGTCTATAAGTCGGTAGTAACCCTTCTTTGGCAATATAACTCGTGCCAAGTTCGCCCGGGTAAATACTGCCACTACACATATTTCTCCCACCAAACAATAACGCATACGCATTACTGTGTTATGCAATATGCTGTGTGTGTATCGATATTTCCATTTTATATTGAAAACTGTACAGAATATTCAAATTGTCAGTTCTACAACTGAAAATACAGACTGGATTCAAAACATATACCGAATTGAATCCAGGAAATATCTTCTCAAACTAAAGAGGTGAACATAGATGAATTGAATAAAATATATTACAAAATACCTCGCATACCTGTTTCTCTCTCGAATCTTCTGTTATTGCATAAATATACAATGGCGTTGATTCTGTCGGATAGAAGAAGAAGAAGAAAGAAGAAATTAAACGTACTTTAAGTATACTCGTCTCATTCACTCCATACTGAATGAAAAGTGACCGACACAGACCACAAATTAAATTAAGTCCTTGTCCTTATACATATGTCTATCATATTTAAATCGTTAAAGTTACAATCTTTTCTGAAACTGTATGAATGCCTAATGATGCTATTTTATAACAGGCAGGAACTTGTGATAAATTTGTTTGGAGAAGTACCGCCGCTATACCCATTTCTGCAGCTTAATGCATTTTTGGATCCGGGTCAAAGTAGTTGTCGATCTAATTACATAGGCAGTTGAGACAATATAATAATAATAATAATAATAACCACCCAAAGCTCCACAGGTATACATTACTATAGCAACCCACTATGTGTAGTATAATAAAGAAAACAAAGAGAGCGTTTAGCAAGAAAGTATTAAGATGCGGTTTTTCGGAAAAATGCCGTCAAAGTGTTTAGTTCAAAATATTTACTAATTATTTACACAAACCTTCCTCATTTATCGCTGTTTTTTTTTTTGGTGAAAACTTTACTGTTTTCTTTCCGTTGCTTGGTTTAAAATTAATTATTTTAAACAAAAAAAAAGCGAACAAAGTAAGGCAGATGACCACTTTATTTTGAACTGTTTAGAGATTAACATGGTCATGTTTCATTTGATAGAGAAACTGTGTGGAATTAAAATGAAGGGTTGTTGCCAACAAAATCAGCGCCGATACAAAGGAGGTATCGTTTTAGAGAGAGCAAGAACTTTTCGCGGAATAAGTAGCGTTTGCAACAGTATATTGGCGTTCGGAGTTTACACGTCTGTTGCTGACGGGAATCTTCAGGAACATGATATTGCTTAGAAATTTTATAATGGAATTTTTATTCCTGTGCGTGGTATATGTGTCTCATGTACTCTATTCCAGTAGAAATTACAGCTTATAATAATAATAAAAAAAATAGATGACTCAAGTCGCACTGCGTTGCATCTATCGCCTCGAGACGGGGATGTTACGTCTCACGCGTTTGCAATTTCATTTCAAGCAACATTTACCAACTTTTGGAGCTGGGAAACTTACATTTTAATTCTAAGCAGGGGGTAGTTCGATCTGTGGATCTGGCGTGGGTCCAGCGCGCAGCGTCCAACTGAAACAAGTTTGCAACTACTGAATACTTGTACTACAACTAATCTGGTCAGCTCTAGTTTTGTTCGTACTTTTGAATACAAGTTTTACATTGAATTGCACTTTTGTAGCCTAAGTAAATAAGACTATGTTCAGATGAATGGAGAGGACTTGAGTCGTATTGCTGTTGTCTATGGGCGGCGGTTACCACTTAACATGAGGTGGGCGTCAGCTCAGCTCGTTCTAACACTTACATGGCATAAAAAAAAGATGGTACCTCACGAATACCGGGTAATTTTTCACAGCATGATAAATCCCCATGGCCTGATGTCGCTCTGCTCAACGACACACAAAACATCTTGTAATGTCTTATATCAGTATTTTATGTAGTCATAAATGTTATATACATAGATTTTAGTACTCAGATTGTTACAAGGAAATAAAGGAAGCCTTTCTTGTATGTTCTTCAACATGGAGGGTCAGATAGGGTTAAACAGGCGTCAAACATAGCGATAAGTACGCATGACCTTATGTTTTTCTAGGCAAGCATGTTCCATCGTAGACCACATCGTCACTTAACATCAGGTGAGATTGTGGTCAAATGCTTGCCTATCGCTAATAAAAAAAAAAAGTGTTTTGAATATTATTGACGTTTCCAAGCCATTTCTTTATTACTTCTATGGAAATAAAGTTTTGACTTTGCATATTGGTTAGTAGCTATATGTGACAGTCACAGGCTTCGATGGTTGTTAAAGTGAAGTCTTGCTTTACCAAACATATTTCTATTGCCATTATTTTATGCGTATTGAAACTCAAACATTTCAATTTAAAATTCTACCCTTATTTGAAACGAAAAACTCTGATAAAAATTCTGGATCCGATCCAGGATATGTTTAGACTAGATACTTCGCGTGGTTTTGGTTGGAAAGCTTTTTATCCGACGCTGAGCAATTGAATTCTGAAATTGGAGATTATGTATATAATCAAATGCAACTATTAATCTAGAATTTGGAAGGAGAAAGGACTGATAGATAGATACTAAAATAATGCTACTGGAATACTGAATATTAGAGTATCAGAGGATTTCCTTACAAGATAGATATTCGCTAAGACAGGACTTTGGGATATTCCATACTTGACGAGTCCGAAGTTTTGTTTGTCACGAAGCAAAATATGTAGTGTGAGTAAAAAATCGATAAAGCTAGTGCCACTAGTAGTAGAAAGTTAAAGTTAAAGTTTAAAGTTTGTTTAAAGTTAAAAGTTTAAGTTACAAATTGTTTACATAATATTATATGTAAATAGTCAAAGAAAAGTTATTGTATGACTTTATCAATATATTTAAATCCTAACTTGTAGGTATGCCATACTACCAAACAATACCAAATGGTATTATTGGAGAACCCGTGCTCTGACGATGCCAGGTATTTAAATCGGAATAGATTTTCAAATTTATCGCGTCTGGACGAGCGGGCGCCCACTAAACTTGTATTTTATTATTTTTATATTCGTTTGTATTTTACTTTTACGTGTGATACGCTACAGTGCTGATTTACATTGATGGTAATTGTAACCACAAAAAATAAAACCTAATATTAAGCTTATGTCTTTCTCTCTTTAACGAAAGGAAAACGACAGACGTTTTATCAAGATTGAAATACAAGTTCGAAAGTAAATAAATAAATATTTAAATAAACAAGTAAAATAAATAAATCACAAGTATTCTGTCGGTTGTCTATGACGTTCTTATTCCATCGGCTTATATTGTTTTATTTAACAGAATCATCATAATTCTTTACCTAGAATAAAAAGACAAGTTGAAGATATATTTCATGTATTTAATTATTTTATATTAGTTTATTTTCTGTTTTATTTAACACCACAGTCCCTTATCATTGCTCTTTTAGTCCAGTCCATCCAAAAGTTGCCTGGAAGAGATTGCTTTAATCAATAAGGCCGTCCATTGTGCTTCACATTTAACTTTTACTTCTTTTATCATTGTTTATGTTTATATTATAGTGAAAATTAAAGAGTTTTCTATCTATCCATCTATCTTGCTAGCATTTGTGCCTGTGTTGTCAGACCTGAAATATAAAAATTATGCGACTGATTTTAAATGAATTCAGTATGTTGTTAACACAATCATATATTTCCAAATTAGTTGGAAAAAAATACTGCCGGAAAGTTATGAAATAATAATACATATAAAAGTATAAAGCGAGCTCAAATTTGTGATCTTGTAGAGCGAGGATATTATAATGTGACCGATTAAGGTAGCTTGATATAATTTAATTCTCTTGCTTTTCCAATTATTCCCAAAACTCGTACAATGAACGACATAACTCACTTATAAACACGATAGAACTTTTGAGGGGAATCACTTGAAAACAAAGCATTCTGGCCCAAATTCACATCCCTTTTGTCGAGACCTTAATTGGATAGTCATCGAACGAAAAACATGAATAGAACTATTAGCATAAAATTGAGTATTGGTGTTAATATACAGGCAAGGGAGGTTTTATTATAAACATTAGGGTGAGTCGATTGCTTCCACTTATAAAAGCAATGTGAAAATATTATGGGAGTTATTAAAATAGGTGATTTTGGATTTCTCTTATGACAATTTGGGGTCGTAGTAAATATTCTTGATGCGCAAAGGAAAGCTGCAGCCCTTTGCTACATAATTTTATTTTTATAAATGTTACCCTGCCAAGGAAGACATTACAGTCGTATTGCGACCGTTTTAGATTTAAACATTTGAAGGTACGTGAATATAAAAGGAACATTGGTAGGTATAAAGGCGGGGAAGGGGGTAAGTCCTGTGGTATAAAAAGCCTAACTTATTTTCGCTTTTCGATATAGATCCCTGACCCTGCCTGATTAGTCATTGGCTGGATTAGGTACAAACACAAAATGTTTACCCCGGCCGGGCATCGAACCAGCGACCCTCGGCATTTTATGTATACAATTTTTAAAAACCACCAAAAGTCGAATGTCATCGTAGCACTACCTTCAGCTTAATGGCACGTTGAGATGTCATAAGGGTCTTTTTCATGTGTAATCTAAAAATGCATGAGAGTACCTGTGGCTCATGTACCTATGCTCTCAGATACCTGCTGATAATAATAATATTATATAATAATAATGGAAAATTCACACAGCGCCATCTAGCCTCAAACTAAGCATACCTTGGGAACCAGAAAACGTGATAGAATACATATTTTTTTGTAAATACATAAATATAAAAACATATCAACTCCCACACGGAACAAACATCTATATTCGCCACACAAATGTTTGTCCCGGGTGGAAATCGAACTCACGACCTACAGCGCAAAAGGCAGAGTTACAACCAACTGAGCTGTCAATAATTTATCCATTATTTTTGTTTGTTTAGATATAACATTTTGATACCAACAAATTACCTTTTCGCCACCTTGCCGCCACAAGCTATAACTCTTTCGAAACAAAAATTTTACCAGCCCCCATTATCCAAAGACAGAATTTATAACTCCGAAAAACTTATGCTTTGGCCTTTGCTAAGGGAAAAATTAGAAAACTTCGTGACATTATTCAAAAGCTGAATTTCTGTAATCTTCGCAAAGTTTCGCGAAAGTGTCGCTGTGGATAATTATCCGTTTTTGACTGCCTTTGTGAGCCAGGCTTTCAACTCAAATGCTGCTGGTTCAAATCCGGAATATATTTAGTTATTTCATAAGAATGGTGGAAAATTTTATGTGAATAAAAAGATAAAACAAATAAAATAAACGACTCGATGGTTGAGTGACTAAAATGATTGCGGTTTGATTCCTGACCTATCCTACCTAATACACATGGTATTCTAATGTAGGGTCAGCATTATTTATGGTTCGATATCAAACATACCACCATATTATTGTTGAGAGGGTGGTGGCCTAGGGGTACTGACTCCGAGTTTCGATCCGGAGGTCGCTGGTTCAAATCCCGACGTGCACCTATGAATTTTTCGCTTGAAAGATTTGTGTGCACATTACAACGTTCTGTTAAGAAAAACATCGTGAGGAATCTGACATGTCTTACAACAAAAAAAATTAAGACATGTGTCGAGTGCACGAAAAGAGTCTCTTTGAGGCGCATTTAAAATCCTTTCACTGGTTCGAGAGAAGCAATGACTCGAACTGAATAGAATAGACCATATTATATCAAATAATTATATCCTGGGATAAATAAAGTGTTGGAAATGAAACTGCAATATCAAATTTGTTGACTCACCGCCTGCCAAAATTCTAGGATACGTTATAAGTAAAAATATACACAAAAACCATCAGCATTTCATTACGAATAATAAGATTCCTACACAATGAACTTAAATGACTGCGGCATGCTGCAAGAGTAAAATCAATGCAGAGACGTGTAAGATAAGGAACAATTAAATCATAGGGCGAGTTTTAATCACCTTTACTTCTTCACTTCACCTTTCACATCGAGCTCTCCAAAATAATAAAAAAACTTTATTGTACACCAGAAACATTATACATAACAGCTAATAAAACATAGAACTTATAGGTACAATGGGCGGTCTTATCGCTATGAAGCGATCTCTTCCAGACAACATTAACAAAATAATAATAATAATAATGGTGGACATTTCACACAGCGCCATCTAGCCCCAAAGTAAGCTAAGCATAGCTTGTATCATGGGAACCAGACAACTGATATAATACTTATATACTTTTCTTTTGTATATATACATATATACATATTAACACCCAGACACAGAACAAACATCAATGTTACAAATGTCACATAAATGTTTGTCCTGAGTGGGGATCGAACCCACGACCTACAGCAGAGAAGGTAGGGTTACTAACCAACCGAGCTATGAGGCCAGTCCTAAATAATGTTAACCACGAGTTGAAAAGTAGTCTCCGACTACGGAAAATAGGCTTCATCTTAATATAGTTATGAACCTCAGTCGTGTGCCAGAGCGTCTGAATTGCGAAAAGCCCTCTGAGTCAATTGCTCATATTTTATGAGAACAATTCATTTGTTCGTAAGAGAAAAGCTTATTTGGCTAACTTGTACAGAGTAATTCGAACGGATAGGTAGCCTCATAGAATAAGAATGAGACTGATCAACTGATAAATTAGAACATAAATGTTTTACTGGTTACTTCAGATCCATTTGTTCTCAATTGAGTATATCTATTGACATGATTAGATGAGAATATGACCCTGAAGTTAGGCTGGAAACAGCGTACTAGCTACTGACGTCCGTCGTCAACTCTGGTCGGCCTTAGAATGTTTGATATGCCTGTATGATAAAAAATAATAAAAATACAAAAAGTAAGTTTCCACTATCTTAAATATCTAAATCCGTCTAATGCTAAAAGTGTAACGACAAAAATGTTTGTTCAATTTATCAAACGGACGAAATTGAAACGAAATGGAATGCTTGCTTCCGCCCACGAACAACTCTTAGCAAATGAACATCATTTGCTTCAAATTCAATATCCGTTAGCAATTCAATTTTCTACCCTAGTTATTATAACACGGATGAAATCAAAAATTGCGTATTTTTTCTATTTGATACAGTTACGGAACGAGCCGACGGCCAACCTGGTTGTAACCTTAGCCTATCACAACCGATGCGACTTGGGTCCTCCCCTACTAGGTACGACAGGACCCAAGTGACATCGTATGCGCCCGTAACTCTGAGACGTGTATATGGAATGTTTCGTGTGCCTGTAATTTCACCGGCAACGACACCTTTCAAACCGGAACACAGTAAAGTGAATGCGTTACTGCTTGGCGGCAGAAATGGGAATGGTGGCAGCACTTCCCCGGACGAACTTGGCGAGAGTTCTATTGCTCTTAAAAAGGGCCTTACATAGTATACAAGTTTTTGCTAGATTATCGTATCCTAGGAATCTCCCGTCTCATTAACGATTTCATTCCTCAGTCCCTTCTGAGCGCCAACGTACTAGACGTTCTGGAATAAAGCGGTCTGAAACGATACGATGGAAGGCGGCCAGACAGTGTGACACGGTTCCATGGGAGATGGGCAGGCATATAGTATGGGACCTTAGATGCGTAGATATGCTAGCGCCTTCATATCTGTCTGGGACTCCGGTTGAGGCACATTCTTGACAGGCCTCACAGCTCAGTTGGTAGTAAGTCTGCCTTCAGCGCTGTAGGTCGTGGGTTTGATTTCCTCTCAGAACAAAGATTTGTGTGACGAATATACATGTATGTTCTGTGTCTGGGTGTTAATATGTATTATATGTATGTATTTACAAAAAAGTACATAAGTATTCCATCAGTCATCTGGTTCTCATGGTACAAGCTATGTTTAGTTTGGGGCAAGGTGGCTCACGAAGAAGACACGAAGCTGTTTTTGATTATAAAATAGTTTTATTTTATTTTTATTTTTTTATTTATTATAGTTTTATCTCATTTTAAACAAAATGAGACTTCATTAATACAGCTGTCTCTTTATGAATACGTAAGTAAACTCTTAAAATCTGTCTTTAAAAAATATTTGATTACTAATGTTAGACGTAATGAATTATTAACAGATTAAAGTTACACTTATCTGCTTTGCTTTTAATAGTTATTTCTATAATGGTTTATGAAAAAATTCTTTAAATCTACGATTTGCTTTTAGATTTTCTCATCAGGTTTCCAGAACTCTTGATTCACATAAGTGAAAGTCCATTACCTAATCGAACTTTACAAATAAAATGTTTTCCGTTTCTCATCGCAACGAGCTTTTGAGCCGAAACAAGGTTTATTGGACGTACGTGTCTTGGCATCCGGCTGAATCCAATTCCGCTTCAAATCTCCCCCACTTTGCACCGGGAAACTGTAGTGGGGAAACAGTACATCCTGTATAACAACTTGGCACGCACTGGTCTTTGGCTGACATATTAATATGAAAGCTTGAGGAAGTACAACTGACCTCGTAAACCTAATAAACTTCATTCTCAGTGCGAAGGGAATGGCTTGGCAGCTATAGGTAGGTAGCTACTACGAATATCTGTTTTGATGGCTATTTTGACTGGCCTCACAGCTCAGTTGGTAGTAACCCTGCGTTTTGCACTGTACGTCGTGGGTTCGATTCCCACCCAGGACAAACATGTGTCGCGAACATAGATGTTTGTTCTGTGTCTGGGTGTAGATGTTTATGTATTTACAAAAATAAAGTATATGTGTATTATATCAGTTGTCTGGTTCCCATATTACAAGCTATAGTTAACTTACTTTGGGGCTTGACCGCTGTATGAAATGTCCACCAATATTTATTATTATTATCTAAATTATATACATTAATCATCCTCGTAAATCAGTTTATAAATTGCTGGAAACCGTACCAAAAACCTTAAAATAGTTTCCAGTGTTAGCCTATACAGACAGAAATGGCGAGGCCGTAAATTTTTAATATGTAGTTATTTATAATTGAGGTTCATTTGTAGAATTATGTATTCAAAGTTAGCTGCAAAATTATTTATATCCGTCATTAAATTGTTATTCTACTTAGTTCCAGGATTAACTACATACTATTATGGCTGATATGTGAGATAAACTAAAATTTATTAGAGGTTCTGATAGTGGATTTTAAATGTAATTTATTTAATGTTGTCTAATTGTAAATGATAATCTCGAAGGTGTAACTATAAAACTTAACTATAAAACTTAACCCAAGAGATTAGTCTAGTTACCTTATCATATATTTATTTTGACTGGCCTCATAGCTCAGTTGGTAGTAACGCTGCCTTCTGCGCTGTAGGCCGTGGGTTGGATTCCCACCTAGGACAAACATTTGTGTGATGAACATAGATGGTTGTTCTTTGTCTGGTTGTTAATATGTATTTACAAAAAAGTACACAAGTATTATATCAGTTGTCTGGTTCCCATGATACAAGCTATGCTTAGCTTACTTTGGGGCTAGATGGCGCTGTGTGAAATTTACCATTATTATACACCTTTATTATTATTATTATTATTATTATTTAATGCAATTACTAGCTTCTATTATTTTAGTATCAGCTCGTTCAAATCCCTCAGCTCTCTACCTGCCCATCCGGGAAACAGGTGCGATTCTATATATGTTTATTCATTCATTCGTTCCCTTTAACCGCAACTTTATACTTATTATTGTTAAATATGGCTGTCCTAACTGAGCAAAATAAAGTTTATACAGATTTTTCAAACATCAAAATTTTACTATATTGGACAAGCAGCATTTGCATGAAGCTAGAATTACAGCTTTAGAATAATATATACCTAATATAATAAAATACATAAATGTAGGTAGAGCTAGTGCCCACCTAATTATAAGTGAAATTCCTTGTCCTAAACTGCACACAGCAGTATGTGAAATGTTCTTCCTGGGTACTGTACTGTTATGAATCAGATGAGACTTTCGTTCAAACGCAAGACAAAACAAACAAAAAACTCTTTGAGCAGTCGTGTAAAAAGATAAATGATCGGCTTCAGGGGATTATGAAATAAATTCGCGCGTAAACCGGGAATTGCTTTTATCAACAAGATTTCCGCGGAAATATTTTTCTCGGACGTACTCAATGTCGGTAACGCTTTCTATTTTTTTCCCGACAGCTTAAAGGGAAGGGTATACTTTTGAGTTGATTGTAGCTATAAATTAATATTTTTTTTTAGTCATTTCACACAGGGCCATCTAGCCCCAAAGTAAGCTAAGCATAGCTTGTATCATGGGAACCAGACAACTGATAGAATACTTTTATACTTTTCTTTTGTAAATATATACATATAATACATATTAACACCCAGGCCCAGAACAAGCACCAATATTCGTCACACAAATGTTTGTCCTGTACTTAAAATACTTTCACCACACTGGTTCGAGAGAACCAGTGACTCGAATAGAATAGAGAATTGCCAGAAACACTATCATGAGAACATATTGAAACAAGCAGTGAAAAACTCGATACACTTATGATTACGGAATATAGACGAATATAATTTATAAATATTTAATCATTAAAATATTTAATGTATTTATTTTACAGTGCTTTTTTAAACATATTTATATTCTGTAACAAATTTTCCAAGTGTACATTGTATTTGAAAGGAATAAATAATTTTGAATTGAATTTAAATCATATATTCGATTCCTAGTATAAAAAATTATGCATACCTTTATAGATGCTTCTAACATGGATTAGTAAAGTAGGGACTCAATTTAAATGCCAAAGCAGAAGAGCTGTCATAAATCTTGTCTACAAAATGACGTCATCTGAATGTTGGTTGATGGATGAACCCACGTTTCACGTCAACTCGCAAATTAAAATTTTCGGAGAATAATTCTTCAAATTTTAATTCCTCGAAGGAATAACCTAACCTAAATATCTACCTAGTGATATCCGGTCTATTATCTTATTAAAGTTAGAGTAGATTATCACTAAAACTTATTACAGCTACTTGACTTGGGCCTTCCTATACTATAACGATGATGACTTACTTAATCTTAACTCACTGTGTTGTTTAGTGAGCTTTGTGTCAGAAAACGTTTAAGTAGACAGATAGATAAACTCTTTATTGTATACACTAAAACTGACTGGCCTCATAGCTCAGTTGATAATAACCCTGCCTTCTAGATGGGTCGTGGGTTCGATACCCATCCAGGACAAACATTTGTGTGACGAACATAGGTGTTTGTTGGGTGTTGATATGAATGACTCGTATAAAAAAATTAAAAAATAAGTATTTTCTCAGTTGTCTGGTTCTTATGATATAAGCTATTGACTTAGCTTACTTTGGGGCTAGAAGGCGCTGTGTGAATGGTCCAAAAAAAATATTAATTTGATTCTACTTCAAAAATTTTACTTTTATATTGCCTTCTAGAAACACCGTGGCCAACTTTTGACCTCGTGGAGTGCACTAGTGTGGAAACATCGACATGACAAGTGGCAAGCTCATCACCTCCATGTCAAAGAAAGCATAATGTAGCCATTTTGATACCCTTTTTTCTTATATTAATTTTTTACATTTAAGTAATCTACACTCAAAATCCCTACTGGGTGTGTCCTGAGTGCAAAAAACCCCTATTAGTAAAGCGTATAATCGGATCATTTGATATCTAGTCGGACCATTTCTGAAAGAATAGGAACGAAAATTATCTGAGTGAACAAATAAATCCATCTCCAGCATCATTTATTTCTCTCGTTGCTTTAAATGTTATAAACAAGGGAGTAATTTGACTAAGAAAGCTGTTTATTCCTTCCATTTCCGTGCATTCTCTCATTACTACCCCGGATTAAGTTACTCTCAGACGGTACACTTTATAACCACAATCGCGAAAATTTTAATCTTATATTTAAAAGTTTAGATTTATATGTTATACTTATGTTTTATTACACTATAGGCCTAAAGTGTGGGCACATTTGTTTTATTTAAATAGCTTGATTTTCGATCTCGAAAAACGCAGGCTAATGTTAAAAAAATTGTATTTATTAAAACATCTATTTTGATGTATCAGTTCGTTGTTTAGATTAGTCTTTCGGCGACACCTGGGCCAAATGCCTGTTTTCGGTGTCGCAGAAGCGGTAGCGGCAGCAGTAGCAGTATCAGTAGCAGTAACAGTAGCGTAGCAGTAGCAGTAGTAGTAGTAGTAGTAGCAGCAGCAGCAGCAGCAGCAGAGCAGCAGCAGCAGCAGTAGTAGTAGTAGTAGTAGTTGCCACTGGTCATATATAAAATGAACTCAGTTACTTTATGGTACGAGCAATCGAGTCATTTGACATAGGTATGAAATTTTTTATTTAATTTATTGCAACGTCAACCAATGTATCCTTTAAGGCAACCAATTAATATCAACCCCGTCTGAAGCCACAACAATGCCAAAAAGTGTACTGTCTGAAACAAGCATAAAGATAAACGATGCCAAATATGTTTTTTAATAGAAACAAAACCACTGCGTAGCGACAGCATAATAAATATGAGATGATATTTCAGTGTCAGATTGGTTACGATTAAGGGTAGAAAGGCAACGTTGAACCTGATGCTAGTAGAGAGTTTTCGATAATTATGATTTTTTACTTGATACACTTACGGAACGAGCAGACGGCCCACCTGGTGTTAAGTGGGAACTTCGGCCCATAAGCGATGTGACTTGGGTCCTCCTCTACTAGGTACGACAAGAACCAAGTCGTGTGGTACTGGGTATTTCGCCTGATCCCATTACTAAGCACACTGCACGGTTATGTTACCTGCCGTACATGAATTTCGAATCAGCGCGGCTTATTCGTGCATACCGTGTGCTTCGGTGGCCTTACCTTACATTTTCGTACAAAATTAAGCCACGTCAAAGTGGGCAGCGAGTCAGTGCGTAGCAATTAGTTCCAATCTTAACTGTCAAGCAACTGCATAAATATTGTTAGCAATTGCTTGACAATAAAGATTCAACATTCAAGATAAACGGTCAATCAATGAATGGTCTTTACAAGATACAAAATGGTCGGCCTCCACACATCGTCCGCTTAAAATGGCTGACGTATTTCGCCGGCGCTCGGTTCATCGAGCCTTAAAATCGAATTTACATGTTAATAGAGTGCGATAAAAAGACGGTTAAAAAAATAACCATTGCGGAATAAAATACATAACCGTTTGAATATTTTGTGTCAGTGTTAGGGACAATTTTATTTCAATTATTGAGTTTAAAGTCTGGCCTCACAGCTCACTTGTAGTAACTGCCTTCTGCGCTGTAGGTTGCGGATTCGATTTCTACACAGTACAAACGTTTGTGCTACGTATATAGATGTTTGTTCTGTGTCAGGGTGTTAATATAAACAAAAAAAAATTGGTGGGAATGTCACATAGCTCCATCTGGCCCCAAAGTAAGCTAAGCATAGCTTGTATCATGGTATCATGAACAAAAGCGCCATCTAGCCCCAAACTAGGCATAGCTTAAGGTATGCTTAGTTTGGGGCTAGATGGCGCTGTGTGAATTGACCACCAATATATAATTATATTATTATTATAAGTACCTATAACTATGTGGGTTAAATGAAATGAAATGAAATATTTTTATTTGCTTGGAATAGGTACATTTGGTGTCATTATATTATTGATATATTTGGATCGAGCCGTATTCCGCTACATTATGTACAAATAGCATGCAAAATTAAAAACAATTAGGATTATTGATTTGATTATTATGATTATTGATTTATGATTATTAAATAAACTTACAGTCTATATACTGCTTAACCGTGTAAAAATTATAATGAAGCAACCAAGTTTGTAAGACACTTTTGAATTTTGGTAAAGGCAAATTTTTTATATGTGCAGGTAATTTATTATAAATTATCATGCACATTACGTAGCAGCTTTTTTGATAAAATGCCGTTTTTGGAGTGAATTCGTATACAAGACGCTCTCCATTTCTAGTGTTCCGTGGGAAAACATCGCTAGCCGTCCTAAACAAATGCATATGCTGTTTCACAAAACATACTGTAACAATGCTGATTTTATATATATATATACTACCTTAAAATTCCAGTACACGTTTCTCTCGGGTCTTGGATGTGTTTTGTGTGTCCATACCACCTGCGAAGGAGGAAATCCGGGTTTTTTTTTTGTAAATTACTATAGGCTCACATTTGACCGCAATCTCACCTGATGTTAAGTGATGATGCGGTCTACGATGTAGCATGCTTGCCTAGAAAATACCTATTCACTCTCCTCTTGAAGACCTCCAGATTATAGTTCTCGGGAAATACAGACGCAGGCAAGGAGTTCCACTCCTGGGCTGTCCGCATTATGAAAGTGGAAGCAAAACGCTTCGTACGGATGTGAGGTAATTTGACCAAGAAAGGGTGACGCGATGCTGTACGTCTGGATGTTCTAGTATTCTAGGGTCTATTGCGTCTATTGCATTGGTTTATGGCGTATGAGTATATAAGTGTCATTTATTTGTCTTAAAATATGACACCAGCAAGGATTACAGAAACAAATTGATAAGAGATTAAGGATAAAAAAAACATAAAATTAATCATTTAGTACAAATATTTCCCTGAATTGTGAGTTCAGAAAGGTTATTACCGATTATGTTTGCCTTGATGTGTTTTCTGATGTAATGCTCAAACTTGGCTCTCCATTATGAATCAACCTGCCACATAGCCCCCAAAAAGGAAATTGATAAACCATTATGTAAAAACTTTAGCAAATTCCAAGGCCAAATACAACTTACGCAACTGTTAAGTACCTACTATATTCAGTTAGGGCCAAGTTATAGAGCGCGGGCAGACCGAATGAGCGCTCAGGCTGTGCGAACGGATTTCACAAGAATTGACAGTTTTTCGCTTGAAAGTTTGATGCGCGAAATACCACGTTCTTAAAACGGTGAAGGAAAACATCGTGAGGAGACCAACATGTCTTAGAACTACAAATTCGTAGACATGTGTCAAGTGCACGAAAGGAGTCTCTTTGAGGCGCACTTAAACCCTTTCACCACGAGAGAACCGGTGACTCGAATAGAACAGAAGAATAAGAAATTGTTGCAGTTAGAACAAACAACAATTTAGACCATATGAAATGTGCACCAGCGCTGCCCTCATACAATGCATGCACTGCTTGCTGGCAGAAATGGGTAAAGTTGGTATGTCCTCAGACTCTGCTTATCATTCTGCAAAAGCATTAGTTTTTATGCATTTATTACAAGAGAAAAAAAACAGCTTGTCACAATGGAGTTAATTATCGAAAAGCTATGGTCAGCCAATTATAGCGGCGGCTTAAATAGAAAAGAGGAAAAAAAAATACAGCATTAATAATATTATATACTTTTCCGTACGTTTGTCTGTTTTAGTATATTAAGTAACTGAAATTTTATTATTTTATATGGATAATATATATTATAATTTATATATACATATAAATTCATAAAAATTTCAGTCATATCTGAAATAAGTTGTTATTATTATTACTGTTATTACTAATATAACAATAACCTACAAATTTATTAACAAGGACATTTTCTCCTATACTTTATTGATAAGGATTTTATTTAATTGTGGATGTGAATTGTAATGTTATTTTAGCTTAATTTTAATTTATTTATAATCTCATATGGAAAATGTAATATTCTGAAATAAATTTATATTATTATTATTATTAATATAATCAGCAGCACACTTAACAGCCGCACTATTTAATCACGGCCTTATGTGATTGAGAATTCCATTCAGTAAAGAAAATTACCTTAAGTTTCGCAAATAAAGGCGGGCTAATAAACCGAAATAAATATTTAAATACTTGTTGCTCCGCGCGGCATGTACAGCCTGAAAGTAAGCAAAAGTTTTCTAATTTCGTGTTGAAAGTAGGTTACAGCCACAACAACAGAAGCCAGAGAAAGCAGCCCACAAATTATTTCCGCTGTCAGTGGTTACCTATATGTATTTATAGGGGATGTATTTTTATCTGTAATTTTTTTAGTTATGTACAATATGCGCTAGCTATAGCTCGTACATCTTCACTGCAACTCTATACTATTCGCATTCCGCGCAGCCCTTTACAGGCAACAGAACTTGTGCAAGACTCAGTCACATTTCACATTTGGTAGTAATTCGGCCTTGAGCGCTGTAGGTCGTGGGTTCGATCCCGTCCAGGCCACAGACAAACATCTAAGTTCGTCACACAAATATTTGTTCTGGGTGGGAATAGAACCCGCGACCTACAGCGCAGAAGCAGTTACTAACCAACTGAGCTGCGAGGCCAGTCAAACACTGCAAGTTAAATGAAGCTTGTTCAAAGAATCCAATATGTTATTGGTTATTCAATTAAGAACATCAAGGTATACGATGTAAGCATTGAAATGATACGGTAGCGAGCAACTATTCTCGTGTACACACCATAATGTGTTTCGTCCTTGCGTTCATTCCGCCTTTTCACTTCACAAACATAATATAGAGTTTGTTGAGCTGCCCTGTCTACATTTAAACGCTTCCAATACATTATTTACTTAACGAACTCTTTTGTGATGCTAAACTTTTGTTGTTATTCTTTCCACTCATTAAATGTTTGGATTATACTTTTAAACGCTGGTAAAGGAACTCATTTCTAGTATTTTTTATTATTAAACACAGTTGTACACACTAAGTAAGGATACTTAGTGTGTAATTGACTGGTCTCACAGCTCAGTTGGTAGTAACCCTGTTTTCGCTGTAGGTCGTGAGTTCGATTCCCACCAAGAACAGACATTTGTGTGACGAACGTAGATGTTTTTTGTGTATCTGGGTATTAATATGTATGTACTTACAAAAAAATGTATATACCTACGTATAATATCAGTTGTCTAGTTTCCATGATACAAGCTATACTTACTTACTTTGGGCTAGATCGCGGTGTGTGAAATGTCAAAAAAAATATAGTGGCTATCGTTGCGACTTGTATCATGTAAATAATTATGTAAAAAAGAAAACATCGTGCAGTCTGAAGGAATAAAATAAATATTAGCAGTATTTTCATAACAGCTTAACTAATTAACTTCATCGGTTATTAACGAACCGTAATTATTTAACGGGAAAAGGCAGTCAAAGAGATTTCCGCTTACTTCAATTAATAGACCTCAGAGTTAGAAGCCTTTCAGATGGTAGCACGACAAAGGCGCAAGATTTTTCCTGTCACGCGACTTATAAGTTGTAGCAAATGTTAGGCCACTGCGTGACCATCTTAGTCGATATCGATGGTCTAGTCTTGTTTTGGGAGACAACATTTTGTAAATTTTTTACGTTTCTTTGCGAAAAATGGCACTCCTTATAAAGCGATATCTTCTGCCCATAACAAAAGCAATACGTCTTGGGTTATCCCCTGCTTAGATAGTTGACTGTTTTTAAGACTCATTGTTTTGCGCCCCTATGTTTGAGTCGAGTAGTCCGTTATATTTATCTGTGAGATTGGTATTTGAGATTAAAGTAAGGGAATTTTCTTTCAATTGCCGGTTTTCACGGCCCATTTAGTCGCAACTTGCTAATTATCTCTTTGGAACTATAATTTATTACCCGAATTCATTCGCGTGGAGTTTAGGTGGACTACGTAGATACTCCAGTATATAATTTCCCTAAATCACATCTGAGCGTAGGTACTATGCGTTGTAGAAAGAACCGCATGCAAAATATCACATATTGCATTTTATGCCATTTTTGAGTTGGAGTAATTTATTTTCAAGTGATAGATAAGTATCTATATGATGCAATAACTCTATTGCAACTTCACTGCATATATTTTTACTCTCTCTCGTCCAAGACTGATACAGTTAGAGCATATTTTTCAATCTTCAAATATAATGTCTGATTTTAATAAAAAATGTCGGTTGTAAAAATAATAACCGACCACATTAAAACGAAATGTAATTGCGTATTTTATGTTAATAATTGACTCTTAATTATTTTCATTGTGATTCATTTTATTTGGCCTTTTTTCTGATTGGATTTTGCTCTGTGTCATTACGCAATCTTTGTTTAGCTGAGGATTGGAAAATCGTATCAAAAACTACATTTGTCCAATATTTGTGGATATGATTTATCATATACCTAACTTTTTTCCGAGTCCTCGTCATGTTCCGTCCAATATATTGCCCTTTTCAGATCATTTGTAAAACTTTCTCTCTGACAATGCAACCAATCATCCCTTCCGGGTTCGTGTGACTATTTGTATTCCGTTAGCGGACCGTCCGTCCGTCTGTGGCGGTGAGATTGGTCATGTGTTGTGGACACTTGTGTATCAAACTAGTACACATACAGTACCAAAATGGTTTCGTCGCTATAGAAGAAATAATCAAACGTAAAATGGCGGGAATACCTTGTTATATAATAATAAATAAAAAAATGGTGAACATTGTACACAGCGCCATCTAGGCCCAAATTAAGCATTAGTTATACTTATATTTTTCTCATTTCTGTGTTCTGATTTGAAAGTGAAACGTCAAACGGAATTTTGTATTGTGCATTTTAACACAATAATTCAAATCTTGAACTTTTTTTGGCTGGCCTCATAGCTCAGTTGGTAGTACTTTACCCTGCCTTCTGCGCTGTGGGTTCGATTCCCACCCAGGACAAACATTTATATGGCATTTGCAACATTGATGATTGAAATGTCCACCAATATTTTATTTATGTATTTATTTATTTTAAAATAACACGCTAAATCTCGTCCACAGAGTCCACGAGCTGCCAACATCTCATCAGGTCCACTGTGCTATTACCGTAATTGATTCTGGTACACCCGTGATTCTGAAGCTAACAAGACTTAGCGAGAGAATGTGGAAGTAAAGAACCCAATAATATGGGTCCCATTTCTAATATTCCTCTTTCATAAGTGTCCTTTTCATTGAATAGGTCTATGAACATCCGGCTAAATTAATTTTCTGAGCTCATTCACGCTGAGATATCCCTAATACTTGCTCAGAAGGGTCAAGCAAATATACGTATTCAGTAATTTGTCTAGTGTTTATGATATTGAAGTATTGGATTATGGACCTCATTAGCTTGAGTTAGAGTAGAGTTTTGTAAAGCCAGCTGTTTTAGAAATAATTTTGGAGCTTATAATGCAAACTTGCAGAAATAACTAAGTATGATATATTGAAATATTTGCTTTTCGAAGCGAAATCATGGGTTAGTGTATGCTTATTTATTTTTAGCTATTTATAGAGTACGTGTTAGGTTAGATAAAAAGTTGGATTTCGTACTATTTTACCAGTGTTGTACTTTTGGTGTACCAGCCTTTAATACTCCTACTGCAGGCCTATTCTCAGAGGATGATAGAGCATACCATGGTGATCGGTTTTTTATGAAAAATAAATAATATAAACATAAAGTTACGGAATTAGTAGATGGTGTTAAGTGGCAACTCATAATCTCATAACAAGAGTATACCACCCAGTTTTCAGTTCGTATAACTGGGCCATCTCCTACTTAGTTAAGGCAAGACCCAAGTCGCACCATATGCACCCGACACTGAGAGGTGAAAATTCTCCATGTGCCTGTAATTTCGAAACGTGTCTATTAACTTTTGGTTTTAGGACTAACCGGTTTCCTGATGTTTTCTTTGTCATTTTAAGAAAGAAGATAAAAGACGTATTTTTGTCATGAGATAAATTCATCGGTTATTCAGATAGCAAGTGAGAATCAGGGTACGTGTAAAGCAGTCATGTTCCTATCGAAATGCGATTCAATATGAACCAATCTCTGATTTTCTTGCATGGGGTACTAGGAAGCCCAAAGTTCGTAATTCTTATATTTTTTTTTAACAATTCAAGTTTCTGAAACTACTGTTTTATTATAAATCACTAAGGACAGGAATCAAAAGTAAAATGAAAAATATTGGATTCCTAATTAATGTTCTCAGCGCCTTTGGCATACTTTTAGTTGAGTAGAGAAGGAAATTGGATTATTCGTTTGTTACACTGATCTTACTCTGCGTGGATTTCTTCGACAGAATCCAAAGCGTCCCTGTGTGCCAACCACTATGAAATTACCAATTAATCAACCGCTAAAAAAATTTTAGGTTGTTAACAGTTTCATTAAAGAATTTTTGTGACAAATTAGGTTCGATAATATTCGCAAAATTGAAAGCTTTGTAGTCACGAATTCTATTTTATAATAGTGTCAATTATTTTACCTTTTAGGTATGCTTTAAACAATAGACTGAGGTTACTGTTACCGGCTCGCCGTGATTTATTAAAGGCAAATTGCGGGCCGCGCTATAATAATCGGAAGTGACGTCATTTACTTCGCCCGGGGGCTTTGCGGGGCAGCGTCCAGGATGCACTCGATGTTGGATATGACATGCAGATTTGAATCTGTGTACGAATAAATGCCATCAGACGACCTCGCTTCACGAAACATACCAAAACATAACGAGATAGTCGTTCATTTTTGCTCAAAGACGATTTTTTTTATATGACATAATTACGGAACGAGCCGACAGCCTGTTGTTAAGTGGTAACCACTTCCCATAACAACCGATGTGACTTGGGTCCTCTTCTACTAGGTACGACAAGACCCAAGTCGCATCGTATGCACCCGTAACTCTGAGACGTGTAGGCGGAATGTCTCACGTGCCTGCAATTTCACCGGCAACCACACCTTTCCAACCGGAACACAGTAACACGAATGCAAATGAACACATCGTGTTATACATACAGTTTGGATAAATAATTTGAGGGCTTGAGAGACCAGAAACAATAAAATTTGATTGCGGTGCAGTTAAAAATGGTATAAAATATTGAAAGTCGAAACGAACGTCTTTTAAACATTCTCAACGATACATAAATAAAAATGTAGCTCACTAGAGCGATGAACCGAGAATACCTTCTCAATTTTTTCTCAACTCCTCAATGTTTCCGGCTATGTCGGCTGAAACGGTCTGACCACGTTCTAGCCCTGTTTACGGCTGCAGGCCTATCTCACTGAAACACTTCCGTGTCGCGTATGACAATGTGAAACTAGCTTTATTGTGTTGTCCTTAGATTTGAATATCACTTGCATTTATTTAGACTTACCAGCGAAGTAACTTTAATTTGATTTGAGATCTAATGCGCTAAATTAAGACTCAATATCGTTTATATGTGTCATACAGATATCAAGTATGGCTTCTGTGCGAAAGTAATATTTGTGTAGATATATAAATTTATATATATGTATGTTCAAACTCCACCAAAACTATGTAATCGTTATTCAAAATGAGCCAATTTGTATCAAAATGAACGATTTATATGCGGTAACGATTCCACGCATGCATATTAATCGTTCATATTAATGAAAACTATTTAATAGATAATTTTGTCGTTAAAATTATTGCGGTAGTGGTAATTTGGATGGTTTGGTATGAGACTTATTTTAATAGGTGGGATTAATAAATTTCTAACCGAATATGTTTCGAACAAGGAACGCCAATAAAAGTTTGATAGTTTATATGAAATAAAGTACGGGTTATAATTACTTTGATATGGGGTTCTTACCGCATTTTCCCTGGTGACTATTCGAACATTATCAAGACGATGAGGTAGATGAAGTAAAAAATTCATTTATTTATTAAATAGCATACATTTTCTATTTAATGTTGTCAATATAAATTAGGTACAAACAAGACTATAATAATTTAATTTCTTTATTCAGACAACATAAGTCCATAGGGTTAGTAAAAGCTTATAATTTAGGGATGTTAGTACTTAATAACTAGACATTTAGTCCTCTTAGTCAACTTATACTATTAGTGTTGTTTAGCTCACACAATGCCAGACCGAGAGGCGCGCAAGCACAGCACTGGGTACAGTTGAAAAATTGCATCGGTGAATTGTTTCGCCTCAACAATATTATTAGACTTCACAGATCAGTTGGTAGTAACAAAGCCTTCTGAGTCGTGGGTTCGACTCCCACCCAGGACAAACATTTGTGTGACGAGCATTGCTGTTAGTTCCGTGTCTGGGTGTTCATATGTATTTATACGTATCAGTCATCTGTTTTCCACAGTACAATCTACGCTTAGTTTGAGACTAGATGGCGCAGTAGGAAAAGTAAAAACATAATATATTCTATGGTGTTACGAAGAGCTATCATGATGGTAATAATTAGGACGTAAAATACTAATGATTTTACGTGAATTCAATAAGGAACCTGTGAACCATAATGAAAATGTTGCTTGCATCAAGTGGGCCATATGCTGGTGCCGTCATTTACATATTAACATATTAACATACATGTTACATATTAACATCTTAGGTTAACTGGTGAAAAACTTTCCCGCACGGAATTGTATTCTTATAAAACCTTTTTTTTATACCAATCACTATGTCGTGGTAGTGTGGAAACAATTTAACAATAAAAATAAGCAATAATTATTATTGTTATTTCGAAAAGTCCAAACGGCACTTTGTAATTAAGTAAGGGAGTTCTTTCCCCTAAACTCGGTTTTACAACGGAAAGACGGGTCTATGAATAAATTGGCGAGATCGTATAAATTAACTTTTATTTTCATATTCATAGTCCGCTCCCATAACCTTTGGGGTTATCTTAAGAAACATGAAATGAGAAAGGAGATATTGACAAGTCGGGTAGGAAATAAATTCAAACAAACACCCACCCTACGTGGCAATTACTAGCGGAAAACAGACATGGGTTCAGATTTCAGGATTATTATGTATCATATAACATTTGATGTCATCTCCTTAGCGAGATTACTTTTAGCTTACAGTTCCTTACGCTCCATTCCCAAAATCTATCAAGAAAATATTTATTTATTCAAACAACTTTTTGGTCCATACATGTTACAAACGTAAAATTAAATTATTCACAACCAAACGACACAAAACACATTAAGAACAAATATACTTCAAATATACAAATAGACTTCTTTTATTTTACGCGTAGAGCTCTAATTCGGCAGTGTACGAATATCACATCTCGCACCGAACCGAGAATCGAGACCCTGCCCTGAATTATTGCATGTAATTACAAATTTTATGCGTCGTAAAGCAAGACTTGATAATCTTAATCCTGACAAGCTCGCGGCTGTGGTTGTCGGCTCACTTGTGCAAAACAAATATTAATTATGACAACCGCATAAAATACGAATTATGACAACCGAATAAAATACGTATTATGACAACCGCATAAAATACGTGTAATATTTTTGAGTGTTTTTGTTTTCTTACGTTGTTTGTGCGTGCATTAAAATAATACAATTTTCCTGTTTGTTTTATGTATACCATGTATTTAAATAAATAAAAATATTGGTGGACATTTCACACACCGCTATCTAGCCCGAAGTAAGCTAAGCATAGCATGTATCATGGGAACCAGAGAACTGATATAATACTTTTACACTTTTTTGTAATTACATACGTATCAAAACCCAGACACAGAACAAACACCTATGTCCAAATGTTTGTTCTCGGTGGGTATCCAACCCACGACCTACAGCGCGGAAGGGTTATACCAACTGAGCCGTGAGGGTCGTCAATTTAAGAAGCAAACGAGCAATCTGCTCTCTAAAGCTGCATCATCTGTGATGAGAGAAATGTGATGCGACTTGGGTATTCTCATCTTTCATTTAATTAGTCACTCACTGCCAATATAACCAAACGATAAAACTTCCTTACGTGACAGTTCAAAAAATTACGTTCTGAAACGCGTTATTCGTTTTATTTTTTAAAGTTACGCGTTCGTTCGTGACATACGTCATTTTATGTAGCAGCAAAAACTGTGATGCGATACAAAACCGCAGACCTATTAAGGGTATCACACAAACCGGGTAATATATAAACGAAATCTGTCAACTTAACGCGAATATTTTCCATCGCGTGACGGACCCCGCCGACAGCTTTTACAATCTGACGAGCAATTTAAATTCCGGCTTTAATAATGAAGCGGCATACCGCAGAGTATGAAATGTCGACTGCGCCGGATAGATCCTTTTTTTATGTGATAGAACGAGCTGACGGCCCACCTGATGTTAAGTGGTAACAGCCGCCCATAGACAACAACAATACGACTCAAGCCCTCTCCACCGCAGTATGAGATGACTTATGTTGCATTGCGTTGCGTCCATCACCCCTAATATAAATAGATCTTATTAATATATTAGATCCTCGACTAATAACGTAAGATTTCATGCGGATACGAATTAAAGTTATGAAGTGTGGTCTTCCCCTACTTAGGTACGACAAGACCCAAGTTGCATCGCATACGCCCGTAACTCTGAGACATGAAGGTAGGATGTCTCATGTGCTTGTAATTACCATGACCGATGTGTGGACTACAAAACAGTTCATAGTGACAAACTCGTGTTACAGCTACATGTTCATAGCTTCAAAAACCATTCACGGTTGTACGCAACAGTTTTATACAGCGAATAATTATTTTCACCATAACATCACGAGGAAGTTGTATGGAATTTCATAATGGCTGTCAGTGTTGGCATTACCTTTTTGGACCGGAATGACGGACACGCCATTTTATGTAAACGAAATAATTTATGGCATAAAATGTTCATCGGATTACGTTTCAATATATTAAATGGTCTGCTTGAATATCGCGTGCAAAGATTTATTTATGCTAGATGTATACGCATATTCAGGACTTTAATAATATTACTGGTGCGTATATATTAGTACTGATATTACAGAACTCTTGTTTAAAATGTTATGAGATGTTGCTTAAAGTAGCTAATGAACAATAACGGAAGATTTTTCAGCGTAAGCAACCTACAAGAGGGAAGATTTGTTATCTTGCTATCACAAACCAGATAATCTCTTCTTAATAATCTCTTCTCTTCTGCGCTGTAGGTCGTGTGTTCGATTCCCACCCAGGACAAATATTTTTGTGACTAGCATTGATGTTTCTGCTGTGTCTGGGTGTTAATATGTATTTATATGTACGTATTAAAAAGTCTATATGTATTCTATCAGTCACCTGGTTCCCATTGTATAAGCTATGCTTAGTTTGGCGCTAGGTCACGATGTGTGAAATGTCCACCGATATTTATTTATTATTTGTTTATTTTATTCAGGTTTTTCTAACCGATTACCGAACCCAAAAATGAAATCTTTTCGGTTTTAGGGTAATGACAAAAACCATTATGACTATTTAAACGTTTTTTAAACTTAAAACTGAAAACCGCACATTCAGGATGACCATAATAATGTTGTTATTTGCGCTAAAAATATATACAGGTCATGATCATGTAATTAAGGGAAGGAAACGAAAGTGTCTTATTCAAGATCAGCAGTAAAGACTAACCCTTGCTCTAAGGTGGATTAAAACACATAAAATCAGACTTGGAGGCTATGTTGTTCAATATTTTATGTCATGACGCCACATTAATAAAACTATCCGTGAGAGAGTGTAGGGATACCATAAGATAGACTATTGTAGGATTTATTGACTGGCCTCACATCTCTGTTGGTAGTAACTGCCTTCTGCGCTGTAGGTCGAGGGTTCGATTCCCACTCAGTACAAATATTTGTGTGATGAATACATAAGTTTGTTCTGTGTCTGGGTGTAAATATTTATTATATGTATGTATTTACTAAAATAAAAGTATATAATGTAGTCTATCACTTGTCTGGTTCCCATAGTACAAGCTATTAAGTTGAGGCTAGATAAAGCTGTAAAAATTGACCAAAAAAAAATATTTTATTTCTGAAAGCCTTTTCTGGACACAAATCAGTGGGGTGAATACAGATAATACAGAACTTATGTTTCAGTCAATTTCCATCTATATTTACATTTGCTTTTGAAACTGTTGAAATGGAATTTATTAAAAAAAAGGTTTTTTATTGGTAAGCTTTTAAGTTTACAATCTTATTACACGGTTTTTTGAAAATCCTAAGAAGAGCTAGTTTTTTTTTTCAACCCGTAGTGCGAAATTTTGTCTCAAGTTCGCTAATGAATGTACAAACGCAGTCACCCTACACGAGCGATATTACCGGCCCATTGTCACGGACTGAGGGTCACCCCTACGTGACTGAGATAGGGACAAGATGGATGGACAGACGGACGGACAGACGTTGTTTATTATTATTAGCCACATGTGTAACACACGGGTTTGTTGTACTAAGTTTAGGGACAAAACACGCCGCATATATCGTGTGTATAGCCGCTTCGATTCAGAATAGTTCGGCATTTCTGTTTTTTTATATGTGATTGATGTGGCGGAACGAGCTGACGGCCCACCTTTTTTTTTTTTTTTTTTTTTTTAATGTAATACATTTACGGAACGAGCCGACGGCCCACCTGATGTTAAGTGGTAACCGCCGCCCATAGACAACAATACGACTCAAATCCTCTCCACCAAAGTACGAGATGACTCAAGTCGCATTGCGTTACGTCCATCACCCCGAGACGGGGATGTTAAGTCTCATGCGCCTGCAATTTCACCGGCACCCACTCCCTTCCACCGGAACACAGTAATACGAGTGCATAACTGCTTGGCAGCAAATTACCAGGTGTGGTGGCAGTACTTTCCCAGACGAACTTGGCACAAGTTCTACTGCTACTTCGTGTTGCTCCTTTCGCACCACCCGGACTTACGGACGCGAGCAACAGTTTTCCATTTGTGTATTTTTTTTATAAAATTATTTCTCTTTACTATGATTTTCTGTGTCGCAGATGGCATGACCACGTCCATCTAACAGTTAGATACTTATTGCAAGTTCTGTTTCAATATATATTACTTAGGAGAACAATCTATTTAAATTCCGTTTAGTAAACATATATTTTGTCAAACAATCTTTGCAAAAATAAAAATATTCCAGAAAAAATATTTATCATTATAATTATATTTACTACCATTTTAGCTAAAACATTGTAAAGATAAAGAAAATACACAGGGCCCAAGTTGGTTTTGTCTCAAGGCTTTTTGTGATAAGAACACTACCTGAGAATGCCTGGAAAATTAAAATATTAATTTTAGGTAGAGCCTCTTCGTATACAAATCAATATAGTTCTTCCAGAATTTTCACTCAGTACAAGGTAAATATTTATTAAACGTCTAATTAATTTCAAAAAATTAAATATTATGAAACAGATTTTTTTTTATAACTTTGGTTTCTTAGTTTATACATAAAAACAAATGAAATAATAGCAATATGTAATAGCTCAATTATAGCTCCAAATAATGAATTTATCTATTAGCAAATATAAAAAGGAATAAACTTTTTACATCAAGAGACAGAGCAAAAAATCCAAGACATCCGGCAACTGTTATTATCCTAAAAGATTAATTAATATTCCAGAATATTCACCCGATTTTATGCCTTACTAGCTGCGCCCTTTGCTTGCGTGGTTTACCCGCGATGTATAAGTCATCCGACGGGAACCCTACATTTTTCAGGATAAAAAGCAGCCTATCTACTATTCCAGACATAATCTATCTTTGTGCCAAATTTAATCCAAATCAGTTCAGCCGTTCTGTGATTGAGTAACACACATCCATCCAAATTTTCTCATTTATAATGATAGTAAGATTGCATAAAATGTGAGCCACATTTTTTTTTATTCTCATGGTTTAAGAAGTTTCTGAATCAGAATACTAAAATTAGACAAAGTAAAAACGTATATGCGTCGTTTAAACTTTTTGACTTTGGTTTTGACAATTCAATCACGAAACGAGAATTTCAAACTTACATACAACATAACCCACTCCCCTTGAGCAGTGGGGTAAACATCCCATGAATATCACAATAGATATTGGGTCTTGTTTCACACTTAACACCGCCGTAGTTTGGGGACGGAGATATAAAGATGCATCAGCTGTGTCTTGTCGTAAATTGGACAGGGAAATGGATCGCTTTTCGTATACGAGTTGTCAATAAACGTGAGCTATTCGTTTTATACGTATAGGTATATGTACCAGAGCATACTTGTCTTGTATAATATTCTTTTCTTTTGGTGGACATTTCACACAGTGCAATCCAGCCCCAAAGTAAGCTAAGCATAGCTTGTATCGTGGGAACCAGACAACTTATATAATACTTGTATACTTTTTTGTAAATATATACACATAGTATATATTAATCACACAAATGTCTGGGTGGGAATCGAACCAACGACCTACAGCGCAGAAGACAGAGTTACTCAACTGAGCTATGAGACCAGACTTTGTCTCCTTATTATATTATAGTTATCAGTTTTATTTTAATAAAACTTTAATGTCCTGACATGTTCGCGTTTAATTCCTTATCACCTTATGATAAGCGTGTGTAGCTGCGCCGCGTAACGTTACGAAACCAGCGGCAGATCGTGTGGGCGGTTGACGAATACAGACGAGTCTCTTCAATAACACTAACCATACATTCATGCAGTCTATTTGCTTTCTTATAGTGCTAAGACTAGTTCTGTCAAACTACGAATGCTCTAAGTATTTATCGAAGTATTGTAAGTAGTATTATCATCAGAATAGTTATAAGTTGGGTCAAAAATAGCTATTAAGTATATTTTTTTAGTTCAGACCAGCTTAAAATCTCACAGCAAAATACGAAACTTGACATTACATAATGTAATTTCTTAAGAAAAAGAAAACGTTTTAGAAGTCATGTCCGCACAAATTGTACTCTATAAAAATGTTCGAACTTATTGCCTGTTTTTATTGTTCAGATCAAGTTTCACTTAGCTTAATCCTGTGTTCATATTAACTAATATTGCCTTTGCGAATATTATTTTAAAGTTTGAGATGATTTTCCTAATTTATAAACTAAGGACTAATGTTTAACGCTCTGTAAAACTCATGTAAATGAAAGGTTACTCTACATGTTATTTTAGGACGTTTTGACCCGTTTCAAAATTAAAGCAAACATGCTTCGTAAACGTGTGCGTTAAAAATGTATTAGTAAATGCGGAACCCAAAAATTTATGACCGACATCAATCGTAAAGTGAAAGTTTATGTATACCACACCCGTTGATTCACCAATTTGTACAAAATGTATCGTGAAACTTTCTTGCTATTACAAGATTAACTTCGTGATGTACGCGGCCTTAGAGTTGCGCCGTAGACGCGTGCCAGTCAGTCGCGCTACGCCAAACGCTACGAACGCTACGCCACAGCTCTACGGCCATGTCGCGCGCAACGAATTAGACTTAGCAACTTTCGTTTACGAATACAAGTGTTCAGTGAAGTTTTCGAAACTATGATCTCAGTGTTGTAAGTGAATATAGTGCAAATTTGAGTGTCAGTGAGCATGGTCGTATGCCGTTACAGCCCATTTTGCAGAAACAACATGCGATGACCTTTACATTTTACAGGTTAGTTGTATTTTTAATTAACATGAGAAGAGTGCGCATTTTGTTCCGTGTATGGTCATTATTTTTATGGTGATTAAAATTAAACGGTTGCAGGGATGACTGTGTGAATTGAATGGAACTTTATCGCTGCGACACGAGACTTATTAAGTAATGCGGAAAATAGCAGGTTATTATAAACTTTGGAAGGTTCGTCACAAGAGAGAGCTTACACAGGCAATTTCAAGGTCTGTTCAATTTATTAAAGCTATGTGTTATTGAAGTCTTAAATTACATGAATAAATTAAAAAGCTTTTAGATTCTACAGAATTATTTCAACTAGAAGAAGAAAAGCAATGTTTTCACTGTGTTACATTATAGAGATCATACAATTATATGGATTATGAATATTTGTGTTAACAACTTGCTTCTGCCCGTTGCTTCACTGCGTGGGATCGGGATAACGGTAGCTTATATTTCACTCCAAAGCAATGACTCCACACTCCAATCAGCTATCTACGTAACAATTTTATTTCGTATCCGTTCTCAACTTTGACGTCAAAAGTAACAAAGGTCCTTTAGTTTTTTCCTCAGTAAAAACCGATAACGGTTAAAATTCAGAGAAAGAATTGTAAAATGTAATATGCACCGATTAAGCATCTGAATATCAATCTAATCCTTTTAATGGTACGAAAGAGCCAGACACGAGAAGTATTATTATAACGGAAATTCAATCAAATTTGAACACGGATACATCCATAACAAAACAGTGGCTTACGTAGTTCTAAGCCTATTTAATTTCATCGCAAAGGACCCGGGCTCCAGATTGTCGGATTAAATTTTAATAAAAAATATATTACTCAAAGTACGGTACGAATGAAATCGGGTGGTTCCAAGGGTACCTTTAATAATTAATTAAACTGCGCTCCCTTTCTAATAGAATGTCATACCTTGTTTAATATTAATTTTGATTTTCAATTTCGACAGCATTTACTATATTTGGATGCAGACGTTTTGGTTGGTTTCCAAATTGATACAGTTTCATAAAATATTCATTTTCCTTGGGATATAAGATTGAAATTGGTTTGGAATTGAATAAAACATATAATTTTGTAATTCTGAGTTTTGTCGTAAGTGTTTTTATACAACCGTAATCTTACTACTATTAGAAATGCGAATGTTTGGATGGATTGATGTTTGTTACTCAATCATGCCAGAACGGCTGAACGGATCTGGATGAAATTTGGCACAGAGATAGATAGCACATAGGCTATTTGAAAGACTAAGTGCAGTGTTTCTGTGGGATGACTTATTCACCACGGGTAACAGTCCGAGGAAGGACTGCTATATTTTTCTGGCACGCAGCAGTAATGCTCTCAATTTACTGATTTTAAAGGTAAGCCGGTAAGGTAAGGTTAACGGGAGACGTTACGTCGTAGAGGGTTGCTCGAAGAGATTGATTGAAGCAATGAGGCCGCGCATTTATGTCTTATCGTATTGTTCTTTTTACCTTGTTTATTGTATGTGTGTTGTGTACAATAGTGAGTTTTCTATAAATCTATCTACGTTGTCAAGTTTCAAGGTGAAAGACCCAACATGATTTGGATTGGTCTTCCCATACTTTAGAGCTAGGAAAGCCCTAAGTCATATTGCATCATTATGTAAGGGGTCTTTACTCATATTGATGGAAAAGATGAACTAATGACGTAATAATTAGATCGAATTCTCTAAACCAATCTTTTCATTTCTTCATCAGTCAATAAAAATGCCATTAAATTGCTGCTTTTTCGAAGGATGTTTAAATATATACCCACCAATAACCTTTATAAACTAAATTCCAAGAACTGTTATATGAAATTGACAATAACTATGGGTAAAGTGAGTATCAGTAATGAATACGAAACGGCGAACAGTAATTGCCGGTTGCATCCGAAGTAATTGTATAATTTTTACTGTGACAAATTTTATCTTGTTTAATTTTAATTGGGTTTGTGTATTTATATTTAAAAGTAACTGAATAATAAATACCACAGATACTAAAAGTTAACCAAAGTATTAGTGGTTTTTGACATTTTTCATTTTAAACTTTTGACTACGTATACCTTTTTTCTTCTTGGCATAAGAATGCCAAGACTAAAAATGAATAAAAAATTGGTACATTTAATCAAAGTGGTATTTAATAAGTTTTAGATGTATGTAGCACAGTGATATAGACCCTGAGTTTAAACTTGGAGGACACTGGTTCAAATCCAGACGTGTACCATTGAGTTTTTTAATTTCTGAGATGTATGTAAACGTATCCATAAGTGATAAAGGCAATGGCGGAGTGAGCGCCTACCTTCCGACAATAGCGTAACCCAAAAGGGGAAAAGTGGCCCATTGCGACTCTCCATAGCAGCTCTGGGAAAAGGGTAACTGTGTAATAAAATCTGTGGTTCATAGTATCACAGAACAGATATAGCGATTGGACGGTTTATATCTAACTTTCGCTTTGATGTTCAACCAGGTATGTTATTGTTATAACAATTCTAGTATCGTCTCATACACCAAATACTGTAGTAAGATCTTTCACACTTAAAAATTGGGACACCACGTATACAGAAGAAGAAGTACACAGAAGTACAGTATAAACAACATAATAATTTTAATTATAAGAAATAAATGAATAAGTGTGAAAAATGTGAGAAACGGTATGATGGTGCGACCGTGTGGAAGAATGAGTGTAAATAGGATAAATAAAGATTTATAATTTATATATATTGAGCGAATGTGGATAGAAATGTGTTTATAATACGACCAAAAAGAACGTTCATTGACCAGATTAATGACGTTCTTATGAAAGCGAAAGGTACGTGTTAGAAAAAGTATTCAGAAAATTTATGAAATGAGTAATAAATGTGTGCAGTAATATACCTCATCACGTGCAGTGGCCTTCCATTAAATAAATAAATATTGCTGAACATTTCACACAGCACTATCTAGCCCCAAACTAAGCTAAATAGCATAGCTAATAGTACTATGGGAACCAGATAGAACCTGATAGAATACTTATATATTTTTGCGTAAATACATACATGTAAATAAATATTAACACTCAGCATAGAACAAACATCTATATTCGTCACTCAAACTTTTGTCCTGGGTGGGAATCGAACCCACGACCTACAGCACAGAAGGCAAAGTTACTACCACTCAGCTGTGAAGCCTGTCTGATATGTGGATGTCTATACAAATAAACATAATTTCACTAATATTCAGTGCTGTCGAGCCCTAAAGTAAGCATTACTTCTACCAAGGGAACTAGATACTGATAGAATACGTATTTCTTATATATTCATAAATATAGCTACATATCGACTCCTTTAACGAATTACCTAGATATAATCTTTTTCTAGACTACGAACATAAGAACCTAAATCCGTACTTCTAATAAAATATTCAAATACCCTCTCAATGTTGCCGTGATATAGACAGAAATGGAACGCACGAATTCACCTAACAGTGTGTATTGGAGTATTTGGAGTGGTTTTTGTCAGACTAGCTTCCTTTGATGCTCAGGTCAATCTGATAGCTCTAAGATATTTACCGAAGCTAAGAGTCTGTTGGTAGTATTTGTGCATTTGAGTGTAGGAAGAGGAAACTAGTTAGGAAATGTGTGTAGTTGACAGCTGCGGAGTGAAGTAGCGTAGTGAAGTAGCGTAGTGTAGAATGAGGTGGTATCTTTTTGTATGGGAAAATAAACAACTTATTTGTTCTGACTTTGCTACGTAGTCAACTCATACTCATGTCCCTGGCTCTCTTGAGCCGGTGAGGTTAAAGATTTTTTTATTTGTTATAGTAATGGAACAAAGCAGGTGGCCCACCTGGTGTTAGCGGTAACTTTAACAAGCAATGCAACTTGAGTCCTCCCCTACTTAGGTAAACAAGACCTAAGTCGCATTGTATCCGCCTCGTATATACGTAGAATATATCATTTGATGAAAGGATAGATATGTGATTACGTGATAGAAAAAAAAAATAAGATATAAAATTAAACTTGAGGTTGAGGACATTTTCCATTGCTAGTGATATTTAAGATTAGTATTTTGAATATGTAATAAAAACTCATTTATTGTTATATAAGTTGACATGTTATGTTAGTTAGAATTTTCTTTCCATTAAATATATCTTGGTAATGCTATTACTACTAATCGAGTCACATTTATAGAACCAGTGTGGTGAAAGTTTTAAAAACTAATCTTTCTAGCACCTAACACATATCTTAATTTTTGGTTCTAGGACATGTCGGTTTCCTCACCATGATGTTATCGTTCTTTTGAGGACATGGGACTTTGCATATAATTAAAAAAAATAAAAAATTAATTGATGCGCTTCGGGTTATCAACCAGCAAACGATTGATATTATTCAAATGTCATTACTGGCATTTTTTTTTATTCAGCCCTGTGGATTTTAGATTAGTAGGTAAGCTTTGTAGTTCATACATTTCCTGGTTACTGAATGCGTGGCCACTCATTTTTTTATTAAATATAAAAGATAAAATAATTTATGTTTGCCTATGTTTATAGATGTGTATAAATTTTATAAAAAGTAGGAAGCAAAGTTCTATTCCTCGACATAATAGCCCAGAAGGAAATTAATAAAATTATTGGATTAACTGAAATGTTAAAGTACTGAGAGTTATTTTTGCAAAACGTTTATTCCTTTGGTGTAATTGGATTTAAAATCTCTTTCTGCGTAACAAAGGAATCTCAATTAAGGATTTTAATTGGCCTTTTTAATTTTATTTCTGTTTAAAAGTCGGTCAACATTTAAAAGGGGCATGTACATAAATTAAACTGGGATTGGCTTAAGTATGTTAGATGCTTCCGAGAAAAGTAATAATGAACAAACTCTGAACTCTCAAGTTGGTTCATTTTACAAATGCTTGACAGAGGCATTTTTTTCTAATTTGGCATCATTGGAGTTTATAAACCATGTATTTTAATTATTAATTTGCTATTTTTTATAGAAAATGGATGTGTTAAAAAAAATGTGTGATTAATAAAAATATCTGAGATTGTACGAAAATAATTCAAACCAAGGAATCTTTACTAAAGATTTTAATCTTTAAAAATACTAAATTTAAAAGAGGCATATTTATTTTATATATCTATTCATAGGCAAATAAACAACAAGAAGTAAAAATAACGAGATAAATGACTATCTATAACCATGAGCATGATAATTCATGTTCCAAAAACAAAGAGAAAAATAAAAGCAGAGATAATTAACATACTCTGACATACACGCTTCCCCCTAAAATCATCTCTAACAAAAGTAATAATATCAATAATTTGCGTTACCTGCTCCGTTAAGTAACGGGCCGCGTGTAGGTCGATTGATGCCAAACGACTTTTTTATAGCGCCGAATATCGACCTAAATAAAACATAACGACGTTCCAGCTCATACAGAGAGTAGCTCATACATATGTTTGATGAGGGCGAGTTTTGACCTTTCGATTCATATGCTGTCGGTTAAACACAATATCTATGCCTACAGCCAATGGATTAATTAAGCAAAGCTCGCAGGTTCCATTAACAACAATTCAAAACAATGAAAATCATACAGTCTGCAAACTTTAGCTACTGCCTTAAGCTTTGCGCAATTTCTTAATATATTTTTTTCGTACTGAATGATAAGTTGAAGAAAACGAATTATTATTCGATGACGCGTTATGAGTTCTAACCATCATCCAAACGTTTGTCTAGGTTTAAGCTTGGTTATGTAGTAAATCGAAAGATACCACGATATGAAAGTAAATTTCCAGCGGCCATTTTAATGAAGAAAAGTTATTACTAACATAGCTTTAAATTATAATTGCATTAAGTACGTACTAACAAAACGGATGACTTCTGAATTTAAAATCAATTAAATTAAACTAATTTGTTCGGTCAGCGATAAAAGATTTCAAACCTTGCAATGCAGGTTACGCTTTAAAGTCATGTATTTGTTGGTCCTTCCTATGAAGTGAAGGGGCTGTTTACCACAAAACTGTGACCTCACGCACAATTTGTGTTATTGCTTTGGTGAATGCTAAGGTGGGTATTTGTGTTCGATCCCTCATGTATCGGTTTTTAGTGGTCTGTAACAAAATCGGAATGATTTATCGAATAATAAAAAAAAACGGAAAATGTTGCCATTTTTATTTATTTTTAGTTCCACTGCTAGGACTGGTCGATTGTTAATGGACAGATGAATCTACAACGGAAGACCTAAGATATAAGTGACGTCACATGAATTGTTCATTTTGGGAAATAGTCTCGATGTTTCGATTGACCTCTCGATGTTTGCCGTAAATAAACTTCGGTGAGCATCGTTAGTGCTGGATAAACAACTGTATGCAGTTTACTTCTAAACAGGTAGTGCATTACTGCATTAAGTATAGAACGGCATGGGTCCCGCTGAAATCTCAGAAACGCGAGACGTTTCATGTTTTGGGAGCAGTGCAATACGAAGAGCTTGCTAAGTTTTCAAGTTTTTTTTTTTACCACTGTGCCATTACGCTCTGCTCATACTCAGATTTAATAATAGTATATATATATATGTAATTATGTAACTTATTATTATGGAGAATAAAATAAAATTATATACATATTATTTTATTTTTATAGTATATATTCATTTATATTATTTATAGAACACACACACACACACACTCTGGCGTTTGTAACGAGACCGCCGCCCGGTGCCAGCAGAATACCAGTGTTGGGTTGGTACTTCCAACCTGACGTATACTGAGCTGGTGCCTTTTTTGATACAGTAATTTTTTATATTATTTGGTTGTTTGGGATACGTAGGAAGTTACTCTTTTCGTGCTTGTTTGTTATTTTTTTTCGATAATCTTACGTGTCCATTGTTTGTAAATAGTTTTTTGTATCAAAATAAATATTTTTTTCTTTCTTTCTTTCTTTCTTTCGAATTGCGTTTCTAAAAGAAATGAACAGAAATGAAGTGAAATGAAATTTTTAATCTACAACAAACATTATTAAATATAAAAATGCAATAACATAGGGTAGCATACATACATTTGTCATTTTTGGTTCGAAAAATATTGGTACCAAACTAGGATGACCTGTTTTATGGCGTACCAATGCCCTCCGCAGAAGGGCAGTCTGGTGTGGTTTTGCTATTATTGTTTATTACTGGACTGGCCTCACAGCTCAGTTAGTAGTCACCCCGCCTTCTGCGCTGTAGGTTGTGGGTTCGATTACTGGCCAGGTTAAACATTTGTGTGATGAACATAGATGTTTGATCTGTGTCTTGATGTTAATATGTAGATATATGTAATGAACCAGTTGTCTGGCATGATACAAGCTAAGCTTAGCTTACTTAAGGGCTAGACGCACTGAAAGTAATGTTGAAAAAAATATAGGCATAGGATCTCGGTTTTCCTCGTGCGAGCATCAGCCACTTTAATTTCACGGTTTTCGTTATTTTACCAGTAAATGCTTACATTTTTCGTAATTTCCCTCACAGTAATTTTCTGTGCCTTTTAAGCGATTATGTTCATGATTATAACTTAACATTATACGTGAGATTACTCCCCGTGAAAGCCTCAACGGCCACTTACGAGATTAAAACAGTTATCATAAGGGTTGGTAATGACTCGAATCCGTAGACATTCCATGAGTGGAATACAAACTCTGATTACAGTGGTTTTGTTTTAGAGTTTGCGTAATGTGCCACCCCCATGTCGTTTGAAAAGATAATTCTGACTAAAAATAATATATTTAACTAGTTTATCGTTTATTTTATAGTACGTTTGTACAACATATCCAGTCATTTTTTAATAATCGATTGGATGGATTGAATTTGAGTTCTTAGTTTTGATTAAGATTATTTTAAAGTAACATAGTATACAATTTAGTAGTAAATGTTAATTTATAGGCCCATCAATTTAATTCCAATTCAAAATAATAAACCAATCCAGTATTATTTCAGAATAAAAATTATAACAAAAAATACATTAAATAATGGAAACATATAATGCTAAAGAAAAGTTTGAGTAGTACAATCTACGATATTTGGGATTTGACATGTTTTGATGTCTTCATTGAACAAATAATGACAAATCATAATTCGGCCTCATTATTATATCATAAACCTTATATATTTAATAATCGTGCTGATTACCAAAATCATAGCAATAAACCATGCATAAATATTTGGGTTTGCTCTTGATTAGTGCAGATTATATTTTCCCTAAATCCTTTCATCACATTGGTTCGCGAGGACCAACGACACTAATGGTAGATAGAAATAGCCTAGAGATAGATCTATAAATAAAACTTTCTGAATGAGGTAAGATGATTGCGCATTTCAGCAGGTATGATCCTATCTACCAAATAAATAAAATTGGAGTGTCTGTTTGTAATATTAAAATAACCGCTGTTAACTAAGTGCATATGGATGTATACACGATACATATACCTGGCTATATGGCTATATATATGGCTGGACCGATTTTGACGCGACTTTCACTGGCAGATAGCTGATGTAACAAGGAGTAACTTAGGCTACTTTTCCGAGGGGTAAAATAGGGGTGCGTGATAAAACTGAATTCCACGCGGACGAAGTCGCGGGCAAAAGCTAGTAAAAATAAAATCCAAAGTATAATTAAATATTCGTGTAATCGAACCTGTGTCCCTTAGCGTGATCTGAAGCAGCGATGCTACATAACGGATCCATCACTTATCCTGTGATTAATGGCTACCCGGTTCCCGTTTCTCATCAAACGATGTTCCCATAACAGAGTAACAATAATCATATGAGCTGAGCGCATAGTCAGTATGAACCGTATTACTTATAAAATAATTAATATTGGTGCAAATTTCACACAGCACCATATAACTCCAAAGTAAGCTAAGCATAGCTTGTATCATGGGAACCAGAAAACTGATATTTTAATACTTATATACTTTTTGTAAATATTACTACTACAAGGCGAGTAACTGAATCTGTCAAACTAATATAGTGAAAGGATTTTAAGTATTATATTATTATGGTCAACATATACATAGAATACATAACACAGAACAAAAATCTATTTTCGTCACACGAATGTTAGTCTTGGGTGGGAATCGAACCCACAACATAGCGAAGAAGGAAGGGCAGGGCTAGCAACAGGAGAAGAGGAGAAATAAATTAAAAAATAAGTTTACTTAACGTTACAAACTGAACTGTAAAGCCAGTATTTTTTTTATGTGCTGCAGTTTCGGAACGAGCCGACGGCCCACCTGTCACAACAAGAAGTTATGCATTCGATTAACTGTGTTCCGATTTAAAATTTGTGGTGCCGGTGAAATTATAGCCACATATTCCGCCTTCACGTCTCAGACTTACGGGCGCATGCGATGCGACTTGGATTTGTCGTACCTAAGTAGGAAAGGACCCAAGTCGCATTCCTAGAGCTAAGCATGTCCTTATATCATCGTAGCATTTATCACTCTAAGATCCAAAGTCCCCAACTTCCAGTCGTTTCATTAAAATTCTCACTCGTTAAAACTCTGGATTCACTTGATTTGGAAGCTGATTTATGTCTGTAATTAATATTTTTGTTTGAAGCGTTGAGTGATTGGCTTGAATGAAAATGGCTTCGTATTTGATTTCATTTTTCGTAATTCGAGGATTGAAGACGTAAAGGAATGAAATATTAGTTCAAAAGCATTGAACGCTCTCAACCAATTAAGCGGCTTGAGAAATACAATTTATGTTATTAACTACTTGGAAAAGGCATGACGAACGGCATGAATTAACTCAAATTTAACTCCAAAAGCGCACTTTTTTTTGAATAAGCCCCATCTCTTTCCAAATTAATCTAAGCCCGTCTTGTATCATGGGAACCAGACTACTGATAACGTACTTTGTTTTTGTAAATACACAAACATATATTACGAATTAAGACCTAAACACAGAACAAACATCTATGTTCGTCAATACAATGTTAGTCCTGGGTGGGAATCGAACCTACAACCTACAGCGTAAAAGGCAGAGTTACCACCTGAGCTGTGAGGCCAGTCAAATTAGTTCCATGTTCTAATTATGAATATATATAATCAGGTTGGTTTTGAAAGTTATGTTAATTAGTTGCAAACACAAAGGTTCGTACGCTCATATTCGTTGTCTCTTTAACACAATAAAACCTCTTTAAGTTAACTCAGTTGGTCCGTACAGCCCCACGCATCGTTTAACTGAATGCTTGACAGAATAGTTGCAGAGTAACTTGTAGGAGTTTGTATAACTGTGAATTTAATACAGTTTTGCTCTTCATGCATTTTGCTGCTTTATTAAATGCAACACAGGTTCATTCTAAATAAGTACTATGTGGGCCATCTGATCCCAAAGTATGCATATCTTGTACTATGGGACCTAGATTACTGGTAAAATACTTAGAGAGCCGTTTAGACTATAAGCAGCATATAAAGAAAAACATGCGTTCGAACAACACAATAATCTCGTAATATCTTATTCTAATATATTATGCAACATAGATTCAGGCCCACCTGATGTTAAGTGGTTAATGTCGCCTACTACCATTTTCATCCTTGGGGATGCCAATGCGTTACCCTGTACTCTTCACATATCTTTTGAAGTAGCCCATACTAGGAAATAAAGTTTTGGACTTTGACTTTGAACACTTGAAAACATTACCCTTCTTTTGCAGTCGAGTGTAACGCGAATCCATGTATGTTTTTCATTGGACAACACGTCGTCCGCACATTGTCAGCAGAGGAGGTCGTTAAGCGAGCACACCCGGTAATGCATTCCTGACGAGCACATACTTGCTGTGCCAAATTCTGTTGGGCTGTCATAAAATTAAAACAAATTTTTGCTTTAAAACAACACGGTGCGTTGTAATTTGATTAAACCAGTAATCTACACAAATAAATAAAATTGGAGTGTCTGTTTGTAATATTAAAATAGCCTAAGTACTACTAGTAGTAGTAGTACTAAGTGCTGGATGTATACACGGTACATATACCAAAACAATATTTTTTACAATTTTTATCTGTTACGGCTAATCTCTGAAACGGCTGGACCGATAAAACGCTCTCCTGATAAATGTGTTTTTTTAGTTGTGTCGTTGTGGAATTTAGGCAGCGATATGTTGTTATGATGCAAATCAATGTTATTGCGTAAAAATAACGAGTATAATGACTGTGATGTTTCAAAAAATCGTAGAAACGCGAAACGTCATGTCACCCGAGACATAACGACCGCATCATCAGTCAAATTAAACTCTCTTTTCGGAACCAAACACCGAATTTCCTCTGTAACAAAAATAACAGGAACACGAGAAAAAAACAAACAATCATTCCGTACCATCGAGTAGAAATAAATTATAAGCTTTGAAAGGTTTTTGCTTAACATGTCGTGCTCATTACGCGAGGAAAGAAAAATCCTTTGTACTCTGAATGTGTGCAGTATTGATGATAACGTAATGTTGATATCACCATATCAAAAGGTTGGGTGACAAACGTCGATGTTTGTTCTGTCTGGCTGTTATTTATATTTTACATGTATTTATAATAAAATATATATATTACTCAATTCAGACAGGTCTTGACTGACTTAATTGGTAGTACAAGCTGGCATTTGTTCCAATAGTACAAGGTATCTTAGTTTTGGGGTAAGACGGCAATGTGCGAAACGTCTATCAATATTTAATCTAATAATTATTTGTGAATGGTTTTATTGCTATTTTGGAGCGGTATAACTTACTTTACGTCCACATTTCGCCTGGGTAAAGATGGCTGTTGCTCTTGAGTTAACTAGTAGCTTACTAGTACTTCTTAACATCAGGTGGGTCAGCTACTTTCCTTCTGGAAGCACATATAAATTAGGTGGATAGTGGGGCCCACAATTTGAGATTTATGTTAGAATTCTATCTGTAGGCATACGGTTATGAATTCATCGCAAAGTCCCAGCAAATTACTAAGATACCGAAAATTTCCAAGAATCCCCGGCGTCAAAACGTTGAAAGTTAATTTAACAATTTGAAGTAACAATTTCGCGTTCTATCCTCAAGACTCAATTTGGTATATCTTGGGGGCTCACACGTACCTCTAATACGATATGATATCAAGATCTTTTTGTATCAAAATGGCTTTCGACCTAAAAACGTTATGTGAAATCATTTGGGAACGCCAAATGCGGAAATGAAATGTTCTATGACTGTTTTTAGGCGTTGAGCTGAATACGTGTTTATGGAAAAACCTTGAAAGTTGCGTTCAAACGAACGTGAGGACTGTAAAAAAGACATTTTCCTTTGAAACACTTTTTATTAATGCGATGAAACGAGCAGATGTCCCACCTGATGTTAAGCGGTATGCTTTGTCTATAACTTAAGTCTTATTCTAAAAAAGCGAGGGTAGAACTAATACTCATCACTTTGTTCTCACCCATAAAATATGAAGATGAAACAAGGAGGAAATGATGGAGGCACATGATCCCGTGATTTTACCGGCAACGACGCCCTTCAAAAAGGGTCAAAGTAATGCAACAAAGCCCTTCAAATCGGATCAAAGTAATGCAACGACGCTCTTCAAAACGGAACACAGTAAGGCAACGACGCCCTTCAAATCGGATCACAGTAATGCAAAGATGCCCTTCAAATCGGAACACAGTAATTCAACGACACCTTTCAAATCGGAACACAGTAATGCAACGACGCCATTCAAATCGGATCACAGTAATGCAACGACGCCATTCAAATCGGATCACAGTAATGCAACGACGCCATTCAAATCGGATCACAGTAATGCAACGACGCCTTTCAAATCGGAACACAGTAATGCAACGACGCCCTTCTAATCGGAACACAGTAATGCAACGACGCCCTTCTAATCGGAACACAGTAATGCAACGACGCCATTCAAATCGGATCACAGTAATGCAACGACGCCATTCAAATCGGATCACAGTAATGCAACGACGCCATTCAAATCGGAACACAGTAATGCAACGACGCCATTCAAATCTACTAGTTGAGTTCAATTGTTTGGTTTCCTTAGTCAAAGTACCCAAAGCTTTGAGTAAAATAACTGTTCGATAATGGAGCGGTCGCAAATATATCAGGATAGAATAAACGGACGATGCGTCGCGTGGACGCAGTATATGCGCGGTGATCATCTGATCTCTGGGAACTAATGATGAGGATTGAATAAGATACAAGCCTGTGGAACTTGAAGGCAGGAACGGACACTGATTCGCCCTACTCAATTTCGTTCCATGACCAACAACTTCGTGAGGTAACTTGTGTCGATAGAGTTGCATAATAGCCTTCGGGACATTAATATGCTTCACCCGTCGCAAACTTCTGTTTAGTTAAACCTTAGTTTGAAACTTTCAAGATTCTATCCATTGCTTCAGATTATATTAGCATGTTTGATGCTTCTTTAGATACTGAGAACAAATAAGAGAAAATAATAATAATAATGAATATTGGTGGACGTTGTCACGCCATATAGCCCCAAAGTAATCTAAATAGCTTGTATCATGGGAACCAGACAACTGATACAATACATACACTTTTTTTTTTATTATATCAGTTGTCTGGCTCCTATGATACAAGCTATGATTAGCTTACTTTGGGGTATATGGCGCTGTGTGACAATGTCCACCAATATTTATTTATTTTTAGTCCAGTCCAGCACTGAGATGATTCAATGCGAATTTTACCTTCCCATAGCTGGTCCCTAACTTATTTATATAAAAATGCATTGTCAATGCAAGTATAATTAGTAACACAAGATGAAGTTCCTTAGTAACGGATGCATGGTTCAACTTTAACAGCCACCGGTCAGGTTATCAACGAAATGTAATGAACTCGTTAACGATCGAGTTACTGACACGCTGTTATCGGCTCTGGCTACCGGCATGTTTAATGGTTTGTTAGTTTTGATAACATGTGGGTGTCGAAAACGTACACCTTAATATATAATTCTGTCTTAATAATGTTGCCTCGAAACAAGAATAATATTGGTGGACTATTTTGAGTGACTTTGATGCGACAGGCGATATGGTGTGACCTGAAATAAACTCATAGACATTTCTACTAGCAATTATAAAATATTGATATAAATTTCGACTGAACGATTGTACTGGAATTTCAATTTACTATTTAGCATTTTTTTTATGATATTTATTTTTTCATTGGTAAGCAATAATTAACAAGATTTAGCTATAGTAAGCAGTTTTGGACGCCTGAATAAATTTTAAAAATGAAATGTATTCTATTATTAATCAAACATCTCATTGATGCGCGTCGGTATTTGAACCAGCGACCGCCAGACTGAAACTTGGGGTCACTACCGCTGGGCCACACGCTCTCAATACATAAGCGTATTATATTTACTTTCAGGCTTCTTCCAAACATGTAGACAGCGGTTGATTTGTAATTCCATTAAAGCATAGATATGGAACAAAAACTAAAAACGCAGAATATACTACTTAACTTCGTCCGCTTAAAGGTTTACTGTTCCGTGAAATAAAGAAGTAAATAGCCCAGCCACTGGGAGAGTCATTTGTGAAATTAGACCATATTTTTAGATCTCACACGACTTCTAGACATTTATTGAGGCGCGGCAAAGCTAATGCGAGCAATTGTACTGGAAACGACTCGAATTTCTGCGTAGTAGAGATGTACTATGACAATAATGATACAGTTTTCAAAGAATAAAAAATAACCTTTTTTTCTAAAGGTAGAAAGTAGATAGAAAGTAGTTTAAAATACGTACATCAAAATCGCCTCCTTTATTTGAAATATTCAAAAATTTGAAAAAAAAAAACATTTTTTTTTCTTTTTGTTTGAATGTTTTATGTTACCTTCTCTTACATATTTTTATGATACTTTTTTCTACCCGCAACTTCGCCCGTTTCTTATCGTAAATAAATATAGCCTATGCATTCTGTATGGTACTCAAGGTGTAACAAACAAACATCAATTCATTCTTTCATTCATTCGTTTCACTGGCTTCACTGCTCAGTTGGGAGTAACCCTGCCTTCTGCGCTGTAGGTCGTGGGTTCGATTCCACCCAGGACAAACATTTGTGTGACGGACATAGGTGTTTGTTCTGTGTCTGGGTTTAATATGTTTCATATGTATATATTTCCAAAAAATTACATAAGTATTATATCAGTTGTATGGTTCCCATGATATGCTATGTTTAGCATACTTTGGGGATGGATGGCGCTGTGTGAAATGTCCAAGAACATTAATTTATTTATTATTATTATTCATCCATCCATAACAAATATTTCTGCTTTTATAATATCAGTGTGATAGTGTGAATTGTAATCTGAAACTGTTATAAATAATAACTCAGTTCAACCGCTCAAAGTTGCTGAAGGAAAGCGCCTACACACCACTAGTCTACACCACATTCTACTGAATACGCTTTGTATCTTAATTTGAGATCTTTTATTTGGAGGTGAGCACAATGAGCCGTGACCGTGAGTTAGAAACAATGCGTTGCGAAAAAACGGAATTAAGAGGAAAGTTTGGGAAATTAATGGGCGTGTGTTGGGCTAAATGGAACAATGAGCTCTTTGTATTGTATTTTTCTTTCGAGAGATTTTTTTCTTTGTTGTAGGATAAGCGCCATTCTTATTAGCTTTAACGAAACACGGCGTTGCGAAAGCGTTATGGTCAAGTACGGTTGATTTTTTACCCATTGGTTCCTGGCTCAAATCCAGAGACGCCCTAAGTACTTCGTTTGAAAACTATATGCACGTTAAGAGCTCAAAACAGTAAAGGAGAACGTTGAAACTGGCATGGCTTCCTCACACTCTACTCTTTACGTATTTGGTGAAAACTAAATATGTTTGTAAAATAACGATCTTTGCTATTATATTGTTTTACTATATTTGATGATAATAGAGATTTAATTATGTTATTAGGACCATATTTCAAAAAGTTAAATAGAGCGTAATTCGCGAAAATAATGTTATTAAGATAAAAAAATGTACAATGAGTAAAAAAATCATGCAAACAGAATAAACAATAAGAAGACAAATAAAAGAAATATCAAACGCAAAAAACATCAAAATTCCGAAAACTAATGTTACATATCACTGGTCCATAAAGGCACAACTGAGTTAAGCTTATCCCAGCTAATAGATTAAGTTGAGAAATTACATTCCTTTACCCTTTTGTGTCTACTAATCTGAACCCTGAATCCATTTATTGTACGATATCTCCATACCAATGAGATCTGAATTCCTTCAACCGGCAATATCAGCCTTCATCAATAAACTTGAAGGAACACAACAAAACGCCACTGCCAGACCGTTCGACCTGAGAAATGGCCCAGAACGCGTTGGTCACTTGAATCAATAGATGAAAGGATCAAGACCGTTCCTAAATCTAAACTATCAGAGTACCCTCATTAGTAAAATGGGTGATGCGGATGTAAGTCCGCTGTCAAAGTTGACAAGGGCCCGTTTGTGCAAACACGGGGGATATTCACGGGACACGGTTTGAATGCCAGACTTGTGCACTATGGCTCACAATGGGTGATGTTGACGCATTCAACCTTATTTAGTCGATTCCGTGCGGATGTGTCTAGTCTGACATAAGAATGACAAAAATTTCAACCCTTGTCTTATCTCAGAGACAGATTAACATAAACTTACTATCATAAAACTCAACAAACATCTCCTCAAACGCACACATACAGGGTAACAGTATTCTTTGCCTTGCGCTGTGTAGCAGGTGGCATATGATACACAAAGTAAAAAGCCAAAACCCAAGATCCAAATATTTATGCATTTTACCCAAATTATGCACCGGCTGGGATCTGCTAGATAAATGCTAATAAGAAAATGAACAAAGAAATATGAATTTTGTAGCTTCTAATCTGCGAAAATAAATATAATAAACGTCTGAATAAGGCTGACTACGCCATCCAATTAAAGCTTAGTAACAAAACATTAAAGCGATGTCTCTTCATTAGTTTGTGTATAATCTGTGTAGTCACAGAAAACAGTAGTTACTACTGTGGGGCCAAAGGCTCAGTTCAGTTTTATTGCACCCATTGCAAACGATTTTGGTAATAAACTCAGCGGCCAAGAGTTTAAATTCACTTGGAACTAATTACGTTCCTCTTGGGTTATTCCCCGCACAACGACGACGGAAGAAAGCTCATCTATACAAATAAATAGGATTGGAGTGTCTGTTTGTAATATTAAAATAAACTCTTTTTACTAAGTGCATACGTGTATGCACTTAGTAAAAAAAAATATTTAGGTATATGTACCGTGGTACATATACCTAAATATTTTTTTTTACAATTTTTGTCCGTCTGTCTATTTGTTCCGGCTAATCTCCGAAATGGCTGGACCAATTTTGACGGGACTGTCACTGGCAGATAGCTGATGTAACAAGGAGTAACTTAGGCTATTTTCCGAGGGGTAAAATAGGGGTGCGCGATAAAACCGAATTCTACGCGGGCGAAGTCGCGGGCAACAGCTAGTTTCAAATAGAACTATACACACTGCTGGTATGGGTTAGAGCGAAAAAGGCATAACTAAAAATATAAAGCGAGACAGCACTTTTTAACTGCTGTTTGATAACAAAGTGAGCTATTGTTATTGTGGGCCGTTTTGCAGTAAACTTAGTGAAAATATATTTTTAGTTGCAAAAGACTGAATTTTGGTTTTTATTACACAATTTAAGTTAAAATCAGATAGGTACTAAAACAAGTGATATATCTGTTTTATTTTTATTTTGCTTTATTTGGGAAACAAACAGTACATAAATCATGTTGAATTAACACCAATAAATAATACAGAAACCAGTGAAGTTTCCACCATGAGGTAGTACAGTTTAGGAGACTTGTAAACTTAAAAAAAACTAACTTAAAAAAAACTTTACATAACTTAACTTATAACAGTAAATTAAGTACACAAGTGGCAAATGCTTGACATAAGTTGTCGACGAAAGGATGGAGCTGTTTGAATATATCAATATAGTTAAAGAATTTGATGTGGATGGCACATGCTCTATTATTTTATAGTTAACAATTAAATTTTCATTCGAATAACATAGCTGCTAATTAAGTTGAGCTCAAATACTACGGACGCGGCCGGATGTGGTGCAGTGTACATGGCTGCTGAGTTTCGTATTATCTTTATGAGATAACAGGTCAAATGGGGCGCGGTTTCAGTGCGGGGATGTGTTAAACTTTTTGTATACTAGTATTTTTGGCGATATAATAATAATAATAATATATTTATTGTCTCCCACAAAAAACATATGTAAAATTATTATTTTTTTACTGAAAAACCAGTTTTATGAGAAACTGGTGCTAGAGGTAGGCTAAAAGCCTGTGTTACTAGTCACCTCAACGAAAAACAAAAGCCTTAAAAAGTGTACCATAGGGATGATAAAATAAAAATAAGATAGAAGACAAAGACAAAGAAGTTACGGATATTACTTATAAATGTGTTCATTTTCAATCTTATATTATACTCTATACATATAACAAAATCGTAGACTTGGTAATAATTGCTACAATCTGCGCAAAAATTCAAATACCTTAGTACTGCATAATCTTTTTTATTCCAGTACAATTGTGGTTAAATGCAAGCATACAACTACACGCAAACAAAATACCCTGACGATAATTCCTTGTGTCACATGTGACATTTAGATAGATATATATAGCATGAATAAAACCGTAACTAAACAATTGTATGTACTTGAGTATCAAAAGATACCTACAATAATATAATTATCCTAAAATCAAGAATTTACGTTCAACTTCTGACACATTTGGCCCTGAGCGAGAATCGGCGAAACCCTTCTCTGTGTAGACAAGGTTACTTATTTCATAATTAATATTGTACTTCGAACTACCAAAAGACGAGAAACCATCGCTAAAAATTCTAAAATATACCTGGGCCTGGGTCCAACCAATTAAGCTGGAAGCTATAACTAATAAACTAATAATAATAATAATAACTAGAACTAACTAATTAATAGAAGCCTACAATGTATTCTACCACAAACAAGTTCATAATTTACCATCAATTACCAATCAGTGTGTTTGAAAGCCTCACTTGAAAGTCAATCTACCACCATCGCCTAGTCAGCTCAGTCTAGCTCGAAACCAGGTGGTATGTTACAGCGATCCAGATAGTAGTCAAGAAATATACGGGCATATATTTCAATTACCCACCCAGTGTTGCAGCACCTGAGCAAACATGAGCTACTTATAACATCACTTAGACTATTGTTGGCACAGTGCTCTTGCGAAGCTGGATTCAACACAAAGTTAGAGGACAAAGCTTTTGCTTAGCTTTTATGAAAATATTGCTCTTCTAAGCTAAGCCCGGATATTACAACAGTATGTGAAGTACATAGTTTTTTTAGCGTTTTCGAGAGAATATTTCCGGCACAGTCTATTTTGTTTCGCCAGGCGTGGCTAAGATTTAACTAGAAGTTCTGTAGTAGTTTGTAATAGTAGTAGTCATAGTATATCAGTTGTCTGGTTTCTATCACACAAGCTATTTACTCTGGGGCTAGAAGGCGCTGTGTGAAAATGTCCACCAAAAAAGGGAAAGCGGTGCAGAGGAGAAGAGTATTAAAAGTAGTCACCTCACTAAAGAGGACCGCTTCAAGCATCAAGAAGATTCCAAGATCGATTCGTACAATATATTTACGAAAATCGTTTTGTATGCCTGCTGAATATATTTACTCAACTAATTGTGTGTTCCTCTGTACTCACTCAAATTTAAACTTTGACATGGTTTAACAAACACACACACTTGACATACTTAGACAGTTTGTAGTAAATTGCTTTAACTCGGTCTTGTTTAGTTGACAAACTCACTTATCTTAATACTACAGTGAAGATGGGGCTTTATTAACAGTAAGTACACTCTTACCCTGACCATTATTAATTCTGCCCGGCTGTGGGACGGTTCGTTTTGCAGGATTACAAAAAATGATACTGAATTAATCTTAGTCTGGCATCTTTAGTACACAAATATTGCTTCTCGTGTTATATTATCGAGTCACTGGTTCTCTCGAACCAGTGTGGTGAAAGGATTTAAGTGCACCTCAAAGAGGCTCCTTTCGTGCACTTGACACATGTCATCGAATTTTAAATTCTAGGACATGTCGGTTTCCTCACGATGTTTTCCTTTACCGTTTTGAGAACGTGGTATTGCGCACATAAATCATTCAATCGAAAAATTCATAGGTGCACGTCGGGATTTGAACCGGTGACCTCCGGATTGAAACTCGGGGTCAGTACCACTAGACCACCACGCTCCCTGCTTCTCATTGATTACGGGTAAAGAACATTTTCATGATTGATAAAAAAACTCCGTTGTGATATTTTTAGTTTTTCTTCTTTAATTTCGGTGGTTTGGGCTACCGGCTCAGATGCAAGGGTTGCGTGTTCAATTTTCTGTTGTTGCATATACTTGAAGGCAATATTACTTGTTGTTTTTGATACCCAAACACAGACATAAGCAATGAAATAGCGAACTCACTTATGTATAAAATTGTATATAGATGAACCCCATGATATTGTTGTGGCTTTGATTAAAAAAAAAAGTTATAATTTTTTTAAGTAATAATATTATACTTAGCAAATAAGTTATAAACATATACCTACCTAGTTTATTTGTCATATGGTTTTATAACTGCTCTTGTAAAATAAAATAATTTCAAATACCCGCATTAAGTGTCACTACTGCTTGTATATCTTGCTGTTCTTAATTCCCTTTGATATTTAGTTAGTTATTGACAATGAATCCAAGCGTACGTATTTACAATTTGGGGAAATTTGAGATAATGGGCTTGGTGCGTAGGCATTTGTTTACCACTTAGTGAGTCGCGGGGGACAAATTGGTTTAATTTAACCAAGTTTGATAAACGAGAATCGCGTAATTCGATTGTACAAAGAGACGATATTTGTGGTAATTTTTATTTATTAAATCATTCTTAGCGTAGGTTGTGTAACTGGCTCTTGGGTACTAATATGGTGAAAAATTTAAATGTGCCTCAAAGAGGCTCTTTTCATGCATTTGAGTTGACACGTAACGTTTTCATTTTTGGTTCAAGGAATGGTCAATTTCTTCACGATGTTTTCGGCATCTTTTGGTCTGTGATTACTAAAGTAAAGTAACGGAGAAGCAGAGATGTAGTCACCTCTGCCCGTAATAAGCAATACGATTGTTCGTGTAGTTTCAAATTTACTAACGAAACGTCAAATTTACCAGCTAAATATATTTTATGTACGTTTGGATGGAATCTTGGGGTTGGTATCGCTAGGCAAAATCAATAAGCTACAACAGCATCAAAAGCCAAGATACAAAAAGGGCTGCAAATACCTACATCCCAAGTTTATTTTCGAAACAGAATGAACACTATTGATTTTAACAGAAGATGAGCAAGACATTTCAGTCACCCCTATTGCTAAAGTTTCAGATCACCCAAATAAACCCAACGCTTGACAAATTTAATGGATAAGAAACAAATATAAAGGAACACGGAGCTTTACTTTGTAAACTAATGTAAGAGCTAGTTTCGTATACACAAAATGAAAAAAAAAAATTGCATGAGTCCCTATCTCCAGCCTATTGTGAGACGTAATATTTTTTAATTCATATTCTGGCAACTGAGAATAAAAATACTGTAGTTAATATAATTACTTATAAACTTTTATCAATTTAAATTTTTTCATAATTTGGAATTTGACTGCAGGTAATCTTTTAATGGCAGGGAATTCAATAAATGTTACGTCTCACATCGAGCTAAAACATAGCTCCTGATGTTAATACGTGTCTTATCTTTAATAAATATAATAATAAAAAATATATAATTAAAATTAATAATACTTCTTAGTTACTCCACTAGCTATAGCGAAACGTAGAATCTAGCACGGTTATTGACCCCATGTAAAGATGATTACAAACGTTCCTTCCTTTGTACAAGTAGTTTGAAGTATTTACTGCTGGTACTGATCTAAATCAGCATAAATCCTATATAAGTTAGACATTATGAAACTTCCTGAATCCCTTATCCTGATTTATGGAGAATTTTCAGAAATTTATTAGTTGTTTTAGACCATTCAGTCTTAACAACTTTACCTGTTTATTATAATTTAGTGTAGGTAATAGAATTTTTAGGTACTCTATTAAAAATACATGGGTTCGTTCGGGCCGATAGAAGGTTTTTATATCCGTTGTTCCTTCACTCCGTGCCGAGCAGTGATACTGTATTCATGCATAAATTATTAAGAGTTCTCTTTTGTTTTATCGATCGGCACCTTTCAAGTGAAACTACATCTGGAAGAAACGTTTCATTTGAAGAAAATATTGATAACTTGAGTAACCTACGAATGTTGTATTGTCCTTTTTTTTGTATTTGATACAGTTATGGAACGAGCCGACGGCCCACCAAGTATTAAGTGGTAACCTCGGCCCATAATAACCGATGCGACTTGGGTCCTCCCCTACTATTCTTTTCATTAAGTTATATTTAATGTTTTATTAGTGTTGTATATGATAATAAAAATTAGTAGTAGTAGATCTTCGTCAGAGAAAGTACTGATACAATACCAATTTCTGCCGCCAAGCAGAAATTAATTTGGGTTACTGTGTTACGGTTTGAAAGGTGTTGTTGCCGGTGAAATTACAAGCACATTAGACATTCCACCTTCGTCTCAGAGTTACGGGCGCATACGATAGGATTGGGTCTTGTTGTACCTAGGAGGAAAAGAGGCAAGTCGGATTGCATTATATGGGCAGAGGTTATCTAGGTACACACTTGTCAGATTAGTGAGTTTACATATTATGCCCACCTTTACTTGACAACCATTATTAGCCTCAGAAGTTTGCTGGAAGAAAACTATTTTTAGGTTAAGCTCGCCAATGAAAAATCCGTCTGTAAAAGATAATTTGTTCAGGTTATTTAAAGATTATACAGGGTGTAAATTAATCTATTCTCTCTTTCATACACAGGTTAAACAAAAAGGATATAAATTAACGTGTGCTTTGAACTGGTTATGCACAAGGCAAAAAAGCACTCCATACTTTAATGTCGGCCTGTGAAACCTTAGACATTATGAAACTTCCTGAATCCCTTATCCTGATTTATGGAGAATTTTAAGAAATTTATTAGTTGTTTTAGACATTTCAGTCTTAAAAACTTTACCTGTTTATTATAATTTAGTGTAGGTAATAGAATTTTTTGTGTATGTGTACGTAAATGATTACGTACACATACACGTTTTATGTATTTAAACATTGAATGATGCAGAAAAGAAACTTATCCAGGATATCAAAACTTTTGTACTGTTGTTTCCATTGATGCGTCTATAGAAAGTTTCCCGCAGTGCTGCCATAAAGTTTCTTCGATAGACAACTAACGCACACTATTGATGTTAATGGGTAAGTTTCAATCCCGAGTTGTGAGCAAAAGTTGTTTTATTTTGTTCGCAAAATAAAGTATTAATGCAGATTTGGAGAAAGGGTAAAAGTCGCAACAGCGGAGCGCGGCAGCATTAAGTTCTGGTGATAATAAGCGGACGACCACAACGATAGTCATCACTGACAGGCCTCACAGCTCAGTTGGTAGTAACCCTGCCTTCAATACTGTAGGTCGTGGATTCGATTCCTAGCCAGGACAAACATTTGTATGACGAACATAGACGTTTTTGCTGTTTGGGTGTGTATTATACTTATGTATTTACAAAAAAGTATATATGTATTTTATCAGTAGTCTGGTTCCCATAGTACAAGCTATGTTTTGTTTGGGGCTAGATGGCGCTGTGTGAATTGTCCACCAATATTTTATTATTATTATTATTACTGGGACGATTGTATTGATTTTTGAGCTTATATACGCGCATAATCACGCAGTTCATAATTCAAGAACTATTGCGCTAATTTCTGAACTGGCTCTGATAAGCGAATGAGACCACAAACATAATTCCCATAAAATAACTCATTTTCTCCTTTTCTCCTAAAAGTCTCAAAAACAATATTCTAGCCTCATTCACATTTTCATCTCATGCGAGGTTACTTGCGTATACAAAAACGCAAATAGCAATCAATGTGATAGATTAATGAGGAAAAATCCTTGACTATTCATAGGAATGAATGAATGAATTCATTGAATGAATCTGCTAAATATAGTCACGGTGTTTTGTCTATGGTTGTTAACCAGGAGTGCTTGTGAACCTGGGGACAGGAAAATTTTATTTAATGTGATGCCATTACGGAATGACTATATGACCTACCTGGTGATAAATGGTAGCCTGTGCCTATAGCAAGCAATACGACCTGGGTCCTCCCCTACTATACAACAAGACCTGAGTCACATCTTTGCGCCCGTAACTCTTATGTGAAGATGGAATATCTAATGTGCCTGTAATTTCATCGGCAACCACGTCTTTCACGCGGAAAACGGTAACGCGAATGCATTATTGCTAAGCAGCAGAAATGGGCTTCGGAATGGTGGCAGTACTTCCCGGGGTGATTGCCTGAATATAATTGATTATTAGTATTTCAAAGTGTCTAGCAAATAATTTAAATTAATTGGTGTCACAGCTTATTTGGTAAAAACTCTGCCTTTTGCTAGGGTTTAATTTCAAATATAAACGTTTATTTTGGGATTTAATGTGTACATAACACAAACAAAAACAAATATATATTAGTTTTAAATCAGTTATCTAGTTCCAGTAGTTCAATGCTTAGTTTGAAGCTAGAAGGAAAACTCTGTGCGAAAAGTCTAAAAAAAAAAGACACCCAACAAGTCTTTCTATCTTCATGAGTGAGTGCCATCAGACATAATAAATAAAAAATTTTGACTCGTCATAATACATCAAATAAGTCGAAATGTAATTAATGTCATATGTCAAAACATGATTCCTAGTGCTGTTATATGTAGGCAAGATAATTTAGGTGTTTGTGTATCATGTTCTCGTTTTACCAACAAGAACAAAAAAAAGAACATTCAAGTCTACATTTTCGCTGCTGAGCTCAGAGGTGACCTGGAGTAAATCCCGAGAAAAAAAAAATCATACTCGGTACGTACACGGTGGGACGAATCCTTTGTAGTCGCTGAAACGTGTCCAAATGTGAAAGGGTTTTGACAGCACAATTCCGGAATAATAGAACCTTTGTAAGTAAAGCCACTTCATTCGCGGTTGTACGTCTATGGACCTTTGAATAGAGTCGTTCACTATTATGAAATATCCCATTTTTCGGTGTGAATCTGAATCATTTGCAACATCTCACATAAATATAGCATAATAGGTTTATTTTATTTAAGACTCTTAAGGAAACTAACAGCTAGTACGAAACATTAACAAAAAATATAGAAGGCCAATTAAAAGTTACTACGAATAGATATAACATTGATTTGGAAGAAATAACGCAGACTTACAAACACTGACACACAAGATTATTAAAATTATGTACTAAAGAATGATTCGGTCAATATACGCTTTAGTCACTTAGAGGAAGTAAGTCAAAACCCTATTGAAGATATCGATATCAACATCCCGCATAGTTGCAAAAACGTCAGCACGCTCTTATTAAGAACTAACTGTTGCCCGCAGCTTCGTCCGTGTGGAATTCGGTTTTATCTCGCATCCCTATTTTACCCCTCGGCAAAGTAGCCTAAGTTACTCCTTGTTACATCAACTATCTGCCAGTGAAAGTCTTGTCAGAATCGGTCCAGCCATTGCGGAGATTAGCCGGAACAAACAGACAGACAAAAATTGAAAGAATGTTGTTTTGGTATATGTACCGTGTATACATATGCACTTAGTAAAAAGTGGTTATTTTAATATTAAAAACAGACACTCCAATTTTATTTATTTGTATAAGATGACACTGTGTGGTCAGTAGTTACTAAAATACTCGTGAAGCAGTAACTTCCTGAGGATATTTTCTGCTGCATGATATAAACAACACAACGTTCCACAGATGCAGCGAAATCCCAGAAGATAAATATCAGCTCACAACTACAATAAATTTAAAAATAAACTCGCCACAATATTATCGTCTAGCTTTTAAATTTTCCACATTTTCTTGTTTAACATCATAAACAACGATGCACTTTGTCTTGTTAAAACTACTAGAGTTTTCATAAATCAGTTTAGAGTTTTTTCGAGAAATGTTACTTTTTGTCGAGAGCAGAAAAGTTAAGTTGAAAATTAGTAAAAGAGTATAATTTCACATCAAAGAATAATCTTTTATAGTTTTTATGGATAATTTTTTGGATGTGAAGAGTCGGAAGTTTTTTTTTTTACATATATTTTTGGTTTGTTTAGGTAAGGATTAAGTTATTCGAAGATCATCGTTTTTTTCTATTATTAAACGCAAAATGATTAACATATTCTTGTGTTTCAATTATGTCGGAACCACCATACGTTCACAACTATGCACAGCAATAAGTACGACTTGGGTCTTCCCATACTAAATTAAAGCTTACTACACACACATTTCACAAATGCAGGCCCCGCAGCTCAGTTGGTAGTAACTCTGCCTTCTGCGCTGTAGGTCGTGGGTTCGATTCTCCCTCAGGACAAACATTTGTTAGACGAATATAGATGTTTGTTTGTGTCTGGGTGTTAATATGTACTATATGTATGTATTTACAAAACAAGTATATATGTACGTATTCTATTAGTTGTCTGGTTCTCATAGTACAAGCTAAGCTTAGTTTGGGGCTAGATGGCGCTGTGTGAATTGTCCACCAATATTATTATATTATAGTTCGTATCCCGTCGTATTACGCCAGTAAATTAACATGAATATATATTATTGCACGTGAGTTTAACTAATTAATAAACCATAACTCGTCTCGTAGAGATCATATGTCTACTAACCCAATGTCTACGACATATGGCACACAAAATTAATAAAACAAACGGACAATAATAATCCAGCTAACTGCTTACAATTTGTGAACGACGAATATTAAATTCGAAGCTAACACGAAGCGACTCCCAATTTTCTGGAAATGGCTCCCAAAATGTCTCGAAGCTTTAATTTGGGAAACTTTCGACGTCCCAGTTTCGTAATAGTTTTCTATATTGGTCTTGTAGTTTGTATTGATATCTTGAGGGCAGTTTTCAATCAGAAAGCACGATCAACGAGAATCGATCTAACTTACTTTTTGTGCAGAATTTGTGCGTAGCACTACTGCCAAATATATTATTTCATTCATCAAAATACTGCTAAAAGATACACATATATTTTAATGCCTTAAATCACATACTCTTTAATAGTTATCTCATTCGTAGCTCTTCAGAATTCAAATAGCACGTCATACATCATAATTCATAACACACAAGTAACCAAAGATAACGACAGTAGTCAGACATTGATAAGTTGCTCTTAAACCGTATACACGAGACTCGGTTTAGAATTAATGTGGGCTTATACGTAGTTCGCAATGGAGGCACAAATCAAAACTTTGATGGCGTACAGTAAATCTTCCCCAGTTTACATAATCCTCACTTTGCATTTAAGATTACAAAAGAAAAACGAGAGGATTACTAAAATTCATGAAATGTCTACAAGAATTGAAATAGAGCTTCTGAGTTAATGCGATTTTTAACAAAAGATTTTACTAAATCCTTACGTGACACCAGGGACCTTCACTGATCGGATTTCACTATCGGATTATCAGCATGTTGGATAAAAATTGTGATTCGTATGAACTTGATATTATAATATTTTTTTTAGGGGTTGTTAATGATATACCGTACAAGACAGGAATTTGAGAAGAGGCATAATCTTAAGTATTTGAACTGATAAACGGCTCATGGTCGCGAAAAGAATCACTTAAATGATTTCTTCATTCAACTAGGGAGGAACAGCTCCATGAATGGTCGGTTAAGGTTCGAACAGGCGTCAAAGGAACGCGTGACACCATATTTTTAATTTACCTTATTTATTTACATCTCTTGACATTTCTTTATGAATTCTATGAAAATAAAGTTCTTGACTTCGAACTGATATAATACTTAAACACTTTTTTTTAATACATATCAACACCCAGATACAGAACAAACACCGATGTTCGTCACACAAATGTTTGTTCTGGGTGGGAATCGAACCTACGACCTACTTACAGCGCACAAGGCAAAGTTACTACCAACTGAGCTATGAGACCAGCCAATTAATTAGTAGCATAGTAGACCTTTCACTAAACTATTTGTGGAAGACGTTATATCATTCAATATGGATAAACATCAAAAGCCAAAGTCTAACTTTGAGGTGTTTGCTGAATAATATTGATATAAACACCAAACAGGGATCAAACTGATTTGCGTTTTCAGAATAATACTGTTGGTTCGACTAAGATATGTGACTTTTAGTGAAATTGGGAATTAATCGGTAGATGAAAATGGGCGTATATACACAGCCTTTAGTCATGCAAGTAATATCTTTTTCTAAATGTTTTTAATATTTTTACATATTTTACAGCTCTGTCTTGGTTTTCACATCAAAAGGTAAAACGCACCACGAATCAGGCTGTTAAAAATAAGGCAATGGGAGTTCTTAAAGCTTCAAAATCATAAAGTGTTCGCCAAAGCAATTTGGAAGATTATGTGGACAGTCAAAAATTTCGTGGATTTGAACAATCCCTGGATCTCAAACTTTGGCATAACTTGTCTTTTTCGACTGAACTCAAAGCTGTTTATCACAAGGACTGAATAGAACTTAAATTATTTGAAAAAAGTTTATATTAAAAGAATGATATAGACGAAAGAGCCAACATACTTAATGTTAAATCCCCTTCTATTAATAAATAGAATCTACACGTATCGATTTACGAATAACTAATCTCCGACTTATCAGAAATTGACAATTAATTGACAGGTTACAGACTTTACAGGATTTTTCTAAGAATATCCATTTATTTTCCGATTTTGTTTTTCCGAATTGTCCTTTGGGATCACATAAATTTTTCGTCTTACGCTTTCTCTTTTTGTCTGTCGCCGTCTAGCCCCAAATTAAGCATAGATGGGAACAAGACAACTGTCAAAATACCTATAGTACATATTTACCCAGACACAGAACAAACGTCTATGGTCGTCACAAAAATTGATGTCCTGGGTGGAAATCGAATCCAGAACCTACAACGTAGAAGGCAGAGATACTACCATCTGAGCTGGGGAGGCCAGTGTAACGTTTCAAATATTTCCTACGTAATTCCGGCAGTTTGCTATGTCACCCTTAGAGATAAGGGTGTGTTCACATTTGCGGTTCGACATTCGTCGAGAAGCAGGTAATGACGCCGACGATGACGCATGAAGTGAGCGCTCCATTCCGTACATTGTCGACTCATGGTAGATAAGCGAATGAAAACGCTATTTGGATGTTGTTGCGAGTGGAAGCGTATTAGTTAAATTGACTGGCCTCACAGCTCAGTTGGTAGTAACTTTGCCTTCTGCGCTGTAAGTCGTGGGTTCGATTCCCATCCAGGACAAATATTTGTGTGACGAATATAGATGTTTGGCGTGTCTGGGTGTTAATATCGATTATATGTATGTATTTCCAAGAAAAAAGTGTATTATGTATGTATTTTATCAGTTGTCTGGTTCCCATAGCTATTCTTAGTTTGGGGCTAGATGGCGCTGTGTGAGTTTTCCACTAATATTATTATTATTATATTACTGTATCGAAGATAGCATCGAACATAATCGATTCGATACCAAATATCGGATCGTATCATATTCTGGTACATATCGTAATCGTAATGAGATCGTGGTGGTCTAGTGGTACTGAATCCGAGCTTCAATCTGAAGGTTGCCCGTTGAAATCCCGACGTGCCCGAGTTTTTCGCTGAAAAGTCTTATGTGCGCATTACCACGTTCTCAAAACGGTGAAGGAAACGTGACGAACCCGATATGTCCTAGAACATTTTGTAACGCTGACAGCTTTTCGCATGTTCCACAAAATATTATAAAGTAAAAGCAGAATGGCGAATGCAAATGGGCAAAGAACGAGTGTAATTGCGTACGCCATTGTCAATGAAAAGTTTTTTGTTACGCTTCGGGAAACGCAAAGACAGTTTTTTTTTATTAATCCAAGTTCTTTGCGGTATTCCAAGCGTATTACTTTTTGAGCGCAAAGTTTATAGGAGTTTGATGCAGTTGAAGTCCGCTTGTCTATTTCACGCAATGACAAAATTTATGATATAAAATAAAGCTAAGTAATGTTCCATTGGTTTATCACATCACAATAGATTCTAGTGAAAGTGATATGTTGAAGGGATATAGATGATAGAATTTTGTTTAAGTTCATGTGGTCAGCATTACTTTGTTTTTTTTTTAAATAATTGTTAATATTGGTGGACATTTCACACAGCGTCATCTAGCCCCAAAGTAAACTAAGCATAGCTTGTATTATGGGAACCAGAGAACTGATATAATACTTAAATACTTTTTTGTAGACGCATAACAAACATCTATATTCGTCACACAAATGTTTGTCCTGGGAATCGAACCCACGACCTACAAAAGGCAGAGTTACTACCCACTGAGCTGTGAGACCAGTCAGTAATATTAGCTGCGTGTCAGTTTTAGAACAGGACTGTCTAATCTAAAAGTCTCGGCACCGCGGGGTTGGAACAACTGAAAGTAGCGGACGTGTTTCGCTTGACAAGTAGTGCGCTACGAAAACTGCAGCCTTGTACATCCTGTAATATCTTATATCAGTATTTTATGTAATCATAAATATAACATATAATAATTATTCTGTTTTGAATGCTCAAAACAGAATAATTATCGAAACAACTAAGTGTGTGAAACGACAAGGCTTGATAGTCTAAAATATTTCATGAAGGTCCCCTTCAGGACTTAGACTCTCGCTTAAACACTGTTTAGGTCGATTCTATATCCTAGGGGGTAACCTAAACACCAGGCGATCGTCATGGCTACCTATAAACTAGCCCAAAATAAACACACATCATTTATTACCCTATTTCATTGTTTCATTCAACAGATTTATAATCCCGTATCCTAAAAGCCCTCTTCCTGATTGCCGGCCTCCGGGATCGCACTAATGTTTGTGCCACTAATGGATACCTTTTTAGAATATCACCGGGCAACTAGAGTAAATATTTTCCTGTAATATTTAAGCCATCTCTAGGGTATTGCGTGGAAACGAAGTCAAAGTAATCAGGGATACAGAGTGATTCAAAATGTAACCTTGATTAATCATTGTAGTATGTAATCATTTGTCACCACTTCACTTCACCACTGAAAAATGGTGTTTTGCTTCGAGCTTTTACCTACTTACATTATTTTAGGATGAAAAATCCTTGCTGTGAAAGATATTTGACTGGCCTCACAGGTCAGTTGGTGTAACACTGTCTTCTAGGTCGTGGGTTCGATCCCCACCGAGGTAAAACATTTTGTGTCACGAACATAGATTGATAAATATAAATGCACAATGGGCAGTCTTATCGCTTAAAGCGATTTATTCCAGACAAACTTTGGATGGAATGGATTATATTATAATATTTGACGGTGATGTCAAAGTATTGAATAAATATGGTAAAAAGATCTTAAAATACATAAATACAGACAAAAAAATAACCATAAAAATATTACCTAAAAACCCATATAATACTTACATTAATATAAAATTAATAACAGTTTCTTTGAAATTAATAGTTACGCAGATAAATTAGATAATTCTATGTAATACGATTTGAGACGGGTTTTGAAGCAACTCAAAGACGGCGCTTGGCGTAATATCACAATGGCAGTGAATTCCACAGCCGAACAGCCTGCACTGTGAAAGGGTGTTTGTAGAAGCTGCTTCTTCTGCAGTGACAGATTCATATATTGCGCGCAAATACACATACTAGCTTATAATAATTTACCAACGATTTATTAAGTAATCCTTCAAAACATTTATTTGGACAAAACTGTAACGGTCAAAACTATTTGGCTTATTCGCGAAAGCTAGCACAAAATAACTTATTTCAAACATGGGTGATAAGTTAGCAAATTAACGTCATTGTGAGAGCAGCGGCTGAAGTTGCGTGAACTCGTTTAGTGCCCCAACTTTGATCATTCACTCACACAAAAGATAAGATCAGCTTCACACTGTCAAGCAAAGTAATTTGACTGACTACCTTAAACAGAATCTGTTTGAAGTCATAACGAATATTATTTGTTGAATTTGTTAGTAAAATTTGGGTAGGTTACTAAAGGATTTTTTAGGAGCTTGATGCATTACTGCGTCTTAGATCAGGAATCTGTTACTTATCTGATGAGAGTATAATGGACGTCTACTGCTATCGAAAGAACTATGTTATATACCAATATTTATTAATAAGTGGTAAACCAACGAATGATCGAATTAACTAGTAATTACCAGTACTAAGTAAAGATTCTCAAATTATCAATGAAGCTTCAAATCTATTTGTGATAAGACTGAAATCAAATCAAAATTATCAAAGTCAAAAAATAACATTTTTTAAAGCCTCATTATAACGGCATTAATATAATAAAGAAAAATACTTTACTTTCTTAACAAGTCCCTCCAAATTCATTTAACTTAATTCTTACAATTTTCAAACTTCCAGCAATTTTTTTTAACTGTGATTCTTGTTTTATTCTTAGAGATATTTGTTAAGAAAATGTATTTCGTACTATTAGTAAAAGTGTCAAATCATAGCAATTATTTTTTCAAGGTTTGTAAGTTAATTAACGGAAGGTAAGTTTAGTTATACATTAAATTTATTTTGAAAATACGAATAATTTTGTATTATCTAAATATATATACAAAGATACACATTGTGTAACCAGTGGGCTGCGAGAAGTACTTTCTGCCGATTAATTCGATAAATGTGACCGTAGAGTTCGTAAAATTTATACGCAACTTGCGTTAAGTCTGTTTAAGTACCTTTCCTGTAAAGAATCACAAAAGCTTACTGATAAATTTTATTTAGAAGATAAAACCTTGATAAGTTCAACAAAAATGTAGACAAAAATTTAAATTAATTAAAAGTGTGTATTTCTTATGCGTAACGTTAATAGAGTTCAAATAATTTTATAAAATTTATATCGATCAGGCATCGACATTACCTTGAGAATAGAGCTTTAGTTTCGCCATATTCGCGCGATAAACATATGAAGATACGGTCGAGTCGGATATGACATTTCCTAGTTTGGATTTATGTTAAGCCCTACTTTTGGAAGGATTTTGTTTGTTGTATTTTTCCACTCTTGTACACACATAAACATAACGATGTTTATTTTATTATCAGGTATAAATAACCACTAATCATTAGAAAATATCTGTCGAGTATTTGTATTTTTTATTTTTATTTGATACAGTTATGGAATGAGACGATCTGGTGTTAAGTGGTAACCTCTGCCCATAATAACCGATGTGACTTGGGTCCTCTCCAACTAAGTACGAAGACCCAAGTCACACCGTATGCGCCCGTAACTCTGAGACGTGTAGGCTTGTTGACAATAAAGTATTTTCATTCATTAAACGGCAACGCGTCCAAACACCCACAGTATCGACTCCTTCGCGTCTCACCAATTAAGTGCCCTATCGTAAATTAAAATCAACAATTAGCACTTATCTTGGCTCTTAATCTCATCTCAATTAGACGAGAAAAATAGTATCCTGCTTTAACATATATCTTGTCAAACTATTAACAACATTATCTCGTTGATTAATGCTCAGTTTTATATCCAGGGTGAACTTACAACAACCCCAAATAACCACCACAAATCACTAGCGATTTCATAACACTTACACCCCAGGGTGCAGTGTAATGTCCTAGTTACCTCCACGGAAATTACGGTCAAAGATTTGAGGGACGCAATATCATAGCAATTGTTCGTAAGACTCCAGCCATGCAACAGTTTGTGACTGGCTAGAACCAAAACTAAGTTAACTCGTGGTAAGAAACAATTTTTGAAATCTATATTAATTATAAATAATATTTTTATAAAAGAGAAAAACACTGGTTCACCAACTCATCATGAAATCTTGTATTGTACTAAAAACTACCTTTGGTTGTCTGGAAGATATCGCTTACTAAAATGTAGACTGGCTTGATGGGACAATTGACAACTGAAATTAAAATCAGGTAAAATCAATACTTTTTATTTTTCTCATTATGCTGTATGCTGCTGTATTATTTAATCACCAAATTAAATATTCCAGTTACACATTGGTTTTTCTATAATAATAACTATACATTGTGAATTAGACGAGCCAATGTATTTTTTAAATTATTCATGATTTTATTTAATTTATTTTTTAGATTGTTATTTTATGAATATTTTACTTTAACATTATTAAAACACATATATACACGCCTATATGTGATAGAACATATCTAAATTTGTACACTGATTGGTAAAATAAAATGTTCTTGGTAACAACACGAAAGAGGTACCTAATACATGCGATGAGATTCCAATTCAAATCCTTATCTCCATAAGAGAAAGCCCACCGGGTATATATTACCTACCCCATAAACTCACTCGAATATCGCTAAGCTCCCTTTTATTAAACTAGTGTGGACCACCCTTAAGTGACCGAGGACAGCTTGTTCTATCATTTGCGTAAATTATGATATCTCGTACAGATGCCATCGGCTCTCGTAATGTTCATTGTCTGGTGAAACCCTTGAACTTAGCTCATTTTGAAGACAGTTTTTTGAACAACAACAAACAATTGAACAATTGACAATTGAAGACAGTCTGTAGGCCAAGACGTATGTTTATATATGTAGATATAAGTATGTTTTAATAAAGATAAATACATGTATTATATTACAGGCTAGTTTTGGCAGTTCAAAAAAATACACTAATAAATTGAATCGCAAATGAAAGTTGAGTAAAAAGTATTTTTTTCTCGTTTGCGTCAATTGATTTAAGTTGCCTGTCTTTGCAACAGACAAGGGTATAGAAAATGAGTTATCAAACAAAAAGAACCTCTTTTTGCCTGGATTTGGCTGACAAATTATTTGCAACTATATTGCGAAGTATTACTAGTTAAAGGAAAATTACTTTTCTCATTCTGATTGTAGCAAATATGTTTCAGCACACGATACGAATATACGAATACGAATTTTGAATGTCCATCGCGCAGTCTCTTTCTTTAACAGGCTTCTAAAGAACCATAAGTGAACTCATAAAAGTGCTTCAGTAGAAGCAATAAACCTATAATTTATGCAAGTAATATGGGGTCACAGCAAACTTCTAAGAGCATATAGTTACATAAGGAAGTAGCCAAATGATGATAGATGGATAAGTTAATAGTCTCTTGGTCAAAGTTCGCTGCAGTGCAACGAAAGATAGAGAATATTATTTTATTGTTCGTGTTATGAGCTTAAAGAAATTTTCTTTGAAGTGGTTATTTTGTGTGGAAACTAAAATGGTGGTTTATTTGATTTCAGGTAATACAGTTCGCCGTGAAAAACCCAGTCCCGTAAGTTTGACGTCCTGCTAGGAACCATCTTAATTTATGTATATTTTTTTACATTTGACGAGTGTTGGTAGCAATAGAATTCCGAAAACTAGATGATTCATCGCCAAAATAACGCTGTGAAACTTAAAATGTGGCTGTTAACTGCAGCCATACCAAATTCTGTAAATAAAAACTATATCGTCCCCAGTACATCTAGTGCCTAAACCGAAAACATAGTCCGCAGTCATTAGTCGGATATGCCGGGTAAACCGGAAATTGGTACGTGTACCGACAATTATGTACCGAAATCCTCGGTCTCATGTTTCGGGGCACCGGTGTGGTATTTTGGAAGCGTACGAAAAGGGTACAACACAAGGGCCACACCGGGCGAGCGTCAACGAACGCTGCAAATCTGAACATGAGTCTTGTCAATATAGCGAAGGCAAGTTGACCTTATCAATCGGCTTAGGTTGCTTCTTTCACACCACCCGGGAGACACGTGTATGGATTCAAAGGGTAATCGCATACGGACGCGAGCAACTTGGTCCCCCAAAAGCTGGCCGCAAGAAGATTATAGGAAAACCGGAGAAAAGATTATCACCTGTGAAGGTATTTCAAATAAATGTTACTTTTCGTGATTAACCTTCGGGATTAATACTTTTTAATATATTTAATTAATAAATTAATACTAACATTTATATAAATAAATAATTTTAATAACTAAATAAGAACTAAACTCTTTGTAGTCAACACTGATGTGACTGTAGAAGATTAAAGCTTCCATAGCTTCATCACTGTGGATTTTTACAGAACAACATTATGGTGTGGTTATTAAAGTGAAGGCTACCTTTTCCCTTTCGGACTAACACATATATTCTAGACATGTTGTTGACAAAGGGCTAAGCACAGATAACCTTCACAGGTACACTCCATCCTTCCTAAATCTCAAGGGAGTCCTAGATTTGTTTAGGTTTCATTGAATTATCTAGCCCCTTTGTGAGACACTTCATCTTGTCAACTGTTTAGTGTAGTTAAGGACTATATATGTGGTTAAACAAGGGTTTGTTTACGTACAGTAAGATAACAATACATTCATTTTCAGCAGGGATATATGTAACCGAGAAATTTTGTATGGAGAGATAACAATAATTATATGAATTGTGCTTTTAATTAGAAATTTATATTTAACTATATTTTGTAATAAATAACGTTTAACTGTCTAGTCAGTTCAGTTTTTAAAGTCTAGTCATGGAGACAATATTTTTTTATTTAAAAAAACAGTATCTTCAGTTTCAGTTTCTTCAGACCCTCAGTTTAAAAAGTCCAGTCATACAGACAAATCATAAGTATTTAAGTATATATTTCAAACCAAGTTATTTCAGCCAGACCTGGACACCTAGTTAGTTGAATCCATTGAGCTCAAATACGATAGGTCTATATGTTCAATTTTAAAGTGTCTATGCCACTTTCAGGCTCTATTATCAGTGTAATAAGCTTTACTTACTGGAATAATCAGACCAGTTTCCATTCAGGCCGTCTCATTTCATCTCAGTCGGATGAAAATAGATTGCATTGAATCAGAAAGACATACAAACGAAGCGAAATAAAAGTTGGTATAAATTGTTTGCAGCTTGTATCGCTGAAGTTTCCTATCCTTTAAGAAGTAACATATAAAGAAACGGTAACAGCTATGCCGTTGACAATATGACGCACGAACGCGTGTGGAATGACGTATTGTTACCGGAAAATAGAAATGGAACGTTGAAAATTCGAAGGAAACATGAGGCAGTGTTGGGCTATAACATAACAGTTTACCTTTACCATTTACTACGAGACATAGTTTTGTGTTAAGAATAGTGAGCGGTCGTTGGAAATACAAATAAATATTATCTTTGACTGTCAAATATATTTTATAACATTTTCATAATCAATTTATATTTTGAACACTCTGTCTATTATTACATGTGCGTTGTACTTTTATACTTCTTTTACTTTTTTTTTTTACAATGGGCTTTTTGAATCGAAATATTTTATAGAAAGGAGAGTGATAAACTTTTCTTTTCATTTTGTCTTAAAAAATTGTATAAGAATATATATAAAAAAAGTTTGTTAAATCTAAAATGCCCTACCTAGTACATAGTTTGTACATTATAAAATATAATCTGGCAGAGGGTTACAGGCGGATTTGTATTATAAAATTTCGCCATATATTTTTGTTTTGATATTATTGTAATTTTAAAGTACGTAGAGGTTATTAATCCTATCCTATCCTATCCTAACAATATTATAAACGTGACAGTTTGTGAGGATTAGATGTTTGTTACATTTTCACGCTCAAACAGCTGAATGGATTTGGATGAAATTTGGTATCAAGATAGTTTATATCCTGGATTAACACTTTGATCGCGGAAAAGTGCAGAAATCCCGTGGGTTGACCACCGCAGGCGCAGCTAGTTATTAATAATTTATAGGAAACAAATATTAAAATAAATAAATATATTGAGAGTATAAATCGGCAGCTTAAATGAAAGCTGTGCTCCATAAAGACTATGAAGATGGGATAAATTATTGTAAAGTTCAGAGTTAAAGATGATGTATTTGCAACACCCATTTTTTTTGACAGATACATGTGCAAAACAACCCCCCCAGTCTCACTTTTTATATTATTATATTTCTGACTTCTAGGTTGTTCTTAAAGCGTAAACCTCTTGTTACGAGCTTCGACCAGTCAACCGTCAGGCGTTTCAAGGCCTTCGTTTCTTGTATCACTTTAGACGGAAAGCCATTTCAGTTTCGTACGCAATCGTGCGTCCCAGCCGATACGAAGATGTCGCCGCGTTTCGAAAAATAGCCGTCCCAGTACTGTCTGGCACGGAACTGTCTTCCTTTACGATTGGCTATAAATCAGCAACGACGTTTCGCCTTATGTTGAAAAACTCGGAAACTTATGTATAGTTTTTTCTGATCGCTATTATGCCTAGTAAAATGGATGAAACCTTATGTTTGCTTTCATTAAATTGAGAAATATGTTAATAATAATATAAAATATTGGCGGATATTTCACATAGTGCCATCTAGCCCCAAGGTTAGCTAAGCATAGCTTGTGTCATGGGAACCAGACAACTGATATAATATGTCTTCAGACTAAGCATATAAATTACTGTGGGAACCAGACAACTGATAGAACAATTACATAATTTAGTTGATGGTGACGGCACAACGCGATCTATTATAGTTTCTATTATGAAGGTGAGCTTCCGGTGAAAAAAACACATCGTGAGGAAACTAAAGCATTGTAATATCCCAAATAAATCTATTTAATATATCATATTTTTGCCTGCCTCCAACAACGATGATCAAGTTGAAAATCTGCACGTAATACTGTATTCAGGTAGACTCCCAAATGCAGGGGTTTCATGAATCCATTATTGGTTACATAATAACTTAAAAATAGGTAACGCATATACCAACCATGTCAGTAAAAAAATCTATCTCCAAAGTTCATGAATAGAATTCAAAAACTGTTTTGCTTTAACTTGTACATTGAAGTATTTTAAAGAATTTCTCATTTATTCTAATTGTCGTATCTAAACTAAGTTCCTATAACGTGTAAGTTTTGGAACGATGGTAATAGTGAATGTCATCTAGTGACATTAATTATCATCATTACCAGTGATAAGCCGTTACATAGGAAAGGAGCCCAGAAATTCCGGTTGCCTTCACTGGATTATTTGGATCTTAATCGTTAGTTGAATTGTTCGTTCCATTACCGTTAAATGAAGTTCTCTCGCCTGGACCCATGTCAAAGTCCGGCTAAGCGACGACCTAATGTACGGACCAACATAATCTGCGACAATTTGTAACACGACAAGCATATTTCAGAGGCTAAATGAATTTGTCGACTATTTAGATTACGCTGTGGAATTCTTAGTGTTTAGAACGTATTAAAACTTAAAATGATCCTGAGTTAACTTGCGTTCTAGACCTAAGTTAATTTTAGTTTAATCAAAAGCCCAAAACTTAAGTGTTCAGAAATAATATGTCCAGCAGAAAACAACTGTAATTTCACGTAATACTTTGTACCCGTTTGTGCATTGCTCTGCTTAGGCTTTAACGGTGTGGATGCAGGTAAAATTACAGGCATATGCTATGTTGCATCTTCAAGGGTCTTCTTGAGTCTTTCTACAATATAAGTACAGAAAGATAATATCCTATAAATAGAGAAGTAGTATTATTAATGCTATAGACAGGACAGATTATCTGCATTCATCCCATGGTAGGTTCGGTCATTTGTCAACTGTTATGGTGTAATAATTAATTCTAAATAAATAAATAAATAAAATTTAATCACGAAAAAATAAACTGAACTATGAGCTCTGTCACTTGCGAAGACTGCGTCAACTCTTTTCTTTCTTCCTTCTCATTTTCTGTCAAGTCTGAAAATGACAGAGGCAATGCGAAAGACTGCGAGCTTTGCCACTTAGGTACTTAGTTTGCACTATATGAGTTCAGTAATTCCGGAATCACAAGCTTGAACCCTTTACTTAGTTTAATCTTGAAAGATAGTTCAGTTGCTCGTTGTGAATTTCTCTCTACGTCCGGCTAGACCTAATGCACGGAAATGGCTGGGAAACAACGCAGTGCGTTGAAACTTTTAACGCGAGAAACATAATTAACATTTTTTTATATTAAAATTCAACTAAGGAAGTTAGTTAAAACTATTTATTTAGAAAAATTGATTGATAAACTGTTTATTGTCTATAAAAACTTAATAATTAAATTTAATCATAACAAAAGGTATTGTTGTTTGGAAGAAATCACTTGATGCCATAAGACCGGCCATTGTGCATTGTTTCAGTTATTTAATAGTATCTAGACAACAACACGTTTTGACAAGATACGGCACTCGTACAAAAATTCGCATACACGGTCTCCACTCAGATTCGTCGTGACTGATCGTGTGGATACAAATTCATAAAATTTACGTCAATGTGGTCATCATTTTTTGTTATTTTCTGGTAATTCACAATGCGTTCTTTCATAAGTTGTGTCTTCATACTCATATAGAGAAGACAAATGTTATAGCAACAAATATGCCAATAAGTAAGCAAGAATTTCTACTAAATCTTCTGTATTTCTGGACGAATTTAAACTGTCTACTGCCACTGGACAAACGGAGGTTCAAATGTGGTATTTTTCTCACTATTACGTGCTACAATTGCATGGCTCTGAAGCTTAGTTACTAAAACCCCTCCTTGTATATCGAGGAGACTCGTCTCTGATCCGCACACGAGAAAACATTTGTGTAAACTATAAAGTTCACAAAACTCTTGTTTATCTGTACATTCGTACCAGGGTCAAGATAATTTTATTTTTGTCAATAAATATTTAAAAAGAGACATAAGGCTAGTCCAAATAATATAAGTGTGTGTAAATTAAAGTTTAAGCCAAAGTTTCTCGTATTGGAACACAAAACATTATCTTCAATTTGTTTTTTTTATCGCTTACATTTCTGTCTCGATTCTGTCTCGACTTGTTTCCATAACACTTCTCTAAACATGTATTGGAGAAAAATAAAGTTATTAAATTATAAATTAAAGGCAAATTGCTAATTTCAACGTGACTTTGTCGTTTCAATCACCACATTATTCCAGCTTATGAGTAAGCGACCACACGTTGCATAAATGGCCCCATTCAAAACTTCACTGGCTAAGCTATTCATAGTTTATCCTTCAAGTACTACGAACTAATCGTTCATATTCGCAACTCCCCGTAATTTCTGTAGTGCCAATTTTAAACTTAACTTGTTCAGGCAAGTTGAAAGTGCAGTTATATAACAAAATCATGAGTTAGAGGCGAACTTGCATTCCAGATAGGCCATTTTGTTCCACGAGGGAGGGGCTATATCCATATATACCTCTATACTTTTAATTCATATTATTATATTGTAATACTTGTGAAAAATCAGTTAATATTTGTCCTTTAATTATAATTCTACATTTTATCGCTGCAGGAATCATGCTTACTAGCAAACAACGAGTTAAAAAAAAAAAAAAACGCTCAGTTCTCTTAACATATCTCCAACGGCAATTGACTGGTTTCATAGTTACCTGTTTGGACGCCGGCAGTGCATCCGTATTGATGAAAAGTATTCATCGTGGTGCTATTTGCATTCTGGCGTTCCTCAGGGCGGCGTTCTTTCTCCTCTTCTCTTTGCCATTTTCATAAATTCCATATCTGAAACATTATCTTCCTCCTACCACCTTTACGCAGACGATCTTCAAATTTACACGCAGGTTCCTATAAAGGACTTAAATGCAGGTGTACAAATAATTAATGACGATCTCGAACGCATCCGCACTTGGAGTAGCACCTTTGGACTCAAAGTGAACCCTACTAAAACTCAACTAATCATCATCGGTAGTTCTAGGATGATCTGTAAAATTGATTGGGCTACTCTTCCTCAAGTCATTTTCGATGGTAGTCCTATACCCTTCAGTGAAACAGTGAAGAACCTTGGAATACTTATGGACAGGGTAATGTCATGGGAACCTCAAGTCACCGAACTGAGCCGCAAGATATTTGCATCTGCTGCTTCTCTGAGAAGGTTGCGAAATTTCTTACCGACTGCCACCAAAGTTGCGCTAGCACAATCTCTCTTGCTCTCTATTCTTGACTATGCTGACGCCTGCTATCCCGATCTCACAGAAGCCCTTCTCGATAAACTTGAGCGCCTGCAAAACGTCTGTATTAGGTTCATTTTTGGCCTTCGTAAGTACGATCACGTGTCTGAATACCGCAGTAAGCTCAAGTGGTTGTCCATCCGTTTTCGCAGGAATACTCATATTCTATGCCTCTTGTACAGTATATTATTCAATCCTTCCAACCCAAACTATCTCAAGGAGCGTTTCGAATACCTCCATCTCTCTAATCCACGCTCGGTACGTCCCTCCAAAGTTCTACAACTCTGCACCCCCGCTCATTCTTCGTCTTTCTATGGAAAATCCTTTACTGTACAAGCTATTCAACTTTGGAATGCTCTTCCTACTGATATCAAAAGTGCCAAATCTCTGCCTGTTTTTAAGAAACTATTGCAAAAACACTTTCTGTCCATGTCGTCGTAAGACTGCCGAATCACATATTTACAAATGTTATGGTAGTATATGTATGTATGTATTATTTTTAAGTATGTATATCTAAATTATTATTTGTTTAGTATATATTTAAGTTTTATATCTATATTAGTATGTATTTAGTTATTTTATTTAATGTTTTTTCTCTTGTATTTAACACCACCGTCCCATATCATTCCTGTTTTAGTCCAGTCCATCCAAAGGTTGCCTGGAAGAGATTGCTTTAAGCAATAAGGCCGCCCATTGTACTTCACATTAAATTATTATTTCATGTAACATTGTTAGTGTATATCTTGTGGTGTACAATAAAGAGTTATCTATCTATCTATCTAACGAGAACAAATGGACAATAACTAGAAAAACCTTAATATAATTATTTAATAACACATGCCTTCATTAAATATTGAAACGTTATAATATTGTATATTCTTGGAATCAAACTGGGCTAAATGATTTTACAACTCTCAATTTGTTATTGTCTCTTTTAATTTATCGTTCACAGATAGAGACAACAAACTTAATTATTAATTAATATATTGTTAGGTAAGAATAAATGAATACATTCGACATTTACACGTTTAGACTTTCGCTGCATTGTACTAAGCTTGACCTAATTCCGAATTTGTATTAAGCTTTAATTCTAGAGCTACTAGCAGCAGATTTTTAGTTAGTGTGTGACCCAATTTTTCTAACTTCTATACATTAAAGTTAATCTAACTTAAAATAATTAATTTTGTTAGTACGAGAATTACTATGTATAGGTAAATGGTGCCTTTTTTAAATATCCCTTAATGACTGAGGCGGGTACACTTAAACATTCTTCCGGAACGCTCAACCAGTGCTGGCTGTCTTGGCAGATAGCCCTGTCTTGCCAACTAAATACGGACTTTTCAGTTGTATGTATGTAAATCAATGCAGTAACTTTTGCCCATAAATTTAAGTACTCTCCGATATAACCATATGAAAAGCCAAGATGTATCCTATTACGCCCGTTTTACCTTAAGACACGAAAAGGGAATGTCTCATGTGCCCGCAATTTCACCGGCACCCATAAAATATTATGTCGTTATAAAACTTTAACACTTCGTTAAACGACACAATGACGTGGTATCAAGTAGGTCAGATACTTGATCGAGCAGAAAATTGTTAACGCACTGAGAATTGCACTGACGTACATACGCATTAAAATAAAGACAATATAAGATAGTGCTTTGGTTTTGTTATGGTTAACACAAGTTCTACTGCTACTTTGGGTTGCTCTTTTCGCACCATCCGTAGGACACGTGTATGGATTCAAAGGGTTATCACATACGGACGCCAGCAACGTGGGCCCCCAAACCTACTGCTTTGTAAGCAGTAGGTTTACATTTTGTTAAAGAAACACAGTATTAGAATTAAAAAGTATAGTATAAATGCGAAAGTAATTGGATTTGTGTATGTTTGTTACATTATCGCGACAAAACTGGTCACTAAACGAAGTTTTAAAGCGATTGTTACCCTATCCTAGATAAGACCGTGCAGGGGAAGTGATGGGCAGAAGCTAGGTAAAAAAAAATTACATATGTTGGACATTTCACAAAGCGCTATCTAACTTAGAACTAAGCATAGGTTAGATTATGGGAACAATATAACATATGTATATTTTTGTTCTAAATATATACTAATAAGTACCCAGACTATATTTTTAACACAAATGGAATCCATTCGAATCGAACCCACAATGACAGCGTCTACGCTGGCAGAATTACTAGTACTACCAACTAAGAGACAAGTCGAATAGCCGCTATCAAAACATTACAATTGGATTGGTACATGTTCCTCCTTGTCTCAGAAACTGCTCGGTAAGCAGTGGGGCCTATGTCGACCAGGTAGTAATTAATTCAGAGGCACGGACCTCCCAGTAACTACGTCCATTAATACGTCGAGGTATAATGCGAATGGAGGGGCTGCCTTTGCTAAAATATTCCGTTTCGGTTCAAGAAAACACGAGTGGAATACATATTATTATTTATTTGTGGCACAAAAATACAGAAGTGCAAAGCGGCTACCAAAACATATAATAAGATATTTTAAACACATTATATTAATTTGTAAACATTAATACGGTAGAATGTTGCCTGTAAACCAGCGCAGGTTTCCAGCGGAAAGTGGAGTGAGTTAAGTTACTTGTTTGAAATTTAAATGAAAAAATAAACACTAAAAAGTGTTATTCCAGGTCCAGATACTACAATTCTCTGTCATCTCCAGCTATTTATATATATAATAAAACAACAATCCGCGACTTCGTCATCGTAAAGTAAAACGTTTGCTACGTTTCCCTACGATTCCCGTTATCTTTGACAACCTGAAATCCTATATTCAGCCTATTGACGTTTCCGAGCCATTTTTAATGAATTGTATATGGATATGAATTCGTTTTAACTTTCACTTTGAGAAATTTATCTTCTGACGCATATACTAAAATTAACGGTCCAGTTCAAAATATTTTGTCGTAATACATAAATTGCAATTTTAATATGCAGTTTTTTTAAGGGAGGCCATCCACCACTTTCACAGGTTCTAGTGTATTTTAGACCCCCAGATTTTGTTGAATTTTTAAAACTTTACATCATGTTAACGCTTATATAAACAGCGCTGTCCATAAATTAAAAATAGCAATTTCTTATAAACAATTTGAGTATGTTACTTTCATGTTTCACCGTTTAGTAAGGTACGCTGGAAATACAACTTTCATATCTTGCTAAAGAAGCATATTCCAGAAGAGAGCACTAAGTACGCCCAAGTACTAGGGTGAAAGTATAGTGTCTTCTTGAGTAAAAATGTCATTTTAGTGTTATTTTGTGTTTGTAGTTAATCTATGTTTAGTCTAGTACACTTCACGCATTTATTTCTGATAACAAACCTGACTCTACCTAAAAGTTGCATGGAAGATCAAGTGAAAATTACTTTTTTTTTCTTTCGTATACTATGAGTATATCTGAGAATATAATATCTACCTGTTTAAGTTTAGAAATGGGTTGTTTTTTATTCTCATATTATTGTTTACACGTTATAATATTATAATTGTTTCAACTTAATAAATATTATTAATTCTAAGCATGCAATTACGTCCAATAAGTTAAACATCCAAATTTAAATTTTCTCTAGCTAAAAATGCAGGTTATGCGTTTAATTAATCACTCGTCCCGAATAAAAACAATATATATTTTTTCGAGTAGTATCAACAATACTTTATTACATCTATTGAATGTTCGCTTCAAATGAAAGGTGACACTTAAACACTTTATTACTCACTAAACGGGTCTTCCATAAAATATAGTTTCTATTTAACGGATCGTTAAGATATAACACCACAATAGTTTACTTTTACGTCACATGGAACCATTAAGCTTTGTTTTAACGAACTTATATGAAGGTGTCTGATACATTCTAATAACGAACAGTAAAATATATTTACGACAGAGCGGAACGGGACGTAAAAGGGTAAGCCGCAGACATACTATATCCTATTATGGAAATATATACTATTACAGTTATATACTATTAACGAAACTGTATAACGCGTGAACGATTTTCATACTAAAGGCAAATTAGACGCTAGCTCGCTAAGTGTAATAGTTGCAAGCAATAATGAGTCTAAAGCTAACGGGTTAGGGATCATTATACAATAAATGAATATTTCAGTGAGAGTAGCCGCGGAGGTAAATCACTGTTTATATTGGTCGTGATTAACGGTGTTGCGGCCATTAGGGTCGCTGCTGGGGTTAGTTTTAAACGGTCGTTAACGGTTTGGAAGATGTGACCCTATGTCAAAATAATTGGAGTAAGTACTTGAATATGGGCTTTCGAGTATGTCTGGGTTGTTTGTTAATTCAACCCGTCTTGTTTCTGAGTAATGAGCTCTGGGTGTGTTTATATTTCTTCTTATTATGAATATTTACCGCCCGGATTGTTCGTAATTTCGTTAGTATAACATTTCGTTAATGTTATATGTAGACTGCGTGTGTCAAATAAAACTTATTCTATTCCATTTATAGATAGATAGATAGATAGTAAATTCTTTATTGCACAAGGTAAAAACAAGTTAATAGGCGAACTTAATGCTAAATATCATTTTCTTCCAGGTAACCTTTGTGTAGTATGGACTGCGGTAGTGCATTTTGGTTAAAGTTATACACATACTTAATAAAACTATATAATGAAACTTATTAATACATACATTTATTAATACTGGCCGTTGGTATATTCGGCTGGATGTTTCACTTGTCACGTCTATTTTCCCAGGGTAGTGCAACCATAATGTGAAAAGATGCCCCTTCAAGCCTAACTATATCTTCGGAGGAAAAAGCCGGTGATATTTTGACAGGCCTCACAGCTCAGTTTGTAGTAACCCTGCCTTCTGTGCTGTAGGTCGTGGATTCGATTCCCACCCAGGACAAACATTTATGTGATGAACATAGATATTAGGATTAGCCTCATAGCTCAGTTGGTAGTAACGCTGCCTTCTGCGCTGTAGGTCATGGGTTCGATTCCCACCCAGGACAAACATTTATGTGATGAACATAGATATTTGTTCTGTGTCTGGTGTTGATATGTATTTACAAAAAAAAGTATTATAAGTATTCAATCAGTTGTCTGGTTCCCATACATGAACAAACTTACTTAGCTAACTTTGGTGCTAGATGCCGCTGTGTGATACGTCCACAAGTTTTTTTTTACGGCCCTTTCACACTATCAGTCACAGACGATATTTTTTTAATAATGCTCCTTTAAAGAAACTTTTACAAACCACTAAAGTATTTATTGGATGATTTGACACCGGCTTAGATAATCGTATGACGGTGTCCAGTTTACCGATTGCGCGGCTAAGTGCTTTTAAACATACTTCAAAGAGTCAATAGATTCGTTCACACAATCGCCCGATGTTGCGCGTCAAATGGCTACTAGAAATACTAGTCAGGATTGAATTAAGTCGACCAAATACAATTCTAAGTGGGTTGTAGACAAATTCTCAAACAACATAAGAATATTTTGAAAAATTAAATGTGTGTAATGGCTTTCCTTGGTCCTGAAATATAAATCCTGATATAAACACTTCTCTTCATAAAAATTGTTTCTAATGAGCTCAACATCCCCTCACAAGAACGCTCAAACTATTTTCGTACAACAATTTTCCAACGTTTGATGATTTCTCTCCACAAACCCACACAAAACCGCCTAATAAGATCTATCAGCGTAATCTTAGGAAATTTCCTAAATAGTTTCAATAATAATATACGAATATATGATAGGAATTTAGTAGTAATCCACTTGATTTTATGTATATTGTGGAATGTACGTACGCAATACGCCTCAAGGCGGGAATTTAGATTAACACGCCCCCGGGAACACAGGCTGGGTTATATTTTGAGATAGTTTCTGGCACAGAGTAAAAATTTTAGTAGCAGAGTTGGAACTGATTTAAGTAATGTTAACACATAGCAGCGAAGTCTTAGTGCGCTATCATTGCTTTTGACTGGCCTCACAGCTCAGTTGGTAGTAACCCTGCCTTCTGCCGTAGGTCGTGGGTTTGATTCCCAACCAGAACAAACATTTGTGTAAGGAACATAGATGTTTATTCTGTCTGGGTGTTGATATGTTTGTATTTACAAAAAGTATATAAGCATTATATCAGTTGTCTGGTTCCGATGATAGAAGTTATGCTAAGCTTACTTTGGGGCTAGATGGCGCTGTGTAAAATATAACCAATATTTATTTACTATTTTATTTATTTTAAGAAATGTTTTTTTTTTTTCATCAGCTGTGAATCGAAACAGACATGGTTAATAGAAATTAAGCTACGGTTAGGAGCATGGTGGCCCAGTGATACAGAATCCGGAGGTTACTGGTTCAAATCATGTCGAGCACTAATGAGTTTTTAAACTTTCTTTTTTAACCTTTTTTTCTCGCTGTTCAAAAGGTGACGGAAAACTGTCTAAAAACCAACGTATCCTAATACCAAACATTCGAAAATTATGTGTAAGTGCAAGAAAGGAGCGTCGTGGAGGGGCACTTTAATCCTCTCAGCACACTGGTCCGAGAGAGATTAATAAATAAAGACGCGATTAATAGTAGAAGCTACAAATTCTTCACGACCCGATCGAAAGCTGAACCTCAGTACTGATCTGTGAAATGTATTTATTGTCGTTATGCGCTACCTACGTCATGCTTAATGGTATAACGTAAATCTGACCACTTTCGGAGTAGATGTTTGGGACTGCTACTCCAAAGTGTTTTGGTAGAGTTAGGTACACGACCTGTTTGATTAATATTCAATCCAATGTTTCAATTATCAAAGAAGCCATCAGTTATTCTGATTAAAATGTATGAGAATTCGTACTTCAAATGCAGCTTCATAGTGCTTCATAGCTTCATAATATACCCGCGTGTATATATTAGTCATTTGAAGTTGACACAAAACGCTTTTAGGCGGGAATATGTATTAACGCACTGATGGGACAATAATCTCGGTTATATTTTGAGATGAACTGCTAAACCAGTGTTAGAAAAGTCCGGAGGAGAGTGTGGCATTTTTTTTAATGTTTTTACATGTATACATTGCATTTTATTAAAAAATTCCAACATAGATATGTTGATACGCAACTTTAAATATTAAGTAGTAATTAAGTATTAAGTATGTATAAGGCTGAGTACATCCTGAAAACTCAAAGGAAATTCCATAAAAAATTATATCTTCGCAGTCAAAGTCTGAAATAAAGAAAAAAGTGTTGTTTCTGCTAGGAATTTCCTACACTGTGAAATGTGGAGGCGGCTGAATAAATTAAAATATTTTGCTTGGTTGAGGTAAACTGAATTTTCAGTTCTGTAGGATTAGGACGTGAAGTGGATTCAGAGAAAGGATTTTAAACCATTCCGAATAATGCCATGAATGCCAACAAACCTTTTTATATTCAGCTAGGATGCAGGGCATTTTTTGTATCCAGAACTTGATTTGCATGCCGCATCCATTTAGGTTAGGCATATAACGTTTTCCAGATTTATTTTATGCGTATTCTGATAAAACCTTGCAGCAAAAATTTGGATAAGTACCTTGACTACTTGAAAGTAATAGTTTCTTAGTCAATTAACGATCTTTTTTACAACTGCATGGTTTCATTTGACTGCATGCTAGTTTTAGTCCACTGCAATTGAATACTTGAAAGTAATAGTAGGAGGAATAAAAATGTAAAGGGTACTGAGTTTATCTGAACTAAGTAATACATTAAAAACTTATTTTTATACGTCATTTTATCATTACTGATTTACTTGAAAAATCTTGCTTATACAGAGCCTATGAAACCCAAGTCTAAATAAACTAGCAACCACATACACTAGCTGTATTAAGTACGTACTCTGTCTAGACCGCACTGAAGCAAACATCTTTACCGCCTTGAATAATCTAAAGCCTACTACACAAGCGAGCTAAGCAACTGCTTATCCCAAGTTTCAAGGTCAGTTTTAAGGAATAGAGAGAACTTTGGGAAGACTAAATCTGGATAGAGAGCCAAATTCAATCTTTATACATAGATAGATAGATAGATAGATTAACTCTTTATTGTATACACCACAAAAACATTTTACACAAAATAAATAAAAATACATTAAAATATTAGGCACACAATGGGCGGCATTATCACTAAAAGTGATCTCTTCCATGTAACCTTTGGATGGACAGATAACAAAGACATTACATGTTTCAAATATTTTGGAGAGAGTTTAATGGGATTTTGTTAGAACTTATAGTTCCTTTTATATATTGTGAAAGTAAGCCAATGGAAGCTTGGAAAATTAAGTGTGTTGGACCTTATACATAAATTTGTATTCGCGTAAGATTAGTTAATTTTTGATTGTCTTTATTAATGACAAGGTGATTCCGAATCCATTTAAAAATACATTTAGTAGCAGTACGACTTATGCCTGGTTCGCCCAGGGTAGTACTGTCACCATACCCCTTCCTGACACCAAGCAGTAATTCGCGCATTCGCGTTACTGTGTTCCGGTTTGAAGTGGCTGGTTGCCGGTGAAATTACAGGCACATACATTCCACCTTCACGTCTCAGAGTTATGATGCATATGATGCAACTTGGGTGTTGTGGTCCAGGTAGGGGAGGACCCAGGTTCAGATTGATTATTATGGGCAGAAGTCACCACTTAACACCAGGTGGGCCATCAGCTCGTTCCGTAACATTGCCATATAAAAAAGACAAGAGACAAATAATTGAATCTATTGCTAATTTACATTTATAATTTATTATATTATAATTTTGCATAAAATCAAAATTATAAACTCCCTACTCATATGAAAGCAAAAATTATATGTCTCCTGGATATCTGTTAACTAGACTGTTTTGAAGTAATAACACTCCATTTAAAGCTAGTTTTTAATACCACTTCGAACGTAATTTTGAAAATTGTGAAAATATACAGAGACGATCCGCCTAAACTACTGGGCGGTATAAATAAGTGAGTTGGTATGTCATAAATGAAATCGGCACATTTAATTTTTTACACACATAAAGGTAATATTTTATTACATTCCCTTAATGAAATACCCAACTCAAACCCTGATTTTGCTGCGAACATCTAATATCATTTGTAGGCATCTGTGTTTTTTCCCACACCATCTGCGTTCGGGGACCGGGCAGCTCATACAGAACAGCTGGTTACATCTATCTCAGCAGTGTTTCAATTATATGAAGACATAGGCCTCACAGTACAGTTTAGTAACTCTGCCTTCTGTGCTGTAGGTCGTGGGTTCGATTTCCGCCCAGGACAAATATTTGTGTGATGAGTATAGATGTTTGTTCTGTGTCTGGGTGTAAATATGTATTTACAAAACAGTATATGTGTATTCTATCGGTTGCCTGCCCCAAACTAAGCATATTTAGTTTGGGGTAGATGGCGCTGTGTGAATTGTGCACAAATATTATTATTACCTTACTTATAAGTGGTTCAGTCTGCCAGAAAAGACTCAAGTCGCATATATTGCACCCTTAAATCTGAGATGCAGGATGTTAAAGATTACAAATAATCTATATTTAGATAACATTAAACACACTCGTATTTATTTAAGATGTACATCAGCCGCTCTCGCAGAAGCTGTGCAAACATATCGATTGGAATCCAAATTAATACAAAACATTAGATTGAGAGGCAATTAATGCGAAACGCTAGGAGTATGCAATCGTGTGTGATTAAACGACCAATCGCTGTTGTAATGGTGATTGTATCCATACCCAGTTGTAATACTCAATATAATAATTTGCAGTATCATATTATTGTTACTTTGTAAACGATTCTGTTCGATCATGATTTCTGTCATGATGGAACAGAATCTTTACAGTTCCATCATGATTTCTATCACCATGGAACAGAATCTTTACAATTCTATCATGTTTCTATCATGATGGAACAGAATCTTTACAATCCATCATGATTTCTATCATGATGCAACAGACTCTTTACGAATCATTTGGTATGAAAAGATTATTTTTAAGATACATAAAGATACTAAAGATATGAACATACTTGCTAGTATAACTTATTCTATGTAACACTTTGTAAGACCAGCTGTCATTAACCTTTGAAACGATAACATCCATTTCATTAAATAATTCATGGCGACCCTGCCAGGAGTTTTATATAATGTTCAGGATTACCAGCAGCAGAACTCGTGCCAAATTGACTGGGGAAGTACTGCTGTCATACCTAGTTTTTTCGTCAAAAAGTACCGTACTGGCATTACTTACGGACAGGTAATTCCGCAGTGGCCACCTGCTTTCGCCACTTTACTGCCATAAAACAAAAAAGTTTTGGATTTCTAAACGACCCGACCATAACTTTATCTCCGTGGAATTTGGGTTAGCCCCAAAGGAGTTTAATTTCCCAAAACCCCATCTTAGCGAGGGTTCCGGGCCTGAAAGAAACATCGCGCGAAATTTCAGACCCGTAGGCATTGTAGTTACAGAGATTTCGTGATGAGTGAATGAGGCAGTCCCTTTCGCTTTTGTAATATTTATATGTGCCAATGTAATATGTCTTCGAATAAACGAACTATTAGCCTTACAGCTCAGTTGGCAGTAACTGTCTTCGGCGCTGTAGGTCTTGGGTTCGATTCCCACCCGGGATAAATGTTTGTGTGCCGAATGTGTGAATGTGAATGTTTTCTATGCATTCATATGTATTATTATTGTTCATATGTATATTTACGGAATATAAATTATAATTATTCTATGAGATATTTAGTTTCCATTGTACAAGCTATGCTTAGTTTGGGGCTAGGTAGCATTAGAAATGTCGACCAATATTTATTTATTATATACTTATTCACACGTGTAAAGTATAAACATTAAAAAACCCTCTTTAAAAAATATCATCCAGTTTGTAAGAAGAGGAAATCCCCAATCGAACTTCAAAATACGTGTTATATCTCCTATCTTGACGCTAAGACGACATGAAAGGGGTTAGATCAATCGGGTTTTAAAAGTGTCTTTTAGGGTTGGGCAAGTTTATTTATCTATCTAAGTTATTAGTCCATGCCACCTGCAGCAAAGAATGTCCTAGTCAGAGTGTGTAAGTATTTTATTTGACTATCTATATAATGAATGCCGTGAGCAATAACTTGTTGCTCAAATCTCCAATATTCAGCAACTTTAATCTCTAAACGACATATTTGCAGAAATTCGTCGCAGACAATTGAATTTAACTTTAAAAATGTAGTCTCCTACACATATTATCGTCGCAGTAAGCCTTACATCTATACTACGTGTCATTGGCTGTCTCACAGCCGTGTCGTGAAAGGATTTAATTGCGGCTCTAAGAGGCTATACTTGAAGCAACTTTTTATTTTCGGTTCTATGACTTAGTCTTGAAAATAAAGATTTACATGACTAAAAACAATTAGAATAAAAAATTCGTGTTATATTTATATACGCGTATTATATTTAGAACTTCGAGTATTTTAGACTCGTGTAAAATTATCACGTAACTTCTAATAATGTTCGTAATACTTGCAAAACAAAACAATATCTGTTGCGCTGTTTATATTAACATCATAATGCTAAACTTTTGCTGGTTGTTTCAACTCCTTAACCACGCCGCGCCGGCTATGTTCAACTTCTCAATCAAGTTTACTTTTACTTAAGTTGCTTTCATTGTGATCACAAAATTGTTTTAGTTTTAAACAGTACACTGAACTTGTTTGTTTGGTAAAGTTTATAATATTTTTGATCGATAAGTTTAAGCAACTTCCACAGAATTTGTCGTCGCTATAGAGTCGGATAGGGTTTAAATTAGCGCCACTTTATACATTAAGTAGAGAGATCTTGTGATTGTTTTGTTGCAATTAGATTCTAGGCCAACAATTAAACTCTCGCGACAAGCTTTTATATCATAAAATTGTGTAATATTATAAATAGATGGGTTTTATTTAATTTAAAATTTACTTACTTCCTTTGAAAATATTTTAATTAGAGCTGATTTTAAAAATGACGATTTTACTCTTTCTTTATTCCTTATTGTACACAAAAAAAACATAAATTATCTTATATAAAATACATGTACACAAGCGAGCTTAACCCTAAAAAGAGTTTTCTTCCAGCAAACCTTTGAGGCAAAAAGTTTAATAACGAAAGGTGGATATGATGTGTAACATTTAAACGAAATAACATATATATAAAAAAAAATACTCTTTGTTTATTTTTAAGTTACTTTATTATTATTCTCAGTTAACCCCTTTCATTTGTTATCCAAAACATGGGGTTGCGTAAAAAAAACATAGCCTGTAATATGATTTTTCATGGGAGTGCGTAAAAAATAATTAGTCCGCCATATTGGATTTAGAATGACGTCACTTACCATCTTTTATCATCCAAACTAAACATGTATGCAAAATATCAGCTCAATCGGTAGAGGATAATTGCTTAAACATTCAGTTGCAAATTTGACCCGCGCAAACGTAAAAATTGCAAGGTTAATTAAAAGCTTGTAATATGAGATATTAAATACGTACGCTGGTCCGCGTGGAATTTGACGATACTGCCCGTGAACTATGATTTTTTATAAGTTAGACAGCCCATTTTCCACTTATGAGGAGTAATTTCTTAAAATCTAGCAAGATATCCTAGTCTACGTACTGAAAGGAAGTACTGAAAATTTCGGGCCCACAGTCTTCTTCGTTTCATATTTTGTTATGTGTCAGTGAATGAGTTAGTGATCGTTAAATCTCTAATCCTTAAAATTTGCTTTAACTACTTTATAATGAAAGCATAAACGACGTAGCGTCAAAAACAGGACTTATTTTTCTATACATTTTTCATTTTGATTTCCGTTAACGTTTTTAATTCTATCGATACCATCCCAACACTATCGTACCGCGCAATGGCCCGCGAAAGACACGACTTAGGTGATGTCGAGATTAGGTTAGTTACTTTCACGAAGCATTACCTGGATATACTCATCCATTACTTGGCAAAGTAAAGTAATACTTTTAGTATTTCCCGGGGGGCGTGACTAGTAGGAAAATTGGGGTTTTATAAAAAGAGAACATTAAAATTCAACGTGTGAATAAGTTGACAAATGTGGCCCACCTGATAATAAGCGGTTATATGTGCCTATAGAAAAGCTATAATTCTTGGGTCCTCCCTTACTTAGGAATGGGAAACTTCAAGTCGAACCTGTAATTTTACCACCAACTTTTCAAACGGACAAAATTAGTGTTACTAATCACTGCTTGTCGGCAGAAATAATTATGGCAGTACTGAGCGGACATAAATGGTACATTTTCTAACTGCCTTCTAGTATTTTTAATTTGTAATGAGAGCGTGGTGGCCGGGTGGTCGCAGCTTCGCATCTGGAGTTGGCGTGCGCTAATTAGTTTTTACCTCAAACAAAATTATGTACGCTATTATTTACGTTCATCATAGAAAACATTTTTCTACCTAGAATGGCCCCCGATCGTACATAAAACCCATTCCCACTAGCGAGAGTCAATGCCTGAAGAATTGGGTCTTGTTTTACCTTAGTAAGGACCAAGACCCAAGTCGTTCATCTTTTTATGGGAACAAGTTACCACTTAACACCACCTTCTCGTTCCATAACTTTATCACAAAAAACAAAAAATCTACGACGCATTGATACGAGCCTTACACTTTACATATGTGTCAAGATTTCACTTGACTGCAGTTGAGACATTAGAGGCTTGGATTACGGACTTTTCGAGACGGATTACTCTTTAAAAACCTCGGCTGCATAGTGGTGTGCAATTTAGCATACCACTATGCAACCGAATACTATACTTGTTTTGCATTCTGATGAACTTGACTTGAACCTTTGACTGGCCTCACCGTTCACTCACACACACAGAGACACACCGTTGCGCTGAAGGTCGTGGGTTCGAATCTCACCCAGGACAAGCATTTGTGTGACGAACATAGGTGTTTGTTCTGTCTCTGGGTGTTGATATGTATATATTTACAAAAGAGTATATAAGTATGTATATCAGTTGTCTGGTTCCCATGATACAAGATATACTTAGCTTACTTTGGGACTAGATGGCGCTGTGAGAAATGTCCCCAATATTTTATTTATTTTAAACTGAAATGAAATTATTCCTAAAAAAGATATCAAAGGGTTCCCAATTACGTTAACTTGGCAAACAGACAGTACCCGCCACGCCAACCGGGCCAAATACCTTCTGACGTCACTAGTCTAAAATATGACCACTGAATTCAAACTGAATTCTTGGCTCAAACTTGGTACAGTAAAAATTTCAAGGAGTCAGTGAAGTGTTAAAGGTACTTTATAACTTCACGAGTGAGAGCTGAGTTGAGTGAGAGATTTCGTAAGAGTCGTAATTTGAAATATTGGTCCGAATTACACAAGAATTTCAAAGTTCAACAACTTTTAAGGCTAATTAATTCTTATCCGGAAACGTTTGAATAATTTGTCGAATGATACTTGAAGTAGAAAGTAACCGTTAAGTTACATGTGTTTGATTTATTTAAATGAATAAACTGTTCGATATTCAGTAGACAACGCATACCCTCATCCTGGAAATAGAGTTGGAATTAAAGTTATAAGTTAAAGTTTTAAGTTAAGTAAAGTGGTGGACATTTAACAAAGCTGGACATTTTACACAGCGCCATTTAGTCTAAAACGGTTTTATGAAATGTTTTACAAAAACCCCATTCATGTCTGGTAAATTCGGTATCATCTGCAATTATAATACGTCGCATTATTCTTCAGATATAGTATAATTACAAGGTAGTCCCTTTAACCTACAGGCAACATATTCGCACAATTTTAGATTTTACTCGATTAAAACATCGACTTTTTATCGATTCTCGCCTCTATGGTTCGCGAGCATCGACTTTACCTCATTCCTTTTTCGTGCGAGGCAACGAACGCACGTGTCACGCTTACCAGCAAAAATGCAAAAGCGAAACGCAGAAGAGAAATTAGCACGTTACCAACGAAAAAACGGAAGAAAAACGACGCATAATTTCTCAGTACTCGTCACAGGATACCGAAAACATTACAGGTACGTGTAAATCAACTAGTTTAATGTGTGCAAGATCGGAATTGACTGCGAGTCAATTGCGATAGCGTGGGTGACTGCGAGTCACCCACGAAAAGAATACGCAGAAAATACGTGAAATCTAAGTGATTTTCATGCTCATCTGCTATTATTGTCTGCGAGACAATAAAAATACTTCATTTATTTATGAGAACCGTCCATTTTCCTTGCAATAAAAAAGTACTGCGCACTTAACAAAACAATGTTTTATGTTGTCTTAGATACATTCATGGGCGTACAAACGCATAAAGACACTCGAACGGCTAGGCCGGAAAACCAACTGGATGATCATGATCATGATCTGCCGCCACCGCTACTCGAAGCGAATGAGGTACTGCCGTCGCCGGCTTGGAACGGAAAAAACAGATTTTATTCCTGCAGAAGCAGAAGCCGCACCACAACCAAGTCTGAACCCAGAGTTAATTTTGGGTGCTTCGACATCAGACACTCCAGATTTCGGGGAGTCAGTTCACTATAATTTGGCTAAAATATGGTCCCCTTTGTTGAACAAAGGTTTGCCTGAAGAAGAGAAAAGCAATCTCTTGATAGAACATCTGATTCCTTCCAACTGTTTTTATTTTTCATGACATGCTCCAAGCTTAATGCTGAGATGTCCGCCGCAGTGGCAGAAATTGTTCGGGGCCAGGATAAAAAATTAGAAGACTTTCAACAGACACCTGGTGCTGCGACTCCTGCCATCAATGGAGCCATGGACTCAATGATAAAATCATAGATCTCAATTCATTAAGTGACGGTTGCCGCTTGTTGGCAGACCTGCATTTTTCCTTCTCACAGGACAGGAAAAAAATTAATAACACCCAGCTTGGAAAATAATTTTCTCCATGTCATACAAGACTTAGAGCGAGATGAGACTCTTTTCCGAAACTCACTGGGGAAAAAATAAAGGCCAGCAAGACTGTTGAAAAACAGGGCCTCGAAATCAGAAAAATGAGGAACCCTAAAACACCCACATCCACATCTCAGATGTCGGCTGCTCGTTCTGTTCATCAGAGAAACTGGACGGGACCTCCTCGCTACCCGTCGAACAGGGGGGGGCGGGGAGTTCATATAAAGCCAACAGCACCCGTGGCTCGCTGAACTTACAACACAAACATGGCTCAAATGCCATCAAAGAGCTTCAGACGGCACCGTGCAACACTGATGCAGGTAGACTTACATATCTTTATAATTGTTGGTTAATATAACTAACAGCCGGGTAGTTTTGTCATGGATAAAACAAGGTTATACAATACAATCCTTTATTCATAACACCATGTTACAAGTCATTACGGTACACTATTATATAATATAATGTGTGACATACGAATATTAATTAAAATTATATAAAATAAAATATATTTTCATTTTCATGGAATTAATAATTAGACATTATAATATCAATATTATATAATAGGCAGTTTGTAGAACTCTCTGTACAATTCCTTTATGTAAAAAGTTAACTCAATCTGTAGTTTCACACCCTAAATTATCTCAAGGTGAAAGTTTAGATATATTTGAAACTATTCAAAAACTTATAGAATTAGGAGTGGTTTTTCCTTGGAATCCAACTAAAGATCAGATGTATCTTGTACATTCTTACCTCCTAAACAAAATGGTAGCATAAGATCCATCTTTTTATTTGAAATAGACACTTCAAAATGGAAGATCACCGAACAGCATGTAAACTATTACATAAATATATTAATGTGTGTATATGTTATAACGTATATCAATAATGTCTATTACATATGGTCTCTCAGTGGCTACATTGGTTTTCACCAAAATTATGAAGGAGATTATTGCCTACATTCGCAGATAAAGCCATAAATCCGTTATAAGAATAAAATATAATATAATGTTTATTATATAAAATAGTAAATTAAAGTTTGTTACATCCTAGATAGTCACAAAGTTTTTTAAGGTTGATGATGATACACATGGCTTGTCTATGCCCCTAGAAACGTAACCGTGTTAGATGGTTTGTCAAAACATTTTCACTTTTACTAGGATGTGTACTATTCTCGAACTTGCTTTTAATTAATTGAAAATTTTCTTTCTTTCGAATCAGTGTAATCGTCTCGACATTCCTGCAACAAAGTATGGATTTTTATATTCATAAACCTGAAACAAGTCTAAATATGGAATATTTACTATGTTTCAAAAACTAGGTCGGGTACAGTTTGTAGCGAAAAGAAAGTAAATAGTCAATGGTAGGTTGGTAAAAATATATATATATATAAAAATATATATATAATATTTAATACATATTATTTACCTAGAACTATTGGCAGTATGTTTTTTGGGTCTCAAAAGGTTTGTGAGCAATGACTAATTGTGAATTAGTAGAAAAATTGTGTGGACGAGTCGAAATACCGCAACTATCAGCTATAGCAATGGAATGGGAGGCATTTAATATATATCATAACTCAACTATTTAGTTATTCAGAAATTGATCTTTTTGCATTTTCGGAGCAATGAAAAATGCGATACTTTTATTTCATGGAAACAGGATCTAGATGCTTTCGCCGTGGATACGGTTAAAAATTACTGTAAGTTTTAATATTTTTACGCATTTCCTCCATTTTCATTCATCTTTAAATGTTAGCGAAAATTAATTGACGACTAATATTAATTGACGAAGTCATTGGCTGTCACAGCCGTGGTTCCCACTTTTACAAAAGTTACGGGTAGCTGTAGTAGCAGCTAGTAGAAGATAATATTTTTTTGTTATAAATGCCTATTAAATTCTTGTTGCAATGGGATTTCAGAGATCATTGTCCTCTCCATGTGTACCTTATCCTGAACGGCATTCACGCGCCGTGGCTCTCCGCCTCAAGCATCAACTTGATGCTTGCGTCGCTGTCGGACAACACCCTCAAACAGTACAATGTAACCTCAAAACTGTGGTGCCTGTTTTGCGACGACAATAATAGTAACTTATTGAACGATTCAATATCATTAGTTTCATCATGAATGACCGTTTTGAACTGCTCCGTTAAAAGGTGAGTACCTTTTAACGGAGCAGTTCAAAACGGTCATTCATATTATATTTTGATTGTCCTCATAGCTCAGTTGGTAGTAACTCTGCCTTCTGCGCGGTAGATCGTGGGTTGGATTCCCACCCAGGACAAACATTTGTGTTGAAGAATAGGTTGGTGATATGAAGGTGTTTGTTCTGTGTCTGGGTGTTGATATGTACTATATGTATGCATGTACAAAATTACAAATTATTTTATGAAAAAACTTATTATATGTATTCTATCAGTTGTCGGGTTCCCATAGTACATGCTAAGCTTAGTTTGGCACTAGACGGCGATGTGTGAAATATCCACCAAGATTTATTATTTATTATACGGCTCTCTTAAATTTACCGCTCAGTGCTTTTCTTCGTGGAAAAACCGGTACAGATGAGTATGTAAAATGACTCCTTAAAGGAGTTTATAGGCTTAAATCTAATCGTCCCAAGTCTAATTCAACATGGGACCCACAGGTAGTAATGAACTTCATATAAAATTTGAACCCGAATTTATCATTAAATATATAAAATATTTAAATACAGGACATTTTACAAAAAAAAAAAAAAAAAAAACCATACAGAGCCGCCATGGTAAAGGCTTTCTCTGATAAAACTTGAAAATATATCAATAGAACATGATGGTGGGATAGCCATAACAAACAGTCACAACCTCTGCTCCAGGACGCGAACAGCCCCTACCATTTCTGCCGTATTTCCGGGAAAACAAAAATTTGTCCTGCTTCTGTCATCAAGAATTATATTTTTGTAACAAAAATAATGAGGTCGGAGAACGCCGGTAATCTAATATTGACGTCAAAACGACCACACAGAGCCGCTACGGCTGTCTATTAGCCGCTGTATCAAGCTGGTGTTGTCAGAGGGCGGCGTCGACATACGCACCTTCAGTGCGCACAGCACTCGCCACGCGAGCACGTCCGCCGCGCACTCCACGCGACTCAGTGGCCACGTCATCAGGAGGACTGCTGGCTGGACCGGCCGCCACCTCCACAGCTATTGCTAGGTTTTATAATAGGCCTATTGTCCACTTAATCGATGGTGATTTCGCAAGAGCTGTTGCACTTGCATCAAAATGATGTTTCTCCTTTATACCACTATTGTACGTTTATTAGAATGATTACAATTGTCCAATTGTTACGGTATTATAATAATGAAGAATGATTAAGAAATTAATATAATATAATTAAGAAATTGTTCAATCTTATCTTAAGGCTAATCTTAATCTAAAACTCTTTGTTATAAAGTACACCTCTTTGTGATTCCGATACTAAAACAAAACAAATATGTCATTATGAAATTTGTTTCATATTTAATCAACGAAATAATGGAACAGAAACAATACTTCCTTCTCTAAATATCTACCTTGTAATTATACTATATCTGAAGAATAATGCGACGTATTATAATATATGATTAAACGAACTCCAGAGTGAAGTTCTATCAATATTATTATAGTCGCATTATTCGAAGATATAGTCACCCGAATCCCACCCAAAATATGACATTATGAATGTCTAATAGACCCCAAAATAGGAAGTCTTGTTTGAAAAATCTCTGAAGGAATGAGGTAAAGTCGATGCTCGCGAACCATAGAGGCGAGAATCGATAAAAAGTCGATGTTTTAATCGAGTAAAATCTAAAATTGTGCGAATATGTTGCCTGTAGGTTAAAGGGACTACCTTGTAATTATACTATATCTTCGAATAATGCGACTATAATAATATTGATAGAACTTCACTCTGGAGTTCGTTTAATCATATATTATATTTGAATGTGCCGAGATTATAAAAAATATTTATGTTGTTCATAAAAGAGATATTTAATAACATACATAATTGGTTTGATGTTTTCTACATGTAAGCTTAACAAGAACTCTATTTAAGACATAAATTAAGATTAAATTAGTAAGTTATTAAAATGTGTAATTTTAAGCCCTGTATTAATTAACGAGATATTTAACCATTTCTTTGGGTATATAATATTGTGAGGGTAGATATTGGTTTATTCATCTCGTCGGATGAAATACACTCTTACTATTTAGGTAGAATCTCACTCAGATGAATTAAGTAAATCCCTAATTATTTCTGACTAGCTGCGCCCTGGAGTGTTACCCGCGGTGGCTAAGTAATCCAACGGGAACACTGAACTTTTCCGGGATCAAAGTAGCCTATGTGTCAATCCAGGATATAAGCTATCTTGATACCAAATTTCATCCAAATCCATTCAGCCGTTATTGTGTGAAATAGTAACAAACATCCATACAAACTTTCACGATTCACAATCAAAATTGTATTTATAAACACTTTTCAAGATTATTATTTTTTTATTTTATTTTTTAAACATTTTTTTTTTATTATTTTTATTTTGATTAGTTTTACCTATATATTTGGATATTTATCATGTTTTATATATGCGTAAGTACGTTGGCCGTGATGTCAACACTTCAACGAGGCCCTAGCAGAATACCAGCGTTGCACTGCTCGCCAGTGTAACACATGCTGAGCTAGGTGCCTATTGACTCCGGACACTAGTTATAGCTTATATTTATTTGAGATTTGTTTTTATGTTTTTGTAGAATTTTTTCTTTGTTTGTTTTTTGGTCTATAATTTGTAATTTTGTAAATGTATATTTTATTGTGGAGTCAATAAAAACTTTTTCTTTCTTTCTTTCTTCTTTCTTTATAATATTAGTGGGATATGCAAAGAGGTACAGTTAGCATATTCTCTGGAAAATATTCAAAGATCATAAACCATTCTATGATCCGTATTCATAAATCTGCCTAAGAACGGATGAGGAAATATTGCGCCCTCCCATCTTTGTCATGAGGTGTCCGACGCACGCGTCCGCCATTTGTATCCACAGATAACGCCTGTAGGCACGTACTTCCGCCGTAACTTGGTCATTTTTCAAAGTGCTATTAATGAGAGTTTTGCTTTAGTTGGAAAGATAAAAGTGTGGGTTTAACGGCAGATTTTTTAAAGAAAAATGAGGGTAGAGGATATTCTAATCTTTTACCTTCATGACAAAATATGGAAAACACATTGCGATAGAAAATAATATCTTATTGATTGTATTGTATGTCGCCTGATTGAATGCGTTGGTGGCGTCTCGCAAAGTTTAGCCCTGGCTCCCAAGAGAGACGGCCCAATTACATCATTAGATTTGTGAGGATATATTATTAACTTAAGCTAATAATAGATAAAACTTAATTTCCATTGAACTCCTATAGAAATGGCATGAAAACGTCAATTAAACTAGTTAAATGGTCATGCATAAATATTACTGAGCTTTTTAAATTACTAAATTTGGTGCCTATACTACAGACCCCTAAAGGAAGGATCCTTCTCTAAGGTAGTTGGATGAAACCTATAAATATTTAATTTGATTATTGTAATTCCATTCTGGACCTTTATCGAGTTTGCACTATAATCATGTGTGGTGATCATAACGTTGATCTCGGGTCTTGGATGTACGTGTGTTTATTGATCTCCTGCCACACAGAGAACCCTAGTACATGTTTATAAGTGAACAGTCTTTAACTTACTAACCTTAGATACAAAGAAACCGAATAAACCTGACACGAAAGAAAATATTTACCATCTATTCGATAACTTTGTTTTTAGATAAATACTACTCCCGGAAAACCTTTCGGTTTCAGTCGGCTATTTGCTGACAAAATAATATCGTTGGGGTTTTGAAATTGATCTAGTGCCTGATGAGCACACACCTGGGACAATATTTCGGGTTGTTTTCCTGTTTCAGAACTCCAAATTGAATCAGAAAAGTATAACACTACTTAGAGGTAGATAACATGTGACGTATTGACCGTGACTTCAATTGTCAATCCAAAGGTCGCAGGTTTAAATCCAGGAGTGAAACAATGGGTTGTCTTACCGTATTTCGAATGACTTTTACGAATTCTAAATAGATCAATGAACAAGTGTTTATTAAAAAAAAAGGGATAATAATGTTAATGAAAAATTATAAATGAACTTACAGGTTATATAATAGGTATGAAAAACTAATATTTATCAGTATCTAAGAGGATTAGGGAAAAGCTAAAATAGACGTAAATTTATTAAAATTATTTCTTTCTTTTTTCCTTTCTTTAAAATTACGATATGTCATTCAATGAAAAGGACCAGTAAGATGGTGCAAACCATGCATTTCGACAGCAAATGATATTCCTTCTAATAATAATTGGTTAAAAAAATGGCAGTTATGACATACAAACATACCACGATCTCTGCACAAAGAGATCTGCTATAGGATTATGGTAATGGGGTAAGCAATTAGCGGAAAAGTATAACAACAAACCGTGATAAATTTGGAAAAATTTAATCAGATTTTTAATAACGAAATTAATGAGACGGCTTTAGACAATACCGCTTCCTGAATTCCAGGGATTTGTTAAGCAAACAATGCCAGAAATTACCAACACCCCTTTGCCAAATAGTAGAGTAGCAAAGCGAGGATTTTCATGTAATTTAGCATAAAGTAACCAACTTTCTTTCTATGGGAGCCTAATTATATACAACACGTATTCATTTCTATTGAACATTCAAACATTTTCCGTTACAGAGTCTAGATAATTTTGTTTGATACAATAACGAATTACCTATGTATATAGAGTAGTTTTAATAATAAAATAGGAATAAATTACATGCATTTATTGCGTGCTTTGTTTCAAATAACAAGACTAAAATACTTTAAAATTTACATGATAATTATGTTTTGCTCTGTTGTTAGTAGCCTTCTGAGCTGTCGTGAGTTCGATTCCCACCCAGGACAAACATTTATTTGTGTGGCGAATATTAATGTTTGTTCGGTGATCGGGTATTGTTTAATATGTATTATATGTATGTATTTACAAAATAAGTATTATATCAATTATCTGGGTCCCACAGTACTAGCTGTGCTTAGTTTGGGGCTAGATGGTGATGTGTAAAATGTCCACCAATATTAAATAAAATAAAAAAATATACTGATTACAATAATATTAGTTTAAATTGAAATATGTATTGAGATCGGTCTTATTATGTAAAGAGCCAATTTTATTCAATTTAGATGAGGGTAGGCTACTCTGAAAGGGATCTTACCACTTAACCCTTTATTTGGCAAATATTTACGCTTCAAACAAATTTTTGTTTATCATTCAAAATTTGATTATAAACAGATGTTTGAGTGAACTTTCTTAACTATTTGCGTTTTGTTTTGTACAGGATTGTTATTCATATGGATTTTTAATTTGTTTCATCAAAATTGAAGGGTTAATCTTGGTTTCGGTTACGATAAATATGCCTTCAACTTTTTCTGTTAATTTGTTGGGATAATATCTTGTTATTCACTTTATTTTATAATGTAATATTTTGTGGTTTGTAATGGGGATAGAACTATGTAGTGCTAACGTAAATTTTTGAAAGTTCATTATCTACGATTGAAACATTAGTAGCATGGTAGCATAATCAGGCGATATTAAGTAATCAGTCCAACATCCCATGACTGTTTATTTAGCCAATCCAGTAAATGGCTGGAGATTGTCCCACTCAAGTAAACGAGACCGTTCAACTTGAGGGTTATTTGATGCACGCGACACAAATTGCTCTGAATCTAGAGAATGGCATAAGTGGGATCAACTTCTCTGTGATGAAACCAAGTTACGTTTGGGTTTTTTTATGGAGATTTTGAGTGGATTGTGTGGCATGGACCATGAGTTTCAATCTGGAGGTCCCAGGCTCACATTCACACGCGAAATAATAATAATAATAGTACATTTATAGTCTCTCACAAAAATGTTTTCTTTTTTGTGAGAGACTATAAATGTACTAGTACTACTACAAAACTAGTTTCATCCAACGCTAAATAAAAAGTTTTAGCAAAAAAATGTGTTTCAATAGTATTACAACAATCGAGACGGTGAAGAAACTTCGCCTTGAAAATGCACATATGTAAATACCTTATATAGCTTGCACTCAGTTAAATGTTCTAGGTATACCTGCAAATCGAAGGGATCAGGTTCTATCTCCGAACGAGGCAAATATTAGTGTGAGGAAAAAAAAGTTATTTTTTTCGGTTCTTGGACGTTTGTGTTATGTATGTGTTTTTCATTCTACTGGCAACACAGGGAATCCATAATATGATGAAGTATATTTAGTATATTAAAATTTTGTCGCATAGGGTATATTTAGTTTTATCTTGTTTTGTATCACTTTCAATATATTGTCTTGTTACTATGGTATTTTGTGCTGAAATAAATGTTGTATCTCTATTAATTACAGTGCCAAGGCTGTCGCCATTATATATAGCTTCTATCGGACAGGAAGCTTGCCAATTTTATTTCGCCTTTTACTTTAACTTTCTTGGCTTATCCATCTCAGCTTCGACACAAACTGAGGTTAAATTTAAAACTTTAAGAACTCAGTGCCAAGTCTTTCAAAATACTAACGTTGAAATCCTATTTGTATTAGCTGGCAACTTTGAGAAACATGAATGTCTCACTACAAGCGGGCGACATACAGTACGCTGTAAGTACAAGCTCTTAAGTTAAAAGCCTTCTGGCAGGCAATTTCATGCACCTGCTCCAAGTACCATGGGGGTTATTCTCGGAAAGAAACGTGTAAGATTTGAATATCGGACGAGAATGATTAAATATTGAAATTGTTAAACCATAATACTGACTGGCCTCATAGCTCAGTTGGTAGTAACCCTGCCTTCTGTGCTGCAGGTCATGAGTTCGATTCCCACCCAGGACAAACATTTGTGTGATGAACATAGATGTTTGTTCTGTCTGGGCGTTTAATATGTACAAAAAATAAGTACTATATCAGTCGTCTGGCTCCCATTATACAAGCTATGCTAAGCTAACTTTGGGACTAGATGGCGCTGTGTGAATGTCCACCAATATTTACTTCGTTATTTATATTGCCAAAACACAATGTTGAATGTCCTGGGTAGGAATGGAACCCACGACCTACAGCGCAGAAGGCAGGGTTACTACCAACTGAGCTGTGAGGCCAGTCAAAATATAATAAATAGTTCACATCAGCCGAGACAAAGCTGCTCAGCTCAAGTGCCACCAACATGATTTGGTAGTAAAGTTTTTCGATTTACAACGATGAGATGCCCGGCCAACAAACTTACCGACACATGTCGGCGGGTCGGCGGGTTCAGTCTGTAGAGGGCATTATTAAAGCTTTTTTTATCATAATAATATTATTTATTTGCAGGAATGTTGAAGGCTTGTGAGTGGCCAGCTAATATATCCCTTAATAGCGTTTATTCTCAACTCGGACATTTAGTTTGTGCATCTTAAAGTGAGTCCAGAAGAAGTTTCTGAGCACGATAATGAAATCTAGTATCATTTTGGGAAATTTCCCATTCAAGTAATGTTTTTTAATTATAGCTTGTATCATGGGAACCAGACAACTAATATAATGCTGTTTTTTTGCATATACATGCATATAATATATATCAATACCCAGACATAGAAAAAACACCTATGTTCGTCACACAAATATTTGTCCTGGGTGGGAATCGAACCCACGACCTACAGCGCTGACGACAGGGTTACTACCAACGTAGCTATGAAACCGGTTATATTACATTTTTAATTATAGTGGTTCAGACATTGAGGCTGTATTGTGGATAAATTTTAATATACATACATGACTCTTGTATTTTATATTTTTAATTAGTTAATTAATATACAATTTTGGAGGCTGTAATATACTAATTAGCAAATTAACCAATGGTGTGGTTCCTCTTATATGGTACGAACTATAAGTGATAACAATAATGTGTTACTCAAAAAAAAAAATGTACTTACTTCTATGTTTCTATAAAATTCAGTTGATATTTAGAAATTCTTTTTTCCTTATATCGGTCTTTTGAAAGCAACTGCAAAATAAAACTAAACGTTTGGCACAGCGACCAGAACTTACGAACAATTTCTACAAGGCTGTCTTTGTTCTCATGACAATAACCGTTGAACACGAACAAAGTTTCATGAGTTGTTAACACAATACACATTAAATTCACTGGTCATCAGACCACATAATACGAATTTGATCGACATTTATAACTTTTTATAGAACTTTTGACACTCAATGTAGATAAAAAATGTTCCAAATTTCACCCTGATATCGTGAGGTGACAATTTAGTGTTTTGTCCGCCATCAGTCAGTCAGTCCGTCATTTATGATTGATGATAGATTGATCCTGTTATACAAATTGAGACTTTTTATTACATTCGAGTCACCGGTTCTCTCGAACCAGTGTGTTGAAAGGATTTTAAGTGCGTCTCAAACAGGCTCCTTTCGTACACTGTCACATGTCATCGAATTTTTAAGTTCTAGGACATTTCGGTTTCCTCACTCATCATTCAGCTGAATGGATTTGGACGAAATTTCGTATCATGATAGCTTATATCCTGGCTTAACATATAGGCTAGTTTGATCTAAGAAAAGTGCAGTGTTCCCGTGGGTTGACTTACTCACCGCGGGTAACACCGCGGGGCGCAGCTAGTACATAATAATACGTACATCGTACTATTTCCGGTGTTCTCGATTTTGTTTTATTTTTTATCATTATTTCCTTGGTATAAAGTTTCTATGACTTTTTTGGTATTATTATGACAAGTTGATGTCCGGTTCAGGTTATATCTGCCAATCAGCCTCAGTGAAACTGGTGTATACATGGCCAAATGTGCCCAATTTGCGGGTAGAGTAGGGATTATTACAGAGAAATTGTTATTATTATAGTCATAAGTACCATTTTGCCAAGCAATTTCGCGTTGGGCTGCCGGTTATTACTATTTGAATGTCCATTCTTGGCACCCATGAAATAATAGTTTTTGTGGCGCTTGTCTTAAGACTTGCCTCATACTGACTGGCCTCATAGCTCAGTTGGTAGTAACCTTCTGCGCTGTACTCGTGGGTTCGATTCCCACCCACGACAAACATTTGTGTGACGATCATAGATGTCTGTTCGGTGTCTGGGTGTTGATATGTATTATATATGTATATACAAAAAATTATATAAGTATTATATCAGTTGTCTGGTTCCTATTATACTAAGCTTAATTTGGGGCTAGATGGTGTGTGAAATGTCCACCAATATTAGGTATTATTATTATTACCAAAGACTTCTCTAAGTTTTATAAATCTATTTAAGAGTAAAATTGCAAAAGTGCGCTCGCATTACTGTGTTCTGTTTTCTTCACAGGTATCCAGCATTTGCGGTATTCCTCTGTCTATTGAAACAACCGTTTCATTTCTTGAAACAAAATTTAAGTAATCGAAACTAAACTTGGTAGCTTTATCGGGCAAATGCGTTCGTATTAAATTTATTTTATTTTCTTCCGTAAAATATATAATTATAAATTCTAATACAAAATATGAATATATATAAATAGATATAAGTAGATAGATAAATATATATAAGTATTATATCAGTTGTCTGGTTCCCATGGCACAAGATATGCTCTGCTTACTTTGGGGCTAGATAGCGCTGTGTGAAATATCCACCAATATTTATTTATTTATTACTGTATATACATGTATAGCTACAACAGTTATTTGTACCCCTTTTTGTTGTCAAAAATTTGTCAAAAAATATTTTTGTATTTGTATATTCTATAGAGGGTATAATAACCAACTTAGGCTCAATCTAACATCTCAAGAAACGTATCCAATCAATAACTGAATTCAATCAGAGCATCAACCCCTAAATGTACGGCTCTATCAACTGCAAGTGTCCTCAACCAACAGAGGGCCCTTACGTGAGCCGAATGCGATCCAAACTTTATTGGATCCCAAAGATACGCAAGATAAGTAACGTTGACCAATTGGGAGGAAACTGGCAACTAAACCACTATAAACTACACCCGAGTATGTCTTACTAGCTGCGCCCCGCGGTGTTACCCGCGGTGAAAAAGTAATCCTACGGGAACACTGCACTTTTCCGGGATCAAAGTAGCCTATGTGTCAATCCAGGATATAAGCTATCTTGGTACCAAATTTCATCCAAATCCAATCAGTCATTTGAGCGTGAAAGAGTAACAAACATCCATACAAACTTTCACGTTTATAATATTAGTAGGATTTTTTAACTAGCACCTCCCCACAGCTTTGCCCACGTTGCACCGAATTTAAAACAGAAGTTATGTGAAATTTATAAATAAATATAAATATTGGTGGACATTTCACACAGCACCGTCTAGCCCCAAAGTAAGCTAAGCATAGCTTGTATCATGGGAACCAAACAAGTGATATAATACTTATATACTTTTTTGGAAATATATACTTATAATACACATAACACATATTTACACCCAGACAGAACAAAAATCTATAGTCGTCACACAAATATTTGTCCTGGGTGGGAATGGAACCCACGACCTACAGCGGTGAAGGCAGCGTTACTACCAACTGAGCTATGAGGCCAGTCACTGGTATATTTAGCACGGGAAGCCACAGAGTTAATGTATATTTTACTCGCAATAAATATAAAGGTCGTTTACGATAGAACTGAGAGGGTTATCATGTAACGCGTACCACAATATAACCATAACGAGTATTTTGCGTGTCGTAGATACATAAACCGCTATTCGGTTTTCATCGCTCGTCTCCGATTGCTTTTGATTCGATGTTGATTTATATTGTCTTTGTTTTGTTGAACTACTTATTATAAGTATGAAAATAGTGTATAATATGTCGGGGAAAAAGTATTTTCGCATATATAGTTTGTATAGTCTTGTATTAAAATCTCTTTGGCTGTACTATTTGTATCTGGCTGGTTTCTTTTGACATTAAATAGGCAACATTTAAATAAGAGAAACAAATTAGTAAAATATTGCTACTCGCCATTTTTCATTTGTTTTTCTCTGTTTCAAAATGAGAATCTAATGGAGATATACGATACATTTTAAAAATTTATTACAAAAAAGGAAAAATGGCAACGCAAATAAATTTGTGACGTTTATAAAAAATGAAATGTCAGTAAGAGTAGCACAAAGTTGGTTTAAGCATTTTAATTTTCATTCAAGACGGAACCATCGATTCGGATCTCTACAACCAACAACTGATGAGATTGAAGCAAGAAGTTGAGAGAAAGCGGCCGGAATTGATCAATAGACAGGGTGTGGTCTTTCATCACGACAACGCTAGACCACACACATCTTTAGCCACTGAGCAAAAATTAAGAGAGTTTGGCCTAGAGGTGTTAATGCATTCACCATTTAGCCCTGACCTTGAGATTTCCACCTGATTCGGTCTCTTCAGGACTATTTAGGCAGTGTCAGGTTACATCAAGAGAGGACTGCCAAAAGTAGTTGTCGCGTCTTTTTGATCAGAAGTCCCGAAATGTCTACAGCAACGGAATCACGTCACTACCTACTAGATGGCAAAAATTCATCGAACAAAATGGCACACACGAGTATATACTGTAATTATATATAAATACACTTTGAAAAAATATCTTAAGTTTTCATATAAAATGCGATGAAACTTTATCCCCGACCTAATATTGTGAATACTAAAACAATTAATGTAATAGGTAAAAATACAAAGGAAATAATTGATCTATCCGCAACTGAGACCACACACCCAGACGACACATATAGCTCAGCTGATCAAATTAATAACCAGATTAAATATGCCGAGTACACGATGTTAAATTAAAAAATGTTGTGCAAGTAATGTATTTTTATATCTGATGAAACTTTCAATAAGGCATGCACACACTGAAAAACAAATTCGTTGTTTCTACGTTCTAGTAAATTTAGGTTTTCTCAACATGATTTTTTCTGCTATCATTTTGAGAACTTAAATTAAGTGAAAAACTGTTTTGTGCACATTTTGATTTGCACCAGTGACCTCCGGATTCAAATTCAAATCCAGTACCCCTGAACCACATTGGTCTATCTGATGCAGAGATATTTAATTTCCAATTATGACTGATATTTGTCTATTTTGTCATACTCATAAAACCGCATATCATACCAAAATAAGAAGAGTAATAAAGGAATCAAATAAAACCTTTTATTGCTGACAAAATACGTTTAGATGCAAAAGTGTTAAGCATTTATCAACCTTATTCGAAGGCCATAAAGATATATATTGTACATATTCACCTTTTACAGCTCTGTGTAATGTCAGGTGATTTTGTTTTTGTACAGTTCTAATTGCGCTCGAGAGATAGGTAGGATAAGTCGAAAGTCCATTTGATTGGAAGAGGTGTAGTATTGAATTAAGATGTTTTGGTCTACAGCCCACTTGACTGGATAAAGGTGTAGAACTAAATTACGATGTTTCGGTCTACCCCACGTACTGGTTTTAGGATTGGATGGGCAAATGAATTGAAGCAAATTAAATTTATACACAATTAATTAATAACTGATGAAAAACATAACATATACATTTACATATACATTATTTATATTATAACAATTTACTAAATAAATTTTGCCAGACTTGTTGGGGTTTCATTGGTCAAAGATTTGACCGGGCTGTCGGTTGTACTGAATTATTGGTAGAAATTATTAGCTGAGTTATTCGTGGGAAAACAATGGCTGTGATGAGCTCACCCCTCGTTACATTTAGGTTACCTGCGATGAGGTGAAAAGTGGCCAACTGAGGCTTAAGGGGTAGGCACCTTCGGGGATAACAGCGTGATTCTATGTAAGTTTTATGTAAGTTTGTATGTATTTAACATATAAATATATTCATCACAGCTCAGTTGGTAGTAACCCTGCCCTCAATGCTGAAGGACGTGGGTTCGATTCCCACCCAGGACATTTGTATGTAGAATTTATATGTTTGCTCTTTGTCCGGGTGTAAATATTTGTATGTATGTATTTACAAAAAGTATATAAGTATTATATCATTTTTCAAGTTATGCTTAGCTTACTTTGGAGCCAGATGGCGCTGTATATCCACCAATTTTTATATTTATATATATTTCTACAATTTTCTTCGATAATATAATAATCCACCCTTTTATATATTACTAGCTGACCCCGAAAACGTTGTTTTGCCATAAATTAAAGTACTAATAATAGCAATAAAAAATAGGGGTTGGTGGTATGAGAATTTTATGTATTAGATAAAAAATATATATTTTACATATCTCTTATAAAATATTCTTATTAAAATATTTTGGAACGTCGTACGTATTGCAACCTGTGCGTGTTAAGTGATTTTAAAATTGTTCCGATGGCGAAATCGACCTTAGATTCGCTTGAGAAACTACTAATGAAGTTTATTACTCCGATTGACCAAAAGTTTACGCTCGTGATGAAGGAGCTGAAGAAATTGGAAGAAAAAATAGACAAACTTGAGAATAATAAGCAACAATTGTCGAAAGATGCGGGTAGCAATTCCCCGGCACTACCGGCCTCACAGCTGGTGACAAACACAGCCACAAGTGAACGTCTCCTGCGTACGCGCAATGTGAATAGACCCACGCACACAAGGACGACTACGCCGCGGCCCGACCTGTCGGCGAGCGCGGACCTCAGTCAGCCGGCGGCCGCGTCGGTGGTCACGCCACTGTGCAGGCCGCCGCTGGCGGAACCTCTCGCGCCCTCCGACACGAGATCGCATGACACAAAAAAATCTCAGAAAAATAGCAATAACGACGAATGGCATGTTGTAAAAGCAAAGCGCCCACGACAACGCGCCGTCATTACCGGAAACGGGTCTACTGATAATGCACTACAGACCGTAGAAAGAGTACGTAAAATACACGCTTGCTTTTTCAAGCCGGAGACAACATCAGAATCCATATTGACGTATATCAATAAAAAGATACCAGGCACTACTTGCCATGCTGACAAAATAAAATTAGCGCATAATTATTATTCGTCATTCGCGATTACTGTGCCATGCAGCCAATTCAACTTATTAATGTCGGCTGGAAATTGGCCTCCCGGTACCGAAATCAGCGAGTGGTTTCGGCGCAGCGACGGACGCGCGAGAAGTGCGTCCACCCACACGCGAGAGGCATCGCGACGCAAACCCGGCGCCGGCGCCGGCGGCCGCGCCCGCGCCACCAACAGCCGCGGGCGCGGAGACCGCCCGCGTGCACAGTGACGCCCACATTACCATCTGCCACCAGAACATTAGGTGCCTCACCAGCAAAACGAACAAGTTAGAAGTGTTGTTGACAAAGGACTTATCCTGCGATGTGCTTATAATTACGGAACATTGGCTTCGTAGTCACGAAATTATTTCTGTTACACTTAATAACTTTGACCTAATATCTAACTATTGTAGACCGACGATCTCCCGCGGTGGAAGTTGCATATACGTTCGCGCCGGAATAAAGGTAATTAATAAACAAGATTACTGCGACTTATCGCAGGAACAATTATTCGACGTGTGTGCCGTGCAGCTCGTTAAGGAAAATATTCTCGTTGTTGGAATATACCATTCCAATCAAACCAACGATAATGCGTATTTAAATTTATTCGAAAATCTACTTACAGAAATATCCAGTGAAAGCTTGGATGCCATTATAATGGGGGATATTAACATAAATTTACTGAATAACACGAAAGTAAAAAAGGAATTAGTAGATATCTTATCTAGACACAACTTCTGCCAGCTAATAGAATCCCCCACCCGGGTAGAAGGTGATACGGGGACTTTACTGGACCACGTTTACTGTAACCTTCCAGAGACACGCATCGCGGCCGTCGCCGGCGTCGGCACGCACCTCAGCGACCACGACGCCCAGCGCCTGGTCATCTCACGCAATACCGCACCCCCCGCGAAGTTCCTATCGAAACGATCATTAACCGCGGCGAGTAAATTAAACTTCGTAAATGCCCTTGAATCGATCGACTGGCCGTCGGTGGTGGAACGATCGGGAAGTGATTGTCACGAGCTTGCCGAAGCCCTTATGGCCATCGTAGTCGGTAAATTTAATATATGCTGTCCGATCAAAAAACAACCCTGCATCCCCAAATGTAATACCTGGATCGACAGCGAAATTCGAAACTTAAAGAGCTTTCTATTCGACATACTTCATTTAAAAAAATCTTTCCCCGGTAATACAGACCTAGTAGCTGTCGCTGAAAGTTATTCGATTAAATATAACTTAATGTTAAAAGAAAAACGTACTAACTATTTTTCTAAATTGATTCAAGACCATCCCAATAAAGCCAAATGTATGTGGAGTGTTATAAATGCAGAGCTCGGACGGGGTAGCCGTAACAGGGTCGATTACACGGATCTGTTACGAAACGCCGATGGTGTTCATTTTGGTAGTAAGCAACATCTAGTGGACGCACTAAACCTCGAATTCACGAGTGCGGCTCACAAGTGCGGCGCCCCGCAGGCCGACATCGATCGCGCATTCGTTTCATTGAGCGCTGAATCATCCGCGTGCAACCTTTCCCTACGGCTGAAATTGTTTTCAGAGGATGAAATTTTAACAACTGTGAATAAACACATAGCCCCAAAAAACAGCACTGACTTGTACGGTATATCGGCTAACCTACTTCGTACCATTGTAAAACCACTTGCCTATATTATAACCTACCTATTGAACGCCTGCATTCGGGAGGGCAAGTATCCTACCGCTCTCAAACGAGTCAAAATTGCACCAATCTATAAAGGAAAAGGCAAAAAATCTGAAATGAAATCGTACCGGCCGATATCTTTAGTTCCCGCGATTAGTAAAATATTTGAAGTGGGATTAAATAAAAGACTACTGTCATTTATTGGAGGGCGCAATATTATGTCGGATAGGCAGTATGCGTACAGAACCGGACGCGCCACTACAGACCTGGTGCGTGAAGTGGTGTGGCGCGTGTTGTCCGCACGCGAGGCGGGTCTGTGTGTTGCGTTATTGTGCTGCGACCTCTCTCGCGCGTTTGACACCGCCAACCACCAACTTATCGCAAAGAAACTTGAATTCCACGGGATACGCGGCCCGGTCCTGTCCTTGCTGACCTCATTCATGTCCCAACGTACGCAGACTGTGGTCGGTGATTCCGAGCGCGTCAAGTCATCCGAAATGGTGAATACCCTGGGAGTCCCGCAGGGGTCGTGCCTCTCCAACACTATGTTCAGCTTATTATTAAATGACTTGCCCGATGCCATTAGCGACGCGGAAATATACATGTATGCGGATGACGTAGCCGCCATAATTATCGCGCCGAAGCCGCTCGAACTAGAGCAGAGGCTGAACTCAGTCGTTCGAAGGCTTGAACTTTGGTTCCACTCAAACGGGCTAGCTCTGAATAGGGAAAAAACCTGCTTCCTGACATTTAACCTAAACGGGAAAACGCCACCAGTCTACACGGTCATCGCTGAGGACACTGTATTACAGGTGGTCCGAACGACCAAACTGCTGGGTTTCCAGATCGATAGCGGCCTCACATGGGCTGCCCATATCGATGAGCTCTGCGCTAGACTAGGCCGCACTTGCTTTGCGCTGCGTCGGCTCGCTGGCACCGCGTCTCGCAGTGTAGTAATGTCCTGCTACTTCGCGACCGTTCACAGTGTCCTCACGTACGGTGTAGAGTTGTGGGCGCGAGCCGCGGACGTTGAGCGAGTTTTCGTCATGCAGAAGCGGGCCGTGCGTGCCATTGTGGGTGTGCCTGATGATGTCTCTTGCAGAGAGTGGTTTAAGGAGCTAAAAATTATGCCTCTTCCTTGTGAACTTATCTACCAAGTAGCGCTTTTCACTCACAGTAACATTCACATTTTCCAGCGAAGAGGCATAAACAAGTCCCGCGCCACGCGCAGCAACAAGCTCGCTCACCTTCTCGTGACGCCCGCCCACAAGCTGAGTAAATCTGAAAGGTCGGTTTACGTGATGGGCCCATCAGTTTATAATAGGTTACCGGACACGATTAGGAACGATGCAACTTCTACAGCGGGCTTCAGGACGAAGTTGCGTAATTGGCTGCTAGACCACGCATTTTACACGTTAGACGAGTTCTACAATATGCCAATTATTTAGATAATATTTTTATGATAATAATTAATTAATCATTCTCTAAATATATATTTTATATTGTTTTATATAATTTTAATGCATATTCTTAGGTCACACATTATATAATATAATATGTACCGTATGTAATGACTTGTAACATGTTGTTATAAATAAATGATTGTATTGTTGTATTGTATTGTATTCATAGTAAAATAATAAGTAAGTGGAAATTACGACGTTGGACAAGTTTCCTGTTCATATTGCGAGGTGATCCGTCTTGCGGATATTAATTGAAATTGATCCTGCGGTTTCTTTGAACACGATGGATTGTATCTGGCTGTAGTTTAAAAATTGATAAAGTTTTCTGTCGTGCATTGAGTATTAAACAATTTTTTTTTTCGGTAATCTATAGAAATAAAATTTATGGTACAAAATTGTATTCAATTTATAAAATTGAAGTGTGTTTATGTATTTTTTTTCTTTTTTTTTTGTGCAATACATTTACGGAACGAGCCGACGGCCCACCTGGTGTTAAGTGGTAACCTCGGCCCGTAACAGCCGATGTGACTTGGGTCCTCCCAAAGTAGGTATGACAAGACCCAAGTCGCATCGTATGCGCCCAATGTATTATTATTTTATTATGTGTGGTATACTTAGTAATATTAATGCAAAAGCGAGTTTATTTGTTTGTTGTAGAGATATTTTATATAGATATAGCTGGGATATAGCCTGGACACGGTTAAAGGCTACTTTTTCTCGTAAATACTTGTAGTGGAGTAAACTTTGTGTGAAATATTTTATTGCGCCGATTGCTATTGCTTTAATGGTTGACGAAATCGTCACAAACGCGAGCGAAGCCGCTGGTAAAAGCTAAACACACAATTATGCTACTTTTAATCTCGCCACTATGAGAAGCAAAGTTGTGGATAAAAACAATTTTAAATTATGCCAATGGTTAGTTAATTATGCCAGGTACTCGTAAATAATTTGTTTTTACTTGGAATCAAGCTCCCCACGTACAAATACCGTCTCCTGCAAAACAATCATTATTTCGTTAGTAACTTTGAAATAATTGAAAACTCCGTTCAAAGTAACAAACTCTAAGATGAAGAAGTAAAACAATCCCCTGAACTGTAAAAGTGTTCACTGAAGCACTGATTTTCAGAATGTTTTGCAAACTTTTAAGAGTTTGTAAACAAATTTCTAACTAAAGTATCCTTTTGGTGTTTTCTTTAGCATCATAATTAACTGAGTATGTTCAGTATCGTATTTTCATCCCCCACAATGTTACAAGCATTAAGTTTTAAAATAAAATATGTCTTCAGGCTGATTTAGAATAATCCAGAGTATCGTCTACAGCGCTGCGTTTCAGTGATATTTTATCGAATATAGAGGTACTATATATGGATCCAAAGAAAGAAACTTTACATTTAGACATAAGAATCAACGACTAGAAATATTGAGTTGGTAATGTTGGTTTACTAATAGTAGTTGAGCGCGTGGTGGCCTAGTGGTACTGAACCCGAGTTTCAATCCGGAGATCGCTGGTTCAAATCCCGACACGCACCTATGAGTTTTTTGCTTCAAAGATATATTTGTGTCATACCGCGTACTCAAAACGGTTAAGGAAACCACCGTCAGGAAACCGACATGTCCTTGTCGAAGACATGTGTCAAGTGCACGAAAAGAGCCTCTTTGGGGCGCCTTTGAAATCCTATCCACACTGGTTCGAGATAACCAGTGACTCGAATAGTAGATTACATTCTAAGCACGCTTGTTTTTCTGCGCGCCGACCAAGCAATGAAGACTACAAAGTTAAATACAATTTGTAATACTCCTTTGAGTTGGTGTCACGTTCTCAATTCGGATTATGAAGCTCATAACACATGTAAGCTCAGGAGTGGAAATTTGCATTTATTTTATTTTTTTTGTACTTGATGAAGAATATTAATAGTAAATACGTCATAAATTTTATAATATGTGACAATATACATTATACCAGCTGTTGCCCGCGACTACGTTCGCGTGGAATTCGGTTTTATCACGCACCCCTATTTTACCCCTCGGAAAAGTAGACTAAGTTACTCCTTGTTACATCAACTATCTGCCAGTGAAAGTCCCGTCAAAATCGGTCCAGCCATTTCAGAGATTAGCCGGTACAAACAGACAGACAGACAGACAAATAAAAAAATTATGTTTTGGTACATGTACCGTGTATACATCCATATGCACTTAGTAAAAAGCGGTTATTTTAATCTTACAAACAGACACTCCAATTTTATTTATTTGTATAGATAACGTTAAATATAAAGTTCTTGACTCCTTATTGTATACGCCCAAATATATAATTAAAATCATCACAAAGGAGAAATAATAATAATGGTAGAACAATGGGCGGTCTTATCGATAAGAGCGATATGTTCTGGCCATAAAGTATGTGTTTCAGTAGGCTGACTACACATTAAATATACAGTATTTTTAGATAATGTTATTAAGACGCAGACCACTCAGAAATAAAATCTATTCGATTCGATTGTCTATAACACACTTGTGTCACAAGACTGAAAAATCCAATACTGACGAAATGAACCTAAACACCTTATTCCATTAGACTGTAAAGACTGAAGAGTGTAATTGATTACATTTGTACACCGCGTGCACAGTACTGGTATATTCTTATAAGCCGTTATATCATTTGGAATAAAATATCATGTGATTAAGTTACGGAACAAGATAACGACCCACTTGGTTAAGTGTTAACCTTTTTTTTAAGTAATGGAAGTCACGGAACGTGCTGATGGCCCACCTGATATTAAGTGGTAACAGTGGTGGTGGTTAACTTTATGTTTTGTAAAATTCTAGTTTCCTTACTGTTAACATACCTTTATTCAGTAAGTAAAAGGAGCTTCAAAAAGTCCTTTCAATTACGCCGCTCCCCCATTCTGGCTCGAATTTACGCAAGTCAATAAATTACGGCAGATGGAGTAAACAGACCGTTACGGCGGTGAAGCGACACGCTACGCCGTAGATAGCTGAGACACCTGGTGACGTTGATCTTGTCTACGATTTTTACAGAGAGTGTAGAGAACAAGCGCAAAGAAATTTGTGTCTTTGAGTGCCTTCGTTAAATTATTCTATTCTATTCTATTCTGTTCGAGTAAGTCAGAGAGGATTTTAAGTGCGCCTGAAAGAGGCTCCTTTCGTGTAATTATAATATCATCAAATAAATAATGGAACTTGAGGGTGAAAAACTGTGAATTTCATATAGGAGTTTTTTTAAATTAAAGGTTTATATTTTTTTTTTTTTTTTTTTATTTTAAAAACTAGCAGACGAGCTAACGGGCCACCTGATGGAAAGTGGTCACCGTCGCCCATGGACATCTGCAACACCAGAGGCATTGCTAATGCGCTGCCGGCCATTAAGATAGGCATTAACCCGACGCTTAAAGGTCGCCATGTCGAAGCTCCCTGGGAAAACGGCTGAAGGCAGATCATTCCATAGCTGACAGGTGCGTGGAAGGAATGATCGCGAGAAACGAGTGGTGGTGGACAACCAGCCATCCAGGTGGTGCGGATGGTATCTGGTTTTGCGGCGTGTGGTGTTGTGGTGAAACTTAGCCGCGGGCACCAGACTAAACAGTTCATCAGAACACTCCCCATTGTACAGACGATAGAGCACACACAGAGAACCTACGTCTCTCCGTAGTCTTAAGGGCTCTAGGTCGTCTGTAAGCTTGGAATCGTCGACAATTCGAACTGCCCTGCGCTGAATCCGGTCAAGTGGAAGGAGCTGATACTCAGGCGCCCCAGCCCAGAGATGGGAACAGTACTCCACGTGGGGTCGTACCTGCGCTTTGTAAAGCATAAGTCTTTGACCCGACGTGAAGTACTGCTTCGCCCTGTTCAGGACTCCGAGTTTTTTTGAGGCCAGTTTGGCCTTGCCTTCCAAGTGACCACGGAATTGGACGTCATTCGAAATGTCGACACCAAGGATTCCAATTCTTGCTGAGATGCTAAGGGAAGTGTTCTGGAACGTAGGAGCCTCGACAAACGGAGTTTTTTTGGCGGTGAACGCGCAAACCTGTGTCTTCCTCGGATTGAATTGGACAAGATTTTGTTCACCCCAGTCCGAGACCTGCTCCAGAGATGACCCGATCTCAGAAACGAGATTGCCTCGGCACTGCTGCACAGAGACCCGAGAAATATTTGCACGGCCTGCGTATTGAGCATCACCAGTACTGTCATCTGCATAGCAATGAATATTACGGACACGTAACATATCATTGATATGCAGAATAAACAGTGTTGGTGATAGCACAGAGCCTTGTGGGACACCAGCATTTATGGGCTTTGTGGCAGAGCAAGAGCCGTCTATTACGACTTTTATGCTCCGCTCCAATAAAAAGCTGGCTGTCCAATTGCATAATTTCTCGGGAAGTCCGTATGCTGGAAGCTTGGATATTAATGCCTTATGCCAAACGCGGTCAAATGCCTTCGCGATGTCCAGGCTGACTGCCAATGCCTCCCTCTTATTCTCTATGGCTTCAGCCCAGCGGTGAGTGAGGTATACAAGAAGGTCACCAGCTGAGCGACCACGGCGAAAGCCGTATTGTTTGTCACTAATCAGCTGGTGTTCTTCAAGATACCGAAGAAGTTGGTCATTAATAACCCGCTCCATCACTTTGGAGAAAAGGGAGGTTATCGCGATAGGCCTATAGTTTGACGGGTCAGAACGGTCACCCTTCTTTGGTATAGGGTGAACAAGGGCTATCTTCCAAGAAGAGGGTACAGTTTCGGAAGAATATGACAGCCGAAACAATGTTGTCAAAACCGGAGCTAACTCTGGAGCGCATGTCTTCAGCACAACGGCGGGGACTTCGTCTGGCCCACTCGACTTGCGTATGTCGAGGGAAAAGAGAGCTCGACGCACAGCACTTTGAGTGAAGCGGATTTCAGTCATCAAACTCTCACACCGTGGGATTGTAACCGGTGATTTTCCCCCGTCATCTAGTGTCGAATTGGAAGCAAAGAGTGTGCCTAACAGTTCGGCTTTCTCTTCGGCTGTGTGAGCCAACGAATCGTCTGGTTTGCGCAAAGCTGGCAGTGAAGACCGACAGAAATTGCCCTCAACAGCTTTGGCAAGAGACCAGAAAGCACGACTCCCAGAAGGGAAGCTAGCTAGTCTCTCACCAATGCGGCCGATATACGCGAATTTCTCTGTGGCGATTTTCTTCTTCAAGGATCTGGATACAGCATTATACCGTTTCTTCAATTCGGAGGCGTTGGGCCTGTTATTATCTCGCGCTGACATCCAGGCACGGAATGCGGATCGCTTGAGATTTGATTCCTCAGAGCAAGACGAACCGTACCAGGGCTGAGTCTTCCCACCAAGTGGTACCACACTGCTAGGAATGAAGCATTCCATGCCCTGAAGGACCACATCCGTGACTGAATCAGCACAAGCACCAACATCTCCCGAAGAGAAACATAGCTGCTTCCATGGGTAGGACGCGTAAAACTCCCGCAATCCATCCCAATCCGCCGACCTGTAATGCCAAACCCGACGACTGCCGGCAGGGCGCGATCTAACGAGTCGCTTAGTTGGCACCTCCGTACGCACCAAACAATGATCCGAAGACCCTAAAGGGGCTTCTATTATGGGGCTTATATTTACTATTTTGGCCTTTTAGGGCGTTCACTAAAACTTTACCTAGTGATTGATATGCCAATCAGTGTGCTAAACCCGACGGGCTTAACGGTAAATAAAGTGCTGAAATGAAACTCTACGCCTTAACGGACGGTTACGACACCAGGTGACGTGCTACGCCGTAGACCTTGTCTACGCTTGTTACACAGATTAGAAACGCGTAATGCCGGGTAACATCTGGATTATATTCTTCGGGGATAAACAATTACTCGCCTTTAATGTAGTCTCGAGTTCGTGGAGACATTGATTTATGTGGCTCTACAAATATAATATGTAGGTATAATTTAAATTGCTTAAATTCGTATTTAAAAATATTATGTAAAATGATAAGCACCACATATAGTCACCAAAACAGGATTAAATATGAGATATATCGCTGGACATTTCACACAGCGTCATCAAGCCCTAAGCACAGCATGTACTATAGGAACCACACAACCGATAGAATATTATATGCTTTATGTAAATATACGAGTATATACATGTAATGCATATTATGAACACCCAGACCAAGAACAAACAGAATATTCGTCACATAAATAATTGCCTCAGGTGGGAATGGAACCCAACAGCTACAGCGCTGATGCCGGATTTACTACTAACTGAGCTGTGAGGACCGTTATATATATATATATTATAATATACATTATTATTAGGAGTCTATTGTGTTACTGCAATTAACATACATACATACAGACATTCATAGTAAAAAGTTTACCAAATGTGGGGAATGAGCTACCGACATATTCGTTCACGTGATATTGTACTCCAAAATTTTACGAGTGAGTACTACTATTTCTTCGGGAAAAAGGGAGTGAATCGACTATGTCTAAATTAGTCCGAGTCAAGAGTTTATTTTATTCCTAAGTTTTTACAATAACAATAACTAGGAGATGAAAACGTCATATAGCAATATTAATAAATTTGTGATATGAACTTGTAGATAAACTTAATTTTATATTGTAGAGATTCAGCCTTACATATAATAAAACAATTTAAGATATTTATTTTCAAATTGATAGACTAATTCACAAAAAGTATTAATATTTCGAATTACTGGAACAAATCACAAAATAAAATCATGAAAGCGGTGTATCAAAATCAAAATGTTAATACCACATTCTTACCTTCGCTATCAATTTGTGAAATTCCAACAAAATTTCGTAGTACACAAGGTCCAACCAATATCAACGTATTGGGTATCCATTGAAACCCGAACCGCATTGAACAAAACACAATCACTCCATATTGTCCCATCCTTCTTCCTGTATTGTAAGTCCCGTACTTCCATTAGACAGGACATGTCCAATGGAGTGCATTTTAGTACAATAGACCGCTTTGTCCTTACTGTCAGTGTTGAATAGTCGCTACACATTATTCTGTGGCTACTACTGTACTGTTGAAAGGAGTTTGTATGTAATTCATTGAACAAAATAAGTTTAATTTTGTAAAAATTTGCTGCTGTTATTTTGTATAGTATTTATTTATGGCAAGAAAGCAAAGTTTTTTGAAATGGATATTAGAATTTATTTATTATTGTTTATTGAATAGATATTTTTTTTATTAAAAACCATAAATGTGACTATAAAAGAATGAAAGTATTTTGGACCTTATTTGTGACAATAATCATATATATTAGACAGTTTCATGTACTCTATTTATATCTAATTTTAAAACAAATTATTTTACTATTTAAGTATTTTCACAAATTAGAACAGATTTAGTTCACATACATTTTCAATTATTATTATTTTCATCATAATTGATGTTAACAGAGTCGTTTATAAAATTGTGAAGCTTCATAAATCAATTTATTTATGAATCTCTCGACTTTCAATTTATTTATGATTCTGTCGACAGTAATTTTTTTACAGCCGATAAACTAAACTTAATATTTCTAAAATATATCACATTTCAATTTATATTTTTGCTATTCAGATGTTTTCGTGACATTTACATGTATTAAAAATTTACGTAAAGCATATTTTTTTTGTGCTTCTAAAGAAATAGGTCCCTTAAAAATACAGTTATGTTAAAATGGTTCAGAGGAGACTAGACGAAGTCTAAAAGTTTTTTTTTAGGATCAACTATCTCGATTTCGTGTCTATGTGACGAGCTATCTATTTAACTAGAATAAAAAGTTCCTTTTCTCTGATCCAGAGTTAAACAGATAATTAGTTACAGGTGTAAACAATTTAAATGAGAAGACTTCAATGCGATTCCTTAGTGCCATATATGGGTATAGCAGCAGTACTATCTGGTATATACTATCTAGTACTATCCTGGAATACCACTGCTCTACGATACTATTACTATGATACTTTTACTGCCATAGAGCATGCTGCCCGCATGTTTCTCGGACTGTTTCAACTTATTTGAATACCTGTATCCTGTAGTATATACGAGTATATACAAAAATAAATATGAAAAACTAAAAACAGTTAAAGCCTTCAAGCTTTCCTTTCTTGCTTTAGTTCTTTAAACAGTTAAGGCGCGTTCTAAACTCTAAATTACGTATAAAAAAATAGTTAAAACCAAGGGAAGATTGGTAGTATGGACGTAATGTGCTGTAATAAAATAAATGTATAATCAAACAATACGGTACATACGTTTGTTTATCATGCTCTTGACCGTTATGGCAACGGGCCAAATGTGATATCGTAATGGAGTCGGTATGACCTTCTGATAATAACCATGTATCATATTTACTGCTAGTGTGAATTCTGTTATCTTAGCGAGATGAGAGAGATGCTTTAGTTATCTTAGCATGATATGATATAGCTAATACTGGACAGACATACGGCGTCGCGTCCCCCTTTCTTGTTGAATTACTTCACATTTGTACAACCCGTTTAGTACAGTATTTTCATAGCGCAGACAGCCAGAGAATGAATCTTTGCCAAAGTATGTTCTTCCTGAAAACATATGAGTCTTGCAGAGTGGAGTCAAAGAACCTACTCATTAGCAAGTGTATTACATTGAATCTGGTGAGAGTGATTTTAAATTCAAACCTATAGCAAATAAATAAATATTTAAAATTACACCATTCTTTAAATCAACGGTTCATATCTGAGTTAGTTGGATATTTTTCCACATCCTTCATATTAAATGTGAGATGTTATATTAATAATAATAATAATCATTTATTTCGGAATATCATTTTTCCATAGGAATAAGATTAAATTAAATTAAAATTACAGTTTCGCATTACACAATTATATAAAATCCTTTTCAATAACGTCCCTGGATGCTGAAACACTCATTTATTTAACAATAATGGTATGTTTCAAAACCCAGTGGTTTATTATATTATATTGAATAGGGTAATAAACTTAATAACTTATATTCCCAAACTGTAATATCTATTAATAACGTAAGTAATAAAGTTATTCCATCAGTAAACTGATCAGTAAATATATACAAAGGTTTATATCATCAATGAATTCTAGAGGCACAGTCGTAGTTAAGCTTTCAGTAAGTTAGGTTTTATTAATCCCCGCGTGAAATCTCCCCACAAAAACGATGGCAGTATCGAGTCGTTAAAAATAGTAGTGATATTTTGTGTGACACATGAGATGAAACAATTGTTATTGAAATAAATAAGCACCTTCGTACTCGATTAAGAACTTCACGTTTTACGGTAGCGGATACGATCAAATAACACTTGAATTGCAATCAAAAAATAACTAAAATACAAAAAGAACCTGATAGGTATGGGTCAGTAATCTCGAGTCATAGATTGGAGATTAAAATTTAGTCATCCATTTTTATATCGAATGTTCAGATATCGATCCATATTGTATAATAATAATAATTTGTAGAGATTTTAGAGATTTGGTAAAGATCACCATTTGACACCAGGTGGACCATTAGTTCATTCCATAACATTTTCACATAAAAGACCTTAGCGTGGTGGTAAGGTTTTGACCGAGTGTTGGCCCAGGTCAGACCAAAGGAATCAAGGTCGACCGAAATCACGTTGGGTCGATGACATCGTAAAATATGCTGGAAAAACCTGGACGAGAGTAGCGCAGAACAGATTGGGCTGGCAAAAGAACAGGGAGGCCTATACCCAACAGTGGACGATTACAGGCTAGGATGATGTTGTAGTGGTAGTGCGAATACCTAGCTGGCTAGCACCTCACTTGAGAGCCACTTCTCACCATCTGTTACATAGTCGCCTAAATGTTAAATTAAATGAAACCTAACCCTGACAGTATTCAAAAAAAGTAATGAAATACATAAATTTATGCATTTAAAAAGTTATAAACTTCCACTGCAAGGACACAGGCAAACTCCCCAGAAACGATAACGTGTTGGTTTAAATGAGATAATTGAAGCCGCTACCCTCAGACCACAAAAGATGAATCTAATATTATGGCTGTAATAAACTTCGCCGTTTAATAATCATCTAATATCAATAAAAAAGCCGCATAAACTCTGATATTGCGGATAATTTATTTCGTAGTAATTTAGTTTTGTTTATGAGTCGCCGTAGTTTATGAGTGGGTTCCGCACGTTCTCGGAATATTTATGTAGGGAAAAAAACAAGCACTTATTCTTCTCGGTGAATAATGTAATTGAATAAAAATGTTATTATTAATAACTTTAGTCAGTTAATCGCTTAGTTCAATGTTACTTTTATGTTCACATTAAATGTAATTTGCACTAGACATGTTACTTGTTATATAAACTATTTTTTTAACTTAACTGTAGTTAAGTTAAAAAGTCCTGGCGATATCTTCAGTGAATAAATAATATGTGTAGATTCAGAATCGTTAAAGAGCTTAGACAAAAATTTCTGGAACAAAGTTTCACGTAAGTTGAGATAAGTTACTGCTTAAGCTCTTTTGACTTTAGCGCAGATAAGCATTTGTCTTTTATTTCAACATAACATATTCCGTCCCTTAAATAAAAAAGAAACTGTAGAAAACCTAAGCTAATGTTACCCTCGTGTAAAAAGTAGGGTAGTTTGTTTGAAAAATGTCAGAGTAAAGTTAGGTTGGCTTTTTCTGGCCACTGCTCAAACACTAAAGTTTGCGGGCCTGTGATTTAAGGGACCATGTACATTAGCGACAGTTGTCTGGGTCGTGAGTTAGCTCGACGATATCTAGTCTCTCAGAGGAATCACCAACCGTTTCTATTTAAATAGATGCATACTAACTTTAATGGATTTTCAGCGGATTTGGGATACTAAATCAAACTCAAAGACAAAAACTTTATTTCCATAGAATTTTCAAAGTATTTTAAGTGCGCCTCAAAGAGGCTCCTTTCATGCACTTGACACATGTCTTCTAATTTTAGTTCTAGACATGCCGGTTTTCTCACGATGTTTTAACCGTTTTCAGAACGTCATATTGCGCACATATATCTTTCAAGCGAAAAACTCATAGGTTCACGTCGGGATTTGAACCCGTGACCTCTGGATTGAAACTCGGGGTCAGTACCACTAGGCCACCACTCTCAGAACTAATTTGAGTGCATAAGATGTAAACTATGCAGGGTGCGTCTCATTTGGCTATCTAGCGCCTCCGTCTCCGTTACCTCTGCCGTCGGCAAAGAGGCGCTCGTGTGAAAGAGCTTCTTACTTTGAGAATAACGTTTGTATTTACATGACTGAATGTAGGTAGGAACATTTTACCAGGTCTGTTACGAACAGTGCGTTTGAATTATTTAAACATGCCGGCATTCCTCTGTCGGTTAAAATTAAAGCACGGATTTTCATTTATTAAAGGAGCAATTTTAAGCTAATTGGACTACAGTGGAACATGGGTTACGTAAAACAGCTGGTGTAGACATATGCAATAAATTTAGGCATATATCCTAAATCATTTGATAATATTATTATTAGATTACATGGACAGAGTACCTCATGTTATGTACTTATTTTTCTAATACAAAAATTCTGTTTGTCACACAATTTTTTGTTCTATGTGGGAACTGAACCCACGACTGAACAACAGAATACAGCACAAACGCATAGTTACTCTACCTACTAGTTGCTGATCAGTTATAGACATCACAGCAACGTAGACGTGAAAAGAAATGAGCACATCTCAATTTTTTCCACGAATATATTATATAGTGAGTTAGGTGTCTTATATAGACTGTGTAAGATCCACACACATCTTACATGTTATGTTTAATTTTCCGTGCAGAGATTCAGGAACAGTCTAATTATGAAATATATTCGTATAGTCTTATAGCAATTTCTGAAAGCGGAAAGAAACATATTGTGCAACAAAGTAAAATACGAATGAAGCCATTTTATTTTTATTATATTGAAATTTGTTGTAACGATTCACCATCCCAATTGTTAATTAATAATTAATTCGGTTATATTTTGTAAAGCCTACGTAACCATTATTTAGTATTTTTTTTATTAACAACTTTATAATCAATATTCGTGAATTGTTTTAGACCACACTGATGACAGAATGCTAAGGGAAAAATGTTTTGCAAAAACATCGAACAGATTTTATTAAAATATGTTTGAAATTGGTGCATGTGGATATGAACCGGGGACTTACAGATTTTAATTAATTGTGGCCACTAACAAAGCATTTTCGCAAAGTAAAAAGAACAAGACAGATGATAAAAATTTGACTAATTACTCCGGTATCTTGTTTCGGATAACGATCTTGTAAGCGGAAGAAGAACCCAAAGATAAAAGCACTTTTATCTGAAAGATTAATTAAGTGGACTCACTTTTCTAATTAAAGAAAGAAACTAAAATACGAACTTTGGTAATGCTGGTTTTGATATTGTGATACTTTGAAAGTGTATTATTTCTTTTTAATATTTTTATATATAATATTTTACATTATTAGGATTAAAGATTTCTTACAGCTTATTAGTAAAATGTTTTTTATGTTTAGCTATGACCCATGACCTTATTTTGAATATTACTTTTCTGATGTTTCCAAGCCTTTATGAATTCTGTTTTTTTTTTAGTTTTGTATAATTTATCAATACAAAGCCATCTAATGTGAACGTTGAATGGGGCAAAAGCAATGCGATGGTCCTAACAATCTCTAACCCTAGTAAATACCATTTTTAACAATCACGTTTCACACAAAATCAGTCATGAAAGGAGAATCGTTTGGTATGAAGGTATTATCTTGGTCTAGGCTCCATGTGGGGGAAACTATGCTGTCTCACCTTGTGTAATTAATGATAAGCTTAGTAAGCCCAACGCTTTCAGCTCGGGTTATCTTACATACATTAGGTTATCTTACATTTCAACTAACACTAAGAATGAAGACTCATAAATTTTTAGTAGATATTCCTGTTAAAATCTTGTAACGCCGTTTGAGGTTCTAAACGATATGCTCTTTGATACTCAAAGGCGCCGTGTTTTTGGTTTTGTGGTTTCTTAGTTTGTATTTAGATCTTTGATTTGCAAATAATGTGGTTTCATGGATTATGAATCGTTATATATAAATAGGAATATATAAATAGGACTAATGGAACTCGATTGTCTATGTAAGTTTTTGTAGAATTATGTAATTTTATATATATCAGAATATTATGTATTCCTCAAAACTTAAGTAGTGATGTTATGCTATTTGCACCCATTTTACGAAATTAATAAGTACTAATAAAGAACTAATAAGACTCGCGCGTCATTTTTATGTATATTTGCGTTTGCGCGTGGAAAAGACATATTTCGATTAATATAATTTAGTAAAAGCAATTACTTTCTAAATTATATGAAGCAAATAATCAGAAACAAAACCCATTTGCTAGTGGATCATTTCAGAAAAATGTCTTTTTGGAGAATTGCCAAAATATAATGAACAGATATTTATCTAAATAAATGTTATATATCATGCTTCTGGAATGCGAACCACGTCCTCAAATATAACATCCTGTGACGATTGGGACTGGTCAACTGAAACATTTTAGACCATTAGGGCAGTTTATGTAATATGTATAATATGTAGGACTTGTTACACAGTTCAGTTGGTGGTAACCCTGCCTTCTGTAGATCGCTGGTTCAATTCTCACCCAAGACAAACATTTGTGTGACGAACATAGGTGTTTGTTCTCTATCTGGGTGTTGATATGTATTATATATGAATATTAAAAAAAAAAAAAAGGTTGTCTGTAAGAGATAGCTTTATAGCGATAACTTAATCTATTATTTCACACTTTTGGATATTATTACTGACTGTTATTAGTTTGATTTGGTGAGCAGTAAAGTGTCATCAATCTATCTATTTAAGTATTATATCAGTTGTCTGGTTCCCATGATACAAGCTATGCTTAGCTTACTTTGGGGCTAGATGGCGCTGTGTGAAATGTTCACCAGTATTTATTATTATTTTCGTTTGTTCCAGATGATCGCCTGGTCGGGGCGCAGCCTCGTTCAGGCGATATGTGGAGGGCGGGAGTGTTCTTCATCACACAGATAGTCGTCTGTCAGTTTGCTACTGGTGAGTACAGCAAGTTTTACTGCCTAAATATATATAGGTGAAAAAACCGTTTAATTCGTATTCTTATGACATTTTTAATTAAGGTTTCGAACTAATGATCTTATTAGCTACAAAAAAAGATTAAAACATGATAAATACTGAATAATAATACCGGTGGAAGGGGTAGATCTCAGCGTATATACTTAGACCAAATTGGTGACGTTTTGGAAAAAGGCCAGGGCAAGAGTACCCTGAACCGCCGAGCATACATGAAGAATGTGATGAGAGTAGATGAAGCTAAGGAGGTATGTCATGATCATAGCAGGTGCCTGGCTTCCCCTCCGGGAAACAGGCTTGATTTTATGTATGTATGTAAGATATATATAACTTTGTTTCGTTAGAGAGTCCACCGACCTCAACGACGGAGGAAGAGCAGACTGTGACGTCATTCTACGCGCTGAGTACCAACATCGCCCCCGCTCCCGTGATGCTGCGCCTCGGCAACTCTACTATAGACAGCACGAAGTCCTTCAAAGTGCCACAACCATCCCAGGAGATAACCATCACATCGGTTCCTAAGGTATCTAACTAATATTCGTCTTGAGTTTATCATTAGATTATACGTTTACATGTTATTATTTTATATCATTTTATTGTTGTCCATGGGCGGCGGTTACCACTTATCATCAGATGGGCCGTCAGCTCGTTCTATCTACAACCCATTAAAAAAACAGAGATAATGTGGTTTCCTATTAGTGTAAGAATTTGAATTGATTTGATTTGAAACTTTATTATTATACTGTATATAGAAAGTTGGATTAGGTTTGAATCAGGCGTCACGCTTACCGATAAGTAAGCGTGACCTTATGTTTTGAATATTACTGACGTTCGATATGAATTCTATGGAAATAAAGTTTTCGACTTTCACATAATATTCAGCGACTAGGTAGCTGATATTGGCGCTACGCAACGCCTGGTGTTCTGGCTATGGGAATGAGGCTTTGTAACACACAGTTAGATGTTTAATGTCGGGTTTTTAACTTGAGGGTAGTACTAGTCAGGGGAACTTAACACCGCTATTCATTTCGATTAGTCTCCATCTTAAGCTGGAGAAATTTGTAGGAGTCAAACCCACGAACTAACCGCAAGCTGACGACGTCTCTACCAACTGAGATGTCGTGCCTTCACGAGGTCCAAGAAGATAAAAAGATACACCCATTCTTTGTTTTAGGTCGAGATGGTACCTCATGTGGTTATGAAGAACACCTACTTCGACCATGACAGGAAGTACGGACCCACGTTTGAAGATGCGGATGGCAATTTGACAAAGATTACGGTGCAGTTGGGGGAAGACGCTCATTTGAACTGCAGGATCAGTCTGTTGCAGGATAAAACGGTGAGTCTAAATAAACGAACTCCCGCGACTTCACCTGCAATAAAGCGCAGTCCGAAAATAAGAGTTAGTCGTAGCAAGTAAAATGCTTGTTGCCCGTTAAGAGTTCTGAGGTATATTTAGATGTTTCATCTATTTCTGAACCGGTTTATCACGTTCTTAACCTGAGACAGAGTAACAACGTGATGTAAGAGGTACAGTGTTATATGACCTTTACCAGGGACAAGTAAGGTGGAACTAAAATATGATTGTCTATTTTTACAAAGCCAGAAGTTTTCACTTATTTCACAATGTCAATCTGTTGTCTCAACATATAACAGATAATAACTTCAACAAACTGAAAGTCCTATCCATATTAAATATTTAAATATATATTGGTGGACATTTCACACAGCGCCATCTATCCTCGACTTAGCATAGCTTGTACTTTGGGAACCAGATGACTGATAGAAAACATATATACTTTTTGTAGATAAATACATACATATAAATACATATAACACCCAGACACAGAACAAACATAAATTCTCGTCACATAAATGTTTGACCTGGGTGGGAATCGAACCCACGACCCACAGCACAAAAGGCAGAGTTACTACCAACTGAGCTATGAGGCCAGTTTATCTGTTTCACCCCAAATTTTGATCACTGTGTAACCGCACCCTAACTACAGTATTCATCTCATTTATTTGATCTCATTTTCTGATAAACGCCTGCTTCAGTTTCATCTAAATTTTGTTGATGGAAAAACATCGTTGTATCCATAAACGAATAGCTATGTATATATAATATATAATGTATGAACCATTTCTTGGATGAATAAATAAACGTTTCTCTTTACTTATATGACAAACCAAATTTCTTTTTCATAGCACTTGTATAAATATACTATTACTAATCGTATCACCAACTCTATGAAATCAGTGTTTGAGTGAGCCTCAAAGAGGCTCCTCGTGTACTTGACATGTAGCTTCGAATTTTTGAATCTAGGACATGTCTTCATGTTTGATGTTTTCCTTCGCGTTTTGAGACATGGTATTAAGTAAATAAATTTCACAAGGGAAGAAACTCATTGGTGAACTGGGATTTGAACTAGTGACCTCCCAATGTATCTGTTCAATAATATTAACAAACTCCAAATTTTTCAATGGTAACCTCTAACTTACCAAGCATTACGACTTGGGTCCGCCCTACTTAGGTACGACAAGACCCAAGTATCGTATGCGCCCGTAACTCTGAGACGTGATGTTGGAATGTCTCACGTGCCTGCAATTTCTAGATAAATATAATTCATTTGGATACAAGACAAAATGTGATTTCACTTTTTTTTATATTTGATACAGTTACGGAATGAGCCGACGGCCCACCTCGTGTTATGTGGTAACCTTAGCCCATAAAAACCGATGCAATTTGGGTCCTCCCCTACTAGGTAAGACAAGACTCAAGTCGCATCGTATGCGCCATAACTCTGAGACGTGAAGGAATGTCTCATGTGCTTATAATTTCACCAGCAACCACACCTTTCAAACCGGAACACATTAACGTGAACGCGTTTCTGCTTGGCGGCAGAAATGGGCACGGTGTCAGTACTTCCCCGGACGAACTTGGCGAGAGTTCTTCTGTTCATATATTATGTTTAGAATCCGAAGTAGAATAAAAGTTGTGTAACCTCATATAAACTTAATTGAAATATATAAAGGCTGTGCTGTTAAAATGAATAGCCATGTACGTACTAAAAAAGGCATATTCAGGTGAGTGGGTTGTAATGGAAAAAGGTCAAGGTGCCAACGTGTCTCTTTGTCTCCGCTTGACGTATTGATTCCTCGAATCCATCACTCAGCCCGTTTGAAAAGGACCTTTTTAATATATCCTCTTTCCTCAATTCTGAGAGAGTAGTATTAATATTGTGGGTAGCAATTACAGAATAATAAATATGAGAAAAGACAAGTGACCTCATTCGTAGAATGCCGCCAGCTGAAGTAACGCACACAACACTCAATTTTAAAACAGAAGGAGCACACTCACACACGCACACATACACATACACACACACACACACACACACACACACACATACACACACACACGCACACACACACACACACACACACCCACACACACCCACACACACACACACACAAACCCATTTAAACTTCACGCGGAAATCAGTCACATGTGTGGTAGTGTATGCTCGTTGCGCACACAACGTTCAACCAATGTACAGTGATTGCATTCTCTTTAGTATTATTTTTTTGTACTCCACTCTATCTAGTCCCAAAGTAAAGCAAGAATTTTGAACTTGATTATTGATAGAAAACTTGTCTACTTTTTTTTTATACCACCCAGACACAGAAAAGACATGAACAGTTTCATCACGAAAATATTTGGCAGAGCTAAGGCAGGGTTACTCTACCAACTGAGCTGTGAGTCTTGTTTCTGTGCTCTGTGACACCCATATGACATGTATAAAATAATATATATTTATTAATTGAAAACTTAATAATAAGGATGGCGCGAGGCAGGTATTTGAAAGACGTGATGCTCGTCATAGACAATATTTTCTAGAGCTCAAGAACTATTTATTGATTTAGTAGACACTGTGCCAAAATTCACTCTACGAAATAGTACTCTCAACCGTCTATATTATTCTAATCATGAGAGCATTCATGTCATTATTAAAAAAGCAATTTATAATAAAGCTTCGTTCATACAATCATCTCGCTTCGCAATGAAAGCAGCGAGATTTTCAACAGTCAAGAAAAACTTCCGAATAAGATGTAATAGACTATTCCAAAGAAGAAAATGAGTGGAAATCTCGTTACCCGCGAGGTTTAACGGGACCGTAATATGGTTCCGCCACTAAAGGGAGAATTGTGGACCTAAAATGAAACGTAATCTTCACAATAGACTCAGAACGGTTTGCGCTAAATTACTTTTGATATTTGAACGCAATTAGTGCCTTTAGCAGAATTGCGTCGTCTGGCTAATCTCAAATTAATAGCTGTAGCTATCAGATTTGAAATTTTCTAGATAATTTCTTCTGAAAGTGGGTCACGGTCAAACAAATTATTACGTGTTCATTGTATCTTAAAAATTTAAACATCACGAATGAGTAGGTACCATTAAGGGTAGGAAAGTACCCTGTTGTTAATTACACACTTATAGTGTACCCATCTAGGTGGTAATCCATTAAATACACCAGAGCATTTTAATACCGTTTAATTAAATGAAATAAATAAATAATATTTTAGGTCCGTAGCCTTGTGCCAAAACTTATTATAATTTCAGTCCTTATCATCGAAGTTTTTATTACTTATAATCGTACTTCCAAATTATATTACTAAATTGGGTCAACGTATTGACTTTTCCTGTTCCTATTTATATGTTCTATATATTTCATATATATTTCAGACATACTGAAATTTAATGTCAATGTCAAAATTGAGTGAACTGACAAGTTCACTTGACACATGCCATTGAGTTGATTTTGTGTACATTTAACAAAAATTTATTATGACTCAAGACGAAAATCAATCATCAATCGTCACAACTCAGTCGGTTATTTTAATAAATAATAAATATTGGTGGACATTTCACACAGCGCCATCTAGCCCCAAAGTAATCTAAGCATAGCTTATATGAGGGGAACCAGACAACTGATATAATACTTATATACTTTTCTTTTATAAATACCTACATATAATAATATTAACACCCAGACACAGAACAAACATCAATGTTACGAAAGTCACATAAATGTTTGTCCTGGGTGGGAATCGAACCCACGACCTGCAGCGCAGAAGGCAGGGTTACTACCAACTGAGCTGTGAGGCCAGTCATTTATAGTTAAACTGACGTAAGCAAATTGCTATTACCTGTTCACAGGTATCTTGGGTCCGTCGAAGAGGCAAAGACGAGATGCCTGAACTCCTAACTGTGGGTGCAGTGACATACGCGGCTGATAACCGCGTGACAGTAGCGCGGAGGTACCCTGGAAACTGGAGACTCCTCATCAGGGAGGTGAAGCCGGCCGACGAGGGGGTGTACGAGTGTCAGATTTCTACACACCCCCCGAGAGTCAGCAAGACTTATCTACATGTCAATAGTGAGTATAAGCTGTACTTATATTATTCGACCTTGAGCAACAAGCAAAGATATGAATTGGTGTCTAAAGTGACCTTTAAAGATTAAAAACACTTTTTTTAAGTCATGGCTACCATTTAACAAATGGCAGGTAATTTGGTATTTTTTTACTTTTTCATTCGACTTTTTCCGTTAAACTAACATTTGATAAAACCTGATTACCGAAAAAGCTGGTGGAAAAAGTCTTGATGTTACTTAGAACAAAGTGCACTAGAATAAGTTGCATAAAGCTAACTGTCGGAGTACACTAGACTTCTAAAAACATGCGTTTTGATAAGTTTAAATAACTAACAAAAAAAAAACGAAAAACAGCAGCCTGCAACAAAATGTTCAATTCAACTCGAATTTAAACAAAAACATACGAGTATAATACCTACATTTGATAGCATAAGTCGGAACTTTATTTTCATTTGAGGAGAGTTGTAACTGAACCCCTAAATCCTCGGTAGTCCCTGAGGTAATTCCACCGAATAAAATGCCCAAATAAAAAGTTTTTGTCACGGACTCGCAACCTTGACTTTTGAAGAGGCCCCAAACGATAAAAACTACGAACTAACTGATGCCGAGCGGAACTGAGATTCGAAAGTTTTTGCCACAAATTTTGTACCCGGAAAAGGGCCATATTCACAAACGCCAGTTACAATTCCTCCCACGTCCCTGGATAGGGAGATAAGTGATTTATTTTTAATGATATTTTAGCTTTTTTTTTAAGCTGTTATATGCTGTCTTGTCTACCAAATTGTTGCATCTTTGGGCACAACCGAGCGACCAGCCTAGCAAATATAACTTTTTTGTGATATAAGTACCCTGAAGCTTTGTTAGTTGTCCTGCGAAATGGGGGTCCCGAGTTTAACTCGCGCCTAACGCAAACTTTTTTATTTTATTAGTCCTAAAACTGAGCTATCGAGAAACCTTCACAAATTATCTATTCGACATTTCTTATGATCTTATTCACGGCTAAGGCTGTGCATATCACTCTGTGGGCGATTGGAGCTCTTTTTCCGCGGCCATCTAAACGTACCCCTACAAACTGCTTATGCAAACAAAGTCATCCAGCCCCATTCCTTACTCAGCTTTGATGACCATTCTGACAAATTGTTGCCGCTTTCTGAGTAAAATACTACTGGGGGATTTCCCTCCCGAATGTTTTATTTATGAACATGTGGACGGATGATGAAGCGAACAAATGGGTATGAAACGACCGAATGGGACGTGATTAGCGTCGTAATTTCTATTCAGATGTTTGCTTGATGAATTCGTTGAGGATGGGAAAAAATAAATCACCCCTAATGTACAGAGGTGAAAAAGTGTTTTCGTTTTGCTGCGCAAAGTAATAATTATGTACGTACTTCTAAGTTGGATCATATTGTGTTATTTTTAGTGTAAGTTTAAGTCGTGCCTGTAATAATATTTTTTGAATACCTACACTAATATTATTTTGCTGTAGTTTCTAAAGGTATTCGAAAGGTGATTTTAATGTAAGTAATTTTAATATCGTGTTAATATTATAAATTCCAAAAATAATCTGTTCATAGGCTGCAAAACAACAAGAAAAGGGTATAAAGGACTCTTTTCAAAGTATATTTTACATCTTTGACAAACTTCTAACAATTTCAGGATTGTATATGATATAATGTATGACATATCCTATAGTATTTTATACTGAAGCAACACCTGATACTAAAACACACTATTTTCCGCCGCACGTTTCAAACGAAAGCTCCGTTGAAATCTATATTGATGGACGAGTACCCTGCGTTATTATGATTTTATGCGGTGAATATGTTGTGTGAAAGAATTTATTTTATTGCCACTTTCAAATACCATTTCATATTGTAACGAGGTGTGGTCTGAACATGTACTAAACTAGTCAATATGTATGCATAGTACTCTTTTATTTTTAAACTAATTTTTATTACGATGCTGCCAACTTCTAATGTCCTTTTTTGCCTTCAAGAATATACAAAATACGACCGACCATGGTGGTGACGGCTAAGCGTTAGATAGATAGATAGATAGATAGATAGATAGATAGATAGATAGATAGAAAACTCTTTATTGTACACCACACAAATACACAAACATAAACAAGTTAAAATTACTAACAATACATGTACATTGGGCGGCCTTATTGCTTAAAGGAATCTCTTCCAGGCAACCTTTGGAGGGACTGGATTTAAATGATTTGTGATAGTGGTGTTAAATAAAAGAGAATATATATCAATATACTTACATATATATTACAGCATTTTATAATACAGTTTAATACTTTTACATGCATGCATCCAAAGCTGAAATCATGTCACGCCCACTGTCGTTACATTTCTATATTATTAATGCGTTTTACATTCTGATAACTTATCAAAGAATATAAACAAATTTAACCTTCTATCATAAAACACTTTTCAGTGAATTCATTTTTCTCAGGGTCAAATCGTATTCACGAAGTTATATCAAAGTATTCTGTACTCCCAAACAACATCGGTACAACTCATGAAAACAAAGTTTGCGACCCTAAAAGGTTTTGTAAGCTGAAGAATTCTCGGAACAAAACCTTTGGTATGGAAATTTTGTAACACAGCATGTGGAAAAGGTGGGAAAAACAACTTCCAGCGGCGACAAAGTCGACTTTAGTCGGTTCTTGGTACATTTAAGAAAGTAGGACTTTTTAGGGTAAGATAGGGCCTATAAATAGCTTGGTAAAGGTGTAATTTGTGTGTCGAATTGTTTTGCCTAGGTTTGGTTTGATGTTTATAATGTTTAAATTAGGATGAGTGTACACCTATTTGTTCTGAAATTGTTTAAAAATTACAAAAGTTTAAGTTAAGAAATAACACAGTGGGTATGATGGGTGTGTTTTTTTTGTAGTAGTTATACTCTAGGGTTTTTAGAGTGAATTATTATACTAAATGTAATTATTATACTAAACTAGTCTGGATACCTAAGTATTAAGGATTATATATTAAAGAGTCGTACGAAATACTTAGACCAAATCGGTGACGTTTTGAAAAGAAACCAGGTCAAGAGTACCCTAAACCGACGAGCATGCATGAAGGATGTGGTGAGAGTAGATGAAGCTAAGGATGTATGTCAGGATCTTAACAAGTGGAAAACCATGATCTCTGCCTACCCCTCCGGGAAACAGGCGTGATTTTATGTATTAAAGGGTCAAGATGTTTTTGCGCCTTTTATGAGCCACAGCATTATTCGAATGAACCTTTATGATTGAAATTAAATTAACCCAATTCCTCCCTAGCTCCCCAAGTGTGGGTAGTCGACGAGGCTGGAGCGCCTCTCCTAGAGAAGTACTACGAAGCAGAGTCAACTTTAGCACTCGTGTGCCGAGCGCGCTACGTAGAGACGCCGACGGTGCTGACGTGGCTGCACGAAGGCAGAGCACTGAATGCTGACACAACGAGAGGAGGGATCAGGTAAATCTTCATCATCAAATTAAGTCCAACCAACAAGCAGGAGCGAAACAGTAGACGACATTTCATACATTACATTTTAGACAAATCAATACACGTCAATTAAAATGTCAATAGATTCAAATTGCTAGAAAAACAGTGTTATATTTTTTTTTGATAAATGATTAATTTGTTCCAGTTAATTTATCTGCAAAGATCACATTTCTCTCATGTTAGCTATCTGCTTACCACAAAAACCAAATTCCTGCGTAATGCCCTGGATTCAAATAGCTAATTTGATTTCATGCGGGTAACATTTTGAAGTGTTAGGCACAGTCTGTGTAGGTTTCGTACGAGTCTTATAATTTTCTGAATATAGGGGCATCGCCTACACTTTTTAAAAGTGTAGGTGTTCGTTAATACACTTTTAAAGCAAAGTGTATTAACGAATATATATCGTAATTTTAGCGTTTTCAATGAAACCAAAGACTTTACTTTAGAAGTGACAATAAATTGTACTATTATTTCTGTTTCCTTCACATTTTATTGTGATGGTTTATAGCGATTAAAATGTCTATGGATGTCTCGTGTTGTTTAGATTTCCCTAATTTGACACCATTTATGTTTCAACTCATTCACTAGGGAGGGAAAAATATGCGAGAACTTAAAACAAGTTTTAGTTTGGTGCCAAATGAATTACCAATGTTACGTTACATCTTTCTCTCAAAGTGACATTAGGTGTATTTCGTTTATTTTTATATAAAACCTTACAAAATTGTGTATATAATATATATATAGTGCATATAGGTGTGGTGTAACTTGTATTTTCCCGTTCTTAAGTAGGACGCAGAAGATACAGAGATGTCTGAACCACATGCTAGTTTTTTATACCACGGAAGCTTTCGCAGAAAGTATAATATTTAATTATAGTAGTATATAATATTAGTTCGTGGGAAAAATGGTTGATGCGTCATTATTTGATCTGCATTAACACGAATGATCTTTGGAATGATAAATTAGGTAGTTCTCGGTCACTATTTGCTTGACGTCTCTTGATGTATGTATTAGCAGACTTCAGCAGGAACACACGAATCTGGTATAACATCTACTCACACACAAAAAATAAATACGGCACCTCCGTTCTTTTTATAAAACTTTCAATTATTCAGAGGCGTTCTCAAACTGGAACATAATAACGGGCCATTCTACATTCCTATTGAAATATTTCACGATTTCACTTTCCTATAGCAGCCTCGGGATTGCTTATAAATAAGCAACGATTCTTGCGTCCCGCCCACGCAGGAGCTCGACTCGCCCGGAAATTTTGTGAAATTTTAAGCAACCGCCCGTAATGCGAAAGTTGACAACGAGTTTCAAGAAACAGGATTTACAACCGCAGAGTATATTTCGTCATGTCCTCATATTTTTATGTATACATATAATAATATTTCGCCCTTATAGACACGAATTTGATATTCTAGACTTGGCGTATTGCCAAATTCTCAATTTCTGTTCAATTACTTGAAAATATCAGAATTCATGCATGCTTTATGTATTAAATGCATGAAGGAGTCTTCGCCAATGAATTCACGTCTGAGTTTAGTGGATTGCTTACTTCAATCTTCTTTGTATTGGACGCAGGGATTTTCCGATGTAGAACTGATTGTGATTTGATGCAAGGATTTTTAGACGTATTTTTCAGTTCAGGTCAATTTTAATAACGCCATTACTCATCTTCCCGCATAGTCCTCATCCATTTCTTCCCACCAACATGACGATGTCGTTCAACCTACGGGTGAGTACGTACTGGCCAAGTGGTGCAGACTAGAAGTTTCAATCCTGAGGTCGCTGGTTCCATTACCAAAGTGAAACAATTAAATTTTCAACACACAACACCATGTTGTCAAATCGGTGAGGAAACCGAAATGGCCTAGAATCCAAAATTCGAAGATTTGTCGATGAAAGGAGCCTCACTGAGGAGCACTTTTATCTTTTCACCACTCTGGTTTGAGAGAGTGAATAGGAGTAGTAGTAAACTGACCAACGGTAGTGGTCTGCCCCTAACCGACTATTATTTATTGGCTACACTCAGTATACTCTGGCTCATCGTTCATGTAAACCTCCTCCTAAATAAGAATCATAAAAATAATTTTGAAGAATTTATGAGATGGTAATAGAATGAAAGAAAAACATTTTATTTGTTGCACTAAGTTTACACAGAACATAAAAACAAAAGACACAAGTACCTAACTAATAATACAAAAGATGAATTACTAATTTCTCTGCGCTCTCGTGGAAAGCATGCAACTTTCCAAAAACTTGGCGAAGCTACATAAAAAGAATAAGGAAAAACAATATAAACAGCAGAAGCGATAAAATAATCACCCAAACTTTTTTGTTTTTATGTTATGAATGGATAGATTCGATTGTGTTCCGTATAATGTTAATTTTCTTGGTAACAGGAAACATTTGACAAATAAACGAGTACTTCCAAACTGAGCGAATAATTGCAACTTTAGCTAATTAGGTCTGTTTCGACGTTAGTTTAGTGAACAGTAATTTTTTTGAACTTTTCTTACAGAATGAAGTTCTAACCCCAGGAAGATTATAATATTTTTCATACCTCACAGGTATTCCTTTTTAAAAAACACATAAAGCAGCCACATATCAGTCGATTTAGCAGTAACAAATTAAAACAGCAGTATTCAATCGTGGGTTTTTATTTTATTTACGACGGGTGCCGTAATGGTGCTGAAATATGACCACATTTATAAAGATTTAATGATTTTTTGTAGTATGGCATTTAATATTATTTACCATAAATACAGATTTTTGTTACTCCTATAAAAATGCCTCATTATGAATTTACAAATTCAGATAATTGATCCGAAAATTCATGTAAGAAGAATTGATCTATGAAATACAAAGTGCTCCAATAAAAAAAAACATATGAATACCTCGTTTTACCTCTTGCTCTTGCCTCTCACTTATAGTTGGTATCAAAGCCTATTTTCCCGAAGTAGAAACATTAAAGAGGATATGATGTTATCTGAAACAGCGCCGACCCACTCTGGAGTCCTTCTAAATGTCAGCTCGCTGGTAAAGTATGCACACTCATACAACATGCATGTTAAGATGTTTACAGATCCGTCACAGTATAAGAATAGGTTGTAACAGTAATGTTCTGACTGTAATTTCGGAAAAGAAAAGATACTGATTAATATATCTGCAGTATGATGGGTATTTATTATCTATAACTTTAATGATATTGTACTGTTTTGTCTGTACCAATGAAATTAAAAATTTATATATTTTGAACTTCTGGATAATTTTACCTTCTATAATAGAAAGGAGAATCACAATAAAGAAAATACCATAATATTAACGTTTTCACCACTACCAAACACCTGGCGCTGGGTTTTGAAATCTTCTGTCTCTGTTACTCAGAAAAAAAAACTTTGTTACTCAGAACAGTCAACTGTTAAAAGATCTTTGTTATTCAGAACCGTCAATTGTTAAAAGAATTATGTAAAATTACGTATTGAGCGGTTTGATGTCAAACTCTAATTGAATAGCATAATAATACTTACGTACTGCTTGTAAGCACTTTTCTATCATGTGATCCCTGGGTACCGCCCTCGGACGACCTTGTGAGGATTATGTAAATTAATTGTATACAAACGCGTGTTCTATTTGTTGATGTTATTTCTCCCTGACATAGTTCACGAGATGTATTTGTTTGGGATTTAGGCGAATGAAAGGGAGAGGACTTAAACTCAAAATTGTTACTCTCCGATAAGTGCTTTCAGATAACCTAGTTTGCATATGGATGCAAAAAAAAATTCGTTCTTAATAAAGTTGGTACTAACGCTTTAAAGCAAGGGGGGTCCCAGGTTCGAACCCCAATTGTGGCAAGCATTAATGTCATTAGCGTCAAGTTTTTTTTGGGTTGAGTATCTTAGTGTGTTTATGACACCCGTGACAGACAGCGTGAAGCTTTGTGTTTTGCAGTTTAGTGAATTAGTAAAGTTTTAATTTATATCTGACAGGGCTGTTTGTCTGTCGTCTACTATTAACTGACAATGTAGCTAGACTTTCAATGTTTTTTTTTTTTTATGTGATACAGTTACTGAACGAGCCGACGGCCCACCTGGTGTTATGTGGTAACCTCTGCCCATAACAACCGATGCGACTTGGGTCCTCCCTTACTAGGTACGACAAGACCCAAGTCGCATCGTATGCGCCCGTAACTCTGAGACGTGTAGGTGGAATGTCTCTTGTGCCTGTAATTTCACCGGCAACCACACCTTTCAAACCGGAACACAGTAACGCGAACGCGTTACTGCTTGGCAGCAGAAATGGGCATGGTGGCAGTACTTCCCGAGAACTTGGCGAGAGTTCTACTGCTCTTAAATGATTGGCGGTAGATTCTTATATTAAAGGTAGTAAACTAGCCAGCTTACCTGTTATACCATATAATATATACCACATAAAAAAAAATAGCGCTGTGTGAATTGTTCAAAAAAAAGACATCAAACAGCGCTTCAAATTATATTCACTAGAGATTGATAATGTTATTTTCTAGCGTGAAGACGGAGCAAGTGTCCGGAGGTGCGGACAGTCTACTCCGGCTGGCGAGAGTGAACAGCAGCGACGCTGGTAACTACACGTGCGCTGTGCGCGGCGCCAGGTCGCACACTGTCGCCGTTCATGTGCTCAACGGTAAGATCATCGACCTTTCCACTGGCGTCATTGCTCAGTTGGTAGTACGCTACCTTCTGACCTACAGTGGGTTCGATTCCCACAAAAAAACATTTGTGTGACCAATATAGTTGCTTGTTCTGTGTCTGGGTGAAAAAAACAGAAAATATTCATCATTAATTTTACAAATCCAGAACTTATTCATTTTGCAGTAATTTATTTCTCTTCATATTCAAACTCAAATTTCATTCAACGAACTAAATTCAGGATTACTTTGATATTTTCAACAAATTGTAGGACATAAAAGCTTTATAAATCATCAAACAACTTTATTTTATAGTGTCTCTTTGAATGATTAGTGCTCCAATCTCGAAAATATCTATTATGTAAATACGAAAAAATTTGCAACTCTAATTATACAGAGCGATAATTTGAAGAGTAAAATAGAGTCGCAAGGGGTTCCAAAGTGTAATGCAGTCTCACTGTCGTAGGCGAAAACTATTGTGACGTATAGTTCCGGTTAATTTGGGTCGTTTTGGGTCAGTTTGGTTTGTTTTGGAAAATGGACACTTACATTTATTATATTAGTTGGGAAGTTCGAATACATTACTGATGTTATGGGTTGATGATATCAGGCTAGTAATGAGCTAAATCCATCACTTTAATTAAATTATAACACCCTTTGACTGCAACTCTTTATGTTAACAGACTATGAAAGTAATGGTTAAAGGTGCTAAGCATATTTTTATGTTATTGATTTGATGGAACGAGCTGACGGCCCTCCTGATGTTAAGTGGTAACCGCTGCCCATAGACAACAGCAATACGACTCAAGTCCTCTCCACTAAAGTATGAGATGACTTAAGTCGCATTGCGTAGCGCTCATCACCTTCCACCGGAACACAGCAATACGAGTGCATCACTGCTTGGCGGCTGATTTCCAAGTGTGTAGTACTTCTCCGGGCGAACTTGGCACAAGTTCTACTGCTACTTTGGGTTGCTCCTTTTGCACCACCCGGGAGACACGTGTATGGATTCAAAGGGTAATCGCATACGGATGCGAGCTACATGGTCCCCCAAAATTATTAATACTACGTACATAAACTGTATCCATTCTTCTCTGAGCTAGCACTGTTGACATGATTGGGTCGCGCTAAGAGTAACTGAGTTAGCCAGGTTCTTAGGAAGACGCAATATTGACTGTCCAAAAAAAATTTGAATATTTATGTTCGTAAATAATCCTACGTAGAATTTCCCAGCACTAAACTGAATAAATAATTCAACGATAACTCAGCTAAGTAAAGTCACTTATCGTCGTCACTTTCGCGTAACTTCGTTATAACTTCAGTCGTTTAATGTAAGCTGAGTATGAAACTTTAATTATTAAGTGATACAAAAGTTTTTGTAGCTGTTTTATATAAATTGAAATGTCTCTTGGAACAGGATTTAATTTTAATTTCGCAAAGTTTTAATTAACTTAAAATATATACTACTGTTACTGTTAACAGAAATAATGTAAGGAGTTCCAATGTAATAATGTCTAGCCTAGATAAATATATACTAAGATTTGATGAAGTATTTCGAGAATTATATAAATTGTCAATGAGCTAATAAGACATAAATGAGTAATTGTAATGAGTATATATTTGTAATTGTTTTATCTAGTACTTCTTGAGGCAAATTTATAACGATATTCAATCTACCTCAGGAACACATACACCAGATAGACATTCAAGCGATGTAAACACTTTTTGAATCAGTTCATAATACAGTGCTGGATAAGAACAGTGGGTTGTTAAATCAGCAGTTAATATCATGAGTTCAGAGCTTAGGTTGTAGTTAGATGTAATAAGGTACACTGCAGGAATGTAAGTCAGCTTTGGAATTGACACCGGGAATCACTAATATAATAATAATCTTTATTGTTTTTACATTAAAGTAGCATAAATTATTTTGAAGCCTTTGACTCCCGAACTAGTTAAAAACAGTATTTCGAAAGCCATCGTCTTCTTCCAAAAGGGGGTATCACAACATACGTCCAATATGTGTAATTCTAAAAATAGATATCCTATTCATACTATATATTTTTTCTTGTATATATTTATATGTTAAATCATTGGCATGCTATATAACGTTAATATATAACGCATGCCAGTGCGTAGCAATGGGTTCCCTCTTTTATATGAAGCCACGGAATTCGCTCGTAACTTTCAAACCTTTACGTACCTCGCTTGAAACTTTTCGTGACGACAAAAGGCTTTGTCAGAGAACTTTATGTTTAGTACACACCGATTAAGCATTTGAAACATTTGTGGACTTGGAAAAATATATCAAGATACTTAAAATTATTTATTCATATTTGAAAAATAATGAAATTAATAATAAATAATTAATATAAAAATATTGTTATAATCAAACGATTCCCGAGTATCTTTTAATTAATTCTGAAGGGCAAGGAGTATGCACTTCTTTCGTAATTTTGATGTCATTGCGTCGCAAATTTGTCCCAAAAGTCACGAAAATATTTCTTATTCTGTTTATAATAAACATGCTATTCAAAATTGACAATTTAGTTTCAATTACTACGTTTAAGTAGTTGGTTTAATGTAATTTGAGCACTCACGTTCAGGGTAATGCCTGTTTATTCTCTACATACGAGTATATGTTGGAAATTAAATATTTTTTTTGAGATATTTTATAATATGTTTTTATTTTATTTTATCAAGTATATTAAGTTTATGTTTAATTGACGCCCTGTTCTCAAAATTAAAAATCAATTCACGTTTTTGTACATACCCATATATTTAATACTAACTTTGCTCCACGGTGAGTAAGTCATCCCACAGAAGCCGTACATTTTTTTCTGGATAAAAAGCGGCCTATGTGCTATTTCAGACTATAATCTATCTCTGCCAAATTTCATCCAGATCCATTCAGCCTTTGTGGGGTGATTGAGTAAGAAACATCCATCCATCGAAATTTATAATAATAAGATAAGATTTCACCCTTACTTCTCTCAGTTTTGGGATAAGATGATAACTAGCATAATACAGCCAAGTTTTTTGTCATTTTTTTGATACTTAATCTATGAAATTTAAAGTATGATTGTAGTAAAATACAGACATCGACATCAGTTTATATTTCGCATCTGACTTTCCACATCAATATTACACTTGAAAAACGTTGATCAAAAAAGGAAGCCCCCCTTTAGGGGTTTCTTGTCTGTTCTCCACATGGAGGGTCGGATAGAGTTTGAACAGGCGTTTAACTTAGCGATAAGTACGCGTGACCTTATGTGTGTGACCTATGAATTCTATGGAAATAAAGTTTATGACTTAATTTTTTTTATATATCACCACTGCGACAGGATCAAAAGTTTTTAAGTCTCATTTAGGAAATTCCCTAACACATTCCCTTTGTTCCAGAAGAAAGTCTAGCAGAGCTCCACGCGGCCGCATTTCCCACTCCCCGGCCGGCGTTCACCACGGTCACAGCTCTACTAGCAGTCATACTGCTGAAAGAAAAGGCACAGTTAATCATACCTGTGGTTTTAATCACAGTTTTATCACACGTAGCACTGGCCCAAGGCCCAGTCAGCGAACACTTTATTGTACTGCTACCTACGTGATATTTAGAGTGTATATACGATTATGTTTATTAATAGTTATTGGAAATAAAATTTCATTGTATATTTTGATGTTTTATTGTATACTAGTTCCTGCCAGCGAGGCTTTGCCCGCGTGGCTTTACTTTCACATTGCAAATCCTAGAAACTGAACAAATCTTATATCGATATTATACCTACCAGTATTATGTATTCTATAAATATAAAATGGATAGAACCATTATTGCATTTGCGTTACCTTTTAACGATACCAAAAATTCAAAAATATCAGATGAACAATTTTGAAGTTCCATATATTGTTTATTGGAATGTAGGAAGCTTTAGTCTTAAACAAATAACTCAAGTTTTTTACTCTGAAATGAGACCACGCACAAATTTTGTACCTTCAGGCCCATAACACATTACCCCACAGTACAATTACAAAATATTAGTATATTGCGTTAGCAATTATAAGCGTTCGCTATTTTGTTTCGGAATCCTTCACGCCTTTATGGTCTGTTAGTAAATAAAGCTTTAGTTTCATGTATCTTTCTACTCCCTAGTGAATTAAACCAAAACCTTCTCTACGTACATACATACAGATTGCTCTTCTACTAATAAAGAGTCTTTGTACTACTAGCGCACGATATCGTCTCTTTGGACTTATACCCAATTTTCATTGTTGAAACTCGAAATATTTGATAGTAAACTCAACACTTAAAATTACCTTTCAAAAGGGTCTATTCACGCTTTTTTCCATTACTATTTGAGCTTTTGATACGTGGTGACCTTGGCTAGCAAATCCGAAGCTTTCAAGTGCGTGTGAGGGTCACGGAGGTAATGAGATAGAATTCGGTTTCGTTCAATAAAAATGGCCAATTTAGAGTTGTTTTTTTTTTTACTATATTTTTATCAATAGTGTCGACCACACTGAAGGATTCTTGTATTATTTAATGTGAGTTTTATTGTGGCATTTACTGTGAATATTTTTTGGAGTTGTAGATCCAACTGTATTTGTTGTATTCATCCGGGGATGTGCCCTCACCTTACACATTTCTGAGTTCCGATTTGTGAGATGCCAGTGAAATTACAGTCACATGAGATGTTCCTAGCGGTATTCTATAATTTAGTAAGGAAGTTATCAGATTTTATTGCTGGTTATGGAGGGAATGCCGCTTAACAAGAAGGCAGGAACGGATATCTAATCAAATCTGTCTTCAAGTAGAACGCGCTTTGCTGTGTGTCGAACTCTTCAGTCGGTTTTACAGGAAGAAAGGCGCTGCGTCACCCAATAGTTATAGTTATTGGAAATAAAATTCCATTGTACATTCGGATGTTTTATTGCCAATAGGATTGGCAACATAAAAAGTTTTTTTTTATAACTCCACGGTTGTAAACGTTTCGTTTTTATGAAGTGTAATTGGATGGAATCGTGAACTTTTTGAAGACTTGAACGTAACATGATAGATTATTTTATTGATGCAATGGGCACTTTGTGGTAACTCATAATAAGATTTCTGAAAAAGGAATTACATTTAGTCAAATGTATATAAAAAATAGGACACGGAATAGGACAAATAGACACGGAACTCTGCATAAGAGTTTTTTAACACAGGTGGTATGAAAACACACTTTCACAACACATCCAACAAATGTGAACAAAAATTTTACTAATGAAACAAATATTTGCACTGACCAAATAAATATTATATTTAGATAATTACTTGGAAAACTATGTATGATAATGATGTTCTGAATTATGTTTGTAATTGAATTATATATTATATATAATATAACCCTGCCTTCTGCGCTGTAAGTCTTGGGTTCGAATCCCACCCAGGACAGATATTTGTGTGACGAACATAGGTGTTTCTTCTGTCTGGGTTTTGATATGTACTATACATGTATGTATTTAACAAAAAAATGAGTATTATATCAGTTGTCTGGATCCCACGATACAAACTATGCTATGTAGATGGCGTTGTGTGAAATGCCCACCAATATTTAATATTATCATTTATTTATGTTTTTACAAACGTGGGCGGTGAGTCCAAGCGGCCGCCCAAGGTACTACTGGGGACAGACGAAGTATAAAAGGACCTGCGCTAAGTTCAGGCCGTAAACTGGTCAAATGCGGCAGTGGAACGAGAAACATGGCGGAAACCATTGTAGAGGCAACTTTCCACTTTGAATCGCTACGCCACACTAGTAAGTTATGTTTTATAAATCGTTTAATACTTAAACTGAGATAAGTTTCGAAGAATGTATGTTTTTATCAACTCTCAAATGGTATATTACTTTCAAAGTGGCGCTCAACACGTGAAGTGTTGTAAGTGTCATTGACGAGATTGAATTGCGTGCGTTATCTCAATACTGAAAGTCCTAAGTGCTTTTCTTTTAATCTGAGAGTAAAAACCAAACTCACATTTCTGGAATATAGATCATATACAAAAAGATACCTACTTATCTATAGATACAGTAAGAAGCGTATCCTAAAACATAAACTTTTAAGATTAAGGAATAATTATTATTTTCCCATACAAGATGCTTTCCCGGACAGGAGATTGAACCTAGGACCCATTGTTTTACAGAGAGTTACCTTAGACTTAGCTGCAGCAGGGCAAAAGTATAGTATCAGTAAAAGTTCGGTTTTTGAAAGCTTAATTTTTATTTACTTCAAACTCTTCTGACGTTGCAGTTTCAAGAAACTTGTAAATAAGGTTTAAGCTCATTAAAACTGTTGATTAAACGTTATCAAGGCATTTAATTGGAGACTTGGTACTTTAAAAGATTCCTTTACAAATCGAATTCCATAAAGCCAATTCCGAAAAAGATTCACTCAGAAGTTTATTGCAATAAAGACTAGAAAAATCTATTTTAACATTTTCCAATGCCTAGAATCTGAACCTTGGAGAAATGACATGTCATAAAACTAGCTTAAAAATTGTTTTATTTTGTTCTTGCTTGCAGATGAAGATAAATTGTCAAGCCTAGTGAGGAAACTTTTGAAATGATTGGAAACTCTGACATTGAAAGTAATGTCAAAGTTTCCATTTGACATAACTTGTGAACGACATGAAAACTAAAGAGGAATTAGGAATATTCCTCTGTTCGATTTCTATGATCCAATTGAGGGTAGTTGTATAATGTCACCGCCCTCTCTCGATCGCAAACCGCGCTCAGTGACAGGTTGCCTTTGCGCGCTGAGAAGTGCACACGTTCTTTGCATATTATCTCATTTCGACCGTGTCGGAAGCCTGATTTTAAATCCCATTAGCTAGACGTTTTAGCCCCCTGTGTTGTGGTTGTTATATACTGCCGTGCTGTTTGCTGGACTCCCAAATTCCTTCTGAACTTTCTGTGACGTGTCGTGCTGTGCCGTGCATGCTCCTGACTGCAGGTGCCGTAGAGAGAGTGAAAGGAAAAAAGTCTATAAAAAAAAAGGTGGTGCTTAATCACTCTTTGAAGGCCGTTGGATCGAACTACCATAACACTAATACAAAAGCTAAGGATCACAAATTCGCCAGTATGATTAAATCTCAAAGGTATTGTGGCTGTAAAAACCGCAAAGTCGTCATACAACAGCTGCTTATAAATAAACAAATATTAAATTTTAATGAACTGAAAATAGGACTTCAATTTATATCTTAATTATTCACACATTTATAACCTCGTGTCTTGGAAACGCCTCAGTCCTTATTCCAAACAAAATTAACCAACTTCTTGACAACGTTGGCAAACACATAATGCCTAAATAAACTTTATCTCAAAGACGTAAATGCTGTTTTACCGAAGCATAAATTATTTGAACAGTAACATTGTTACAGCGTAAACGTAAAAGTGAGTTTATAAATGGTTCTTGTTTGATATTTTATTAATTTGCTTGTCGTAGCGTACCTATATGAAGAACTGTTATCGAGTTACTGTCAAACTTCCTATGGAAATTGAAAGGCAATGCATTCAGTTTTTACAATCGACCTAAATAAGTAACTTATTATTTATTATTACTTATAATATTAATTTGTCTTTAAAGTAGGAAATGAGAAAAGAAAAGGCTATCTGCTAATTCTGGTGCAAGAACAGATCCTGTCGGTACCACAAGCTGACATTTCACACAGTGCCATCTAGTCCCAAACTGAAAATAACTTGTACTATGGGAGCTAAATAACTGATAGACTAGTGTTTAAATATATTTTTTTGTATAAATTCTCACAAATGGGTACGTATTAACATGCAGATTAGTACAAAAATCTAGTATGCTCTTTACATGTTTGTAATGGGAGGGAATCGAGGAACTATTTTGCTTATTAATCATTTCAGCGCCCTCTTTCGGAAGGTGAGTAACAATAGTAGTTTATAATGAGAATTATTGTTGTCAACTAATCAATATTTCACATTATAAATACCCTGGTTTTCCCCGAATCCAAATCAAATACCCTGCCTTCTGATGAGGCCCAAAACCATACCTCAACTAAAACCCATCTTATCATATAATCAGCCTCAAAATTACGTTGGGGATTATCCCAACTTCACGAGTAGTATCTTCACTATCTATTTGAGATTTGAGATAGGTTGGCAGGCCTAACCCCAAATACCAGTACGCCTTGAAAATATCGTTAATTAATGTAGAGTTACATAAATTTCTCACAACGCTGTGACTGAGTGAACGTGGAACCATTTTGAGAGCTCAGTCTTGCAATGTGGCGGCTTCAAGTCAAAGGACTATGTCGATGACTTTGGCAAAGTCGATTTAATTGTTCACAGATCTCCTCAATGTATAGACACCAACTGCTTGGCTGTGGAAATGGATATGGCTACACTCCTCGGACAAAACTTGCACATAAATTTGACTGGCCTCCTGCCCTGCCTTCTCCGCTCTAGGTCGTGGGTTCAATTCCCACCCAGGACTAATATTTATGTGACAAACGTAGATGTTTGTTCTGTGTCTGGGTGTTGATATGTATTATTTGTAAGTATTTAGGTACAAAAAAAATCATATAAGTAATTTATCAGTTGTCTGGATCCCATGATACAAGCTATGCTTAGTTTACTTTGGGGCTAGATGGCGTTGTGAAATGTCCAATAAAATTTATTTATTTATTTATTAATTTAAGTTCAATTATCCTGGTATAGCAATTGAATATCAAATATATGAAATCTCACGCCTCAGATGAAAAATCCCAAACTGCCCGATTTTATTCTACTTATCTACGGGCGGTTTCGATGAAGCAATTGCGTCCAATAAGCTACAAGGTACGACAAGACCCAAGTCGCATCGTATGCGCCCGTAACTCTGAGATGTGTAGGTGGAATGTCTCATGTGCCTGTAATTTCACCGGCAACCACATCTTTCAAACCGGAGCACAGTAACGCGAACGCGTTACTGCTTGGCGGCAGAAATGGGCATGGTGTCAGTACTTCCTCGGACGAACTTGGCGTGAGTTCTACTGCTCTTATGAAGATTACGTGTGGTTCCGGGATTTGATATAGTGAGCTTGCGACTCATTCCTCTGTAGCACACCAGATCGACCTCCACGAACACCGAAATCTGTCGTCCCGCCCAGCATCCCTTCTGCAAAGTATGAAAATGAACAACATAAAAAACAAAATTTGTTTTTGTTTTGCTAAATACAGGAAATTCCAACCGCTTCGGTCTTTCTTCTTAAACCGCATCTTACAATTTACCTCGCTTTATAACCAGTATATTTAAAGCTTAGTACATAGATCAGGGACGTTAGATAGTGTTTCACATAAATCGGCGGCTTTGCTACTGCTGCAGTTTAATCAGAAGCAAACTGAGATGACTTTATGTTGACTAATCTACGAGAGAGACATCTTACGGAAACAATAGGTTCTCTTGGTGAACACGGAAACAGCATCCCACCGCGCAACGCAACAATAGAACTCTTCTCTTCAAAGAATGTAACTAATCTAGATTAGTAGTTTAGAACGTAGTAGTCAAATCTATCTATTTACCTTTGACTGGCCTCACAGTTCAGTTGGTAGTACCTTGCCTTCTGCGCTGTAGGTCGTAGGTTCGATTCCCACCCACTAGAAATATTTCTATCACGAATATAGATGTTTGTTCTGTATCTGGGTGTTAATATGTATTAACAAAAAAGTATATACGTATTATAACTAATATACGTAGTCTGGTTTCCATGATACAAGCTATGCTTAGCTCACTTTGGGGCTAGATGGCGATGTGTGTAAAATGTCCACCAATATAGTGGTGACATTGAAGTGATTTTGGGGATTATCAGGTTTAGCTCCAACTTAACTTGTAGCGGCAATTAAAGTCCAATTAGTATCAGAATCGGCAGTAACCCAATTAGTCAAGTCTCATGCACGTCACTGCTAGCAATCTGGTAACATTGTAGCAATGCAATTATACCCAGAACTAGCGCCGAAGCGTATCACAAGTGCATGGTATTTTTGAGGCCACCAAAACAGCCATTTTGACTGATCCACCAACCTGAACGCTTGTGTCCTGGAACCATATCGGCTTAACACTTCAATGCTGCGTAATTGATACGCCGTAACATTTCCAACAAGCGCCCTAACTTGACAAATGTAGGCCCCCCCTAATAGAATATAACTAGCCCCATCTTACCCTAACTATGATATATATCAGTAATAACATTTACGGTCTTTCTCCCCTACAGGTGTTCCGAACGCTCAGGATCTTATCTCGAATTTGATCAAGTCAGCTTTATTTATGATTCTTTCATAGAGAAAAGTTAGGTGGGTAATGGATTGGTCTCGTGTTAATAAGATTTATTGTTTGATTTCCTTAGCTATTGACGCGAAGATGAGTCAGTCTTTTGTTTTTATGTTAGTGATAAAACTAAGATGAACCCATTAAATTATTTATCGATATCTTCTGCTCATTAGTAGCAGCATTATGAAAGTCCTCCCATTCTGATAAATAAATAAATATTGGTGGACATTTCACAGAGTGCCATCTAGCCCCAAACTAAGCTAAGCATAGCTTGTGCTACGGGAACCAGATGACTGATGGAATACTTATATACTTTTTTTGTGGATACATACATATAATACATATTAACACCCATACACAGCAGAAACATCTACATTTGTCACACAAACATTTGTCCTGGGGGGTATCGAACCCACGACCTACAGCGACGAAGGCAATGTTACTACCAACTGAGCTGTGAGGCCTGTCGCTGTGTTTGGTGTATGGAAAGTCGTTACATTTTTTTATGAGTTTGCCGTCTGGTCAGTTAGATGACATATAATATATGTCAAAGTGACAATGCTATGCGCATATATTATATGCGCATAGCATTGTCACTTTGAGTCTTGAACATGAAAATTCATGTGATATTGACATCCGGCACATACATACTTCAAACCGGAACATAGCAATACGAGTGCCTACAGTTATATTTATTATAAAATGCACCTTTAAACAGCTGGCTTACGGCATTTTCCGAGAATAAATAAAATTAAACAAAAATATTTAACACAAAATAAATGAAACTATCAAATAACATTCTTGTTTTTTATTTATTTTTATTAAATTTGTGCTATTCTCGAAAGGGGAGAATAAAACAGCCCAGAAAGTTTGCAAAAATTGGCATAAATGCGCAAAAGTGCGCTATTAACTTGAATATACTCAAAGCAATTCGAACAGATAAACACCAAATGAACATATTATGAACACCGGCAGTAATATTTATCAGAGTTGTTCACTCAAGCCCAGGTGTTCAGTACGGAACTGATGTATGCCGTACTAAGTATACACCTTATGATAATATCTTGATGTATAACTTACTTCTCTCACATTGGAGGGGATTTTACTATTTCGGTTTTATTATTTTTATGTGGCTGCGTCGTTTGTACGTTTAAATCCGAAGTTTCACTTTGAATACTGCGGAATGCCTGTACCTACAGAATTTTGGTTAATTATAAAAAACTGGTAGGAAACTAGCAAATCAATGTGAAAATGCAAAAAATTAAGAAATAAATTTATTATGGTAGACGAATCTGAAATTGTCATCTTTCGAGACAACCAGTGACAGGATTAGCAATAGATAGTATTCCTTAGATATAATACTGTAATTGATTATATAAATGATAAATCCCCGTGGTCTGATGTCGCTCTGCTCAACGACACACAAAACATCTTGTAATATATTTTTTCAGTATTTTATGTAATCATAAATGAGAAAAAGATCTAAGTAGGTACTCAGATTGTTACAAGGATCGTGCTCGCGAAAAAAAGGAATCCCTCTATTAGGGGTTTCTTGCCTGTTTCCCCATGGAGGGTCGGATAGGGTTTGAACAGGCGTCAAACTTAGCGATAAGTACGCGTGACCTTATGTTTTGAATATTATTGACGTTTCCAAGCCATTTCTTTATGAATTCTATGGAAATAAAGTTTTGACTTAGACATTGACTTAAGCATTCAGAACTGAAGTATAGATCAGCATCTCTGCAGTCTTAATAACAGAACAACAAAGCCTTATTTTAATTGAATGGTCCCATGATTTAAATTATTATATTTTTTTACATAAATGGCTAACGACAGAATTCTTAAAATGTTAAAGGAAAAAGGGCCTGTCGTATCATTTCGTAAACAGAAGAACCTAATCGGTGAAGACTTGTAAAAATACGGAACTCACTTCACTTGTTCATGAAAAAATATTACAATATTTTTCAATATTAGACGTCGTTTGCTCGTACAGCGCGCAGCTCATGAACATAATAGCCGCACAACTTGAACGTATTTTGTTGACGTCATTTATAAATAAATAAAAAATCATTTTTTGCATAGAGTATCTACCGGATACTTTTACATTAAGTTTAGCAGGTGAATATTTGTTTAATTATTTATTTAGAATTAATTATAACGCCATAACAGTGATACAAAACATATTTTTTATGTGGAAAATGACACTTTGAACCTTCGAAAAACAGCGAGGTAATATTATATAATTGTATCTTTGTACAACATAAAAAATTACAGCAGTTTAGTGCTAAACCTTACCTAGTAATAGGATCCTATTCCTGAAATAAAAGGAAGTCCTGTAATAAAGAAAAAAAAGTGAGTTAGTAAAAGTATATTTCTGCAGTGGTCCAGCTACAAACCTGAGCTGCGCCAACATCGACTTTTGATAAAAATTCCCGTCGTTACGCCGAAATGTCATTTGTCATTTCTTTCTGAGCCCACGGCAGAAGAAATATGTTTTTGTAAGTTTTCTGCGTGCATGGAATAATTGTGTCGATATTGGGGATGAATCCTTTATGCTTTAGCCTTAGAGACTAGACCCTAGAAAAACGTACGCAAGCGAGTAAAATTTATCATTAGATTGTTGGTATACAGATCTAATATTTGTAGGGAATAACCTGATGAAATGTATTTTTTTATGACCGATTTTGTCTTGCGTTTATGTGATTGAGTTTTGGGAAGTTAAGTTATTAATGATACAACATTTGCATTGAAATGTGTTCAGTAATTTTATTTTTGCAATTAGATATGTTATAAAATACTAAGGAAATATTTGCATAGCATATTAGGGGAATGTTAGAACTTGCCATATTTTATGTCACCATAGTATACCACATGATACAAATAAATGATTTGATTTGATTATATGTATGAAGTTCCTCCTACAGTCTCGTATTAAAATACACGCACGCATACACACCTTATGTTTTTGATATTACTTACTTACGTTTCCAATCCATGTTAATATGAATTCTCGGGTAATAAAAATGTTTGACCTTGATTTGACTTTGACACTCATTACACACTGAAGTCTGGCTATTTCGTAGCTACTATATTAGATAGGAAATAGTAATTGGAATATTTTTTAATAGAATTTTGCGCCAATAATCGAACATTATAAATAATCAAGGAACAAATCGTGTTTACAAATTAAAATCTCTCGCTGAAATTATGAATACTTCATTATTTACCATACTGTTGGAAAAGCTACTTACCAAACGTAAATATGATCAAAATTGCTTATTTTTTTACAATCAAAGTACTTAAAACGTTGATCCCATAAATAAAAGCCGAACGATAAACCGAAGGTTCCGGATATAAATTAATCAGTATTCCGGCCATGCCGCTATTACCCGGTCGTAAATCGTTCAAATTGCAGGTTAATCCGTCTAGCTCCATTGGAAGTCTATTTGACTTGGGATACATGAATCGACTTGTATTACAGAGATATTTTTAATTTCTTAGTATAATAATTATCACAGTGGTTTAAATTTGCGCTATTTAAAGAGCAGTATAACACGCCAAGGTTGTCTGGGGAAGTTCTGCCATCATGCCCATTTCTGCTGCCAAGCAGTATTCGCGTTACTTTCTTCTGGTTTGAAAGGTGTGGTTACCGGTAATATTACAGGCACATGAGGCATTCCACTTACACCTCTCAGAGTTACGGGGGCATACTACCTATATGACTTGGGTCTTGACACCTACTTAGTAAGGGACGACCCAAGTCGCATCGCTTGTTATAATCAGAGGTTACCACTTAACACCAGGTGGCCTATTTGCTCGTTCCGTAATTTTTTATGTGATACACATAAAAAAAAGGAAATTTGTTGGTATAAAATATAAAGTCATTAGTAATATATAAAGTTTGATAAGGCCTTTCTTGTTTCCCTGGCATGCGTTCAATTGGGACCGTGGTCGTGGCCGTGAAATATTCAATCAGTCCTGATTGATTGAGGCTCCCATCGGCAGGTCCAGGCTCTTCGCCAACCTGAAGCTTAATGACCGAATTATCGAAAAATTGACAAGCAAAAATAAATTGGTGCTCAGACAAGATTTCGTAAAGGGATTATCCCACTCAACAAAATACGTAGAAAGTACATAAAAAACATTTTTCTTGTCGTTTTAATTACAAATCACAGTATTAAGCTTAAATCATTGTTGTATTTTCTTCCAATAATAATTTTAATCAAGGTTTCTCGTATTTATATAATAATTTATTCATTTCGGTTCATTGGCAGAACTAATTTAAATCTTCTCTTATCCGCAACACTGATTGTTGTCAGAAGATATATTTTACATGATCCCTGAAAATTCCAGTATTCAAGTTACAAAATAACACTTTATATATTATTGGTAATATTAACATATTACGAAAAATATATAACTGTTAGGGTAAGAGAATATCTACGGTCCAGTCAATGCTAAGCGGTTACAATAATCGACTTTTTTGTACCCATGAATGGTTTTAATCATTTATATCCGCGGTCTATATATAATCTGATCACTCTCGCACACCTAGAGTAGACAGTGTCCTTTTGTACCTTCAGTAAGCCGACACAATACGGCTTATTTGAGTTTCCCGGTTATTTGTACGGATCAAAGTGGATATTGTTTGGTCACTGTACCTGAATTAATTCGTTGTGTTGAAACACGGAAACCGACGTGTGAAAATATAAATTTGTTTTCGTTTGTACTCCCATACATTTCAACGAGGATGTGTTTACCAAAATGTTGCAATGAAAGCGATTCTTTTGAAAACAAAATACGATAAATAATTGAAAAATCCGCCCGTTGTGGTTCCGAGTTGCCCAGTTTAAAATCACTCATGGTACGCAGTTATTCAAAATTTTGTACCGAAATTAGCCTTGGGATAAGAAAAAGAAATACATATTATGGCTACATTAATATATATAACAGAGAACCAGATATTACATATGTAAAATACATATTGCAGTTTAATAAGTAGGTTACATTTATTATGCTCAAAGTCAAAACTTTATTTCCATAGAATTCATAAAGAAAAGGCTTGGAAACGTCAATAATATTCAAAACATAAGATCACGTACTTATCACTATGTTTGACGCCTGTTCAAACCCTATCCGAACCTCTATGGGAAGAACAGACAAGAAACACAGAATGGAGCGATTCCTTTTTTTCGCACGATCCTTGTAACAATCTGAATTGATATATACGAGTACATATCTAGAAAGAGGTAACATTGGCTTCCTCACTAGGCTAAGCCTGTATCGAGGGAGTCAGAGTACGAATGGAATAAACATAAATTTTGTGCTCAACTTACAGTTTAAGGATTGTTTACATACCTATGATAATAATAAGGACTTTCATGGTAAACTAAATATAAATTAACACTTTTGTATTAAAATAGTAGCTGATACAAATATCTATTGCAAAAGACAATGATCACTTTTAGGAATAGCGCTCAATTTTCAGTATCGTCACAACTTGTCAAAATGTAAATTTAGTTCTGTGTCTGCCTTCCAAAGTTCCCAAAGCATTGATACATTACAATAACTCCCGGTATGCGAGATGAATAGGCTGCAAACGGGTGGGTGTGGATATTCGAATATGTAACTTATGCTTTGATGTAAAGCTCAAAGCAACTTTGGCAATTCTGCCAGACACGTAATACTAAACCTGCTGTCACTTTTTATGTTTCATTCGTAAATTTTCACAACTTGGGACGTTATAGGACGTGGCCTGAAAATGTCTTCGTTTCAATTGAATGATTTTTTGTCTACGTATTACACGTTATCTATACATCTATACAAATAAATAAAATTGGAGTGTATTTTTGGAATATTAAAATTATCGCTTTTTACTAAGTGCATATGGATGTATACACGGTACATATACCAAAACAATTTTTTTTCAAAATTTTTGTCTGTCTCTTTGTTCCAGCTTCATACATTATCGTAAAATCTCTGTAGAACCAGATCGAGTTTCGTAATATAAGACTGAAAAATGAGCGCGTCTCATTTGTTCTAAATACATTTTGTATATTTTCATTTTATTTCACTGTGTATAATTGAATGCACGAAAGGAACCTCTTTAAGGTGCACTTAAAATCCTTTCACCACACTGGTTTGAGAGAACCGTTGACTTGAATAGAATAGAACTGACCTAAAAAATTACAAAACGATTGAATAATTTATATTAAATAAACCATTTACCACCTAGAATTTGTACCAAGTTTTGATATATAGATCCACTGAAATAATACAGTTTAAGGGCTTTTTTAGCACCCTATCGCGGCTAGTAACCTACCTTGGTTATGTATTTATATTAGTTGTTTTGATATATCTACATTGAGCAAACACCTGTGGAAAAGAGTTATACCAAGCTTAGTTTTGGAGACGTTGTCTTATCTAAAAGAAGACTGACCGTTTTTAACTTTTTCTCGCTGTCTTTATACCTACTCAAAATGGTGAAGAAAAATATCGTGAGGAAACCGACATGCCCTAGAACTAAAAACTCAAAGTTTTGTGTCAAGTAAACGAAAGAAGTCTCTTTGAGGCGCACTTTAATCTTTCCACGACTCTGGTTCGAGAGAGTGACTAACACTGTAGTAGTATTGAAGGAAAATATTGTAAGTGAACGCAAAAACCTTATGATAGGTATAATAATGTGACGTGCCGAAAGGAACTTCTGCGCACTGCAGTCAAGCAATTCCTTATTTTGCCGTATAAATAAATATTGTTGGACATTTCACATCGCGCCCTCTAGCACCAATAACCAGTAAGCTAAGCACAGCTTGTCTCATGGGAAGCAGACAACTGATATAATACTTATATACTTTTGTTTGGAAATAGATATATTGACACCCAGACACAGAACAAACACCTATGTTCGCCACACAAATGTTTGTCTTGGGTGGGAATCGAACCCACGGCCTACAGCATTGAAGGCAGGGTTACTACCAGCTGAGCTGTGAGGCCAGTCAATACATAATTACAAATTGCGGTGTATATATTATTAATTTATAAATCTCTTCGCATCATTTTGATTCGTTCTGGTCAACCTATAACATCTACAGATAGCCCGGATGAGCCCGGAAAGGCTGTTTAAGATATCCGGGTCGTGGCCGGATAACCGGACCTTGCTTGTTCACACAGATAGGGTAAGTGGTTGTAAATATTTTACTTATTTTAGAGCTTACATAGTAGTGGATTTATTGACTTTTGGCTACATAACATAGAACAAGCCCGTGAGATATAAAAACGAACTTTGTAGAACCTTCAACGACTTCAAATTTCCTTCAATAATGGCTCGACAGCACAGTCGGTGGCAATCCTGCCTTCTGCGCTGTAGATCGTGGGTTCGATTCCCACCCAGGATACAATATATTTGTATGAAGAACATCGATGTCTGTTCTGTGTCTGAGTGTTGATGTATTATATGTATGTATTTACAAATAAGTAGGTCTTATATCAGTTGTCTGGTTCCCATGATACAAGCTATTTACTTAGCTTACTTTGGGACTAGATGGCGCTGTGCAAAAATGACCACCAATATTATTATTATTATTATATCAAGTTCTAAGACAACGGATTTTTTGCTCCGTTTCGCACTGGTTCTGAATTTGATCCCAATAAATGATTGATGACCAGAATTGTCAGTCTAGGGGAAGTCGAGTATACACTCGAGTTCTACGTTTTCGTCACGTTTATACCCCAAATCAAAATGAAATAAGGGTAGTAACCCTGTATTTATATTCCAATCTAACTGTACCCTAAATTTGCATAATGGATAGGAAATTTGTTTACACACGGCGGTAATTTAACTACAATATAAATTTATATCGACGTAATTTATATTCCGGTCGGTACTGACCCTGAGTTTCAATCCGGAGGTCGCCGGTTCAAATCCCGAAGTGCACCTATGTGTTTTTGATTGAAATATTTATGTGCGCAATACCACGTTCTCAAAACGGTGAAGGAAAACATCGTGAGGAAACCCACATGTCCTAGAACTAAAAACTCGAAGACATGTGTCAAGTGCACGAAAGGAGCCTCTTTGAGGTGCACTTAAAACCGTGTAAGTACTGCCACCATGCCTATTTCTGCCGCCTAGCAGTAACGCATTCGCGTTACTTTGTTCCGGTTTGAAAGGTGTGGTTGCCGGTGAAATTACAGGCATAAGAGACATTCCACCTACACGTCTCAGAGATTTCGTTTTTTTGCGTAACTAAAACAATGTTATGTACTTGACATTTCTTTAAGTACTTTATGATGTTTTAAATTTTTTCGTCTATGTACTGGTTTGGCAAAATAATTATCATGTGTCACGTAATTAATCGGTCAGAAAAAGGCCTATAATTGATCATTCAGATAAATATACAGAGTCGCGATCATTTACTCGCACCGCAATTTATCTCCGCATTGTGACGTCACCGGTTATCGCGGTTGTTTCATTATACCAACAATAAATTCAATTTGTAATATCTGTCTGGTGGATTCGTTTTGACATTGAAAGCAAATCCTGGAAAATGGCTGACACATATCCTGACATAATATGTTAAATATATAGAAACAGATCGCTACTCACAGTCACTCTATGCATAGCTCGGCTTTTTTTTATTTATATTATCATTTGATTATTTTGGTAATTTACAACAACGGAATAACTTAAAATAAATTACAATGTTTGTAAAAATACGTCCCTCATTATATCATTAGACCTAAATATAAATATATTAAACTAGCTGTTACCCGCGACTTCATCCGCGTGGAATTCGGTTTTATCGCGCACCCCTATTTTATCCCTTGGAAAAGTAGCCTAAGTTAATCCTTGTTACATCAGCTATCTGCCAGTGAAATTCCCGTCAAAATCGGTCCAGCCGTTGCAGAGATTAGCCGGAAAAAACAGACAGACAGACAGACGGACAAAAATTTTAAAAAATGTCGTTTTGGTATATGTATCGTGTATACATCAATATGCATGTAAAAAGCGGTTATTATAATATTACAAACAGACACTCAAATTTTATTTATTTGTATAGATGTATAGACATAAAATTTGTAAAATACCTCTTCCTCAAATGTATCGGCGACCGGCCCTGCATAGTTACATAAAAAAGGGTGCGCTAAAAATAGTGAAGATTCAGTTTCGTGAGTAAATGAGATAGTTAAATATTGACTGCAGCCTTTTGCTATTTAACATGGCTTTCGTGTTATCTACTGTAGATATAGTTTGGGTTATTTGATCGCCTTTTCAATAAGCCTTATAGTTTAGTTTTAATTTCGCTTTATTATGTATATACGCCCTTACTTTATAAATCCCTTTTCTCTAGCCTCAAAGGCTTTCTGGAAGAGAACACTTCTGAGGGTTAAGTTCATATTTTTTGATGTACTATCTATGTATTACTTGTGACCTTTTTGTATTTTTTCCGTGGACAGTAGAGAATAAGGAAGATTTTATTTATGTTACTTATTTTGTGACCAGATTTCTTCTTCATACCACAATCATCATCTAGTCAACACAGCACGTGGTTTAGAAGAAGCAAGCGGAGAAAGAGATAGAGGCAGATAGCGACCCTGATTTATAAATTTTGAGATTTGATAATAATATGACCGTTCAGAAAAAATATTCTCGATGGAATAATTTTTCATATTTGGCTTTCATCCCGTAACTCAAAATGTAAGCGAGCCTTGATTTTATGGTCTCAAAAAGCATTCATATATTCATAAAAACTTTTCAACCCAATATTGTTAAATGTGCAGAAATTTAGTTTTAGATTGTTTGCGTTTCAACTTCAATGACCGATTATATTTTTGCATAAATAAATAAATATTGTTGAATATTTCACATTATACCGTCTAGCCCCAAACTAAGCTATCAGAACTACATAACTGATATAATACTTATATATATTTTTGTATATACATATAAACATTCAGACATAACAACCATCTATGTTCCTCACACAAATGTTTGACATGGGCGATAATCGAACCCACGATCTACAGCGCAAAAGGCAGAGAGGCCAATACCGTGCATAGACTAGGTTTGGAGCTTAAGCCATACATAAATTTAACTCCACCTGAAACTAAGACTAAATCCATAAATAAATAATAAATAAATAAATAAATAAGTCTCGAAATAACGGAAAATCTGCATTAAATTCGATAAAGAACCCTTTCCAGATTCCTATAAATTCGTTTATGAGATCCTTTTCTAATAAGAGTTCATTATCAAACCTGCGACCCCAGAGTAGAAGGCAAAACCACCATGTTTCTCGGTAATATACGAATAAGTAGTTTTCAATTCTGAAGCACGTAATAAGATTGTCATTTAATTTATAAAATGGAAAGTCAGCTAAGGTCTTCTGTAACGCCAACCCCGGGGATATAACACAAATGTTTGCATATAAATTTGTCTTGCTCCACAAAGTTTAACCGGAGATCGGGGGCGCTCGATCTTCCCGAGAGATGCCACACTTTGTAAACAGATGGGCCTGCCTGAAAAAAGACATGATTTATTCAGGATTAATTGTTTTAATACAAAAAATAATGATCCAGGTTATTAAGATATTAACGTACACAACAAAGAAGATTAGAATTTTCGATTCACTTGATGGTGTTAGCTTTTCCATCATTTTAACCCTAATTTTAAGACTATATCGTATGAGACTTGTACTCAGTGCATTTTTCTGTCACTTCTGTGCGTGCAATTTTCATAAATTAAAACTGATTCACGAGAAATGTTTATATGTTTATGTAAGAATATAATATACAAGTAGTTTGATTATAAATGCTGAGTGCCTAGGTAAAACTTTTTTTTGAACACTGTCTTGTTTCAGATTCTGCGACAATTTTTATGTCGTCAGGATACTTAACCGTTCTAAGAAAAACGTGCCTTGACTGTGGGATCAAAACTCGCTATAATTCATTTAAATAATATTAAATTAATTTGATATAAGTAGAAGAAATAGTACACCTTAAAACATTGCTACCAACGTATTCTAATGTACCTCTTTAATGTTAAATCAAAAGTGCATTTTTAATTTCCATTGATGTATTAAATTGCAATATACTTTTAAAATTTCAAATTACATTATGCAAATGTCTGTAAATATTTGGAATAAGACCTATTTCTTTACACAGTCAATGCCTAGAAATAAGTTTAATGAAGGTGAAACCGACTCTTCAATTATACTGAGAGAAAAATAACAGAAAATGTGTTCGAATGAGAATATTAGGGAATCCAATTTTGAAGCGATAACGGCTCAGTTGATACTGTCGTCGGCTTTTGGTCTGAAGATCGTGGGTTCGAATATTGCAATGAGATCAAGCTTTCGGTGAAGGTAAACATCATGGGAATCTACGGCTAGCTACCAACCTCAAGTTGCAAATCTGCCACCAAACACATGGTGTGCTCCGCCTCATTTGAAGCCAGTTTGGCGCCACCATCGTCTACATAACCGCTGGAAATTAGTTAATATGTAGTCAAGTAGCCATTTAGAAGCAGAATGTATGCCAAGTTTGTCCGAGAAAGTAGTGCCACCATACCCATTCGTGCCGCCAAGCAGTGATGCAGGGTTACTGGCTCTCAGTGTTACACTGATTACGATTTGAATTGGGTCTTGTCGGGGTAAGTTGGGGAGGATCCAATTAGTATTGCTTGTTATGGGTAGAGGTTACTACTTAATACCGCCTGGGCCACATGCTTAGTAGCAGTAGAACTTGTGCCAAGTTCGCCCGGAGAAGTACAGCCACCACACCTGGTAATCTGCCGCCAAACAGAGATGCACTCGTGATGCTGTGTTCCGGTGGAAGGGAAATTGCAGGAGCATGAGACTTAACATCCTCGTCTCGGGGTGATGGACGCAACGCAATGCGACTTAAGTCGTCTTATACTCTGGTGGAGAGGGCTTGAGTCGTATTGCTGTTGCCCATGGGCTGCGATTACCACTTAAAATCAGGTGGGCCGTCAGCTCGTTCTATCACTAACGTCACATAAAAAAAGGCTCGTACCGCAACATAATCAAAAAAAATGTATCAGCAAACATTTCATGTCCTCATCTCAAACTTACCGATTTCACGATCGATTTGGCTCAGACGGTCGGCTCGGTACATCTGTCATAAATCCTCTTGTTCACGTACGATTGAGCTACATCCATGGGATGAGCTCAGGCCTCGTAGAGATAGTTTTGTTTTGATTATTCCATCAAAGCTTTCAGGGCCAGAGTAAGGAATACATCCTCTTTCCTTGAAGATGTAACATCTTAAGAAGGGAACGGGTATGTAGACAATAACACCAAAGTTTATGTTTCGTAGGCCGCGTTCATGAGCATAGCGATATACGGAGCGATCGGTAGCGATTGGAGTTAATTTTAAATTAGTGTGTGTTGCTTTTTTATTTCTACTACTCTTTCTATTTACTACTTTTTCTACCTTCCCTATGTGTGTTTCATCTATTCATACAAAAATAAACAGCCTGTATGAACATTAGCGCCCGTCACGCTGTTTCTCGCAGTAATCTTACGGGTTAGCTTACATTAAGCCTGCGCGGTGTAGATTGGAGACTGGTATTATACGGTAAGCTTGTAAGCTGCCTTACCTGTTTCGTGGAAATTCAAACTTTATTTGTGTAACAATAAAGCTTAGTATCAATAGCAAATATCAGTAGAACGTGTGTCATTTTCTCATATTATCTATTACGTTAACGAATACAGTGATACGCTGAATTCTGATTTTCATTTCCTGTACTGGCACTATTAAAATACCAGTTTACACATTTCAAGATTTCGTCCGAGGTAGAAGTTACAAAAAGAGACAAAAGTAGGTTAATAGGGACTTAAGAAATTTTTCTGTCATTATGATAAGTTAAACCTCTGATCGACTGCTCTTCCGGGTATGGCATGGAATCGAACCTGCTCTTGTGGGATTACAACGGGAACAAAAACTTTGTACTTGAAGGTATGTGTACCAAACCCCATAAGAACCAGGCAATTTGTCCTTGTTTATCGATAGGACATTATCTAAGCTATGAAATGCAGTCATTAACAAACAATGTATTCAAAAGTATTCAATTTTTTTTTTAATTCGTTGGAACCTCTTGTAATGATGAGACCTTCCTTTAAAATAAATATTATTTAATAAGTAACTTAATAGTCTTGTCCTACATTAATTTCTATATCAATGTAGTCAAAAGTACCTGATTAAAATATGCAAGATTGGACAGACCGAAGACCATTAGAATTGCCTAAGTTTTCCAGCCACTTACTCATCATTCATAATTCATAATATTTACAACATTTATTAATATAATAAGTTCAAATACAATATTTCCATATGTTGACTCTGTGTAAATTTACCTCACTTTTTCATATACCGTGACCACAGGGTATCCTATCAAATTATGAATAATTCTCATTCTTAAATTAAGCTATCCAGTGAAATAATTAACAACTCACAATAATGGCTTTAGAATAAAAATATCAAGCGTTGGCTTCGCAAATAGTCATTATTCATTTTTATCACGAATTTTGTATTCATTGTTGATTTTTCTCCGCGCTGTCCCGATTCTAAACTAAACAAATAGCCGCGGTGTTTACCGAGCTTAACAAAAAGTGAAAGGAGTTGAATTTAAATATTCGAAAAAACAGATATAATTGGAAACCAAAAATCAAATCAGTTATCTGTGTAAATGCTGTAATTTTGTTGAAGAGAAGGTCGATTCAATTATATTTTCGTAACAATTATATGGATCAATTATAAAATTCGCATCAAATGAAAAAAATCCGTAGCAAACAAGCAGTAATGAATGTTACATGTAAATAATTGTCCATAATACAGATAAAGAGAAACAAAGAGTTACTCGCAGGATTTCATATTTAAACGGAATACTTGGAGGTCTGAAATATTTATCACCAAGGGCTTCTGAGAAAGATTAAATCACATTTAACCATAGTATAAGGTCTATCCCTGCAGTGACGACATAAGAAAGAAAGAAAATACATTTGATTGGCCAAAACATATATACACTGAAAAGAGGGAACAAAAAGTACACAAGTGAGTACTTTCATTAGACTTACTCGTAAATGATGGGCTAGCGAGAGCGTGGTGGTCTAGTAGTACTGACCCCGAGTTTCAATCTGGAGGTCACCGGTTCGAATCCCGACGTGCACCTATGAGTTTTTCGCTAGAAAGATTTATGTGCGCAATACCACATTCTCAAAACGGTGAAGGAAAACATCGTGACACATGTCCTAGAACTAAAAACTCGAAGACATGTGTCAAGTGCACGAAAGGAGTCTCTTTGAGGCGCACTCAAAATCCTTTCATCACACTGGTTCGAGAGAATCAGTGATTCAAATAGAAGAAGAAGGGGCTAGCATGGTGACGTATGTAATAATGAAATAAGTAATAAAATTGCTTTAAAATATATTTAGTAATAGGCGGAGGCAGACGAATAAATTTTCTACAGGCTGTGAGGCCAAAACTGTGGAAAATTTATTCGTCTATTGCAAAGTGTGCTCCAAATCAAGTGCTAGGCAATTTTCTAGAGGCTGTAACGGCCTTCGTTAGTAATTGCTGTTGGAATACCTGCCACTAAGTGGTTGTTTAATGTGAAATATAACGAAGTGGCGAACTGTTTTACTACCTTATACAATTACAAAGAAGTATTTACATTCATTTTGGGGGGCCACGTTGCTCGCGTCCGTATGCGATAACCCTTTAAATCCATACACGTGTCCCGGGTAGTGCAAAAGGAGCAACCCAAAGTAGCAGTAGAACTTATTAATAATTTGTATATATAATATAGAGGTACTTATTAATAATTTGTCTTACCAAAATATTTTCAATGAAACACATGAGTGCAAAATACATTTCCGCGGCAGAGCGAAAAGGACGCAGACTCGGCAAAGGTTTCATTATAAAGGTGGGTATGCATTATCGTTGGCGAGCGGTCCATCAATCTTCCTTTCTCTCGGCCTCCAGGTGACATGTCCTTGTCATAGACTCCATTCAGTATATCGGTCCCTCCCCACTTTTCATGAATATCGGTGTAGCCTTTTCGGGTCCTCAATGGTTGTGCTGAAAAGGGTCAATAGTCCGTTGTGTGGTTAAATGTCATAATTTTCGGAGGTAAATTAAGATACTTAACATTTTTGATTGACTGAATAGTTAGTTTACGAATATTTTTGTGTTTAATAAATTGTATTATATTTTTCACTGTGACTCTGTATAATTTGAGTTTAATATAAAAATTATTATAATCAAAACTCAGCTGAAATAATAACAAATAAATAAATAAATATTGGTGGACATTTCACCCAGCGACACTTAGCCCCAAAGTAAGCTACGCCTAGCTTATATCATGGGAACCAGACAACTGATGTTATTAGCATATTAACATCCAGATACAGAACAAATACTAATGTTCTTCACACAAATATTTGTCCTGAGTGGGAATCGAGCCCTCGACCTACAGCGCAGAAGCCAGGGTTACTACCAACTGAGCTTTGAGACCAGCCGTAATATTATATTTATCATTATTTCTTATTTAACTATAATGCGACACAAGTTTTCATTATTTCACGATGGCGGCAGAAATTGGTATGTTGGCAGTACTTTACCGGGCGAACTGTACACATACAATTATACTGTTACAAAAATGTAAAACAACTGAGAGTAAATAATTTATAACGGAAGTCGACAGAGAAAATTATTTAACCGCGTACAATGACCCAGTTTCAATGATATATCTTCTCTCACAACGAATACTGCAAGTATCGAACTACCCGTCTCAATCTTGTCATACTTGCAACTAATTTGTTTGCCGTTGCTAAACTAAAACCAACCTTATCCCCATACAATTCAGTCTATTTCAGCGAACGCCTGCAGCTTGCTAAGTAACAATAGGATCTCCGATCTTGTGAGAACAGGTTGTTAGAATTAGCTAGTTATAAACTTACTGTAATAACATTTAACACGACTAAAGTTACTTGGTGCATATGAACGTTAACATAAATGCAACTTGCAAAGCAGAAGTCGAAATAATGAAATTTAAGTATGCATGAAATTTAGGGTCACATGTTCAAATTTGGAACATGCGAGCTACATGAATGAGCTTTTATTAGCTTTTTTTTGAGTGGTAACCTCTTTTGCTGATACAAGCCACATTTTCTTTTATTTATACCTAATTTTATTTGTAATGTAAAATGTAAGATGTTAAGAGGTAACCGACGGTCATAGACAACAGCAATACGACTCGAGTCCTCTCCATAGTACGAGATGGCTCCATCATTGCGACCATCATCCCGAAACGGGGGATGTTACGTCTCATGCTTCGCAATTTCACCGGCACCCAAACCCTTACATCGGAACAGAGCAATAAGAGTGCATCTCTGGCAGCAGATTACCAGGTGTGGTGGCAGTACTTCTCCGAGCGAACTTAGCACAAGTTCTACTGCTACTTTGGGATTCTCCGTTCGCACCACCCATCTATAATTGCTATGTAGGTAGGTACTTTATCATTAACGTCTAAGATGAAATTATAGCATCTAGAGTATTGTTCGGTGCATTTGCATTACGTTTCTTTATAAATAGATTTAATTAATCAAATATACTTCAAAAAATAAAATTTCACCTGATTTTTATCGGTAAACCATAATATGAGATAGGGTCTTTCTGTACCTTAAACCTGTACGGGAATCGCCAAGTTCAATTACGTTATGTTCGTCACGCTGATATTTTGTATACTTAATAAAAAATTAAAAATTTATTGATACAAATATTCAGGAAGAAATATCGTGCAAATAAATTTCCAACGAACAAAACAATCTCCTAGGGCAAAGATCGTAATTAACAGAACAAAACAGTGAATCCATGCCTTTGTAAGTTGAAATCAGCAACAAGAATCCTCGTTAACAATCAAAGCCGGAAAACAGCCACTAAATTATTTTTATTCAAAGTTTCCTTCAGAGCCTTTGTTCATGATTTTGAGATTACGGGGAAATTCCACAAATTTGGCTATTACTGTATTAACATAACCGCAATTAGTAGAAACATCTAAGGAAAAAATAAAACGTTAACATAGGTACATTTTTAATTTATCGCATTAAATACTGTATTACAAATTAGGCTGGACTTAGATTCAATATTGATAGTATTCATCATCATTTCTCTAGTACTATTATGTCAAAGCCAAAAACTTTATTTCCATAGAATAAAGAAATGGGTTGGAAACGTCAATAATATTCAAAACATAAGGTCACGCGTACTTATCGCTAAGTTTGATGCCTGCTTAAACCTTATCCGACTCTCCATGTGGATAACAGCCAAGAAATCCGTAAAGGAGGGCTTCCTTTTTTTCGTGAGCACGCCTTTAAATGCCTTTAAATAGGGTAAGGAAGAACTATTGTTACATTACATTTTTACGTTAGTGATTGTACAAGCACGTTATACGACTAATGTCCAACCCGAGTAAAGTACACTGCAATGCATGAGGTTAGAGTCACAGTACTGTGCAAAGTGAAAATGAAGTCTCAAGAGTGTAGTAAGTGATCATCACTTGCAAGCCACAAATTATACCAATGACAGCTCGAACATTTAATGTAATTTCGTAAACTTATATTTCAATGTTTTAGCATGAATATATTTTTTCAAGGAAGGAAAATATCGTGAGGAAACCGGCATGTCTTGGAACCACAAAATGGAAGGCATGTGTTAAGTTCACGAAGGGTGCCGTGAGTTATATACGTATTTATTTTAGGAGTTTTGGCATTTTTTCAACTTTCAACTCAGTAAGATCGACTGACCCCACAGCTTGGTTGGTAGTAACCCTGCCTTCTGCGCTGTACGTCGTGAGTTCCATTCCCACCCAGGAAAAACATTAAACGATGAACATATTGATGTTTGTTCTGTGTCTGGGTGTTGATAAGTATTACAAAAAAGCATATAAGTATTATATCAGTTGTCTGGTTCCCATGATGCAAGCTATGCTTAGCTTACTTGGGGCTAGATGGCGCTGTGTGAAACGCCACCATTAAAAAAGAGAGCTTTCTAGAGATAGCCAAAGCGTTTTGAACACAGCAACAGATAAACAATTAAATAAACCAAGTGTGAGAGAATGTTATACCCAATCGAAATCTTAAATGTTTTTATTAAAAACTTTTGTTTATTCGCATTCTATTCTATTCTATTCTAAATGCAAAATACGACGGCTGTGGGTGCAAGCGAGCTTACACTCACGCCTCAATCAACCGTTGTAATTACACATAGTTCTGCTATGCATGTAATACAGCAACTGATAGAGAATTGGATCAGTTGAACTATTTGGTCGGTGGAACTGATCTTTAGACAGATCAATTGTATTCGTTGTATTTTGTCAATATTACGATCTTTATCTGTGAATAGTTGTTAAGTATTTTTTTGCTGTTATTCAAAACAATAAACCATAAATAAAATGGAGAATAGAATAGAATATATCTTTATTTTACACCATAAGTAAAACAAGCAAAAATACTGCTGTAGACATATAAGTGGCACAAAGGGCGGCCTTATTGTCTTATCCTTATTGAGTCCTTCAGTCCTTGGAATCACTATATAATAAAATATTTAATCTAAAATATCCAGATACAGATTTGGGCTACAAATTATTTCTCAAATTAAACTGGTGATAAATTTGTTAATTTATACTTTAAAATCTTCACGTTCAACGTATATATTATATTAAGCCATAAATTTACCCACAAATTGAATACTACAGTTTGAACATGTTTCACACGAGCAGCTGATAATTGAGTAATGAGTGACGTTTCCTCCACATTATACCCCGATCCCGATCATTACTGAATTCAAGGAGGTTTAATTTAATTCCATTAACGCTGGTTCTATTAAATTGGAACATAATAATATTGGTGTCTGCTTCTAAGGGTTAAACTTAATTAAATATAATCGAACAGCATTAAACTTAATTTCACTTTTTGTTGAGGGAGCAATGTTACCATGGTAAACAAATATTATGAACATATATAACAAATATACTTTTCAGATAGGTTTTTGGCCAATGTAATCTATATTCCTCATAACTGGCCTCATAGCTCAGTTGGTAGTAGCCCTACCTTCTGCGCTGTAGGTCGTGGGTTCGATTCCCACCCAGGACAAACATTTATGTGACATTTGTAACATTGATGTTTGTTCTTTGTCTGGGTGTTAATTTGTATTATATGTATGTATTTACAAAATAAAAGTAAATAAGTATTATATCAGTTGTCTGGTTCCCATGATACAAGGTACGCTTAGCTTACTTTGGGGCTAGATGGCGCTATATGAAATGTCCACCAATATTTATTTTATATTATTTATTCCTATGTCAGTGCACAATAGTAAAGTTTTATGCGGATGACTTATCTTTTGGTTTTACTCGTATTTAGCAGATTAAGTACCCCACAGTAAATAATAGAACTAAGACGCTTCGTAAAGTCCTTGGATTATATAAGGTACGTTTTTATATTTGTCGACATGTAACGTGGTTAGTGAGTCCTTGGATATTATGGCTGAATCAATAGGATTCAGGCTCTAGGATTGGTTTTATGGTATTATTTAATAAAATACACTCTTTTTTACCAACGTGACACGAAGTGACGTTTATTCACTTAAACAGTTCTACCAACATACAAAGATGATAAGCAGTATCACCAACTTACAAACAAATGTGGAACAGACTATAAATAATATTCTAATATTATTGCTAGCCTTCTAATTTCAGCCATACCTGACAACATCTCTGCACTGGAACAAACAGTCAGAACCAGTGAGAAAGAAATTGAGCAACAACAGATTAGCGTAGTAATGACATGTTATACGGAGAGATGAAAGACATTTTACGATAATCACTTTGAGCGGCAAAACGAAAAACCGACTTCATCGCCGATAAACGAGAATATCTCCCCATTATCTCGTACTTGGACGACATATTTTTTTCCAGTTAATATGAGTTTAAAACCAAATTACTGAACGGTTTTTGATGAAGTTTCTATGGGAGTAATCTGAGGGTATCCTTTCACAAAGAAAAAGTATTTTCGAAATCAGTTTATAAGTGACAGAGATAATAACTATGAAGTAGAAAAGAAAAAAACAACCAAGTTGATAATCTCCTCAAGCTGGTGTGGTGTGGTGCAGCGAAACGATACTGGAATAAAGTGGAAAGTGGAACCCTAAAATATGTCAAAAAGTTAAGCAAAATGATGACATCAAATTACCTGTATATTTCCGTCCAAAAGGTAAACAAAACAGGCAAATAACAAAATTCCGGGGGAAATGACGTCATTAATTTTTGTGTCACACGTGATTCGACCATATCTCGGGATTTACGGACGAGGCAGCTCCGTTTTGCCACTCGGGTGCGTAATACCACGCTTTGGGGAGACCGGCCTATTCTCGATCAGTGAGAGCGCATATTAAAATCAATTTTGATTGTAGTTTCATAATGAGAATTGGTATTCTTTAAAATATCTTTACTTTTCAATGAAAATAGTTTTAATATCTATTTTCTATAGGTGTGTAATACATAATAAATAAATAAATATTGGTGGACATTTCACACAGCGCCATCTAGCCCTGAATTAAGCTAAACACATCTGTGCTATGGGAGCTCGATGACAGAATAATAATGTACTTTATATAAATACATATAAACACCCAGACACAGAACAAACATCCTATGTTCGTCACACGAATGTTTGTCCTGGCTCGGAATTAAACCTACGGCTCAGAAGGCAGAGTTACTACCGACTGAGCTGTGAGGTTTGTCGGATGTCAGATGTCTTCGTATTTTTGATTGGAAGACATACTTTCACAAATTGCTTTAATTTAGATTATGTAAAATTATCCATATATTTCTGCCTATCATTTTAGAACAAGGAATGTATAAATATATATTTATAAAGTATTAAATAAAAAATAATTTCACTTTGCAATCAAACAACACTCCTTAGTCGTATGAAATGGGTTGTGTTTAATGTGACTACGTTGTCCAATGTTATTTCATTCGAACATGGTATATTAATATTCAACAAGGACGTACCGTGTAATTAGGGTACCGTAATACAGATTAGCCCTTTTAGAATTAGATTAAAACCGCTCTGAAAGGTACATCAGCTCTCTATGAGATGAATATGGAGCAAAATGGCGACTTGATTTTAAGCCTTTACAGTATAATCCGGTGACACGGGCCTATTCTTGACAAGCGATAGTGTTTTGTATGATTAATAGTAATGAAACAAGCTAGCGTATTTTGGAAATTTTCAGGATTGTGAGAGTTATTAGTTCTAGGGTAAATTTGGTTATATTTTTGAAGTCAAAAAGAAACGTTAGAACCCGAGACAAAGCAAAGTTTAGGCAAAGCAATTCCTGTAGATACATATAATCCTGTATACTATCCTATCCTGTAATCGTATATAAATATAAATCAAAATATAAATAAATAAAAAGCCTCAATGAGGCTCCTTCATTTTAATGAGCCTCAATGAGGCTCTTTTATTTAAAGTGCGCCTCAACGAGGCTAGTTCATTTAAAAGCGCCTCAATGAGTCTCCTTCATTTTAAGTGAGCCTCAATGAGGCTCCTTCATTTTAGGTGAGCCTAAATGAGGCTCCTTCATTTCAATGAGCCTCAATGAGACTCCTTCATATTGAGTGAGCCTCAATGAGGCTCCTTCATATTGAGTGAGCCTCAATGAGGCCATTACCACGCACAAGACAAAGCCAGTGCCATTAAAAGAGATAGCTTCTGTGTACGCTCATTCTTGTGTTTATTGATCAGTTTAAAGCTCAGTGAAGCAATACTCAATGAGCCAACGCAGCCGATGATTTTCAACCATTGGGTCGGAACACTGATTTCAACATATTAATCCAATTCCTGCTAATTATTAATACGCCGAGATAGTAGTACAGTCATTGCCAAAATATATGAGCAATTTGTTTATCTTCGGCATAACATCTGACACAATGATGCTGATCATTGATCAGCATATGCTGATCATTGATCAGCATATGATGACTCGTTTAATATAGTATGATCTCGAACCAAACTTCCAATTATCTATGAAGATGATCACACTCATAAAGGTGCATGGGGTTTGATGAGCTTATTTGTTTACTGTATAAATCTTTAGCATTTATTTATATTTTAATTTTACTCTGTTCTTTGTATACATTGGTATTACGATACCATTACTACATAATGTCCGAAGGTTCCCTCTACTGACATCCATGAAATGTAATTTCAAATTGGGGCCTGGTGACCTGTAATTCAAGTTATGATGAACTTACTCCAGGCACCAGTCTCTGACAATGTTAGTCGACTATCTTATTTTGATATTACTATGTTGTTAACCTAAGTGCTGACTGTATTGTGAAAGAAATAAAGAAATATTACTAATATTATTATCTATCACGTCTTTTTTAATATATTTTGATTAAACAACAACAAATATTTTTTTTATGTTTATTTTATTTTATAACATATTATGGTGGTATCATAAACAAACATTCAAATCGATGGGAACGGTATTAGTTTTCATAGAAATGTGTCGCATTTGTCAACGCTAACATTGAAATACATAAAATATATGATTGTTTGTAAATTATTACGTTATTTTTCCTCGGTTACAAATTCACAAAAAGAAGATTCTTTAAATTTCTTTTTTGTACATAATTTTGTTGCGTAGTTGAACTGTATACCTAACTAACACACTTGTGATAATTATTCAGAAACTTAACATAATATAGGAAGTAAACAAACATCCAATTGAAATTCCGAACTCCACGTTTATAACTCAAGTTGCAAGTATGGTGATACCTCATAAGAAGCCGTTAATTATTTCACACACAAGGCAACTTGAGTAATAAAGCTGAATGCTGACTTGAAAAGAGGAGGAACTAATAAGGTTTCATGTAGAGGTATTTCTGAAGCAAGGTTTCAGTAATTAGTTTTCATTTGACTGGCCTCGTAGCTCAGTTGGTCACACTGCCTTCTGCGCTATAGGTCGTGGGTTCGATCCCCACCCAGGACAAACATTTGTGTGACGAACATAGATGTTTGTTCTGTGTCTGGCAAAAGGTGATGCTCTATAAAAATCCTTTCACCACGCTGATCGAGAGAGTCAGTCACACAAGCAGTAGCAATATTTGTACTTCAAACATGTCTTCGATTTTTTTTTCGGTTTATAACATGTCAGTTTCCTTATAGTTATTTTTTTTTCATAGTTTTGAGATAGTTATATTACATGTTTCTTGCAAAAAAGTGTAATCTGGATTTGAACCAGCGACCTTCAGGCTGAAACTAGAAACCTGTAGCGCTTGCCCACCAAGCTCCCGTATAATAATGAAAAGTAACGACTCCAACGTACTAATTGTTTCCACTTTTATGTTTATTGCAACTTTGATGAATGAAGCCCAGTCCGAAGGCAATAAATCTCAACAATAAAACACAGGCAAAATTTCTCAAAGCAACTGATGAAGCCGCTACAAGCTTGCCAACTTATAATAACGCAAGTTTACAAAGAATATCTGAGTTAATACAAAGGTTAGTTTTGTAAACTTCAGTAAAAATCTACTGGTACATTATTAGGAAAGGTTATTTGTGCTTGCATAAATGAAAGTAAAGCTTCTTTCCCGTATTTTTAATTTAGATTTTTATTTTACCATTTCGTTATATTACATAACTTAGGCTAGTCAGATAAACAAAGCAAGCGCAACAATAATACTAATAATAATTAATACTTAGGCTGATTTTCTTAAATAACAAAATATAAAAAAATACTCAAATATATAAAAACATCTTAAAAATAAATTATCAAATTAATTCTTTTACTGCAGCATCTCAGCAAATGCAGACGTCATAAATTCTGAAATGTGATAAAATGGATGAGATTCAGAAAAAGTCTTAGCATTTTTGTTTAAATTCACTGAGAGGAAGCCGTGTAATGTCTAAAGACAGCTGTACATATAAAGCTTTAGGCTAAATCCATGTTTCTAGGTTTTGACGAGTCTAGTCTATTCGTTTCACTGGCTCTCTCGAACCAGTTTGGTGAAAGGACTAAAGTGCGCCTCAAACAGGCTCCTTGCGTGCACTTGACACATGTCTTCGAAGTTTAGTTCTAGGACATGCCAGTTTCCTCAAGATGTTTTTTTGTTGTTAAGGGCATATATATTTTTTAAATGAAAAAACTCTTTGGTTCGTGTCGGGATTTGAGCCCGCAACATCCGGATTGAAACCGAAGGTACGTAGAACTGGGCCACTTAAACGCAACGCAATTCTGCCGCGTAAATATTACGTGTATAAAATCCGCGAATATCAAAATATTTCAAAAGGATACCTTCATAGATCATACGCTTGTCGCATTTTACCCCTCAAGGGAGTGGTAACTCATTGTTACATATCTAACCCTCAGCTTTATGTCAAAAAGCACAATAGTACTACTTCTTCTATTCGAGTCACAGGTTCTCTCGAACCGGTGTGGTGAAAGGACTTTAAGTGCCCCTCAAAGAGGCTCCTTTCGTGCACTTGACACATGTCTTCGAATTTTTAGCTCTCAGACATGTCGGTTTCTTCACGATGTTTTCCTTCACCGTTTTGAGAACGTGGTATTGCGCACATATATCTTTGTATCGAAAAACTCATAGGTGCACGTCAGGATTTGAACCGGCGACCTCCGGATTGAAACTCGGGTCATTACCACTAGACCACAACGCTCTCCACAATAGTACTAAAAATCCCCTACAACTCGTGACAATGTGGTGCAAAATAAAGTGCGCCACGATGGGGCTCCTTTTATGTCTATGAAGACTTGTCCAACATGCCGGTTTTCTCATAGAGTTTAGGAGTTTTGAGAGGCTGTGTCGTATGATATTGTGCACAGCAAAAAAACTATAAACATTCTGATAATAAATTACTTCAATACATATATTTATACTCAGTTTTGGGAAATAAGACCCAGTCTTAGGATATTCCTGCACTGTCCAACCAGTTGGTGTCAGAGCGGCGCTGGTTTTCAGTCTGTCCATCTGATCTAAATGAAGCATTCAAGTCGAAAATACCTACAATTCAATGGATCATGTTATCTGTGATGTAAGCTATAGAGCTAAACCATCTTACGGTCTCTTTCTATACCTCCTGCAAAGTAGCAGTAGAACTTGTGCCAAGTTCGCCCGGAGAAGTACTGCCACCACACCTGGTAATCCGACGCCGAGCAGTGATGCACTCGTGTTGCTGTGTTCCGGTGGAAGGGAGTGGGTGCCGGTGAAATTGCAGGCGCATGAGACGTAACATCCCCTCAGTCTCAGGGTAGACGCAACGAAATGCGACTACGGTCATTTCATACTTTGGTGGAGAGGACTTGAGTCGTATTACTGTTGTCTATAGGTAGCGGTTACCACTTAACATCAGGTGGGCCGTCAGCTCGTTCCACCACACAAATCACATTAAAAAACTGACATATTTTAAGCAAATTTCAGAGTTGCCAGTATGTTTTCCAGAACTGTACATGATAACTCACCAATGTACCTATAAACGGACAATGAAGCAATTAGCACAATGTGTGTGCATTCACAGTAAATTGCACAGGAACTGTCTTGCGGGGTCGAGCGATTGCACACGAGCGCGCCACACGCCAGCACGACTTCCTTAAGGGCATTGCTGACTGGGAATCGCTGCCAAGGAAACCTGACTTGATTCTCCAATTAGGTTGCCCGAGCGCTCCACACACACACTATTCGCTAGACGCGTCAAGTCAAAGTCAAAGGCAAAATCAAAGTCAGAGTCAGAGAGAGGTCAAGGTCAAGTCAAGGTCAAAACTTTATTCGTACGCGGCAGAAATGGGCATGGCAGTACTCCCCGGACGAACTTGGCGTGAGTTCTACTGCTCTTAAATATGCGGCCGGATCAGACAAGACTGCAAGCAAACGCTTATCAGAAGGGCCCTTTAATTAGAAGGCACTGAATCCAAACTGGATGCTGTGATTACAGCTCGATCGCATAACCGTGGTATTGATCAAGTGTTTGGCCTTCCATGCGAGACTATGTTATTTGAATAACATTCCGCCACTTCATTAGTAGCACGTTATTTAAAAGCAGTAGAATGAATAATTCTAAGTTCGTCTAGTATTTACATATATGGTATTTAAGAAATTTTGAAGTAAAAAAGTGTGTACAATTGTTTTATCTACAACAGGAGATCGAATGGGAAGGGTAGTTGATAAAAACAACCAAAAAACTTTTATTATGCCTGCTCCGGAATTTAACCAGCCACCTTGGGATTGAAGAGTTCCACCACTCTGCCGCTAGCACGCTCTCTCTTAATAAAACTAATTGGAATGTGAGAATAGTACTTTCCTGGAAACTACATAAAAAGATTAAGTCAAGCAAATGCATGTTCCCTTTTAAAATCCCGTTGGAAGCTAAAGTTAGAGATATCTTCATTAAAACTGAACTTTTCCGTGTTAAAGTCAAAAAAAGTTAGCGCTTTTTCAATAGTGGCGTTCTGAAAGGAAGTTAGCGCCATAATTCAAGTTTTTACGATCACTTCAAAAGCCGGAGGTTTTTACGACGCTACACCTAACGTATGGGACCTTTTTTAGCTAACAACGCTTTTGGATAACGTACTTTGTTATATCGAAACGTATTTTATGTAATAAATGAATATTGGTGGGCATTTCATACAGCGCCATCTAGCCCCAAAGTAAGCGTAGCTTGTCTATAAGAACCAGATGCCTGATAGAATACATATAATCTATTTTTGTGATTACATACATATAAGTGCAAAATTAACGCCCAGACAGAACAAATATCAATGCTCGTCACATAAATGTTTGTCTTCGGTGGGAATCGAACCCACGAACTACAGCTCAGAAGGCAGACTACCAACTGAGCTGTGAGGCCTGTCAAAACAAAAAGAAACCTGCATACAATATGCCTGCATACCTAAGCAGCTACAAACAGAAAGAGGCAGATAGGGACATTGTTTTATACTATATAGAGTTAGTTAAAACGAGGCTTGTTAATGAAGTGTTTGTATCACAAACATTAGTCGCCAAACAACGAACGAACTTGCATAAATTACAGTATTATCCGAATCGGAATGCTATAATAGTGACAATATTTGAGATAGTATCGAGCGGAATGCAATCTCCCAACTTACTAGAACTACATTTGAAACAGATAGATTCGCTTCGACATATTGGATTTGTTACACGAGTGATACGTTTTGGTATCACGATTTAGAACGATGATGTCTCACCCTTTTAGTGATTGTTGTCCAAAGGTCGCTAGTTCAAAGCCAGACTTGTATCAGACTTTTTGATTGCAAAAATAAGAATAATAAATATTGGTGGACATTTGACTACTGACGACATTTTAATACATGGTGGCGAAATCGGAAGTACGCGGAGGGTTTTGAAGTAGATCGCGGGTTCAAATCTACACCGGTAGTACCAAAAACTGAAAAAAACTTCAAATAGTACCATATAAACAATAAAAATCTAGACGCCTTGTTCCAAACTCCCAGCGGGTGCAAACATTGTGTGATTTTTTTGGATGTGGCTCTAGGATATTTTGGTTTGACCCACCACCCAGGACAAATATTTATGTGACATTTGTAACATTGATGTTTGTTGTGTCTGGGTGTTAATATGTATTATATGTATGTATTTGCAAAAGAAAAGTATATAAGTATTATATCAGTTGTCTGGTTCCCATGACACAAGTATGCTTAGCTTACTTTAGGGCTAGATGGCGCTGTGTGAAATTTCCACCATTTTTTTATTTTTATATATATTTGTGTTGTTTAGGTATATGAGTGTGTAAGCATTTTTCCTTATATTTTCTTCCCGGGGTAAATGATGAACATATGGCTTTCACAGCCTCTTATGGAGATTGTTCATAAAAATATGTCAGGAAATATTCCTAAGTTATGAGTTTGCAGTTTCCGAGTTGTACAGCGATATTCGCCGAAGTCTGAAAAGCCGCCACATCATTCCGTATTGAATTGAGATGTTCCTCAAAGTTTCGCAGCATCCCCAGGACCATATTTCAGTTATAAGTTAAAGCATTTCCGCTTTCCTTAAGAGAGGAACCTGTAAAGTTTTATACCACTGACCTATTATACAGAATGAAAGATTTAAAAGAATTTTATATTATAGGCCAGTCATTTCGAAGGTAGAAGTTTTAAACACGCATTAACCTGAGCTTTAAATTGAACTGGATTGACTTTTGTACATACGTTGAAGGAATACTTTACCAGAAAACTGACGTGTTTTTTATTAAGGACTGATCAAGAGTAGTGAAGTGCTGAGAAGTACTGCCACCATTCCCATTTGTACCGCCAAGCAGTAACACTTTCGCGTTACTGTGTTCCGGTTTGAAAGGTGTGGTTGCCGGTGAAGTTACAGGCACATGAGACATTCCACCTACACATATCAGAGTTACGGGTGCATACGATGTGACTTGGATCTTATCGTACCTAGTAGGGGAGGACCCAAGTCGCATCGATTGTTATGGGCCGAGGTAACCACTTAACACCAGGTGGACTGTTGGCTCGTTCCGTAACAGAATGACATAAAAAAACTATATCAGATCAACTTAATTGACTTAAGCTTTCTATTTTAGAGACAAATAATTATTAAACTATCAGAATACTAAAAGATATGATTTTAAAAACTGGTAGAACTTTGACGGAATATCTCCAGCCTATACATACAAAATAACATACCTAATAACGAGTGGAGTCACGGGCACAACTAGTAAAGCATGCATGATAGAACAAAGCCACCATTGTTCAGAGAAGTCTTTGTTACCCGGCTAAAGTAAAACACTTAAGTAAAAAGTTATTGTATTATTACACTCGACGTAGCGACGAAAAAATTAAGGTGCACAACGAGGTTGCGTGGTGGCCTAGTGGTAATGTCTCCGAATTTCGATCCGGAGGTTGCAGGTTCAAAGTCGACCATGGAACACATACTAGTTTTTGTTAAAGAAAAATTTTGGTAAATTTGGATACTTTCTACAGCAAAGTCAAGAAAATTTTGGGCTTGTCAGTTCCAACGTGTGAGTGGTGATGTATACAATTTAAGTGCGATAACATGTGCAGCCCTCGCAGCTCAGTTGGTTAGTAACTCTGCCTTCTGCCTCTGGTTTTTTTTATTTGATATTTTTTTTCCGAAATATTTAATAATAGTAACCCGAATAGTTCTACTAATTGAGAGGACCCATTTCAAGGTTATCCATTCATTACAGGTCACCCTGTATATGTGACATGGGTATCTTCAATCAAAGAAATATTCAGGGTATGCAAAGCATCAGTAATGCTCCCGGTGTTGCTAACGTCTATAGGCTGCGGTGACATCACATCAAGCGGACCGTATGGCTGTTTGCCTAAAGATAACATCAGAAAAAGACTATAGGCTCTGAGAAAACTAATTACCTGCCATTCATAATGCCCTCGCCACCAGCTTATAACCATCTATCAGTATAATGACAAGTTCCATTCATACTGGCGTGTTATGCGGCCCTGCCACGATAGCTAGCCGGTGTCACAAGTCACTCCACTGGTTTTCATCTTAAGACTAAGCAAGTAAGTTGACAAAGAATTGATGAATGATGTCCGAATGGATTAGAGGTATCTAAAGGTTTTATAGACGGACGTCTCGACACCTTTTACTCACTTTTATGTGAATATAATGAACAGGGTTCACAGGTTTACACTTGTACTTTTATATACAACCAAGACCATTATCCCAAATAATATTAATAAACTAAATTAATTAATTATTAATATTACACAATTAATATTTTAAATGCGAAAGTGAATCTATCTTTTTTTTTATTTCATACAATTACGGAACGAGCCAACGAACCACCTGGTGTTAAGTGGTAATCGGCCCATAACAACCGATGCGACTTGGATCCTCCCCTACTAGGTACGACAAGACCCAAGTCGCATCGTATGCGCCCTTAAGAGACGTGTAGGTGGAATGTCTCATGTGACTGTAATTTCACAGGCAACCACACCTTTCAAACCAGCAGCAGAAATAGGCGTGGTGGCAGTACTTCCCCGGACGAACTTGGTGAGAGTTCTACTGCTCTATCTATAAGTTTACCAACTATTTTTTTTTGTTTTACTAAGGGTTATGTCGCACCCCAGAATAAAAAGACGGAATTTTTACAGTACAATAAGATTCTCAACGTTAATTAAAAACTCATTTGGGAAAAAAACTCGATTTCGTACTATTGTGCCCTAAAATTAAATAGTCTGCTCCTAGGCAGAGTTTCTTTGTAACGTTTGAACGGGTTCATTCACGTACTTAAACAGCGAGTTTTAAGGACTTAAGGATTTTACAGTAGCCAAATCTGTTTCACCACATCTGTAAACCAGAGTTTTGTAGCACTATAAACTTGTTTTACAACTCAGCGTACAGGATTTTATTGTTTCGAGTGTTGAAAATTTACTTAAACGCTGCTGCATTTGTAACACTATAAGAGCAGTTACGATTTAGTAGACCCCTTCTTAGGTACGGGAAGAAACAAGGTACTCTGTGATGTGGAACTATAATGGAATAGAATTACATCGGCACCCATATTTTCCAAGCCGACCTAGCCGCAAAAGCTTAAATTTTCACGAAAACAGGCGTATTCAAGTGGATCGAAATATCTGATAAACAAACCGGAATTATCTCGTTAACCCGGAAAATAACGAGATTTTAACGATCATCACACAGCATCTGGATTAGGTACTGGCTCTCAAATGAGGGTGCGAGACGTCGTTGAGCTTATCACTGCATAAATACGTTTCAAAAGATTTTCTGAATGCACCGTCTTCAAAGAAACTGGAGTAAGGCTTTGTGACAAATCTGTTAAAGCACCTTGAGAGATTTAAAATTCCTTATTACTTCTAAGTTGGAAATGAAGTGTGTGAAGATGATCCTCTATGTGAGTTAGTTAAACGTATGAGGTAAAAAAATTAATGATGGCTTCACACCCGTACTCTTTACTTCACTGTGTCACTGGTGGCATCAGCGTTGTTGCGTATTTATCACTAATGCGTCGGCATTTAGTAGCATTTGAACTTATGCCAAGTTCAGGGAAGCACTGCCACCATACCGTTACTGTGTTCCGGTTTGAAAGGTGTGATTGCCGGTGAAATTTCAACTACTTGAGACATTCCAATCTTACGTCTCAGAGCTTCGGGAGCATACGATAGTACTTAGGACTTGTCATACCTAAGAAGGGGAGGACCAAGTCATTTTGCTTGTTATGGGTAGACTACTACTGAACACCAGGTGGGTCATCTGCTCGCTCCGTAACATTACAACTTATAAAAGCACTAGTCACACAGATACACAACAAACACTCAAAACACAAAAATAAACTTTATGCTCACCGCACAATTTGTCCTGGCCGGGGATCGAACCTGGGAACCCAATAAGTAAGTGAAAGACAGACACTATAGAATCTTCATCAACTCATTTTTTTATAAACATTATATTTTTATTTTTCATAGTCGTTTTTGTGGCAACTAGGCTTTTTCAAAAT